>JAFEMH010000483.1:0-600000 GCA_022495995.1 Adenophora triphylla var. japonica
ATAAAATGACAATTATTAGAAGGAAGTCATAATAACTTACCAAAATAGTGCGAAATGAAATATTTATTTGGCGGCTCTACGCGTTCTCCTCGTCACCACTGAACAAGAATACATTGCGAACGGATTTAAAATCGGAAAGGAAATGAAGCCTCTAAAAAATTTTTTTTGAAGAAGGAGCCATAGGGTTTGATTTCCACGGAATAATAAACAAGAAAGAACTTGTTGACTTAAACAGAAATACAAGTGAATATTACTAGAACATTATTGTTCTCTCTCTCTTGGTGAAGGAGTACTACTACTAACTTATGAAGTAAAGACTTTATTTATATAATAACAATGAAGTGAGACATTGAAAGAAAACCTTTTCCTGAACTACACCTCTCGGCTTGGCTACATTAACAGCTCAAGGTGGAAATCAAAATCTTATTCTTTCCATCCACGGTAAGGTACCGCTGACAAGTGGACCTTCCAAAGAGAAGAAAATGCACTTTTTATTTTCTTTTAAACAAATCCGTCCGATATACTCCTCCTCCGTCTCGGCCGACTTAGGATTTTTTTTTTTGCCATTTTGGACGTCCCAACCCGACTTATAGGACGGCCCAAAATGGAAACCTTAAATCACTATTCTCTTCTAAATCTCATTCTCTTCTCCTACATTATTTTAATACTCACAACACCATTATAATTTACTATTCCCTCCACTCATTCTCTCTCTCTATTTTCAAATTACACTCACAACATTTACCTTTTCCTTAATCCCCATTGCCATTTCAAAAAATTCTAAAGTCGGCCGGGACGGAGGAGAGTATCATTTATTATTATTATTATTACTCCACTCCGTCTCATAACAAAATGCTACTTACCCAAAAATTACTACTTTTCTTTTTAACTATTATTATTTTTAAACCGAGACACTACTTATTATTATTATTACCTTTAAAATAATAACATTGTTTTAAAACACAAATATATATACTCAAAATGGAAAACAAATAATTGGGGTATCACACTCTCCCCCCGCTTTACTATTATTAACCTAGTTAAAAATGCAAATTAAGTTATTAAAATATTTAAACTAACACAATTAATCACAAACAAAATGCAAAAGCATGAAATGAGATGCTACGCACGCCATATATATGCTCGAAACATGCATCATATTAATGCCTAGAATGAGATACTACACACCCTAACCCCACGATGCGCAACATGTGCTAAAAATAGTGCCTATGATTAGGGTCGTGACACTCACTCCTTAAAAGAAAATCCCTCGCCCGAATTTTTAAACTTGCTTGCCCCTTAATGATTAAATAAAGTTAAGGTGACCATCCACGCAATTCAAATTACACTTTCAAATAGTTTCCTCAATGGCATGATTATTCTATACATTTTCACAATCCCGAATACTTCCCTAGCATTCCAATTCCCGACTTCGCGATGGCTAATAACTCTCAATGGTTCTCCCACAATAAGTCAAATCCGGCTTAATCATCATTAGTTGAAGGACTCCATACAAACGAGGGATCATGCAAATGATTTTTTCATACTAAGCTTCATACAGTACCCATTTCAATGCTAAACTAAAAACTACTATTATACGCAAACTCGCTAAGATTAATTAAACTTTTCAAGTTGAAAGAAAATCCACCAAAATAACTTTTTCGGATGTTATAAAATAACGCAGTTAAAGTCTTTTAATAGTTCCAACCATCACTTTGGCCTATTGATCACTTCCTTTTGAGTAACTAAATTCTTCAAACCCTTAGGATCGGCAACAATTTCAAATGGAGCTTCAAAAAGATAAGGTTCCTACTTAAATAACGCCACACAATTGCAGCCACTCTCGAGTCAAGGATAAGAAGATTCCACTTTATCTAAGTCAACTTCCTCGAAGCATACGCTATTACTTTCCCAATTCTCATAATATCACAACCTAATCCTCCTTTAATACACACTTAAAATTCACAAAGTCCTCGCATCCACTAGGTAAGGTGAGAATCAGATCTATAGTCAATCTATTCTCCATCTCTTATCCATATGGTTTACCCTTATTACATTCTACACTATTGATATATCCTTTCGAGTTAACTAAATCGACGATTTTACAATTCTCAAGAATCCCTTGATAATCCTTAGGTAGCTCTTGCCAATCCAAAGACTACGAACTCAATCCTCGTAAGAACCATGGTAACATCCGAGATTAAGACTATAGAACCCAAAATTTGAAATCTTCTCGAGTCAACTCACATTTGCTAAACTTCTCAAACGATGAATTCCCACTAAAGGCAAATAACACAACTCACAAATGATCTTCATGATCCTCTCGTAACTTTAAATAAACAAAGAGGTCATCAATCATAATTACCATAAAGCCATCAAGATAAGGATTAAAAATTCTGCTTATCATACTCAGAATCAACACATGAGATACTTCGATGGAAACACAATTATCATCTACTCACAACTAGCACATAAAATTTTTGGAAAGACTTCTTATGCAAGTCTAACACATACCAAATACCCTTTACACTTTTTAACCAAATTTTCTGGCTTTAACGCATATATAACAAAATTACCACCTAAGGTTTATCTGTATCAAATTCCTATATAAGCAAATTAGGTATAGAAAAGGAGACTCACTTCGTATGATAGTCTACCAATGTACAACAACTACTTACCCATCCAGGTCAAGTATATCTCAAAATCATAAATTGGTAATCATACCAAATCAACTGGCAATACATGCTCAGCCATAACCACCTCACCATCGTGGTAAATCAAGGGAGATTCGAGGTACTCTCTCATAAGAGCAGAAACCTCTATCACATAAAACAATCTCAAGCAATGTATGCTACATAGAAGCGAAATGATATGCCAAACATAAATGATATGAAACAGGATCTGTAAAAATATGACCTCTTACTTCTGAGACAGGTAATATACCTCTAGTGATCTCTGAGGGATCTATCTCTTCTAGACCCGAAACACATACCCGACCTTAGACCTTCCATTTTTGGGTTCCCTTCATTATCTCCTTTGGTACCACCTCTTTGTTGTCCATCCAGCTGACCGCTGCATTGAAGCTCGACCCCGCTGCAATCTTGGGCAATTCCTCCTAAAGTGCCCCATCTCTTTACTCTTAACACACCTGTCTTGCTTACTCCAACACTGATCTTCGGTATGTCCAATCCTCTTGCAAAATTTACAAATCATCCCATAATGTCTGGATATTGGCCTAGACGAAGAAGCTACAACAAGTTCCCCTCTCACACTCCCTGAAGTTGAAGCCCTTGGCTGTCCTCTAGTGATTTTGGATCCTTGTCCTAGATACTTTGGTTTATTTCTAATCCCACTTTTCGATCTTCCACTATTTTCCTCAATGTCATTCTCGATCTTATATGCTCTATCTATGGCTGTCTGATAATTGGTGAAGCTATCAATCAATAATTTCTTCCTAAACTCAATCCTCAAACCTTTTACAAACCTATGAACTCTTCTCGCTTCATGCGATACCAAATGAGGGCAACACCGAGCCAATTCCTCAAACCTGACTGAATACTGATCCACCGTCATGTTCCCTTGTTCTAGTCCTAAGAATTCGATCTCCTTCTTGTCCCTTATAACCATTGAAATGAAATAATCCTCGAACTGCTGGGTGAAATTATCCCAAGTCGGAGGCGTATCTCAACTTCCTTTCAAAATCTGCCACCACCGATCAATTTGGACCTTCCAAGTTTGAAAACGGCATATCTAGCTTTCTCTTCGTTGCGACTCTCCATAACCTCAAAGATTTTATTCATTTCTGCTAACCATTTTTCTGCCTTTAACGGATCAGGATCTCCATTAAAGCTCGGTGGGTTCATCTTCACAAACCTTTCTAATTTATCACTTTGACATCCTTCAAGTTGATTCGAACCGATCCCCGAGTCTCCATATTTCGTACAAACATCATAAGTTCATCATCTCTCATAATTTCCCAAATTCCACTCGTCCCCATATTTCCTTCATTTACCGGAATCCTTCGTGGTCATCATTAGCTTCCGGCCATCAGAACAAACTCCTGCATTAAACACTCGGCGTCAATTACCACACACTCCCCCTTAGTTTAGACATCTACCCTTGACCTCTAAACTAAGCTCTGATACCAATTGTGAGCACCCCAACCCGGATCCTAACACGTATCCTGAGCTTGAGGGGCCCAACTAAGAAAACTCACCTTGAATTTTTAAAACTTTTATTTCATCTTAAAAGAAAACCGGTTCTCAACTTCCAAATTAAAACCAACTGATAATATCTCCACTTGGAGGAATTTCAACAACAAATTCAATAAACCAAAATCTGATCAATTACATCGAAAACCCCCAAATAACTTTGTTTTACAAAAGAGTTTTCTATACAACTTTATAAAAGAGTAATACTTAGTAAAGACTCCAGACAACCTACTCATATACATAACCTGACAATTCCCCAAAAGCAAAAGTCCAAACTCTTATCCCCGGCCTCACTGGTTCAGGTCACTTGTCTCAGCACGATCTAAAACAGTAAAGGGGAAGGGGTGAGAATAAATCTCAATAAGCTATAATGAATGCAGCAAGATGCAAAACAAGATGCAACACATCAAAAGACATATCCACATAATAAGAGAGGCTCCCTGCCGCCAACCGTCCCATACCGGTTGGAAACAACGATCAGCTCATCATGAATATATCACAACACATAATTACGATAAAGTAACACTTAGAAGGATACTGAGCCAAGGTTTTATCTCCAAAAGAATATACACATCCGAGCAGCAGCAACAGTTGATGAAGCGGTTTCGGAACCATAATCAATAACAGTACCATAGGGATTCTGACACACAGTCATATCTCCAGTGAAACTAGACCATCTACCTCAAAAGGAGATGCTAGCCCATTAATCCCACACAAGGGGGACAAATCCGGGTTACCAATGTATGAATTATAATGAACTTGGCTCGATGCCATTATAATTCCATAACATTGCCCAACAAACAAATACCAGCTGGATTTTCATAACTAAGCACAGTAATAACATACTTGCTTAACCAAACATTGTATGATCCAAAGTAGGGATACATACCACAATAGCATATCATGAAGATAGCAATACTATAACAAGTATTCAATATATTAGCACAACGGCTATAAATCTTTGTTTCAACATGTACAGTTTAGGAATTTCAAAGTAGGGAATCCTACAACAATAGAATATCATAAAGATAGAAATACTATAACAAGTATTCAACATATTAGCACAACGGCTATAAATCTTTGTTTCAACATGTACAGTTTAGGAATTCCAAAGTAGGGAACCCTAGCATTTATATCGAAATACATCAATGAGTCCAAAACGTGCAACATTCATTTAATACACTATACATAGTACCATCAATGAATATGTATGCAAGTAAGGTAACAAGGTATCATCAACCAACCCTACATAGTCAATATACAACAATACATGGCCTCTATAAAAACCCAAACCTAATTTACCAAGTTGGAGTCACAATGGTTAAGTTACAAAACACTACAAGGAAAAACGGATTTAGCTACGGCAAATTCCGTAGCTAAAATGAAGATTCCGTAGCTAAATCGTGTTTAGCTACGGATTTATTCCGTAGCTATTCCGTGGGTACAGGTTCGTCGCTAAATTGGGGCGTCATTTGTTTTGTAGGCTAATTTAGAGACGGATGTGTCCGTCTCTAATTTAGAGACAGATATGGCCGTCTCTAAATTAGAGACGAGATATCCGTAAATTAGAGTATATCTCTAAATTAGCTACAGATATGACCGTCTACGGATTAGCGACAGATTTTCCGTCTCTATTTAAATTCTCATTTTATTTTCGAACCATTTTAGCGACGGATATTTCCGTCGCTAAATTGATATTTTTTAAAAAAAAATTAAATATATATTTAAAAATATATATTAATATATTTTTAAATATATATATATATTTAAAATATATTAATATATATTTTTAAATATATATTAAATCAGTCCCTTAACTTTTCTTTTTTTCAAATCAGTCCCTTAACTCTTATTATTATCAAATATGTCCTTCATATTTCAGAAGTTACACTTTGCTCCCTAAACTTCTCTTATACTCAAATCAGTCCTTACATATTTCAAAAGTTACACTTTGCTCCCAGAATTTCTATTATACTCAAATCAGTCCTTACATATTTCAAAAGTTACACTTTCCTCCACCACTATCCATCCACCACCACCACCACCACCACCAACAACAACAACAACAACAACAACACCAACCAGATATATACCCATCATATACAATCACACCATTCATAGAAACATACATACACTCAGATCTAGAAAATAAAATTAAATCTGAAAAATCAAACCCAAATCTAGAGGGAGAAATTCTAGATCTTAAAAACGGCGGAGGCAGCAATAGCAGAAGCGACGGCATATCGCTTCTGGTTAACATTAATCCTCCTATGCCAGCGGCGCCAGATCTTAGTCGGAGCAAACATGCGTCCACAACGACACATGTTACCGTAAGCTCCCTGTCCGGCACGGTGGGTACCACCACCGGGAACACGGGGTATACGAGAGACGGCACAACCGGTACCCCATGACTACAGAAGGTATTCGAGAGTGACAGTGGTGGCAGAAGACGGCGGAGAGAAGGGGTACTGTGGTGGCGGCGACGCGGCAGAGAAAAGAGAAGGGGAGGCGCAGACGGAGGAAGGAGGATTGGAGTAGCTGGGGAGAGACGGAGGGCGAAGGTATCCGTAGCTGCTCCGGCGACGGCGGAGGCTGAAGGGACGGTGAGGGAGCCGGAAATCGAGAGAGAGAGAGAGAAAACGGTGGTTCCACTTTTCCGGCTATTTGTAATTGAAATTGAAGAGAGGAGAGAGAGAGAGAGAGAGAGAGAAATAGGGAGAGGGAGGGATTGTGTTTGTTTGAAATATTGTGGGCCGTTTGATTAAATGTATTGAATGATCGGATTTTGCCTTAACCCATAATTCGCGTAAAATTTTAAAATCCAATCAAACAATGCCACATCATGTACTTATATTTATTTCACACTATATTATACATTAACCAAAATATTTATGTCTAATATTGAGAATAATAATATTTATTATAAATAATATTTATTAATAAATTATTAATTATACAATTAATTAATATTAATATTGTTTATATAATCAGTAATAATATTAATAATAATATCAATAATAATTAAAAAAATTATTATTTGTTATTGAATAGGAAAAAATATTTTAAATTTTTTTAATTACTGAAATTTCAAAAAGTTATCTAAAATATTTACATGCTTTTATTTGATTTAGCCAAAATTTTAGTTATAGTAATATGCCTAATATCAAGAATAATAACATTATCATTTAAATAGTAATAATACTTAATAATAAGACTAATAATGATGTTATTGTTAATTATTCAATTATATAATTGAATATATTAATAATTATTTTTTATATAATTAATAATAATATTAATAATAACTAGTAATAATGCATACCATCAAAAATAATAATATTATTAATTAATAATAATAATATTCATTAATTTAATTATTTTAAATTTATTAATAATAATTTAATAATTTAAACTTCTAAGAAATATTAATATACCTAAGTAATAATTGATATTAATAAATTATAAAAAATACTTATTAACAATAACAATAATTTAATCTTTAAAGAAAATAGTAATTAGTAATAATACTTAATAATAAGACTAATAATGATGTTATTGTCAAAATGGTATACGGCTACCTCGTTTATTTATTTTTTTAATTTTTTTCTACATTCTAAATGACATTTAAAGTGTTTTTCATCTTTATGACTTTCCTCAAAATCCAAATGGAAATTGAATTACAAATATGTGCCATTATTTAGGATTTTTAGGGTTTTATGTGTCCCGATCTTGTGAAAATGGTATACGGCTACCTCGTTTATTTTTTTTTTTAATTTTTTAATACATTCTAAATGACATTTAAAGTATTTTTCATCTTTATGACTTTCCTCAAAATCCAAATGGAAATTGAGTTACAAATATGTGTCATTATTTAGGGTTTTAAGGAATGTGTCCCGATCTTGTGAAAATGGTATACGGCTACCTCGTTTATTTTTTTTTATTTTTTTCTACATTCTAAATGACATTTAAAGTGTTTTTCATCTTAATGACTTTCCTCAAAATCCAAATGGAAATAGAGTTACAAATATGTGTCATTATTTAGGGTTTTAAGGAATGTGTCCCGATCTTGTGAAAATGGTATACGGCTACCTCGTTTATTTTTTTTTAATTTTTTTCTACATTTTAAATGACATTTAAAGTGTTTTTCATCTTTATGACTTTCCTCAAAATCCAAATGGAAATTGAGTTACAAATATGTGTCATTATTTAGGGTTTTAAGGAATGTGTCCCGATCTTGTGAAAATGGTATACGGCTACCTCATTTATTTATTTTTAATTTTTTTCTACATTCTAAATGACATTTAAAGAGTTTTTTTATCTTGATGACTTTCCTAAAAATCCAAATGGAAATTGAGTTACAAATATGTGCCATTATTTAGGGTTTTTAGGGTTTTATGTGTCCCGATCTTGTGAAAATGGTATACGGCTACCTCGTTTATTTTTTTTTTTAATTTTTTTATACATTCTAAATGACATTTAAAGTGTTTTTCATATTTATGACTTTCCTCAAAATCCAAATGGAAATTGAGTTACAAATATGTGCCATTATTTAGGGTTTTAAGGAATGTGTCCCGATCTTGTGAAAATGGTATACGGCTACCTCGTTTATTTTTTTTAATTTTTTTCTATATTCTAAATGACATTTAAAGTGTTTTTCATCTTGATGACTTTCCTTAAAATCCAAATGGAAATTGAGTTACAAATATGTGCCATTATTTAGGATTTTAAGAAATGTGTCCCGATCTTGTGAAAATGGTATACGGCTACCTCGTTTATTTTTTTAATATTTTTCTACATTATAAACGACATTTAAAGTGTTTTTCATCTCTATGATTTTCCTCAAAATCCAAATGGAAATTGAGTTACAAATATGTGCCATTATTTAGGGTTTTAAGGAATGTGTCCCGATCTTGTGAAAATGGTATACGGCTACCTCGTTTATTTTTTTTTTTAATTTTTTTCTACATTCTAAATGACATTTAAAGTGTTTTTCATCTTGATGACTTTCCTCAAAATCCAAATGGAAATTGATTTACAAATATATGCCATTATTTAGAGTTTTAAGTGTTATATGTGTCCCGATCTTGTGAAAATGGTATACGGCTACCTCGTTTATTTTTTTAAAAAAATTTTATACATTCTAAATGACATTTAAAGTGTTTTTCATCTTTATGACTTTCCTCAAAATCCAAATGGAAATTGAGTTACAAATATGTGCCATTATTTAGGGTTTTAAGGAATGTGTCCCGATCTTGTGAAAACAATATTTTAACCTTTGTTAATTAGGGTTTAGGGGTTAGGGTATAGGGTTTAGGGTATTGGGTTTAGGGGTTAGGGTTTAGGGGTTAGGGTATAGGGTTTAGGGTTTAGGGGTTAGGGTATAGAAAAAAAGATAGAAAAAAACTAAACAAATGAAAGTATATATAGAAGAAAAGTCAAAAGAGGGACGTACTACCCTATATTTATTTTTTATTTTTTTTTTAATTTTTTATTGACTAGAATACAATATTTTAGCCTTTGTTAATCAGTGTTTTTTTTTAGAAAAAGTAATATAAAAAAAGATAGAAAAAAACTAAACAAATGAAAGTATATAGAAGAAAAGTCAAAAGAGGGACGGACTACCCTATATTTATTTTTTATTTTTTTAAAAAATTTTTATTGACTAGAAAACAATATTTTAGCCTTTGTTAATCAGTGGTTTTTTTTAGAAAAAGTTATAGAAAAAAAGATAGAAAAAAACTAAACAAATGAAAGTATATAGAAGAAAAGTCAAAAGAGGGACGGAATACCCTATATTTATTTTTTATTTTTTTTAAAAATTTTTATTGACTAGAAAACAATATTTTAGCCTTTGTTAATCAGTGGTTTTTTTTAGAAAAAATTATAGAAAAAAACTAAACAAATGAAAGAATATAGAAGAAGAGTCAAAAGAGGGACGGACTACCCTATATTTATTTTTATTTTTTAAAAAAAATTTTATTGACTAGAAAATAGTATTTTAGCCTTTGTTAATTTGTGGTTTTTTTTAGAAAAAGTTATAGAAAAAAAGATAGAAAAAAACTAAACAAATGAAAGTATATAGAAGAAGAGTCAAAAGAGAGACGGACTACCCTATATTTATTTTTTATTTTTTTAAAATTTTTTTATTGATTAGAAAACAATATTTTAGCCTTTGTTAATCAGTGGTTTTTTTAGAAAAAGTTATAGAAAAAAAGATAGAAAAAAACTAAACAAATGAAAGTATATAGAAGAAAAGTCAAAAGAGGGACGGACTACCCTATATTTATTTTTTATTTTTATAAAAATTTTTTATTGACTAGAAAATAATATTTTAGCCTTTGTTAATCAGTGGTTTTTTTAGAAAAAGTTATAGAAAAAAAGATAGAAAAAAACTAAACAAATGAAAATATATAGAAGAAAAGTCAAAAGAGGGACGGACTACCCTATATTTATTTTTTATTTTTTAAAAAAAAATTATTGACTAGAAAACAATATTTTAGCCTTTGTTAATCAGTGGTTTTTTTTAGAAAAAGTTATAGAAAAAGATAGAAAAAACTAAACAAATGAAAGTATATAGAAGAAAAGTCAAAACAGGGACAGACTACCCTATATTTATTTTTATTTTTTAAAAAAATTTTTATTGACTAGAAAACAATATTTTAGCCTTTGTTAATTAGTGGTTTTTTTTATAAAAAGTTATAGAAAAAAAGATAGAAAAAAACTAAACAAATGAAGGTATATAGAAGAAAAGTCAAAAGAGACGGACTACCCAATATTTATTTTTTATTTTTTAAAAAATTTTTTATTGACTAGAAAACAATATTTTAGCCTTTGTTAATCTGTGGTTTTTTTTTTAGAAAAAGTTATAGAAAAAAAGATAGAAAAAAACTAAACAAATGAAAGTATATAGAAGAAAAGTCAAAAGAGGGACGGACTACCCTATATTTATTTTTTATTGACTAGAAAACAATATTTTTATTGACTAGAAAACAATATTTTAGCCTTTGTTAATCAGTGGTTTTTTTTAGAAAAAGTTATAGAAAAAAACTAAACAAATGAAAGTATATAGAAGAAAAGTCAAAAGAGGGACGGACTACCCTATATTTATTTTTTATTTTTTTTAAAAATTTTTATTGACTAGAAAACAATATTTTAGCCTTTGTTAATTAGTGGTTTTTTTTAGAAAAAGTTATATAAAAAAAGATAGAAAAAAACTAAACAAATGAAAGTATATAGAAGAAAAGTCAAATTTAGAGACGGATACTAAATCTGTCTCTAAATTTTAGAGGCAGATGTTGAATCTGTCACTAAATTAGAGACGGATTCAAAAATCTGTCTCTAAATTAGAGACGGGTTAAAATCTGGGACTTTTTACCAAAAACTCATTCAAAAACATGCTATTTACAAAAAAAAACATGTAAGTTGTGATTTTACAAAAAACTATTTAGCTAAATATGAATATTACAAAAAACTATTTTTGCACACAAAACACACACCCATCTCTCTTTACCCTCTCTATCTTTACCCAACCCAACTCCGGTGACAAGCTTCCCTCCGGCGACCACCTTCCCCACCTCCGGCGACCACCTCCGGAGAGTCCATTGATTCCGGCCAAGCTATCGATGAACTATATGTTGGAAGTGTTGATGCTTACCGACTCACTGGCATACGTAGGAGCCATGAATAGAACAATAAAAACCCATTTTTGCTCCTACAATTCAATGAAATAAAGAGGGTGAAATTCTTCTAAATAGCACAGAGCACAAACTGTTTTTTAATACTAATAATTCACAATTTCTGCAAAAGGAGAAAAAAAAATGGGATTTGAGTTGATACGGTGGGAGTGTATAGAGAGATGTATACATACGTATACTCCCTCCGTCCCACCTCACTTGACACCCTTGAGGTGGGCACGACAACTAAGGAAAAAGAATAAAATAAAAAAAATGTGTGGTAGAAAATGAAGAGAGAGAATGAGTGGGGTAAATAGTAGTGTTGGTTGAATAAATTGAGTGGTGAAAAATGAAGAGAGAGAATGAGTGGTGGGGTAGAGTGAATATAAAATTATAAAAAAGTAGGCTATTTTGGGAAGTGTCAAGTGAGATGGGACGGCCCAAAATGAAAATAAGTGTCAAATGAGGTGGGACGGAGGGAGTATGTTGTTTGACACGTATTTGTACGCAAAGCTGGATGGCAGTTATGATCACTCTTTGACATGTTCCTGGGTTTGGCCCAAAACAAATCCAAACAGCCCAACTCTTAGATGCCCAAATTTCACTCACTATCTATCTCGGTCAATATTTTGTTTTTTTTTTTCATTTAATTTCTTTTGTACATAAACATTAGTGTTGACAAAGTATGTATCAAAGTATACATTTTCCATAAATTTTCTACTATCAGTGTTAACAAAGTATGTACCACAATATTTCCTCCGTCTCATTTTATCAGTTGTTTATTAGTTGTTTATCAGTTGTTTATCAGTTGTTTATCATGTTTATCAGTTGTTTATCAGTGGTTTATCAGTTGTTTATCATTTGTTTATCAGTTGTTTATCATGTTTATCAGTTGTTTATCAGTTGTTTATCAGTTGTTTATCAATTGTTTATCAGTTGTTTATCATGTTTATCAGTTGTTTATTAGTTGTTTATCAGTTGTTTATCATGTTTATCAGTTGTTTATCGGTTGTTTATCAGTTGTTTATTTTGTTTATCATTTGTTTATCAGTTGTTTATCATGTTTATCATTTGTTTATCAGTTGTTTATCAGTTGTTTATCATGTTTATCAGTTGTTTATTGGTTGTTTATCAGTTGTTTATCATGGTTATCAGTTGTTTATCAGTGTTTATTAGTGTTTATCAGTTGTTTATCATGTTTATCAGTTGTTTATCATGTTTATCAGTTGTTTATCAGTTGTTTATCGATTATTTATCAGTTGTTTATCAGTTGTTTATCAGTGTTTATCAGTTGTTTATCATGTTTATCAGTTGTTTATCAGTTGTTTATCATGTTTATCAGTTGTTTTATCAGTTGTTTATCAGTTGTTTATCATGTTTATCAATTGTTTATCGGTTGTTTATCAATTGTTTATCAGTTGTTTATCATGTTTATCAGTTGTTTATCAATTGTGAAATTGATGTATTTAAGGACTTTTTGTTTAATTTCAAATAGAATGAGGAAAAGAGTAAAAATGAAAAACTCAATGTAATTAAGTCTTGAATATTGTAATTATAACACATAGAATGAAGAAAAAGGTAAGAGTTGCATTGAATGAAGAAAAAGGTAAGAGTTGCATTACGTAAAATCTGTTACATTTTATGTTTATTTACATTTTATGTTTATTTAAGTTTTTTTTCTTTTTCTTTTTCTTTTTATTTTAAGAAAATAGTGCTTTCAATTTACAAAAGTAGTTTTTTGTAATTTTTATAGAAGTTTTTTGTAATTTCCATCTTGTGTGTATTTTTTTGTAATTTCCATCTTTTAAAATGAGTTTTTTGTAAATGCCCCTAAAATCTGTCTCTAAAGTTTAGATACGGATTCTTAATCTGTCTCTAATTTAGATACGGATTCTTAATCTGTCTCTAATTTAGAGACGGATTCTGAATCTGTCTCTATTTTAGAGACAGATACAAAACTCGTCTCTAAAATTTAGAGACGGAATCTGAACCCGTCTCTAAATTAGAGACGGAATCAGATTTCGTCTCTAAATTAGAGACGGATTCGGATTCCGTCTCTGAATTAGAGACGGATTCATATTCCGTCTCTGAATTAGAGACGGAATCTGAATCCGTCTCTAATTTAGAGACGGAATCCGAATCCGTCTCTGATTTTTGGTTCTGTCTCTAATCTGTCGCCAAATTAGCTACAGATTTCATCCGTCTCTAAATTTCCGTCTCTAAATCCGGTTTTCCTTGTAGTGAAATAAGGATGTCAATCGTTTTCCGAGTTATAATTAGTGTAATTCCACAATTTCGTTTTAACCAATTAAAGTGTTATTGTGTGGCCCAAGTATTCTACTTTAACACATGTTAAAGAGGATTAATTCATACCCTAGGTAGATTAGGTTTCCTCTACTTTAATTTGGTTAGGAATCATGCTAAGTGATTGCTAGTAAAAATCAGCGAGAAAGGAAACTGGATGAACTTCTGTTGACATGGGCGACCGCCCAAGGAGGTATGGGCGACCGCCCAAGCAAGGATCAAAAGGGGGCTGGAGTTTCTGTCGACTTGGGCGACCGCACACCCACACTAGGGCGACCGCCCAAGATGGGGAATAATTGAAAGCCAATGGCTGTGGTGATGGGCGGCCGCTCAAGCCACCATGGGCGACCTCCCAAGAAGGATTTTCTCTGTTTTGCAGCTGAACCAACATCCAAAGCCAAGCTCACTCAAATTTTGTGAACATAAGAAGGTTTTCCTAACTTGACTAATATCATTCTAAATCATTTAAACCCAAAATAATATAAACTTAGATCATTTACAACTTAATTTCCTACCCATTTCACTACCACATTTCAAGTTTTCATTCATAATCTAATTTAACCCATTTTCCTTACACTCTTTATCACCTTCATGAACCACAACATATTTTTAGGTCATTACTTCAGTTCTCACTTCAAGAAAGGTCCTAACATCTCAAATAACAATTTCAACAACAATATCAACATCAATTAATTCATGAACATTTCATTGAAGGAAAGTCATAATAACTCACACTATTAAAAGTATATCAAATCCTTTTTCTATTTCTTTCAACCCAAGTTGAGGTATACTCACAACATCTCCCAAATCAAAGTAAGATGGATATAATCACATACACTAACTCCATTAAAGTCATTAACATCTTACACTCATTATACCCTCATTCCTTCAACTTAGACCACCATCTCATCACTAAAAGTCAAGTCAACCTTAAATAATCCATTTTACTCAAATAACATTATTTAAAATTTTCAAAATCCTTTTCTTTCAACAAAGTATTCATTAACACATAAAATGACAATTATTAGAAGGAAGTCATAATAACTTACCAAAATAGTGCGAAATGAAATATTTAATTGACCGGCTCTACGCGTTCTCCTCGTCACCACGAACAAGAATACGCGAACGGATTTAAAATCGGAAAGGAAATGAAGCCTCTAGAATTTTTTTTTGAAGAAGGAGCCATGGGTTTGATTTCCACGGAAGAAGAAGAAGAAGAAAGAACTTGCTGACTTAAACAAAATACAAGTGAATATTACTAGACATTGCTGTTCTCTCTCTCGGCTGAAGGAGTACTACTACTAACTTATGAAGTAAAGACTTTATTTATATAATAACAATGAAGTGAGTCACTGAAAGAAAACCTTTTCCTAACTACACCTCAGCTTGGGTACATTAGCACTCAAGGTGGAAAGCAAAATCTTATTCTTTCCATCCACGCAAGGTACTGACGTGACCTTCCAAGAGAAAATGCACTTTTATTTTCTTTTAAACAAATCCGTCCCATATATCATTTATTATTATTATTATTACTCCCTCCGTCTCATAACAAAATGCTACTTACCCAAAAATTACTACTTTCTTTTTACTATTATTATTTTTAAACCGAACACTACTTATTATTATTATTACCTTTAAAATAATAACGTTGTTTTAAAACACAAATATATATACCCAAAATGAAACAAATAATTGGGGTATCACACTCTCCCCCCCCCCTTTAATTATTAACCTAGTTAAAAATGCAAATTAAGTTATTAAAATATTAAACTAACACAATTAATCACAAACAAAATGCAAAGCATGAAATGAGATGCTACGCACGCCATATATATGCTCAAACATGCATCATATTAATGCCTAGAATGAGATACTGCACACCCTAACCCCACGTGCACAACATGTGCTAAAATAGTCCATAGGATTAGGGTCGTGACACTCACTCCCCCTTAAAGAAAATTCGCCCCGAATTTTAAACTTGCTTACCTTAATGATTAAATAAAGAAGGTGACCATCCATGCAATTCAAATTACACTTTCAAATAGTTTCCTCAATGGCATGATTATTCTATACATTTTCACAACCCGAATACTCTAGGATTCCAATTCCTGACTTGCGATGCTAATAACTCTCAATGGTTCTCCCACATAAGTCAAATCCGCTTAATCATCATTAGTTGAAGGACTCCATACAAACGAGGGATCATGCAAATGATTTTTCCATACTAAGCTTCATACAGTACCCATTTCAATGCTAAACTAAAAACTACTATTATACGCAAACTCGCTAAGATTAATTAAACTTTTCAAGTTGAAAGAAAATCCACCAAAATAACTTTTTCGGATGTTATAAAATAACGCAGTTAAAGTCTTTTAATAGTTCCAACCATCACTTTGGCCTATTGATCACTTCCTTTTGAGTAACTAAATTCTTCAAACCCTTAGGATTGACAACAATTTCAAATGGAGATTCAAAAAGTTAAGGTTCCTACTTAAATAACGCCACACAATTGCAGCCACTCTCGAGTCAAGGATAAGAAGATTCCACTTTATCTAAGTCAACTTCCTCGAAGCATACGCTATTACTTTCCCAATTCTCATAATATCACAACCTAATCCTCCTTTAATACGCACTTAAAATTCACAAAGTCCTCGCATCCACTAGGTAAGGTGAGAATCAGATCTATAGTTAATCTATTCTCCATCTCTTATCCATATGGTTTACCCTTATTACATTCTACACTATTGATATATCCTTCCGAGTTAACTAAATCGACAATTTTACAATTCTCAAGAATCCCTTGATAATCCTTAGGTAGCTCTTGCCAATCCAAAGACTACGGACTCAATCCTCGTAAGAACCATGGTAACATCCGAGCTTAAGACTATAGAACCCAAAATTTGAAATCTTCTCGAGTCAACTCACATTTTCTAAACTTCTCAAACGATGAATTCCCACTAAAGGCAAATAACACAACTCTCAAATGATCTTCATGATCCTCTCGTAACTTTAAATAAACAAAGAGGTCATCAATCATAATTACCATAAAGCCATCAAGATAAGGATTAAAAATTCTGCTTATCATACTCAGAATCAACACATGAGATACTAAAATGGAAACACAATTATCATCTACTCACAACTAGCACATAAAATTTTTGGAAAGACTTCTTATGCAAGTCTAACACATACCAAATACCCTTTACACTTTTTAACCAAATTTTCTGGCTTTAACGCATATATAACAAAATTACCACCTAAGGTTTATCTGTATCAAATTCCTATATAAGCAAATTAGGTATAGAAAAGGAGACTCACTTCGTATGATAGTCTACCAATGTACAACAACTACTTACCCACCCAGGTCAAGTATATCTCAAAATCATAAATTGGCAATCATACCAAATCAACTGGCAATACATGCTCAGCCATAACCACCTCACCATCGTGGTAAATCAAGGGAGATTCGAGGTACTCTCTCATAAGAGCAGAAACCTCTATCACATAAAATAATCTCAAGCAATGTATGCTACATAGAAGCAAAATGCTATGCCAAACATAAATGATATGAAACAGGATCTGTAAAAATATGACCTCTTACTTCTGAGACAGGTAATATACCTCTAGTGATCTCTGAGGGATCTATCTCTTATAGACCCGAAACACATACCCGACCTTAGACCTTCCCTTTTTGGTTTCCCTTCATTATCTCCTTTGGTACCACCTCTTTGTTGTCCATCCAGCTGACCGCTGCATTGAAGCTCGACCCCGCTGCAATCTTGGGCAATTCCTCCTAAAGTGCCACATCTCTTTACTCTTAACACACCTGTCTTGCTTACTCCAACACTGATCTTCGGTATGTCCAATCCTCTTTCAAAATTTACAAATCATCCCATAATGTCTGGATATTGGCCTAGACAAAGAAGCTACAACAAGTTCCCCTCTCACACTCCCTGAAGTTGATGCCCTTGGCTGTCCTTTAGTGATTTTGGATCCTTGTCCTAGATACTTTGGTTTATTTCTAATCCCACTTTTCGATCTTCCACTATTTTCCTCAATGTCATTCTCGATCTTATATGCTCTATCTATGGCTGTCTGATAATTGGTGAAGCTATCAATCAATAATTTCTTCCTAAACTCAATCCTCAAACCTTTTACAAACCTATGAACCCTTCTCGCTTCATGCGATACCAAATGAGGGCAACACCGAGCCAATTCCTCAAACCTGACTGAATACTGATCCACCGTCATGTTCCCTTGTTCTAGTCCTAAGAATTCGATCTCCTTCTTGTCCCTTATAACCATTGAAATGAAATAATCCTCGAACTGCTGGGTGAAATTATCCCAAGTCGGAGGTGTATCCCAACTTCCTTTCAAAATCTGCCACCACTGATCAGCTGGACCTTCAAGTTTGAAAACGACATATCTAACTTTCTCTTCGTTGCGACTCTCCATAACCTCAAAAATTTTGTTCATTTCTGCTAACCATTTTTCTGCCTTTAACGGATCCGGATCTCCATTAAAGCTCGGTGGGTTCATCTTCACAAACCTTTCTAATTTATCACTTTGACATCCTTCAAGTTGATTCAGAACTGATCCCCGAGTCTCCATATTTCGTACAAACATCCTGAATAAGTTCATCATCTCTTCATTCTGAATTCCACCTGTCCCCATATTTCCTTCATTTTCTGGAACCCTTCGCTGGTCATCATTGCTTCCGGCCATCAGAACAAACTCCTGCATTAAACACTCGGCGTCAATTACCACACACTCCCCCTTAGTTTAGACATCTACCCTTGACCTCTAAACTAAGCTCTGATACCAATTGTGAGCACCCCAACCCGGATCCTAACACGTATCCTGAGCTTGAGGGGCCCAACTAAGAAAACTCACCTTGAATTTTTAAAACTTTTATTTCATCTTAAAAGAAAACCGGTTCTCAACTTCCAAATTAAAACCAACTGATAATATCTCCACTTGGAGGAATTTCAACAACAAATTCAATAAACCAAAATCTGATCAATTACATCGAAAACCCCCAAATAACTTTGTTTTACAAAAGAGTTTTCTATACAACTTTATAAAAGAGTAATACTTAGTAAAGACTCCAGACAACCTACTCATATACATAACCTGACAATTCCCCAAAAGCAAAAGTCCAAACTCTTATCCCCGGCCTCACTGGTTCAGGTCACCTGTCTCAGCACGATCTAAAACAGTAAAGGGGAAGGGGTGAGAATAAATCTCAATAAGCTATTATGAATGCAGCAAGATGCAAAACAAGATGCAACACATAAAAAGACATATCCACATAATAAGAGAGGCTCCCTGCCGCCAACCGTCCCATACCGGTTGGAAACAACGACCAGCTCATCATGAATATATCACAACACATAATTACGATAAAGTAACACTTAGAAGGATACTGAGCCATGGTTTTATCTCCAAAAGGATATACACATCCGAGCAGCAGCAACAATTGATGAAGCGGTTTCGGAACCATAATCAATAATAGTACCATAGGGATTTTGACACACAGTCATATCCCCAGTGAAACTAGACCATCTACCTCAAAAGGAGATGCTAGCCCACTAATCCCACACAAGGGGGACAAATCTGGGTTACCAATGTATGAATTATAATGAACTTGGCTCGGTGACATTATAATTCCATAACATTGCCCAACAAACAAATACCAGCTGGATTTTCATAACTAAGCACAGTAATAACATACTTGCTTAACCAAACATTGTATGATCCAAAGTAGGGATACATACCACAATAGCATATCATGAAGATAGCAATACTATAACAAGTATTCAACATATTAGCACAATGGCTATAAATCTTTGTTTCAACATGTACAGTTTAGGAATTTCAAAGTAGGGAATCCTACAACAATAGAATATCATAAAGATAGAAATACTATAACAAGTATTCAACATATTAGCACAACGGCTATAAATCTTTGTTTCAACATGTACAGTTTAGGAATTCCAAAGTAGGGAACCCTAGCATTTATATCGAAATACATCAATGAGTCCAAAACGTGCAACATTCATTTAAAACACTATACATAGTACCATCAATGAATATGTATGCAAGTAAGGTAACAAGGTATCATCAACCAACCCTACATAGTCAATATACAACAATACATGGCCTCTATAAAAACCCAAACCTAATTTACCAAGTTGGAGTCACAATGGTTAAGTTACTAAATAAGGATGCCAATCATTTTCCGAGTAATAATTAGTGTAATTCCACAATTCCGTTTTAACCAATTAAAGTGTCATTGTGTGGCCCAAGTATTCTACTTTAACACAGGTTAAAGAGGATTAATTCATACCCTAGGTAGATTAGGTTTCCTCTACTTTAATTTGGTTAGGAATCATGCTAAGTGGTTGCTAGTAAAAATCAGCAAGAAAGGAAACTGGATGAACTTCTGTTGATATGGGCGACCGCCCAAGGAGTTATGGGCGACCGCCCAAGCAAGGATCAAAAGGGGGTTGGAGTTTCTGTCGACTTGGGCGACCGCACACCCACACTAGGGTGACCGCCCAAGCTGGGGAATAATTGAAAGCCAATGGCTGTGGTGATGGGCGGCCGCTCAAGCCACCATGGGCGACCATCCAAGAAGGATTTTCTCTGTTTTGCAGCTGAACCAACATCCAAAGCCAAGCTCACTCAAATTTGGTGAACATAAGAAGGTTTTCCTAACTTGACTAATATCATTCTAAATCATTTAAACCCAAAATAATATAAACTTAGATCATTTACAACTTAATTTTCTACCCATTTCACTACCACATTTCAAGTTTACATTCATAATCTAATTTAACCCATTTTCCTTACACTCTTTATCACCTTCATGAACCACAACATATTTTTAGGTCATTACTTCAGTTCTCACTTCAAGAAAGGTCCTAACATCTCAAATAACAATTTCAACAACAATATCAACATCAATTAATTCATGAACATTTCATTGAAGGAAAGTCATAATAACTCACACTATTAAAAGCATATCAAATCCTTTTTCTACTTCTTTCAACCCAAGTTGAGGTATACTCACAACATCTCCCAAATCAAAGTAAGATGGATATAATCACATACACTAACTCCATTAAAGTCATTAACATCTTACACTCATTATACCCTCATTCCTTCAACTTAGACCACCATCTCATCACTAAAAGTCAAGTCAACCTTAAATAATCCATTTTACTCAAATAACATTATTTAAAATTTCCAAAATCCTTTTCTTTCAACAAAGTATTCATTAACACATAAAATGACAATTATTAGAAGGAAGTCATAATAACTTACCAAAATAGTGCGAAATGAAATATTAATTTGACCGGCTCTACGCGTTCTCCTCGTCACCACGAACAAGAATATGCGAACGGATTTAAAATCGAAAAGGAAATGAATCCTCTAGAATTATTTTTTGAAGAAGGAGCCATGGGTTTGATTTCCACGGAAGAAGAAGAAGAAGAAAGAACTTGCTGACTTAAAAAAAATACAAGTGAATATTACTAGACATTGCTGTTCTCTCTCTCGGCTGAAGGAGTACTAATTTATTTATATAATAACAATGAAGTGAGTCACTGAAAGAAAACCTTTTCCTAACTACACCTCAGCTTGGCTACATTAACACTCAAGGTGGAAATCAAAATCTTATTCTTTCCATCCACGCAAGGTACTGACGTGACCTTCCAAGAGAAAATGCACTTTTATTTTCTTTTAAACAAATCCTTCCCATATATCATTTATTATTATTATTATTACTCCCTCCGTCTCATAACAAAATGCTACTTACCCAAAAATTACTACTTTCTTTTTACTATTATTATTTTTAAACCGAATACTACTTATTATTATTATTACCTTTAAAATAATAACGTTGTTTTAAAACACAAATATATATACTCAAAATGAAACAAATAATTGGGGTATCACACTCTCCCCCCCCTTTAATTATTAACCTAGTTAAAAATGCAAATTAAGTTATTAAAATATTAAACTAACACAATTAATCACAAACAAAATGCAAAGCATGAAATGAGATGCTACGCACGCCATATATATGCTCAAACATGCATCATATTAATGCCTAGAATGAGATACTACACACCCTAACCCCACGTGCGCAACATGTGCTAAAATAGTGCCTAGGATTAGGGTCGTGACAACATAATCATGGAACCACAAGGTACACGCTTCCGTATTCATCATCTTCTCTTCTTAATCTAGTTGTGAGTCGGTTCATGGTTTGATGGATCATTTTGTTCCAACATTATTATCTACTTTAGTGATATTTGACAACAAGTCAAATAATATTCCAATTTTATTGATATTTGACAACAAGTCAAACTTTTTAATAATACTAGTATATGCCCGTGTCCAAGGACACGGGTTTTTTTTTTTAATTTTTTTTTTAATTAAAATTTTTTTTTTAAGGACAAAATGGGAAAGAGACAAATGTATGAGAGCAAAATAGGAAAAAACCCATTTGAAACTATTCATTCAACTGTTCACCCATTCTCTCATTTATACTATAGATAACCGAGCACAAATTATTAACAAATGTACACATGAATTAGGTTAAGACATATTGTGTACCATAGGTGATCTAACGGTTATACATCAATAATGATGTCATGATGACGCCAGCCATAATAACTTATAATTGGATCATATGTGGTACATAATGTGATACACAAAAGTGATACAAATTGTCCCCGATCATATACCAAAGAGAATTGTTATTCACACCCAAATGTTACCGAATGCCCCCGAATGACAATTATTACAAAATTGTCATCAATTCAAATGACCATATTAACCCTTAAAAAATATTATGCCTAAACGAGGGGTTTCATATTATTATTTTTTGGTATTCTTCCGTTCTTAAGCTGCGTGGGTGAGAATGTTGTTAGAATGTTACTTCTTCGTCCTCTTATTGTTTTCCAGCCAAGTTGGAGTATGAGTTTCCTTCATACAACAACGACACCATCATCCAATACTTCACACCTTGCTGCTTCTTTAACCCAAATTCCTCTGCCATAACGACAAATTTCTTGACATCAACGTTGAATTTTCTGGGTAACTCATAAATGTACATCCTGAGCGGGGAAGAGGACGAAGATCAAGTGGTATACAAGGACGGTGTAACGCCCCCAATCGCAATAACGACAATTTCAAATAAAAGAGACGTTACTCACAAGACTAATCCATAATAATCTTCAAATATCTCAACATTCAAAACCAACGTCTAAAATTCGATAATAATCAAATCCAATTGCCACCTAAAAGTTTGGGGCATTTATTACAACTCCAAATAGTGTTAACTAGGTAAAATAAATTGAACTACTAGTTTTATTCTAAGCTTTTCCCATTGACGCTCCAACTGGTAGCCTCCTTCCTACTTGTTACCTGGAAGGAAAAGAATTAAAGAAGGAAAATAATTAAAGAAGTAAAAATGAACATTCATAATAAACGAAACGGACTATTAAAGCTAAACAACATTTCAAATATAAAATAAGAACTATGACACAATCAATGTTCGATATACAATGTTACCAATATAATCACATAGATGTCACTATTATTCAAGTGTCCCAACAAGGGGATTCAATATGTCAATATTTCAATGTTTGATATATCCGGATAACCTAACCACAATTCTTAGTGGTGTCAATGTCAATAATTAGGCGACATAGGCCTGTCATGATTTACCCCTCATGACTGGGTGTCAATAATGTCATTTATACCCATGACTGGTTGTCGATTATGTCATTTATACCCATGACGAGGTGTCAATATAATTATTATTAAATAAATTACTGCAAGATGTGACTCAATTGACCAATAACTATATATCAATAAGTTTCGGATTAAATTCAAGGACGTAAGCACATGAATAAGGGTCAATAATTCACCGGCCATAGCGGTACAATATATTTACTCGATGGATAGGAGGATCAAAAGAAGTCATCATATTCAAAAAGAACTAAGGAAACGTATTCCCTTATCTTAGCTTAATCACGCCAACAATACTGTTTTTGCGAATGAACGGACGCACCTAACGTCGCTTCCCAAAATCTATCGATAAGAGATATCATAACCAACAATATCAAGAAGGTAATCTTGATATAAACCAAACACCAAAACAGCCCCAACAAGAATACCAGAAACTGCAGCAGATTCGGACTAGAAAATCACCTGTATTTAGGCCTGGAAAGCCTAATCGACCCCGATAGGATTGAATCTCTGTCTCTTATGGAAACACAGGCGAAAAAATCACTCAAATCGGACCATAAACGAAACGGAAATCGCGATTTGAAAACTGTTGCGCTGAAGCTATATGGCATACGGGAATTCTGTGTTTTTTCTCTCTGCCGGCTGCTAGGGTTTAGGTTAAGGGACAATATTTATATGGGGGTGATTAGGGTTGACTTACTTAAATAAACAATAGGCCTAAAATCTTTATTTCTCTATCCACAATTAAATACATCATTAACCCATAAATATTTACTGCAGCCCATTAATTAATTAACAATTATTATTATTATTTTTTTTCATAATAATATACCAAAAATACCCCCCATATATTACAGACGGATTGGAAGAACAATCATTGGGCTGCTGACAGTGAGTGAAAAACGAAAATGGGATCTGAAATCGACAATTTCAATCAAAATCGAGTAGGTGATTATGATTACAACGAAAAATCCAAAAAGAGAGATGATTGTTTTACCAAAAAATTTCATTAAATTTCTTGGGTTCGTAAATCTTAGGGTTGGCAATGAAGCTGTCGGCGTTCGGTTGGTAGTGCCCAAACAATGTCACCTTGTTTGGTAATTGTCGACTGGACAAAATTATGTTGTTCGGCCAAGAGTGACCAAACAATGAGTAATGTTTCAGCCACTAATGACTGAACATGATAATATTGTTTGATCGGCTTTGACCGAACAAACAATAAGCCCTCGAATTTCCATAGCCAATAGCTATCATTTCTTTGCATAGTTCACATATGTCTCTTCTTATATACATTGTATATAATAATCCAATATTACAAAGGCCAAACTTATGTTGAGTCTTACAAAGTCCCAAACTTCTGCTTTGTAAAGTCTCTTTATTCTCTTTGTCTCTTTTCTGAAGAAAGGATTGACCGGAGAATATGAAGAGTTTACTGTATAAGATGGAGATTGGCCGGAGAAGATAAAGATTGAGTGTGTGGGTTTGTTAATTTAGGTAGGTGATTGTTTAAGAGTTTTAAAGGGTAAAATAGGAATAGTGGTGGTGTGTCTAGTGTTGAATGTTTAATTCTTGAGGTAAACCTAATAACGTGGCGATATTCAGTAATGTTGTGACTAGCAATTCTCTATACCAAATTATGGATAAGGATGGGCATGGGAGCCCAACAGTTAAGCAAATTTCAAGCTAGTACCTTTAAGCATTCATCATTGTCCAAATATAGTTTTACACTCATAAGACTAGACTGAGGCTTTGTGAGCCCAAATTATAAAGTGTGAAGGATGGTGTCACTCACGTGTCACGAGCCCTCTCTTACCTTTGGGACTTAGCTTATGCACACCCAACTGTTGTTCATGACATGACAGCAAAATGGGTAATTAAAATTAATATTTTTTTTTTACAATTAGATTTACAAAATGATATATAATAATCGTGATATGGTGCTTTTAATTTCAATTAAAGTGTGACAGATCTATAATCAATGCAACCAATAAAAAATCACCATCTTATTATCTGTTTTTTGCAAAATTCTCTTTTACCCTTGTTGTCATAGAAAAGTCAATCCTACTTTGATTTTCATGATCAACTTAATCTAACTTTTACCATAATTTAATAAAAACCTAATTATCCCATTAAATTTTAAAAATTGTTATTAATTCACCGTTGTTAATACTATCAATAACAATTTTTGTAATTTTATAAGGATAACTAGTTTCCTTCGTAAAATTATAATATAAAATTTTTGAGAAAGTATAATTATAACATGTAAATAACTTGCTAATATAATATGTAACTCAAGTATGGTTCTTTCAAACATTTTCAATCGCTTGGATAGCCAATTTAGACTTTGTTGTCAAAGTTGCTAATTTCAATTTCGCAAAATTTAATATAATTCAAAGCTTGAAAGAACATTCCACCTAACATTTCGTTAAAGGTACGCAATATTTATACTCAACTAGTACTAACCTCGTGCCCACGACGCCTACCCACTCGCGGTTTTACTAAATTCATTTTTTTCTTCTTTAAATGAAATCGTCGTATTGGTAAAAAAAAATATCATATCCCAAAAAAATAATTTAAACTAAGTTTTTATTTATTATTATAACAAAAAGTAAAATAAAATAAAATCATGAACAATAAATAATAAAGAATAAAATCCAAACTCTATTGCTATTAATGGTTATGAGATCGATAAGTAAATAATAATTAAAAAAAACAAATTAATAAAAAAATCATGGAGTATGTTAGAGATATTATCCCACATCGGAAATTGACGAACCTTGCCTTTAATATACAAAGATCCTGGGTCACTCCCCTTAACACCGATTGATTTTAAGGTGGAATCTCAGGCTTTAAGATAGTAAATAAAAGGGTGTCACTACCAGAAACTGATGTTTTAGCGACGGAATCAACAGCGACGGAATCATTCCGTCGCTATTTAGCGACGGAAATTATGCTTTAGCGACGGAATAAATTTGGCGCCAAATTTACCGACGGAATTAAATTCCGCCGCTGAATTCCGTCGCTAAAAACGAATATTCGACGAATATTCGTTTTAGCGACGGAATTTCAGCGGCGGAATTTAATTCCGTCGCTAAATAAAATATCAGCGACGGAATTATTTCGTCGCTGATAATTTATTTATTTTTTAATTTTTTTTAAGTTATCAGCGACGGAATTATTCCGTCGCTGATAATTTATTTATTTTTTAATTTTTTTTACGTTATCAGCGACGGAATTATTCCGTCGCTGATAAATTTATCAGCGACGGAATTATTCCGTCGCTGATAATTTATATTTTTTTAAAAAAAATAGATTATCAGCGACGGAATAATTCCGTCGCTGATAATTTTAATTTTTCTTCTATATACTTTCATTTGTTTAGTTTTTTTTTCTATCTTTTTTTCTATAACTTTTTCTAAAAAAAAAACACTAATTAACAAAGGCTAAAATATTATTTTCTAGTCAATAAAAAATTTAAAAAAAATTAAAAAATAAATATAGGGTAGTTCGTCCCTCTTTTGACTTTTCTTCTATATACTTTCATTTATTTAGTTTTTTTTCTATCTTTTTTTCTATAACTTTTTCTAAAAAAAACCACTAATTAACAAAGGCTAAAATATTATTTTCTAGTCAATAAAAAATTTTAAAAAAATTAAAAAATAAATATAAGGTAGTCCGTCCCTCTTTTGACTTTTCTTCTATATACCTTCATTTGTTTAGTTTTTTTTCTATCTTTTTTTATATAACTTTTTCTAAAAAAAACCACTAATTAACAAAGGCTAAAATATTATTTTCTAGTCAGTAAAAAATTTCAAAAAAATTAAAAAATAAATATAGGGTAGTCCGTCCCTCTTTTGACTTTTCTTCTATATACTTTCATTTATTTAGTTTTTTTTCTATCTTTTTTTCTATAACTTTTTCTTAAAAAAACCACTAATTAACAAAGGCTAAAATATTATTTTCTAGTCAATAAAAAATTTAAAAAAAATTAAAAAATAAATATAGGGTAGTCCGTCCCTCTTTTGACTTTTCTTCTATATACCTTCATTTGTTTAGTTTTTTTTCTATCTTTTTTATATAACTTTTTCTAAAAAAACCACTAATTAACAAAGGCTAAAATATTATTTTCTAGTCAGTAAAAAATTTAAAAATTAAAAAATAAATATAGGGTAGTCCGTCCCTCTATTGACTTTTCTTCTATATACTTTCATTTGTTTAGTTTTTTTTCTATCTTTTTTTCTATAACTTTTTCTAAAAAAAACCACTAATTAACAAAGGCTAAAATATTATTTTCTAGTCAATAAAAAATTTTAAAAAAAATAAAAAATATATATATGGTAGTTCGTCCCTCTTTTGACTTTTCTTCTATATACTTTCATTTGTTTAGTTTTTTTCTATCTTTTTATATAACTTTTTCTAAAAAAACCACTAATTAACAAATTCTAAAATATTATTTTCTAGTCAGTAAAAAATTTAAAAAAATCAAAAAATAAATATAGGGTAGTCCGTCCCTCTTTTGACTTTTCTTCTATATACTTTCATATGTTTAGTTTTTTTCTATCTTTTTTTCTATAACTTTTTCTAAAAAAAATCACTAATTAACAAAGGCTAAAATATTATTTTATATTCAATAAAATATTTTAAAAAAATTAAAAAATAAATATAGGGTAGTCCGTCCCTCTTTTGACTTTTCTTCTATATACTTTCATTTGTTTAGTTTTTTTCTATCTTTTTTTCTATAACTTTTTCTAAAAAAAAACCACTAATTAAAAAACGCAAAAATATTATTTTCTAGTCAATAAAAAATATAAAAAAAATTAAAAAGTAAATATAGAGTAGTCCGTCCCTCTTTTGACTTTTCTTCTATATACTTTCATTTGTTTAGTTTTTGTTCAATCTTTTTTTATATAACTTTTTATAAAAAAACCACTAATTAACAAAGGTTAAAATATTATTTTCTATTCAATAAAAAATATAAAAAAATTAAAAAATAAATATAGGGTAGTCCGTCCCTCTTTTGACTTTTCTTCTATATACTTTCATTTGTTTAGTTTTTTTTCTATCTTTTTTTCTATAACTTTTTCTAAAAAAAACCACTAATTAACAAAGGCTAAAATATTATTTTCTAGTCAATAAAAAATTTTAAAAAAATTTAAAAATAAATATAGGCTACCTCGTTTATTTTGGGTTTTAAGGAATGTGTCCCGATCTTGTGAAAATGGTATACGGCTACCTCGTTTATTTTTTTAATTTTTTTATACATTCTAAATGACATTTAAAGTGTTTTTCATCTTTTGACCTTCCTCAAAATCCAAATGGAAACTGAGTTACAAATATGTGTCATTATTTAGGGTTCTTAGGGTTTTGTATCCCGATCTTGTGAAAATGGTATACGGCTATCTCGTTTATTTTTTTTTTAATTTTTTTCTACATTATAAATGACATTTAAAGTGTTTTTAATATTTATGACTTTCCTCAAAATCCAAATGGAAATTGAGTTACAAATATGTGCCATTATTTAGGGTTTTAAGGAATGTGTCCCGATCTTGTGAAAATGGTATACGGCTACCTCGTTTATTTTTTAAATTTTTTCTACATTCTAAATGACATTTAAAGTGTTTTTCATCTTTTGACCTTCCTCAAAATCCAAATGGAAATTGAGTTACAAATATGTGCCATTATTTAGGGTTCTTAGGATTTTATGTGTCCCGATCTTGTGAAAATGGTATACGGCTATCTCGTTTATTTTTTTAATTTTTTCTACATTCTAAATGACATTTAAAGTGTTTTTCATCTTTATGACCTTCCTCAAAATCCAAATGGAAATTGAGTTACAAATATGTGCCATTATTTAGGGTTCTTAGGGTTTTATGTGTCCCGATCTTGTGAAAATGGTATACGGCTACCTCGTTCATTTTTTTTTAATTTTTTTCTACATTCTAAATGACATTTAAAGTGTTTTTCATCTTTATGACCTTCCTCAAAATCCAAATGGAAATTGAGTTACAAATATGTGCCATTATTTAGGGTTCTTAGGATTTTATGTGTCCCGATCTTGTGAAAATGGTATACGGCTACCTCGTTTATTTTTTAAATTTTTTCTACATTCTAAATGACATTTAAAGTGTTTTTCATCTTTATGACCTTTCTCAAAATCCAAATGGAAATTGAGTTACAAATATGTGCCATTATTTAGGGTTCTCAGGGTTTTATGTGTCCCGATCTTGTGAAAATGGTATACGGCTACCTCGTTTATTTTTTTTTAATTTTTTTCTACATTATAAATGACATTTAAAGTGTTTTTAATATTTATGACTTTCCTCAAAATCCAAATGGAAATTGAGTTACAAATATGTGCCATTATTTAGGGTTTTAAGGAATGTGTCCCGATCTTGTGAAAATGGTATACGGCTACCTCGTTTATTTTTTTAAATTTTTTTCTACATTCTAAATGACATTTAAAGTGTTTTTCATCTTTTGACCTTCCTCAAAATCCAAATGGAAATTGAGTTACAAATATGTGCCATTATTTAGGGTTCTTAGGATTTTATGTGTCCCGATCTTGTGAAAATGGTATACGGCTATCTTGTTTATTTTTTTTTAATTTTTTTCTACATTCTAAATGACATTTAAAGTGTTTTTCATCTTTATGACCTTCCTCAAAATCCAAATGGAAATTGAGTTACAAATATGTGCCATTATTTAGGGTTCTTAGGGTTTTATGTGTCCCGATCTTGTGAAAATGGTATACGGCTACCTCGTTCATTTTTTTTTAATTTTTTTCTACATTCTAAATGACATTTAAAGTGTTTTTCATCTTTATGACCTTCCTCAAAATCCAAATGGAAATTGAGTTACAAATATGTGCCATTATTTAGGGTTCTTAGGATTTTATGTGTCCCGATCTTGTGAAAATGGTATACGGCTACCTCGTTTATTTTTTTTAATTTTTTCTACATTCTAAATGACATTTAAATTGTTTTTCATCTTTATGACCTTCCTCAAAATCCAAATGGAAATTGAGTTACAAATATGTGCCATTATTTAGGGTTCTTAGGGTTTTATGTGTCCCGATCTTGTGAAAATGGTATACGGCTACCTCGTTTATTTTTTTTAAATTTTTTTCTACATTCTAAATGACATTTAAAGTGTTTTTCATCTTTTGACCTTCCTCAAAATCCAAATGGAAATTGAGTTACAAATATGTGCCATTATTTAGGGTTCTTAGGATTTTATGTGTCCCGATCTTGTGAAAATGGTATACGGCTATCTCGTTTATTTTTTTTTAATTTTTTTCTACATTCTAAATGACATTTAAAGTGTTTTTCATCTTTATGACCTTCCTCAAAATCCAAATGGAAATTGAGTTACAAATATGTGCCATTATTTAGGGTTCTTAGGGTTTTATGTGTCCCGATCTTGTGAAAATGGTATACGGCTACCTCGTTCATTTTTTTTTAATTTTTTTTCTACATTATAAATGACATTTAAAGTGTTTTTCATCTTTATGACCTTCCTCAAAATCCAAATGGAAATTGAGTTACAAATATGTGCCATTATTTAGGGTTCTTAGGATTTTATGTGTCCCGATCTTGTGAAAATGGTATACGGCTACCTCGTTTATTTTTTTTTAATTTTTTTCTACATTCTAAATGACATTTAAAGTGTTTTTCATCTTTATGACCTTCCTCAAAATCCAAATGGAAATTGAGTTACAAATATGTGCCATTATTTAGGGTTCTCAGGGTTTTATGTGTCCCGATCTTGTGAAAATGGTATACGGCTACCTCGTTTATTTTTTTTTAATTTTTTTCTACATTCTAAATGAAAAACACTTTAAATGTCATTTGGAATATAGAAAAAAATTAAAAAAAATAAACGAGGTAGCCGTATACCATTTTCACAAGATCGGGACACATTCCTTAAAATTCTAAATAATGGCACATATTTGTAACTCAATTTCCATTTGGATTTTGAGGAAGGTCATAAAGATGAAAAACACTTTAAATGTCATTTAGAATGTAGAAAAAAGTTAAAAAAAAAATAAACGAGATAGTCGTATACCATTTTCACAAGATCGGGACAAATTCCTTAAAATCCTAAATAATGGCACATATTTGTAACTCAACTTCCATTTGTTGTAAAAAAGTCTAAAATATTTGAATAGAGATAAATATTATTATTATTGATATTAGGCATAATATTATTTTATAGTTTAAATTATTATTAATTATTTTTTATATCAATTATTATTATGTTATTACTAATTATTATTGTGGTACTAGGCATTTAAATTTATTATGCAATTATTATTATTAAATAATTTTATTAGATTTTAAATGAATTAAATATTTTTCCAAAAAAAAAACTAAGTATCATTATTATCATTTATTATTTATTATTAAGTAATTATCGTTCACATGGATCTCCATCTAAGCCATTTATAATAACACATTTAAGTTGAATCCAATGGCTCACATTTTAACAAACTATTTCACTTGGATCACCATCTCAACCATCCATTCATATTAACACATTTAAGTTGAATCCAATGGCTCACATTTTAACAAACTATTTCACTTGGATCACCATCTCAACCATCCATTCATATTAAATCAATGGTTCAAATTCCTTACTCACATTTTAACAAATAAATTAATCCTTATATATATATATATATATATATATATATATTCACACACACACACACTTACTCTTCCCAGACACACACACACTCTCTCTCTCACACACACACTTTCTCTCTCTACTCCATCTCTTCCTGTCCACCGGCGAACCCCTCCCCCACTTCCGGCGAAACCCAGTTCCCTTCTCTCTGCGCCGTCCTCCGCCACCACTACCACCTCTCTCTCTCTCTCCATCCGCCTCCATTTCCATCTCTCTCTCTCAATCTGTCTCCTTCGCCTCCATCTCCATCTCCGCCTCTTCCTCGCCCCTCTTCTCAGATCTATACGCCTCCCCCACTTCCGGCGCCTTCCTCCGCCTTCCCAGATCTATACGCCGCCGTCGCCATCAATCACCGCCAAACCCATTCCACTATTTCTTCCTCCAACCCCCGCTCTTCCCTACTCCAACCTCCATCGCCCCTCTGTAATTCCGGCACTGGCTAACCCTGTTACCAATCATGTTGAAATAATAAGAAGCCATGGCTATCTCGCACCCTTGAATTACCGCTCGGAAGACGGCTGAACATTTTGATTTTGATTTGTTTCTCTAATTTTGAGCTTTGATTTTGGTAGATGTGATATGGTGCCATTCATTTTCGCTACTTCTATTTTCACAAGTCTTTTTCTATTGGCACAATTTTTTTATCGATTCTAGGAGTGCAATTTGTCAAAAGTTAAATATTTAATTAAGTTTTAGTTTTTCAAAAGCCTTTATCGATTTTGAGATTTGGAATTTAAATCCTAGTCCTAATACTTGCACGGTGTTAGGGAAACTAGTAATTGATTACATGCTCTTTAATTTAATCTCCTTAATTTAGTCGATTGTAAATATGCTAGGAAAATCAAAAATATACATATCTAAAAATATACATATCTAAAAAATATGACCTATTTATTCAATATAGAAAAAAAAAATTTATTTTTGATATTTTGGATTTTTTTTATTTATTGAATTATTAGCGACGGAATATTCCGCCGCTAAAATAAAAATTAAAATTAAATTAAATTAAATCAGCGACGGAATATTCCGCCATTGAAATAAAAAATAAATTAAAATTAATTAATTCGGCGGAATATTCCGTCATTTGAAATAAAAATTAAATTAAAATAAATTAAATCGGCGACGGAATATTAAAATTTGAAATAAAAATTAAATTAAAATAAATTAAATCAGCGACGGAAATTTCCGTCGCTGAATTAATTTTATTTAATTTAATTTTTATTCCAGCGACGGAATATTCCGTCGCTGAAATTAATTTAATTTAATTAATTTTTTTTCAATGATTTAAATTTCCGTCATTGAAATAAAATTAATTAAATTAAATTAATTTCGGCGGCGGAAATTTCCGTTGCCGATGTCGATAAATCAGCGACGGAATTAATTCCGTCGGTAAAATCAAAATATACCGACGGAAATTGAGCCGTCGGAGCACTGCGACGGGCTGGTAGCGACGGACCAGCGACGGAAAAATTCCGTCGCTGTTTAATTTTAGCGACGGAAATTTGGATTTAGCGACGGAAATTTCCGTCGCTAAAACCTGTTTTTCTGGTAGTGTGTGCTAGGGGAAGTTAAAAGATAGGTTTAAGAAAAGGTGGGGAGTTATAAAACTGGAAGTGGGAATGTGCAATATTTGGGTTAATTCAGGCCGTCAAATTAATTTTTTAATTCAATCTCAGCCACTTTTTATCTCATCGATTACTAACGGTTAAACCCGATGTGTATTGCATTATAGATTATTCCTCCATCTCACAATAAAATAAATGTCAGTTTTTTTTTTGTTTTTTTTCAATTAACATTTATTTTGGACAAAACAAAATAGTATTCTGTGTGGAGGACAATAGAAGAGGTCCAGAGCACAAAAAAGCAACTTCCGGAAGAAAAATAAAAATAAAATTCAAAGGATGAGAAAGCTGAAGACTGTCCACACAAAGATGATGTCAAAATATGGATTAGAGATGCGAAATACCTGAAATGACATTCTGACAACTCTCCATCATCCATATCAAAATCAACGATCCGGGATACGGACTGCCATGACAGCAGCACCTGCCCTGGATCGCAAAACAACAGACAAAATGAGAAACAAAAGATCAAAGCGGGTTGTTTTTTGGGTTGCTGCAGGAATTACACCAGATATTTCTTCCACATATGAACAGCAGCAAAGCTAGACTTGTCCATAGGTATGTTTTCAATTATACAAGTTTTAACATAGTTAAATCTGTTGTAGGCATATGGTATGTAAAAATAACAATAAGCATACACAAAAACAACTTGGTTTAAGGCATAAGCTACACAGAAACAACTTCTTGCTTATAAAAGACTAGTACATGCCCGTGTCCAAGGACAGGGGTGATTTTTTTTTGATTAATTTTTTTTAAGGGCAAAATGGGAAAGGGACAAATATATGAGGGCAAAATGGGAAATTTGCCGCATGGAACTATTCATTCCACTGTTCAAAAGGAGGGTCTTATTTATACTATAGATGAAACATGACGCAGCACGGAAGCACGATAGATTTCGTGATTAGCGCACTAATCACAAGAATTCTTCAAGCGAAGAATCCTCAAACGCAATGAACTGGAATCCACCAGAAAAGAGAGAAAACTCTTGAAATTTAATTAATCAAAACTGAGTTTAAACATGCCTCCATATTGTTTAAATACTTCCTAAACCCTAAGAAACAAATAACAAACCAAATGACTAAAATACCCCAAGTTTAATTGTCTAAAACTCAATAAATAGGAACAAAACACGTAAATACGAATCTCACAGTCGACGCGAGGCGCCCGCCTGGGCTAGGGCCAGGCGCCCGCCTGGAAGCCCAAAACATCACCCATTGTTGCTTTGGTTTGAGGTGCCCGCATCACATCAGGCGGGGCGACCGCCTGGTCTGCCGAGGGAAACTCCATCCTTGGCCCATCTTGAGGCGGACGCTTGGTTGTGGAGGAGACGTACGCATCAACAACAGAAGGCAGTCCCTCCGTGGCATGGTCTTGAGGCGTGCGCCTGGGGAAATATGGGGCGGTCGCCTCATCTCCAGAATCATCTCCTGCATCAGTCTCTCCCACCTCCAAAGAACTCGACCCCGAGTTCACATCGGGATAAAGAACTCCATCCGCGTGATACTCATAGATATCCGCAACGTTGAACGTGTTGGATATGTTCAAATCATTGGGAAGAGCTACCACATATGCATTGTCATTAATCTTTCGGGTCACCTTGAAAGGTCCATACTTGCGGGGCTGCAACTTCTTGTACGTACCCAAGGGAAAACGCTCCTTCCGCAAGAACACCATAACATCATCCCCCACAGCAAAAACCTTAACCCGCTTCTTCTTATCCGCAGTCGCCTTATTCTTCAACCCCGTAGCTTCTAGCTTAGCCTTGACCGCCTCCTTGACAGCTTGAACTTCCTTAGCCATATTCTCAGCAGCTTGACTCACCCCACGACCGCTAGGTAAGGGCACTAAATCGACCACATGTCTAGGGACAAATGTATAAACCAAGGAAAAAGGTGACTTCCCTGTCGCCGAATGAATTGCGCTGTTATAAGCAAACTCCACCTGTGGTAACGCAAGATCCCACTGTTTCGGCTTGTCCCCACAAACACTCCTAATCATGTTCCCCAAAGTTCGGTTAGTGACCTCCGTCTGTCCGTCCGTCTGTGGATATGATGTAGAGCTCATATACAGTGAAGTGCCAAACATGCGCCACAAAGTAAGCCAGAAATGGCTCAGAAACTTGGTGTCCCTGTCCGAAGTAATGGACTTATGAACCCCATGTACTCGCACAACCTCCCTGAAGAATAACCTCACAATATTGGAGGCTTCCGCCGTCTTCTTGCAAGCAATAAAATGGGACATCTTGGAGAACCGATCAACCACAACAAATACAGAATCTACGCCCCGCTGTGTCCGAGGTAACCCCAAAACAAAATCCATAGACAAATCTAGCCAAATATCATCAGGAACAGGTAGAGGCAAGTAAAGACCAGTATTTTGAGACTGACCTTTAGAAGCCTGACACACATAGCACCTCCGAACAATCGAGCTCGCATCCTTCCTCAAATGAGGCCAGAAATAACGTTCCTCCAAACTAGTGATAGTCTTGTCTCGTCCCAGATGTCCACTAAGGCCTCCACCGTGCAAGTCACGAATCAGTTTCTCCCATAGGGAAGAAATAGGAATGCATAACCGATCTCCCTTAAACAGAAAACCATCTCGGACATGAAAATCTACGCTAGGGTGCTTACCCACACACTTCGACCATATATCTATAAAGTCTGCATCCTCCTCGTACAAATCCTTCAGCAAGTCAAAGCCAACAATCTCCTGCGATAAGGTGATCAACAATGAAGCCCTCCTGCTCAAAGCATCTGCGACTTTGTTCTGAACTCCCGACTTGTGTAGAATAATGAAACGGAACTTCTGCAAGTAACTAACCCATCGTGCATGCATCTTGTTTATCACCTTCTGACTATGCAATAACTTCAAGGCAAGATGATCAGAAAACAGGACAAACTCCTTCTGAACTAGATAATGCTCCCACTGTCGTAAAGCTCGATAGACTGCATAGAATTCCTGGTCATAAGTGCTCCACTTCTGACGAGCCTCACTCAACTTCTCACTGAAGAAAGCCACCGGACGCTTTTCTTGTGAGAGAACAGCCCCAATTTCCACGCCACTAGCATCACACTCCACCTGAAAGATTTTGTCAAAATCTGGTAGGGCAAGAACTGGTGCGGCGCAAAGCTTCTCCTTGATGAGGGAAAAACTCTGATCTTGCTCCAAGCCCCACTGAAACTTCCCCTTCTTCAGACACTCGGTAATAGGTGCAGTAATAGTGCTGAAATCGCGCACAAACCTCTTGTAAAAGGTAGCCAAGCCATGGAAACTGCCCACCTCTATGACTGACTGTGGAACCGGCCAATCCCTTATTGCCTTCACCTTCTCCTCATCAACATGAATCCCGTCCTCACCAACAACAAATCCCAGGAAAAGCAACTTGTTGGTGCAGAAGATACACTTCTTAAGATTGATATACAACTGATTATCTCTCAACACCTGCAACACTTGGTTAAGGTGTTCCAAATGCGCAGTTCTATCTCTACTATAAATCAGTATATCATCAAAGTAAACTACTACAAAAGAGCCAATAAAAGGTCGGAATACCTGATTCATCAACCTCATGAATGTACTAGGGGCATTCGACAACCCGAACGGCATGACTAGCCACTTGTAGAGACCATCCTTGCTTTTGAAAGCAGTCTTCCACTCATCCCCAGGTCTGATCCGAATCTGATGATACCCACTGCGCAAATCCAACTTCGTAAACACTTTAGACCCGGATAACTCATCAAGCATGTCCTCCAGACGAGGGATAGGAAATCTGTACTTGATGGTGATCTTGTTGATGGCCCTGCTATCAACACACATACACCACTGATTCCCTTTCTTCGACACAAGAAGGACAGGCACTGCACACGAACTCATGCTCTCACTGATAAACCCCTTTTGCAACAAGTCTTCAATCTTCTCTCTCAGTATCTCATTCTCCTTAGGGCTCATGCAATAATGTGGGAGGTTTGGCAGGCTAGCTCCCAGAATCAAATCAATCTGATGTTGAATGTCCCTCATAGGAGGGAACTCGTTAGGCAACTCATCACCAAGTAACTCCGGAAAACCCGATAAGAGCTCTGCAATATCCCGTGGCATCCCGATCTCCACACTGACAGAACCCAACAACCCTTTAACCACTATCGGATAAAAATACTCGGCCTTTTCAATAGCTGCTGTTAGCTCCTTCTCATTCTGTATGAGCATCACGACCGGCTTCTCCTTCTCCACCTGTTTCTCAAAACGTAATACAGGAGCTATAGCAATTTTACAGTCATTCCAAGTGAACAGTAATACATTATCCCTACCCCGATAAGTGATATCATGGTCAAACTGCCAAGGGCGACCAAGCAGTATATGACATACGTCCATACTCAGAACATCACAAATGACCTCCTCCCTATAATGTTTGCCAATGGAAATAGGGACCCTACAAGTTTGGGTTACTCGGAGTTCTGAACCTTTACTCACCCATCCCAAACTATAAGGATTATCATAAGGTTCAGTCGTTAAACCAAGGAATTCAACCAACTTCTGCGAAACCAGATTTTCAGTACACCCATTATCAATAATCATATTACATACCTTGTTCTTCACAGAACAGTATGCTCGCATCAGATTCTTCCGTTGACCCTCGTCCTTGGAAGAAAGTAACATCTGTAGGAGCACACATCCAACCCTCTCACCGGACTCCTCTTCCGAAAACTCAGCATCTTCATACTCATTGTTCTCGGGCTCATCCTCTTCGTACTCATACAAAACTGCAGTAGTCCTCCGGGTGGGGCAAACATTCGATCGGTGGCCATATCCCTGACAACGATAGCACTTCTCCCCTGTAGGCTTGGCGTAAGGATTTGCTGCTTTCTGTGCCGTAGTCTTGTTCACTGCGCTGCTACTAGCATTGGTTGTACTCTTGGCCTGCGGAGCTGGGTCCCTATCAACTACTGCTTCAGGAGTACCTTGCTGTGGAAATCTGCGAAAAGGAGTAAAGTTTTTCGCGCTAGTCTTCTGTATAAGCTCAGCCTTCAACGCTAGAGTGGTAGCATCTGTTAGAGTCCACGCCTGATGCAAACCCATCTTCTCCTGTATGGAACCTTTCAACCCATTGATATAACGAGCAATCTACTGATCCTCCGTCTCCTCAACCCTAACCCGCGCAGTATACCTCTGAAACTCGGTGGTGTATTCATCAACTGTTCTCTTGCTCTTCACACAATTGAGATACAGTCGATACAAAGTCTGCTCATAATCCGCCGGTAAAAATCGTTCCGATATCAACTGCTTCATACACCTCCAGGTTTTGATTGGCCCCTTCCCTTGCCGTCGCCTCTGACTAACAAGTTTTTCCCACCAAACCGCAGCAGTACTCTTCAATCGGATCGCCACCATCTTTACTTGTTTATTCGAAGGAACCTCCATAACCTCGAAGAAACGATCAACACTACTTTGCCAATCTAGAAAATCCTCAATCCCCATGGCTCCATAAAATAAAGGAATTTCAGCATTAATTCTATAATCATGAGGGTTTCGATTATTACCTTGCCTTGGTTCATCATCACTATCAATCTCAGCATCGGGATCGAAACTAGAGTCCTCTTCATCATTATTTTCGCCCCTCCTAGGGCGTCGGCCGTGTTCAATACCCCTGTCTCTCTCGCCACCACGATCACGATTAACCCGAGCGTTTGGACCTCGTTGATCAGCCATGAACGCCTCCATCTGCGTTGACGACGCAGCCACGGCTGTGGTTAACCGATCGAATTCCTCCCTTGTTACTTGGTCCCCCATAACAAATCAGTGGTGAAAAGACAGGTTAAGCCTGCTCTGATACCAACTGACGCAGCACGGAAGCACGATAGATTTCGTGATTAGCGCACTAATCACAAGAATTCTTCAAGCGAAGAATCCTCAAACGCAATGAACTGGAATCCACCAGAAAAGAGATAAAACTCTTGAAATTTAATTAATCAAAACTGAGTTTAAACATGCCTCCATATTGTTTAAATACTTCCTAAACCCTAAGAAACAAATAACAAACCAAATGACTAAAATACCCCAAGTTTAATTGTCTAAAACTCAGTAAATAGGAATAAAACTTGTAAATACGAATCTCACAGTCGACGCGAGGCGCCCGCCTGGGCTAGGGACAGGCGCCCGCCTGGAAGGCCGAAACATCACCCATTGTTGCTTTGGTTTGAGGCGCCCGCATCACATCAGCCGGGGCGGCCGCCTGGTCTGCCGAGGGAAACTCCATCCTTGGCCCATCTTGAGGCGGACGCTTGGTTGTGGAGGAGGCGTACGCATCAACAACAGAAGGCAGTCCCTCTGTGGCATGGTCTTGAGGCGTGCGCCCGGGGAAATATGGGGCGGCCGCCTCATCTCCAGAATCATCTCCTGCATCAAAACAAGCACAACAAAAGAGACAAGTTAAAGGCATAAGCAACAAAAGTAACTCAAACTCACAATGATTTTCATCTTGGTCCTGATAAGATTAATGCCACCGGTAAACTCGAGTCGCTTGAAGAATTTGAATTGGCAAGAAACCGAGCATCATGAGTTTCTTGCATAGTCAAGTTTAATTGATCTTCAACACATTCCAGATCAATTAAACCCTCTAAAACCTTCAAAACTGTGGACATGTGTGGCCTTCTAATATGAGCTTGTAAACATCTTACAGCAACATTTATCATCTTCACAACTTCCTCTTTGTGGGATTGCATATTCTCATCAAGTATATCATGAAACTCACCTTTTTCTGCCTTCTCCTTCACTAAATTTATTAGAGGACCGAAACTTGACGAGTTCTTTCTCCCCAAAACGATTTCTAGAACAACAATGCCGAAGCTGAAGACATCTGCTTTCACTGAAATATGTGTGCCATGAAACAGTTCAGGGGCAACATACCCCGGAGTTCCCTTCAATACTGTTAAGACTTGGCATTGATCTCTGTCTATCAGTTTAGCTAACCCGAAATCAGAAATCTTGACATTGAAATCCTCATCAAGAAGTATGTTTTGGGGTTTAATTAATGTCGAAATGAATGACATTTGGGTTGCAATGGATGTGAAGATACTCGAGACCCTTTGCTAAGCCAACAATGATTGTTCTTCTTATCTCCCAACTTAGGGTTTGTGCCGGTTCTTGATTGAAGATCCATTTATCTAAAGACCCTTTGCTCATATGCTCATACACAAGAAGCAGGTTCGATTTCTCAGCACAATATCCAACCAGTTTCACCAAATTAAAGTGATGAATGCTGCCTATGGTATTGACCTCTGCCAAAAACTCTTTCCTTCCTTGGCCAATTGAATCTAGAAGTTTTACTGCAACTTTGGTGCCATCACTTAATTCTCCTTTAAAAACAGAACCAAACCCTCCTTGACCAAGCTTCACTTGAAAATCTTCGGTGGCAGATTTCAACTTAAGGAAAGAGAACCTTTTTAGTGCACCCATTACCTCATCATCTCCGTCTTCTTCTTCAGACTTCAAATTTTTCATGATTTTATATGAATAATAGCCACAAACAAAAAGGATCAATAGTCCAACAGAAAGAGAGGGTGCTAACACTTGAACCAGAGGGAACTTTTTCCTTTCAGTTGTAGCAGGTGTAACCTGAACCTTGATGAATGCATAATAATTACCATTTATGCCCGTGTCGGTCGTAAAAGAATAGAGATTTGACTGTAATGAACACTGACCAGATGACATGCTTTCATTGGTGACAAACAAGGCAGCTTTGCAGGTACAATTGTTCAAGCATGCTGTTTTACAACTCTCCACATCCATTCTCGAAGATGAGTATACAAAATCAAAGTATCTAACATTCCTAAGCTCCAAAAAGGTCTGGATCGAAGATTCGCATGTCAAAGGGTTGACTTCCGTGCGTCCTAGTGTGGATTGTAGATCTTGTGTCAATGTGAAATAAGTGTCATTTCCACCAGGACAGCTGCACTGGCCATTTGAGCAGATGCCATAGTTTCCACACACACTCGGGTAATCACATTCTCCTAAACGGAGAATATCACCAGATAACACAACATCAAAATTAACTGAACTAGCTTTGTCTAACCGATAAACATTCAGATGTCCATTTGGCTCGAGCACAATGTATCGAAAACCATTCACCGTAGAGTTTCGGATGTCGAATCGCACATAGTTCGAGAGGGCTTCAATGCTGCCTGAGTTCCCCAAAGCTGAATCGGATAGAAGTCGAGATTGACTTGGAAATTGAGAGTCAAATAGTCTTGAAACGTACATTTTGGGGGGTCCAGAACCAATGAAAGCATCGATGCTAACATTATTGATGGATATAGAGTACTGCCCTGAACCCACATTGTTCGAGGAATTTCGAGCAACAAGGCCTTTACCAAAATATATGTTTTGGCCCGGGAGCCAAGTATCAGTAGGGTAATCGAAAGACTGCCATATAACTCTATCTTTATCATCAAGAAGCATCAAATCGCCTCCATCACTGAAATTCAAGCGACTAACTGAGAGACCTGACGTGTTGGTAGACCAAACAAGACTACCATCTACATCATGCAATTGCAAATCCCCTGCAGCCGTGAAATTCAGCTTGGCATTTTCTTGAACGGGTCTCTCTCTGTTTGCAAGCCACACGACAACTGGGGATATCATAGAGAAATCATCAGATCTAGGCAGGAGTAATGTAACAAGATAGAAAACTTGCATATTACTAGTGGTCCTATTTGAGAAGAACCCAAAACAGAAAGCGGGTTTGATTGTCCCTTGTGTAAACCATTCTTCGTCCCTCACAAAAAGGATTGGTCTTACAGGGGAACCATCAGCCAGAGTCCAAGCAGCTGGGCTGGTTTTCCATGAAGCAGAGACATTAACTGAGGTTACTAATGGTTCATCAATAAGAGCATATGAGGTGGAGAGGTCATTCATGGTGGGCTCGGTGGTGAGGGGAATAAGGAGAGGAGAAAAATTGAAAATGGAGTCGGTGAAGATCTCATTGGTGTCCAGTAGAGTTTGGAGGTCGGAAATGAAAGAATTGCAAAAGATAATCTTTCTATTGATAATTGTAATGTATTTATACAAATTTCTGAGAGAGAGATATGGGATTTACACTATTTCCTAGACTATACAAATGATTTGAATTTTGAATACAAGATATACTAAAATGATAACTGAAAATATTTACAAGATAATGAGGAGAAAATCATGTTCCAGGCGGATTCTTTGGAGGATTCTGAGGAGAATCCTTGGTATGCTTAACATGCTCCCGCAAGATGGACGTTCCAAGAGTATGTCCGATCTTGGAGATCAATGATGTAAACCGCGTACGAGGCAGAGGTTTTTTAAGAGCGTCTGCGAGTTGATCAGTGCCGGAGATATGTTGAACCCTTAGAGTGCCAAGTTGAACTTGTTCTTGCACAAAGTGAAAAGCTAGAGCAAGGTGCTTCATCCTAGAATGAAAAACTGGGTTGGCCGAGTAGGTGGTGGCCCCGAGATTATCACAGTAGATGACATGCGGTGAAGAGGATGAGATACCGAGTTCAGAGATAAGGTTTGTGACCCAAATTACTTCAGCAGTTGTAGCAGCGATGGCACGGAATTCTGCTTCAGTGGAGGAGCGAGCAATAGCTCGTTGTTTCTTGGAGGACCAAGTAAGTGGGTTGCGACCAAGATAGACAAGAAAGCCAGTGGTAGAGACAAAGTCATCTTTATCACCGGCCCAATCAGCGTCGCAATAGGCATGAAGAGAGGATGGAGAATCCTTGAAGAGTTGGAGTCCCATATGAATGGTCCCATGGAGATAGCGGAGGAGACGTTTAAGGGTAGTCCATTGAGATTCTTGTGGGTGATGAAGATATTGTGCTAGTTTATTGACAGAGAAGGCTATGTCAGGGCGAGTGAGAGATAGGTATTGAAGGCTGCCAATAATTGCACGATATTCCGAAGGATTACAAATGGGTGTTCGGGGGGTGGCAGAGAGAGGTGGGTAGGTGGCCATAGGTGTGGAAGAGGGTTTGGAGTATAACATGTTATGACGTGAGAGAATGTCAGTGATGTATTTGGATTGGGTTAGGAGAAGACCATGAGGATTGGGTGTGACCTTAATACCGAGAAAGAAAGAGAGGGGACCAAGGTCTTTAATAGAGAAGCGAGTGGCCAAGCTGTCAATGAAGGATTGGAGAAAAGAGGTAGTAGGGCCAGTGACAATTACACTAGTACAGATTGGTTCTTAGGAAACGCAACTTAGATAGCACTTTTATAAAGCGCTATCTAAGGTTTGCACTTACATAGCGCATCCATATCTTCAAATATAATAACCAAGGAAAAAAAAATAATAATAATAAAAAATTAACTTAGGTAACGCATATTTGATAAACGCTGTCTTGGTAGACGCTTAGACAACGCTTTATAGAAGCGCTGTGCAAGTTAACGTTTCCTAAGAGTTTTTTTTTTTGCTTTTTAGGCATATAAGTAGATCGTTATTTCTTCTTCTTCTGCGCCATTAAACCGACGAGAACCAAAACCGACGAGGAGCACAAGACGACGACAGAGCACACCACCGACCGCCACCAGCCATTGCCACCACCAGCCATCGCCACCACCACCGCTTTTCCTTGCTTAACAGGCTCTCGCTCTAGCTCAAATTTCTAATCTCTTACAATTTTAGGGTTTAGAATTGGAAACCCTTTTCATCTTCTCAGTCATCTGTTCTCTCCCGTCTCCTCCAGGTAACGCGTCTTTCTTTGCTTCTACTCCATTCTCTTCCCCTTCTTTGTTGATTTTCTTCAAATTTGTTTGGGTTTGATTTAGGTCTAATTTTTTTTTCAATTTTAGGGGTTTTGATCTCTCTCTCTCTCTCATCTTGCAATTTTCTGGGGTTTTATTTTCTGATGTGTAATTCTTGTTCTTCTGTGTATTAGGGCTTCGATACTTCTTCCAGACAAAGGGTGTACAACATATATGAACTCGCAAAATCTTTTTGGACCTTTAGAGGTTCCCTGCAAAAGCTACCATTTCTATATAGCGGAGAAGCCATATAAACTGCCTATCTCAGGCGATCCTTTTCAAGGAAAGAGGATAATTTAGCAACTCGAAAGGTAATTTCTTTGTTTTAGTGCTATAGATTTACTTGAGTTATGAGTTCAAATTATAGCCTGAGACAATCTCTGTATTGCTATATCCAATTATAGTTGAATTAGAGGAACCATTTCTCTTTCATTTAAAGCTAATGCATAAGAGGGGCTTTGATTTGAATATAGGGACTGTACATGGTGGTAAGGGAACCTACATACTAAGGGCTCGTTTGGTGTGGAATGACCTTACCATTTCTTGAACCAACTTTTACACCTCTGTTCTAGTTGCATTTTAGACAAGAAGTATAAGTCGATGTGTGTTGTGGTTGAAAAGAAATAGGGATGGATCTGCTAGAGATGTTGTGAAACCAAAGGAGAGAAGGAAGGATTTGAGAGCGGTGTACCAAGCACGAGGAGCCTGTTTGAGACCGTATATAGCTTTGGAGAGACGACAAACATGAGAGGGTTGGGAGGTGTTTTCAAAACCTGGGGGTTGGGACATATAAATAGTTTCAGAGAGATGACCTTGGAGGAAGGCATTATTAACATCAAGTTGGCGTAGAGACCAACCTTGAGTGATGGTAAGAGAAAGAATGAGACGGATAGTGACAGGTTTGACAACAGGGCTGAAAGTATCTGAGTAGTCAAGACCGGGTCGTTGATGGAACCCTTTGGCAATTAAGCGGGCTTTGTATTTATGGATAGTATTATCCGGATTGTATTTGATGCGGAAGATCCATTTGCAACCAACAATATTAGGAGCTTCATGGGAGGGTACGAGGGTCCAGGTGTTGTTTTGAATAAGGGCATTGTATTCATCAAACATTGCATCATGCCAGTGGGGGGGGTGGAGAGAGCTTATTTAGTTGGTGGGAAGGGATGTAGGTGAGGCTAAGGAGGTAAGATGAGCATATTTGGGGTTTGGTTTGACAATGTTGTTGGTGAGTCGAGTTACAATGGAGCGGGAGGGAACAGTGGTAACAAGGGGTTCAGGTGTGGAAACTGTTATACCAGAATCACGGGTTGTGGGCGGTCGCTCACTTGGGGATGGGCGGTCGCCCAAGTGAACAGCTGATTCAGAATGAATGAGGTTTGAGGGTGGGCGGTCGCTTACTTGGGATCGGCGGTCGCCCAAGTGAACAGCGGATTCTGAGGTGTTGGAATTTGAGGGTGGGCGGTCGCCCACATGAGCTGGGCTGTCGCCCACATGCACAGAGACAGGAATTGGCGTGGGAGAGGGCGGAACATTTGTGGGCTAGGGAGGGGCAGTAACAGAACTGGATGTGGGAACAATGGGAAGGGAGAAAGTACACCATTGGGAAGGGGAGATTGGAGGGGAGGAGGGGGTGGTGTTGGTGAGAGATGTATAAGGGAATATAGTTTCGACAAAGGTGACATGTCGAGAGGTGTATAGACGATTGTTTGTAGGGTCGAGACAGTGGTAAGAACTTTGAGATGGAGAGTAGCCGACAAAAATGCACGGAGTGGATTTAGGTGCTAATTTGTGAATAGACACTACCAGAAACAGGTGTTTTAGCGACGGAATTATCAGCGACGGACTCATTCCGTCGCTAAATAGCGGCGGAATATAAGCTTTAGCGTCGGAATTATTTTGGCGTCAAATTTAGCGACGGAATTTAATTCCGCCGCTAAATTCCGCCGCTAAAACGAATATTCCTCGAATATTCGTTTAATTACCGCCACTATTTTCGCGGTTGATTTACCGACGGAATATTCCGCCGCTAAATCTTTATCAGCGACGGAATTATTCCGACGGTGGAAATATATCATTTTTTATTTTTTTTATTTAACAGCGTCGGAAATATTCCGACGGTGAAATTAAAATATTTTTTTTTTTTTTGGAATATTACACCGACGGAATATTTCCGCCGCTGAATAATTAATTTTTTTTAATTTATCAGCGTCGGAAATATTCCGACGGTGAAATTAAATGTTTTTTTTTTTTTTGATTAAACACCGACGGAATATTTCCGCCGCTGATAAGTTAATATTTTTTTATTTATCAGCGACGGAAATATTCCGTTGCTGATAATAAAATGAAATTTTTGTTTATTTTTAGAACTAAATAACAAAATAACAAACTAAAAAACATTAAAATATCATAAATATTTATGATATTTAAAAAAAAAAAAAAAATGATAAATATTTTTTAAATTTTAATTTAATAAATATCATTATTTTTTTATGTAAAATATGAAAGTTATTTTAAATTACTCTCATAAAAATAAATATGAGTCAATAAATATTATTTTTGAAAAAATAAATACCACATAAATATTTATTAATTTTAATTTAATAAATATCATTCTTTATAATTATATAAAACATGAAAATTATTTTAAATTACACTAAAAAAATAAATATGAGTCAATAAATACCCTATACCCTATACCCTATACCCTATACACTATACACTATACCCTATACCCTATACACTATACCCTATACCCTATACCCTATACACTATACACTATACCCTATACACTATACCCTATACCCTATACCCTATACCCTATACCCTATACCCTATACACTATACACTATACATTATACACTATACACTATACACTATACCCTATACCCTATACACTATACACTATACCCTATACACTATACCCTATACCCTATACCCTATACACTATGCCCTATACACTATACCCTATGCCCTATACCCTATGCCCTATACACTATACCCTATACCCTATACCCTATACCCTATACCCTATACCCTATACCCTATACACTATACACTATACACTATACAGTATACCCTATACCCTATACACTATACACTATACCATATACCCTATACCCTATACACTATACCCTATACCCTATACCCTATACACTATACACTATACACTATACACTATACACTATACCCTATACCCTAAACTCTATACCCTATACACTATACACTATACACTATACCCTATACCCTATACCCTATACACTATATCCTATACCTTATACCCTATACACTATACACTACACCCTATACCCTATACACTATACACTATACACTATACATTATACCCTATACCCTATACCCTATACACTATACCCTATACCCTATACCCTATACCCTATACCCTATACCCTATACCCTATACCCTATACCCTATACCCTATACACTATACACTATGCCCTATACACTATACCCTATGCCTTATACCCTATACCCTATACCCTATACCCTATACCCTATACCCTATACCCTATACCCTATACCATATACCCTATACCCTATACACTATACACTATACCCTATACCCTATACCCTATACCCTATACCCTATACCCTATACACTATACCCTATACACTATACACTATACCCTATACACTATACCCTATACCCTATACCCTATACACTATACACTATACCCTATACCCTATACCCTATACCCTATACACTATACCCTATACACTATACACTATACCCTATACACTATACCCTATACCCTATACCCTATACCCTATACCCTATACACTATACACTATGCCCTATACACTATACCCTATACCCTATACCCTATACCCTATACCCTATACCCTATACCCTATACCCTATACCCTATACCCTATACCCTATACACTATACACTATACACTATACCCTATACACTATACCCTATACACTATACCCTATACACTATACCCTATACCCTATACCCTATACCCTATACACTATACACTATACACTATACACTATACACTATACACTATACACTATACCCTATACCCTATACCCTATACCCTATACCCTATACCCTATACCCTATACACTATACACTATACACTATACACTATACACTATATACTATACACTATACACTATACACTAATTAATCCTAAACCCTAACCCCTAACCTCTAAACCCTAAACCCTTATAAACCCTAACCCCTAAACCCTAACCCCTGCAATGTAAGGGTACTGGAGAAACTATCAATGACAAGAACCGCTGCCCACAATGCAAGGGCGAAAAGGTTATACAGAGAAGAAGGTCTTGGAAGTGGTTGTGGAGAAGGGTATGCAAAATGGACAGAAAATTACATTCCCAGGAGAAGCCGATGAAGCTCCTAACACTCTTATTGGAGACATAGTCTTTGTAATACAACAGAAAGAGCACCCAAAGTTCAAGCGAAAGGGTGATGACAGGGGCAAATTATACATCCACTTCTCGGTCGACTTCCCGCATTCCTCGACTTCCGAACAATGCAAGGCCCTAGAGGGTGTGTCGCTCCTAAGCCTTCATCGCAGATGACAGATATGGAGCTTGATGAGTGCGAGGAGACAACCCTTCACGATGTCAACATTGAAGATGAGATGCGCAGAAAATAACAGGCGGCGCATGAAGCTTACGATGAAGATGATGACATGCACTGGTGGGGGCCGTAGAGAGTGCAAGTGCTCACAGCAATGATGTGGGTCTTTGTTTTCTGGATATCTTAGTTATGACTTATGAGACAATAATCTCCAGAGTGTTGTCTAATAGTTGGTTAGTTCCTAGTTTTGGACTAATCTTGTTTTTGTTTTATTTTGGATAAAAAATTTAAAATTGTATGCAATTTACCAATTTGGGAATAGCTCCAAACCCTAAACCCTAAACCCTAAACCCTAAGCCCCAAACCCTAAGCTCCAAACCCTAAACCCTAAACCCTAAGCTCCAAACCCTAAACCCTAAACCCTAAACCCTAAACCCTAAACCCTAAACCTTAAACCCTAAACCCTAAACCCTGGACCCTAAACCATAAACCATAAACCCTAAACCTTAAACCTTAAACCCTAAACCCTAAACCCTAAACCCTAAACCTTAAACCCTAAACCCTAAACCCTAAACCCTAAACCCTAAACCCTAAACCCTAAACAATAAACCCTAAACCCTAAACCTAGACGTGGCCGGTTGAACAAACCGGCGGTTAGCCGGTTGAAAACCGGCGGTTTCAAACCTTCAAATCCCCAACCGGAACCGAACCGCCTAACCGGCTCAACCGGTTACAGTTTAGGCGGTTCACGGTTTTAACGGTTATCCGGTTAACCTCCGGTTTGACGGCTGATATGCTCTACGAAGTCTTTCGTGCTGTTTACGAGCAACCCTTTTAGTGGTTTAGTGGTTTTCGAGGGTTGCTCGGCCGAGCCTGGTGCCGCTCGGCCGAGCAGCCCTTTTTAGGGTTTAGGGCCGAGGGTTGCTCGGCCGAGTCTTTGGTGTTGCTCGGCCGAGCATATCATTTTTCGCTTAATTTTTTTAACGGTTTTTTGAAAAAGTTAACTTTTATTTTTTTCAATTTTTTTTTGGATAGATAAGACTATTTTAAACTTAAGTTTACTACATACATTTTTTACAAAAAGGTTTATAAAAAAAGTTATGAATTTTTAAAGAAATGAAAGTTAACGGTTTATTGAAAAAGTTAACTTTTAATTTTTTTCAATTTTTTTGGATAAATAAGACTATTTTAAACTTAAGTTATCTACATACATTTTTTGAAAAAGGTTTATAAAAAAAGTTATGAATTTTGGAAAGAAAGAAAACTTAACTTTTTAAAAGAAACAAGTATATAAAAGAAAAAAGGGACGGTACCCTTAAATTTTATTAATCAAAATAAAATTACAAAGAGGGGGACAACCAACCTTACCCTTTTATAAATAAGGGGGGACATTTAGGAGCCTTTACCTCAACCTAACTATTACAATTAATTAAAAATAAATCTAATCTAAAGTCTAAACTAATATAATTAAAATAAAAATTAATCTAAAACATCATTCATTCATCACTACTTTCCGTGGAGTCCTCGACATCGTATTGATATCTTGGATCCAATAGATCCTCATCATAAGGCATGTCTTGTTGCCTTTTTTCCGCTCTAACCCAATCGCCAAGTAAAAGTTGATGTTCCAAGTTTTCACTTGTTAGTTGAGAACGTCTTTCATCCAAAACATTTCCACCAACGCTAAATGCCGATTTAACCGCCACCGTTGAAGCGGGAGAGGCTAATACTTCTTTAGCAACTATGGAAAGTATAGGATAAATGTCTTTCCTTCTTGACCACCATTGTAAAACATCAAATTCATTTGAATTTGGATCTTGATTTAATTCAAAGTTTGTAGTGAAATAGGTTTCTAACTCCACGGGAAGGTTTGATGATGATGAAGATGAACCTCGAGAAGGACCATATTTTTTACTATACAAATTTGCAATAAAACTATATGGATCCCCACTAGTAAAACTTGGTTGAGAAGTAGAGGAATCATATTCATGTTGTTGGCTTTGAGAAGTGTTTCCATATAAGGCATTATACTCATTAAAAAGGTTAATCAATTGAGTTTGCGAAGCGGAAATGCCAAGTTTCTCGGGATGTTTTGCCGCCAAATGCCCGTTGAGCGTCCCATGGCCTCCACCTCTTTTCCATGCGTAAGTCGCATTACAATAGTTGCAACATGCTCGAAAATTATAATCATCCTCGGCAGTAATTTTTCTTTTGCTGAAATGGATGGCGAAGGTATCGGATTGTGGCTCTCTTTCTTGTCGTTGTCCCCGAGGACCCCGACCCCGACCACCTCCCCTAGCTCGGCTGCCCCTACCACTCCTAGCATTACCACTTTCAATTTCAACTTGTTCTTCTTCCTCATTTTGTTGAATATTTGGATTTTGATGATCAAAATCATCGTTGGGGGAGGAAGAATCAACAACGGACTTGCCTAAATTGCTTCTTCTTTGATTTGCAGACATTTGCATAATAGAAAATGAAGTTTGGAAACAAAACGGAGCTTAAAAATGGATGAAAATGGAGAAAAGCACTAATTTCGTTAGAAAACTAACTGAAAATGGAACAATATTTAACTGAAAATTGGATGAGGGTGAGAGTATATGTGAATATTTGAGAGTAGAAGAGAAAGAGTAGAGAGAAATAAGGTGGAAATAAAATGGGAGGAGGAGGGTGATATTTATAGTTAGTAAATTAGGCAAAAAAAACATTTTTTTAATTTTCGACTCGCCCAATAACAAAATTAACGGCTAGTTTTTAAAAATAACGGCTAGTTTTTGAAAAAGTAGCCGTTGAACATGTTCTCGCGTTATGCTCTGAGCACCTCATATGACTCGGCCGAGCAGAACCTTCGCCATGTTAGTAACAAACCGGAAGGTTCCGCTCGGCCGAGCAACTCATATGACTTGGCCGAGCAAGTCAAAAACCGGCGGGTTAACCGGCGGTTGACCGGTTTTTCAAAAATCTCAACCTTAACCGAACCGGCCAATAACCTGCTAGCAGGCTTCCGCTTAACCGCCGTCGACCTGCTTTTGGACTGGTTTTCAACCTCCCGGTTGACCGGTTCAGTTTATAAAATGGACACGTCTACCTAAACCCTTATAAACCCTAAACCCTAACCCCTAAGGTATAGTATATAGTGTATATTGTATAGTGTATATATAGGGTATAGGGTATGTGGTATAAATAGATAATAGATAAATAGTGTATATGTGGTATAGGGTATATATATGGTATATGTGGTATAGGGTATAAGATATAGTGTATATTGTATAGTGTATAGAGTATGTGGTATGTGGTTTAGGGATATAGTGGTATAGTGTATAGTGTATAGGGTATAGGGTATGTGGTATATGGTATAGGTATAGTGGTATAAGTATATAGTGTATATTGTATATTATATGTGAGTATAGTAGGTATGTGGTTTAGGGATATAGGTATAAAGGTATAGGATATGTGGTATAGGGTATAATGTATAGTGTATAGTGTACGTATATATAGGGTATTAGGTTTAGGGTTTAGAATTTATTTATTTTTTAAAAAATAATATTTATTGACTCATATTTATTTTTTTGAGAGTAATTTAAAATAACTTTCATATTTTATATAAATAAAAATAATGATATTTATTAAATTAAAATTAATAAATATTTATGATTTATTTATTTTTTCAAAAATATAATAAAAACAATTATATTTATTAATAATAGCGGCGAAAATTTCCGTCGCTGAGTTTAAAATCAGCGGCGGAAATTTCCGTCGGTGGACGTGCCACGTCATCGATCCAGGTGAACGTATGTATTGTGAATGCTTTAGATTATTTTTAATATCCGTCGTTTTATATATATTGTGAATGCTTTAGATTATTAGAACTTTAAAGTTTTATATGTATTGTGAATGCTTTATATTATTAATAGTTTAAAGTTTTATATGTATTGTGAATGCTTTAGATTATTAGAACTTTAAAGTTTTAGATGTAATGTGAATATATTGTTTCCTATTGTTAAAGTTGTATATTTTAATATTTTTACTGTAATACAGATATGAGTTCTAGTAGAAAGGGTAAGGGTAAGCTTAAGACTAAGCCCATCTACACATTGATTACTGGGACGCAACCGTCCCGATCCGGTACCGATGATGTCGACCCTTCACGCAGTAGTACTAGCTCCACCTCTGGGGCCGGTACTGCACTCACCGTCGATTCCGAGGAGGATATTTGTCCTGATATCATCACATTATGACCGCAAGTAACTCTTCATTAATTTGATATAAGTTGGTTCCTTTTTGTTTTATATATAATTCATTATTTAAGTTAAAATGTTATTGTATAAATATACTTGGCGGTGTTTGTAGGTGGATACCCCACCACAGGGACTAAGATCGGGCACATGCGGCGGTCTCGGAAAATGACCGAAGTTTTGGCCCAACTGGAAAAAATTGCCACCGAGGCGTAAGGAGGATGCGTGGGAGGAGTTTAAGGTAATGTGTTAATGGTTTTTATTTAAAACTTAAATGTTAGTTTGTTATTAAAATGTTATAATTAATAATGATTATACTCTTTTAGTTTTGTAATGTTATCATTATATGTTGTAGGCTAAATATTATTGGGCGTCAGACATCAACGAGGCGACGGCTAGATATGTTTTCGATCAGCAGGCTCACAAGCTATTTACGGATTTTATTTGTAACATATTTATCTATCCTTAATTAGTTTAATTAACAATGATTATACTCTTTTAATTTTATAATGTCATCATTATATGTTTACGAGATATTCATATTTTTTATAGGTACCACGAAGAGAAATCATTATACTAATCGGCTCGCGGCGGGACAACAGCCCTCGACGCCTACTTGGATGACCGAGGAGGTGTTTCGTCAATTTTGTGAATATTGGGGGTCGGATGCGGCGAAGGCTATATCCGAACAAAGCTAAGGCCAATAGAGCAGCTCCTCGGGGTCGGGCGACGATGCATACCAGGGGGACGATCCCGGTCGCCGAGCATCACGACCGCATGGTATGTATGTTAATTTAAATGTAGTAGTGTATGGATGCTTTTAAATAGGTTTATGTACGTATGTTAGCTGGGAGCCATGTTGATGCTATGAAATCCATAGTTTTAGTGTAAATGTAGTGTATGCATGCTTTTAAATCAGTTTAAATGTTGCATTTATACAATTTCAAAGTAATAATCTCGCTTATTTTATTTATAGGAAAGGGAGTATGGTCCGAATATCAGTTTTGTGGATGTTTACGCTAGCACCCATCTTCGGAATCCTACAGCGCCCGATCAACCTCCGCAATGGGTTGATGATCGCTCTGCTAATGCCTTTGTAAGTAAACTATCATTAAATGACTTGATTTTGAATATGTAAATTTATTTATGCCCCTTACATTGTGTATATGATTATAATTGTTTGTTTTATTTTGACAGGCTGCATATCAAGCCGCCGTTGTTCCCGAAGGAACGCCTCCCGGCGAGCCCGTCCCCTTCGTTCCTGATGTTTGGCACGAGGTCACCTCTGAGGGACATCCAAAGAGAGGAGCCCGAGTGTTAGGGATGGGGGATTACGGGCGACAATGCCCGTCGACCAGCCGTCGGCGAAATGTCGACTCGCCCACGTTTCATGATCCGAGGGTCGACACTCTGGAGGCTGCGTTGGAGGAGGAGAGACGCGAGCGGGCAAAGCTTGCGGAGGCTCATGCGGAGACTCAAATACAATTGGCGCCGTTGATGGCTCATATCGGCCAGACTTCCAGGGTAATACCCGCGCCCCGAGTTGATTACTGACTATTTTAGACTTGTTTGTACTATTTTTTACTCGTTTGTAAACATTTGAGACATTTGGTACCCGCGGAGCCCCTCCCCGCCTCTCCCCCTCCCCCTCTCCCCCTCTCCCTCCCCCTCCCCCCTCTCCCCCTCTCCCCCTCCCGATTTGGTACGTTGATATTTACATTTATTTGGTACGTTTATTTTTGATTTTTAGTTTTTATAGTTTTAGTTTTATAAATTGAAATGTTATATCGTGTACAAAAATTTTGGTTTATTGATATTTTAAATTTTTTTTTTAATTTATTTCGAATCGGCGAAAATTTCCGTCGCCGAAATTAATTTCACGAATTTAATTTTTGATTATAGCGCGGAAATTCCGTCATTTGAAATAAAAATTAATTAAAATAAATTAATTTCAGCATGAATTTTCCGTCTCTGAAATTAATTTATTTTAATTAATTTTTATTTCAAATGACGGAATTTCCGCCGCTATAATCATTTAATTTTTATTTAATTTTTGATTTCAATGGAAATTTCCGTCGTAATAAAATTTAAATTAAAATTAAATAATTTCAGCGACGGTAATTTCCGCCGCTGAAATTAATTCATTTTAATTTAATTTTTATTACAGCGACGGAAATTTCCGCCGCTGAAATTAATTTAATTAAATTAATTTTTATTACAGCGACGGAAATTTCCGCCGCTGAAATGAAAATTTAATTAAATTAAATTAATTTAGCAAAATGAATTTTTCGTCGCTGTAACCATTAATTCACCGGCGGAAATAAATTCCGTCGGTAAAGTAAAAAAATACCGGCGGAAATTGACCCGTTGGAGCACTGCGACGGGTTGGTAGCGGCGGACCACCGACGGAATTTTTCCGCCGGTAATTATTTTTAGCGACGGAAATTTAATTTTAGCGGCGGAAATTTCCGTCGCTAAATGACCTTTTTCTGGTAGTGAGAGTAAGGACGTAACCAAGGGTAACAGAGGCACCCAAAAGACCGAAGTTTGTGATAGTTGGGTTAAGTTCGGAAGAGACGGAAGAATGGGGACTCATTATTGAGGGTCGTTGTGGGCATTCGGTTGATGAGATATGTGGCAGTAGTTAGAGCATGTGATCAGAATGTGAGAGGAAGTTGAGATTGAGAGAGAAGAGTGAGGCCGGTTTCAACAATATGTCGATGACGGTGTTCAGCAAAGCCACTATGTTCGGGTGTATGAGGAGGGGGAGGTTAGGTGGGAGATTCCATTTTGGAGGAGAGATGGTGTCAGTTTAAGGTATTCGCCATCATTGTCAGAAAAGAATTGACGAATGGGACGGGAAAAATATTTCTCAACAAGTAGTTTGAAGCGATGAAAAGTAGCAAAGGTGTCAGATTTATGTCTTAGCGGATATAGCCAAGTATATTTTGCATAATGGTCCACGAAAATAACATAGTACTTGTAATGATCATAAGAGTGAATGGGGGATGTCCACACATCAGAAAAGATAATATCAAGAGGTGTATGAGATTGAAGAGTAGATATATCAAACGGGAGTTTATGACTTTTATTGATTTTGCAGGAATTACAATGAGAAAAAGAAAGCAAAGGAATTGATAATGAAAATTGTTTATTTAAGAGGGAAATAATTGGAGGAGCAGGGTGTCCAAGTTTTTGATGCCATGATTGGAGAGTTGAGGTAGTGGCGACATGAGCTTGAGGAGAAGGTGGAGTCCAGATGTAGACACCATTTTCAAGTTTGCCGCTGAGGAGGATCTGGTTGGAATGATTGGCCTTGATAAGAAAAGATGATTGTGAGAATTCAACAGTTGCATTATTATCTCTACAGAATTGAGAAATGGAAAGAATATTTCGAGAGATACGTGGGACATGTAAGACGTTATTGAAAACAATGGATGAGGGAAAGAGAGAGATAGAGAAAGAACCTATGTTTGCAATAGGAAGGGTGGAATCATCTCCAATGATAACATCATCGCTACCATCATAGGGGTGGTGAAGAGAGAGGTTGGAGAGGTCATTGGTGATATGATTGGTGGCACCACTGTCCATAAGCCAAGAGGGTGGGGGAGTTTGGATGGGGACTGTGGCAGTGTGGGCTTGTGGTGGGGTAGAAGTAGAGCGACGAGGGTTACGGTTGAAGGAAGGGGGAGGTGGGAAGGTAACATTAGGGTATTCTCGGCTGAATTGACGACATTCAGATATGACATGCCAACAAAACGGCAGTATTGACATTTGCCCTTAAAGGTTTTGGAGGAAGAGGCAGCGGATGTAGGGTTGGGCAGATATGGTGGAGTGGGAAGGAGGGGTGGGGATGCTGCACGAGATGGGTGACCACAATTTTGGGAGTGTATAAGGTGATTCGATATAGGGACAGAGGGAGGGGGAGTGTTATGTTTGAGGGTTAGTTCATGGTGTATGAGTTTTTCGTGTAGGGCTTCAAATGTAATGGGGTTGTCACGGGCACGGACGGAGTCAATGATGGATTTGTAGGGTTCATATTCGAGACCTTGAAGAACTTTGGCAATGATGTCTTCAGGGTCCATTGGTTTGCCAAGGATTGCAAGTTTATCGGTACAGGCTTTGATGGAGTTCATGTAGTCGGTGATGGTAAGGGTGGATTTGGTGATTGAAGCAAGATGGTCTTTAACTTGGAGGATATGGCCGCGGGATGGGTTGTCGTAGGTAGTTTTTAGTATGTTCCAGGCTTCATTTGAGGTTTAGCTTGATAGACAAGTGGAGCAACGGCTGCATCAAGGGTACCAAGAATAGTACCGAGGATGAGATGGTCTTGCCGTTGCCAGGTTGTGTGTGCGGGGTTTTTGGTTTCTTTGGTGTCTATGATAATGGTTTCTGGTGGGATGGGATAGGTACCATCAACATATTTGAGGAGGTCTAATCCAAAAAGGATGGAGGTGAGTGAGGAAGCCCAGGCGAGATAGGTAAGAGGTGTTAGGGTTTTGCAATGAGCAAGATTGACAAAAATGAGAGGATTATTTGGGTCAGAGGAATTAGGAAGAACAGAGGTGGTGTTGGTGGTGGTGGATTCAGCCATGGTGATGTGCCGAAAATGGTGAGGGTGTGCCGAAAATGGTGAGGGGGTGGGTTTAGATCAATATGGCTCTGATACCATGAAAGAATTGCAAAAGATAATCTTTCTATTGATAATTGTAATGTATTTATACAAATTTCTGAGAGAAATATATGGGATTTACACTATTTCCTAGACTATACAAATGATTTGAATTTTGAATACAAGATATACTAAAATGATAACTGAAAATATTTACAAGATAATGAGGAGAAAATCATGTTCTAGGCGGATTCTTTGGAGGATTATGAGGAGAATCCTTGGTATGCTTAACAGGAAACACCAAAGGTGGAAGCGATGGAAGACAAGGAGTCTTCCAAGGTGATGAGGTAGGTGAGAAGGTACCTGATGCAATTAGCGGTCTGGTTGGGAGTGGGACAAGCTCATCGGAGAGGGATGGAGATGTTCGTACCGATATCGAGCAGGCGGAAGTTATAAGGATTGTAGTTGGTGATAGCCTGGCAAGTGGTGAGGCCCTGGTAGCTGTTGTTGGCAATGGAGAACTGGGTTTCATCAGTGTTGTTGAAGATGTAAGAAGCGTTGTGCTGATAAAAGAGCTGTTGTTGTGGTGGAGAAGAGGAGGGAAGGGGATAAGAGCAGAAACACTTAGAGATGAGGATGATGAGGAGGGTATTAGAGCGGATGACGAAATTGATGGAGGAGATGTTGTTGATGCGGGTGATGGCGATGGAATCAGAGTTGAGGAGGGAAGCGATGGAGGAAGGGTGTTGTAAAATGGATATTGAGATCGGAAGGTAAGGTAGGAGGAGCATGAACTAGAAGCATTGTTATTGTTGCAGAGGTAGCCGATGGCATCGGCAGTGGTGTCGTTTCGATCGCAGTTGAGCTGTGTGCCGTCGACATAAGTCTGTTGTCCATTGATGCAGAAACAGAATTGAAGTAGCACTAGTACTCGTAGAGTTGATGATGGAGGGAGAGGGAGGAGCTTTTTCATATTGAGCTTGTAGTGAAGTTGAAGATACATAAATGAAGAAAAACAAAGTTGTTTAATAGAAACTGGTCTTAATTGTCATCTTTATTTCTTTCTTTCTTTGGTTGGACACTGAGCGGTATAAACCGAGGTACGAACGTGGATTCGTGGCTGAGCAAGACCCAATGGATTGGGCCCGAAATATAATTCATACAAGTCTCACTTACGACAAAGGGAATGGATTTTCCCTACCTTTGCTCGTCATTTCCCACTATATCGACCTAGACATAGGTGAGCGTATAATGACTGAGGCCTAAAACCGTATTCCGATGAGGCACAAATCTCATATGCCGACCAAGACATCTAACAAAGTCTCCTTTGAATACGACTCCTCGGTCTCCATATAATATAATATAAGGAAATGAAAAAGAGTCAATAATTTTACGGAGTAATCAAAACATAAATGCTCATTTTATAAGCAACACATAATATATGGTGGGGTCAAATGACTCTTGACTTTCAACATCATCATTTAGGAAAATGTCTCAGCCAAAGTTGAGGAAAAGTCAAATACTTTTAATTTCAAAATTGAAATGCGAATCTTATACGCTACATAAGGATCCGAAACCTTGGATATAGTTCCTTGTTTGACAGTGGAGATTTAGCCACATCAACTACTGGGCAAGATGGTGGACGACATAAGTTTATATTTTGTGGGCCGCACCGAGCACAGTCTCAAGCAAAAACTAATCTATGACCGATTAATCCATCGAGTTCATCATTTCAATCACACGCGTATCTAAATACAATCAGCTCCAAAACAAGGGTTGCCGATTGGAGTTTGTTTGGACTAGTAAACCAAATAATCACAATTAACACATTCAGCATAGCATATAGAACAAACAAAATGTACATGAAATCAACAATTACATTAAAATGTTTCTATAATATATGGGGGTATTTTTGGTATATTATTATGAAATAGTAAAAAAAATGTTAAATAAATTAATGGGCTACATTAAATATTTATAAGTTAATGATGTATTTAATTGTGGGCCAGAGAAATAAAGATTTTGGGCCTATTGTTTATTTAGGTAAGTCAAACCTAGTCACCCCTTTATAAATATTGTCCCTTAACCTAAACCCTAGCAGCCTGCAGAGAGAAAAACAGAATTCCGGTATGTCATATAGCTTCAGCGCAGCAGTTTGCAATTTGCGATTCCCGTTTCGTTTATGGTCCGATTTGAGTGATTTTTCGCCTGTGTTTCCATAAGAGACAAAGCTTCAATCCTATCGGTGTCGATCGGGTTTTACATGTCTCAATACATGTGATTTTCTGGTCTGAATCTACTGCAGTTTCTGGTATTCTTGTTGGGGTTGTTTTGGTGTTTGGTTTATATCAATATTATTTTCTTGATATTGTTAGTTATGAATATGATATCTCTTATCGATAGATTTTGGGAAGCGGCGTTAGGTGCGTCTGTTCATTTGTGAAAACAGTATTGTCGGCGTGATTAAGGAAAGGTAAGGGAATACCTTTCCTTAGTTCTTTTTTAATATGATGACTTCTTTTGATCGTTATATCCATCGAGTAAATATATTGTACTGCCTATATGGCCTTATTATTGACATTGAAAACAGTAATTTATTTAATGATCACTATATTGACACCTTGTCATGGGTATAAATGACATAATTTACACCTAGTCATCATGGGTATAAATGACATTATTGACACCCGATCATGAGGGGTAAATTATGACATGCCTATATGGCCTTATTATTGACATTGACACCACTAAGAATTGTGGTTAGGTTATCCGGATATACCAAACATTGAAATACTATTATAAGAAAACGAGACAAAACATAGTAAGTGTAGAAAGTGTTGTGAGTATGAAAAGTAAAATAAGAGAGAAAAAGTGGGAGAAATAGTAAGGAAATTGTTGCTGTGAGTTTGATAAGTGGGTCTCATTTAATATAATAATAATATAAATTTGTCATTTTGAGACGTTTTAAGTCGAATGTGATGCCTAAAATTACAAATTGTCTTAAATCAAATAGGACGGAAATCAAATGGGACGGAAGGAGTATGTGAACTTTCCTCTCGAGAGCAGGGTAGTTGACTATGTTTTTTTTTTCTTTATCATAAATGATGGTATCCCCACTTTCATATTTTCATAATAAGTGTCTTAATTTAGGCCAAAATATGTTTACACCCCTAAAATATATGTTCATTTCCACTTTGCACTTTTGTGCGAATTTTGTCCAAGTGGGCACTTCAATTAACCATGAATTCCACTTTGTCCCTAGCACCAAATGACGTTAGGAATTTAACGGAAAATGGTCATATACATGTCACATGAGGGATATTTTGGTCATTTTTCTTGAAATGAGAAGGACATGAATGACATAGTACATATCTTTCTGATGGGGTCTTATTAATTATTGTTCACTTCAGCTAGGGTCATATTGAAATGATACATGCATATCATGTCAACTAGGTTAGTATTTTTCTTTTTGGGATAGTGATTAAGATCATATAATTTGTATGTACTCAATTTTAAATTAGAATGACTTAATAAATACTTCTTCCCATTTGTTAGAAATAATTTTAAATTAATTTAATTATTGGGAGAATGAGAATGTCTCATAAATTTTTAAAAAGTATCGTATTACCCTATAAGTTCCTTCTCATGTTGTATTAGTCAAATAAATGAGGAGTATAATATTGTATAGCTGAATATAATACTGCAAAAATGGTGGCAGGCAACAACTGATTTTCGACATATGACGACCGACGACGATGGCTGAGGACCTGTGAAAGAGTGAGATTTTAGGAAACAATTGGTTTCCTATTTCGAATCAATATGGTATATTTGGTAAGTTGATTTTGGGACTTTCATGAAAAGATTTATATTGTCCTATTATGAAAAGGACATTGTAAATATGTAAATATCTTTTATTTATGTACATAGATTTATATTAGGACTAACCAACTAATAAAATCTCTTTCTTTGTGAGTGTTCTTCATGTTTCCTTGTAGGATTTGGAAACTCACAAAACGAAAACTGTTGATTGCGTGAAGATCTTCTCAAGGTGCATATAAATACAAGGAGACCAGCACAAGAGAAGACACTGTTTTTAGAGAGAAAATACTTTTGTTCTTCACGGTTTCAACATTGTCAATTTAGGTTGTGAGTGAAGGTTGTGACATACATCCGAACTCACATCTAGGTTTTTGTCAAGTTCTTTGTTTTACTTCTGATTGGAATAGAGTCTACTTGGGAAAGAGAGTCTGTTCTTGTCATAGAAGGTGATTAGAACTTGTTTAGTATTTTCGTATTTTAGTTTTCACTAATTCGTATTTTTGTAAGCAACAAAAGTTTTAATAGTGAAATTTTTTTTAGGCGTAAGCCTAGTTTGCTGGGATAAAAACCAGTGAATGTACATAATTCTTGTTTTATTATTTTATTTCGCTGCATTATTTGTGGATGTGTGGACAGTTGTGAGACACATCTGTACTCACATCCGTGTACTATTGAGTTGTTTGAAGCTTCCTAGCTACACGAAACTTTCAATTGGTATCAGAGCCAACTCTCGAAATATTACTAAATGTTGATCCAGAAAGTGTAGTCATAATGGAATGCCAAAATCATCAAAACAAGTCTAGTCTAGAGAATAAAGATTTGGCCCTTATCTCTAAAAAATTAAGTTTTATAATGAAAAACAAGAGAATGAATAAGGTTTCTAGAAAAGCCTCTCATGATTTAGAGAAACAAGAAGATAATCCTGATGAGGGGTTCAAAAAGAAAAGTTTTGATAACAAGAAATTCTCTGATTCTGTGCAATGTAGAGCATGTCGTAGCTTTGGTCACTATGCTAATGAGTGTGCTAACACACTCAAAAAGAAGGGAATGATCTTAACTGCTTCCCTTAGTGATAGTTAGGATGAAGATGACGTTGCTAACATGTCCATAATCAATTGCTATTCTGTGTTTAATGCTTTTTCTGCAGAAATCAAAGGAATTCTTGAAGAAACTGTGGATGTGGTCCTAGATGTGAACACATCTGGTGTCACATCTGACCTGATGTTTAATTGATTCTCTGTAAAAGGAGATTCTGATGATGAGGATAGGGACATACCCTATGAGAAACTCTTTGCAACTTACAAAGAATTGCATGTTGATTGGATAAAGAGAATGGACAAAATTGAGGTACTTGCTAAGGTAAATAAGTCTCTTTCTGATAAATTAGCTGCTTGTGAAGATAAAAAGTCCATACTTTCAAAAGAGAATGATGTTCAAAAAGATACCATTGCCAAACTTGAAGTTTTGGTAACCAAAAGAGAAGTTGAACTTGAAAAATTCAAAACTGAATGTGAAAAAGCTGAAAGTGCTTTTACCAAGTTAAACAAAAGTAAAATAAAACTTGATGAAGCTATTTCTATGGGTCAACTCAATAAAACTGGTCTAGGCTTTGAACAAGGAAAATTTGTAAAGGAGGAATGTGAGGCTTCTACTTCAAAAATTGTGAAAAAACCCATTTTTAGAGAAAAATCCTTTTTTGAAAAAAAGCCAAGGAGAAGGCACTACATTTGCCAGTACTGCTTTGCTCCTGGGCACATTAGACCTTTCTGTTACAATTAAAGGCTGATAAAAAATCTAGTTACAATAATCAGTCTCAGATGTGTGAAAAGATGTATACACATCCGAAAACACATCCATGCAAGCTGAGACCTATACATCACAAAAAGAAAGCTGAAAAGTAGTGGGTGGCCAAACCAAGTGCTACATGCAATGTTGCCTACTCTTCCCTCAAGAGTAGTGTCTCTGGATCTTGGTTTTTTGATAGTGGGTGCTCTAGGCACATGACAGGTAACCAAGATGTTTTGACAGAATACACATCTGTCAATAGTGGTAAAGTAAACTTTGGTGGTGGGGCTCAAGGAAAAATAATTGGTAAGGGAACCTTAGCTGTTGAAGGTCTCCTAAAACTTCACAATGTGTATCATGTGGAAGGTCTTACGACTAATCTCATTAGTATAAGTCAGTTATGTGATGATGACTTATATGTGAAGTTTGATAAGAAGATATGTGAGGTGTTTGACGAGTCTAACATATGTGTCCTCATTGGTCTAAGATCATCTGACAATTGTTACAAATTTTGTGACAATTTGTCTTGTTTAAGTTTTTCTGATGTTGGATTTGATGATACACTTGATTTTAACCTCAAAACCGCCGAGGATGACGTTTCAAGTTATCAACTGGAGTGGAAATCTGCTGATACAGAAGCTAAAGATACAAAAAGCACTGCAAAGGAAAATCAGGCAGATGTGTGTCCAGATGTGCAGAAGGATGTATCTGCAGATGTGAACACAACCGTTCCCACATCTGAACACACATCCACACAAAGAACTGAGTATGTATATAGCTCTTCAGATTCAGTGGGAGAAGATATTTCTGAAAGAGACCATGTTGGGTCTGTTGATAGATCGATGACATTTTGTCCAGTATTCAGAAAGATCACCCCACTTCTCAAGTAGTTGGTGAAATGCATGATCAAAGGCAAACCAGAAGGAATGAGAAGGTAAATCACAATTATTTGGATGTTTTATGGAGTCATACATCCTTATACTCCAAGGTATGTTGTTACTGCTTTGTGTCTAACATAGTGGGATACATTGACTTAGATTGGGCAGACAACTTTGATGATAATAAAAACATTTGTGTTCAATGTTCCTACCTTGGTAACATCCGTGATTCCTGGTATATAAGGAGAAAAAGTTATTTCTCCTTGTTAACAGCTGAGGCTAAATATGTTGCCCTTGGAAGTTGCCGCACACAACTGCTGTGGATGAATCAAATGTTGAAAGACTATGGATTGAATAGCAAAATATTGACTGCTTTTTGTGATAACAAAAGTGCCTTAGACATATCTAAAAATCTTGGCCAACATTCTAGAACAAAACACATTGATATTAGACACCATTTCATTAGGGATCTTGTAGAACAAAAAACTGTGTGTCTGGAATTTGTAGGGACTGAAAATCAATTAGCTGATATATTTACAAATGCATTAGATTTGGAGAGATTTTCCTCCTTAAGGAAGTCTCTTGGCTTGTGTGATATTTAAGGTTGTGTGCAAAAATGTGCTCACATCCATTGACACATCTATATATTATCTAACAAAAAAAAAATATCATGCATTTGCACGAAATATCTCAGTGTGGTCACTTGTGAGTCTTACATCTTTGACATTTTCTGATCACTTTATTGTGGGCATTTCTTGTTAATGTTGTCTTTTGATAACTTGATATAATCCTATTGGATATCTCACAGTGAGTGCCTTAAAAATCAATGAGAAACAGTTGCTTCACCCTTAGTATGAAGCCAAACCATTGTGATCAAGTGATTCTCTTAAGAAAATTTGAAATCAAACTTGAAAAGATCATTGAAAAAAGAGCTATCTTTGGGATTCAAGAAAAGTGAAAGCTACTCAAAATGCAAAATATCCACAATAAAAAATGGGTGGATGCATCCTAGAGGCTGTGCAGATTAGATTATTGCTCATTGACTTTTTGTGATCTAAATGTGTCCCCAAATGTGACTCACATCCTATGCCACATCTGTGAGCTGAGATTTTTTCCTTCACCTTTGTGCTGCATCATGCTAGACATTTTACATTTTAGGTCATATAGGGTGCTTTGTAAATATGCTAGTCAATTTATTTTCATTCTTAACTTACTCATTGACTTAACATGTTTTTGTTTTCAAATATCTCCCATGAAAAAGAAAGGTGGGTATCAATCCTTATTGGAAAAGGAAGGACAAATTCAAAAAGGATTCTGTGAAAAGATATGGCTGAAGCTTGTTTGTTACCATAAAAGGTAAACAAAATTTTGATTTATTCTTAATCCCTATTCTTTCATGATTTGTTGTGTGTGGTAATCTCAAAGGTTTATAGCCGTTGTGAACTCTTTCTGTATTTTCCTTTGCCTGAGTCTTGTTTGAGGAAGGAATCCTTAATGAGTTGGAAAGGGGGAGTTGTAGGTTTAATTGTGTGCCTCATCTGTCACATCTCTCTAATATTTCATTGTGTTTCTTCCTCCTTTGTCCAAATTTCTTCTTTCTCACACACACACCATATATTTCTCTCTCTTTGTCTGTCTAACCAATATGCATAATCAATGAAGCTGAAGCTGCGGATGTGGGTCAGGATGTGGCCACATTGTGTCACACATCTGCAACTTCTTTTGATGTTCAAATGGAAGCCCTAGATACAGAAATTGCTGCAACTGATGCCCTCTCCACTGCTCTCGATGCTTAACTTATTGCCTCCCAGACACATGCCAAGAACCTTAATGCGTTGAAGGTGGATCTCCAGAAATGAATGACTTCACTTTCTAGTCAAAAAGGGGGAGAAGAAGAAAAAGGATGAGAATGATAATGATGATGTCTTTGCTGGATGCTTAAACTCAGGGGGAGTTCTACTGTTTGTTCTTAATGGTGAATGGAACATCTTCAGGTTTGCTTTTTATATTCCATAACAATATTGCTAGTTTTGCTTTTAATATTTGTTAGTTTAAGACTTGGTCTGTAATCCCTAAACACTTTGCTGAATGGCTGCTTTGGTTTACATTTATTGAACTGCAACTTTTAGTTCTAACTTGTTCTATGCAGTTTTTATGTGGATGTGTTGACACATCTGCACACACATCCATTCAGGGAGAGTTTCAAGTCTGAATATGTTGGTCATTATTATCTAAATCATAAATCTTGAGTTTTGACCAGAAAGTCCAAAATAGGGAGAGATTAGAAGAGTTAGATTTTAGGAAACAATTGGTTTCCTATTTCGATTCAATATTGTATATTTTGTAAGTTGATTTTGGGACTTTCATGGAAAGATTTATATTGTCCTATTATGAAAAGGACATTGTAAATATGTAAATATCTTTTATTTATGCACATAGATTTATATAAGGACTAACCTACTAATAAAATCTCTTTCTTTGTGAGTGTGCTTCATGTTTCCTTGTAGGATTTGAAAACTCACAAAAGGAAACCTGTTGATTGCGTGAAGATCTTCTCAAGGTGCATATAAATACAAAGAGACCAGCACAAGAGAAGACACGGTTTTTAGAGAGAAAAATACTTTTGTTTTTCACGGTTTCAACATTGTCAATTTAGGTTGTGAGTGAAGGTTGTGACATACATCCGAACTCACATCTAGGTTTTTGTCAAGTTCTTTGTTTTACTTCTGATTGGAATAGAGTCTACTTGGGAAAGAGAGTATGTTCTTGTCATAGAAGGTGATTAGAACTTGTTTAGTACTTTCGTATTTTAGTTTTCACTAATTCGTATTTTTGTAAGCAACAAAAGTTTTAATAGTGAAAAGTTTTTTGGGCGTAAGCCTAGTTTGCTGGGATCAAAACCAGTGAACGTATATAATTCTTGTTTTATTATTTTATTCCGCTGCATTATTTGTGGATGTGTGTACAGTTGTGAGACACATATGTACTCACATCCGCTTCCTAGTTACACAAAACTTTCAACCTGAGGTGGTGACGACAGGCAGCATTATTGATGAAGCTATATCATATTAAAGTCTGAGATTCCACCTTAAAACCAATTGGTGTAAAGGGGAGTGGTCCAGGATCTTTATATGTCATAGGCAAGGTTTGTCAATTCCGAATGTGGGATATTATCTCTAACATTCAGAACTTGTTAATGCTTTCTCTTGCATGCTTAGTGCCAATCCAAGGAGAAAGCGTTCAAGGAAAGGAGATAAACAAACCTTTATCATATGATTCAGACACCCAGTTCTTTGTGTTACTCCCTCCGTCGCATAAAGATAGTCCCACTTTTTTAGGGGTTGATTTGATTAAATTGATTAAAGATGTAGGAAAGACTAATGATCCAAATAAAAATCTTTAAATTGTTATTGACAATACTTGTAACATTGTATCAGTAACAAATTTTAAAATTCCATTTGGATAATTAGTCTTTCCTAAATCTTTAGTAAAGTTCAATCAAATCAATCGCTAAAAATGTGGGACTATCTTTTATGGGACTGAGGGAGTACCATTCATATATCCAGGCATCAATAGAGCCAGAAAAAGGCTCAGTGCATGAGATGAGAGTGTATCTGGAGCTGCATGCTGCTGATTGCTCAAGAAGTTTCTGGGAAAGATTTTGAGTTGCTCTTATCACAGAAGAGCGAAAAGAAAGAACCCATCGAACTTGGTCCTTAAGTCCTTAAGGATGAAATAGATAATACACTTTGCGCAATATAATCACGGTAAGATAAGCAGATGTGAGCATCTTAGACATATAGTGAATACATACATGTTGAGTTTTTGAATGTATACTGAACTTAGTCTTTGTCAAATTTACGCGAAAAGCTTAAAAAATATTTGACATGTATACAAAATATTATACGTATAGTTTGTAATTCAGGTTGATTTTATCTTCTTTTAACACTTATATTTTCTGGTTTCGAATTCAAGGAATAATGATTTGGTACGTCTGAACGATGTAATGAAGAAACTTGGTGCTATTTTATGAAAATTATGCATTTGGTGGGAATTTAATCCATGATCTTTCGTTTTGGTTGTTGAAAAAAAATACATTGGATATGTTGGCCTTCAATTTGGGAATATATCAACAAATGTTGTATACTCCCTCCGTCCCGTTTATAGGTTCACCATTTTGAGCATGACACGTAAATTAAGAAAAAAGTTTAGTGGAGAAAGTGTTGTGAGTATAAAAGTAAAATAGGAGAGAGAATGAGTGGAGGGAATAGTAAAGTTGATTGGTGTTGTGAGTATAAAAGTAAAGTAGGAGAGAGAATTAGTGGGTGGAATAGTAAAGATTCTTTGTCATTTTAGGAAAGGTGAAGCTTTTAATGAGACACCCGTTTTGACAAAAGGTGAAGCTTCCAATGGGACGGATGGAGTATATGTAAGAGAACATTATCCCACATTAGGAATAAACAAGACTTGTCTATAATATATAAGGATCCTGGGCTACTCCCCTTAACACCAATTGATTTTAAGGTGGAACCTCAGACTTTATCATGGTATCAGAGCTGGTCCATTACAAGTGCAGGCCCAACGGCCCACGATAAACCCTCCGCGCCACCCACCATCCCGTCTACATTGTAAGCCTTTGACAAAGCCCGGCTACACATTATTAAATTCATTGTTAAGAAAATAGTATTAGCGATTTGTAAGGTTCACTCTATAAGAAATCCGAGATTAATTAAAGGAAAGGGAAGGAAGTTATTGATTTTCTTAACCTTCAAAAGTTTTAATGAATTGGTTTTTGTTTTTGAATCACAACAAAAATAAAATAAAAAATAAAAAATTGGTTCACTCTGAGAAATCAGAGATTAATTAATCTTCATTAAAACTATCTCATTTTGTTAAGCTTTTTTCATTTCCAAATTAATTAATTTTAATTGCTCATCCTCACTGAACGGTATAAACCGAGATACGAACATGGGCTTGCTCGAGGAGGGCCTAATTGGATTGGGCCATTAATATTATCTAAATAACCAAGTATCAGGGCCGAGTAAGGTCTTCCTCGTATGCCGAGGAACGTTTACCTCGGCCTTATGACATCATGCTTGGGCCGTCATGTCACAAGTGATGAGGAGAGAAAAGTTTTTACCTCGGCATTTCATCATTGTGACGAGGAAACAAAATCATTTACCCCGGCATATATACTTGTCGGCCAATCACTAAATGACGAGGAAACAGAATCATTCACCTCGGCCTATTTTCCAAGGCCGAGGTAAAACATTTATGTTCCTCGGCGTTCCGGCTAGCAGATTATACAGTCCTTATACAACAAGGATTATACATTCATGATCCAATCAGGATTGTAACCAACTACACCACTTCAAGTCAAACAAGGACTCCTTAACAGATGTAATTCTCATAGGATTACATCTTATCTCTTTACAAGTTCACTTCAACATGGATTCTATCAATCCATCCCTATAAATACAAGCCCCATGGCACATTATTTGATACGTTACTTTTTACCTTGGGAAAACTCTGTCCATTTGTTTTCTCATATACAAACCGTGAACTTAATCTCACGCCTGAGGGCCTTTAGCCGGATCCGCCCCAGCTTAGTTTACGTGTTTTCTCTTATTTTCAGGCCTTGCAATCACCGGAGCAATCATCGCTTGGATTTGGGCTGTTTTGACGATTTTGGCATCATCAATTGGTTCCATTGCCGGGAAGTCGATTCAAACACCCTTTGTTTGGCCTGGAAAACGCTCGCTAAAAGCCAATTTTCTTGCCGGAATTATTCTCACATTGAACGGAATTTCTGGAAACCGTTTGGGCTCTGTTCTTGAAACCGCCGGAATCTGCAAATTTCAACCTGAATTTACCCAGATTCCGTTGGAGGCGTTTTTGACGTGAAATTCCGCCCCAGTTTGGCTTGAATTCTTTTGTGTTGAAAAAATCACAATTAGCTTTTTGTTTGTGGTCAAAATTTGCCCTAATTTTGGCCATAAATTTGGTTCTATAGAAATTGTGATTTTTGGAGAATTTACACTTGGTAATTTGCTGTTGACTCACAATGGAAGGACAGTTTACGAGTGTTACGGCTGAGGACCCCACCCAGGTGAATGGGGCGAACACTGGAGCCGAGGAGCTGCCTCCTCCTCCTCCTCTACCTCAGCCAGATGCCCCCCCTCCCCTCTCCATGACCCTTCGTTCCAAGGGTCAGGTGAATGCCGAGGGAGAAGGTGCTGAGCTTCCTCGTCCTACTCCTGCTCGCGGAAAGCAAGTGGGAAGGAAGAAAATAAAGAATGCCGACGCCGGTCAAGCAGGAGGAAGTCAACCCATTGATCGACGCTCTTTGTTACATAGGAAAATGGAGACATTACAAAGAATGTATGAAACACAGGCTGCTCTCTTGCAATTGGACCCAGAGCATTCCATGGCTGAATTTATTAGGACATCTGTGGGCAACCCCCTCGAAAAGGGACAGGATGAGCAGCGAGCTCCTCTCCTCAAAACCGGAGAACTACCAAGGCAAGCTCCCCGAGAACTTACTCGTCCTCGGCATGACAGCAAGAAGAAGAAGGACCAGGTGGTTGACCCGAGAAGCCACTTAACTCCTGTGGACGAGGAAGTAAATTCCAGTGGACCTAAGAACGAGACTTAGCTCGAACAGCGCCCGTCCCCGCTCGTCTCGCCATAGCCCTCGGCGCCCCGCATCACCACGAGCTCGTCGACCGGATTCTCCTCGTCCTCGGCATAGAGAGTTTGCTAGGCCAAGGACCCCGAGCCGTACAGATGATACTTGGTGGCCTAGACCTGGAACTCCGAAGCGTGATAAGGCCCCTTCCAAATGGGACGGCCACCGACATGACGCGGAGCACAGTAGGGTAAATGATCGCCCCAAGGACAAATCCGTCGAAGCTCCCAACGAAGCACCCGCTCAAGCGATGACAAGGGAGTGGAAACCAAGCAATGGGAGCTGTTGAAGCAAAGACTGGATGACATGGAGAGGGAAAGAAGTTCAATGACGATGATTACGACTGGGCAACACGTCCATTCTCCTTGAGAATAACTGCGACTCCACCTAATCCCCACCTCAAGCTCCCTAATTTCGAAAAATACAATGGCACTATCGATGCAAAAGACCACGTGCAAAGTTTTGAACAAACTATAAATCTCCCTCACCAGCCGATGACCTCTCTCCGTAAAGCTTTCGCGAGCACCTTCTCCTAATGCTTTGACCTGGTTCCGTGAGCTTAAAAGAGGTAGCATCGATCTTTGGAGAGGCATGAGGAGAATGTTCTTGGACCACTTTGCTACCGCTGGTAAGAGGAAGATAAGGCTGGCCGACTTGGCCAATATTGAGCAGGGAAAGGGAGAGACCACCCTCAGCTATTATAATCGGTTAGAAAAATGGCGGACCAGTTGAAGAAAGCCTCACCGATAGGGAAGTTATTGTTTGTTTCAACTCGGCCTAAAATCTGGTCCCCTCGTTTATGAACTCTCGGCAGGGAACCTCAAACAAAGTCCGAACTATACAAAGTAGCTTATGCCATTTCCATGGCTGAGGACAAAACAAAGAAAAGGGGAGCTGACAAGACAGAAACAGAGGCGACAGGCACTCGCCAGAATGATAATGGGAATGGCAAGGGTTCCAAAGGGAAAAATAAAACAAGGAGCACGGAGAAGCTTGAATTCACCCCTCTTACAAAACCCATCTCTGAAATCATGCAGCTGGTCAACCTTCCTCCACCTAATCCAATGACTGACAAGCCAAAATTCCCTCGTAACATGAACAAATACTGTGATTTTCACAAAGACCACAGGCACACCACTGATGGCTGTTGGGCCCTCAAGAAAATAATTCAAAAATGGGTCGATGAGGGAAAGTTAGATCGTTATGTCATGAAAAAAGACAACAAGCGGAAACGGAAGGAAGAGGAAAGTGAAGATGACGACAAAAGCGAGGATGAAGACCGCAGGCCTCCTAGGGATAAGTTGCATGTGATACGGGAAGAGGTAACTTCTACCAGAAAATTAAGGGACCAGATCCACGAGCTGAGCAAAGTATACCATGTTCCTGCTTGGATCCATAAAGCAGAAGAGGTCATTAGTTTCTCTCCTAATGAGTTGGCTGGAAGCCGAGCAGCTCGGGAACAACCCTTGGTGATAAAAGGCCGAATAGACAATGTTGAATCCGAAAGACTCCTCGTTGACACGGGGGCCTCCCGTGACATCCTATATTATTCAGCCTTCCAACAGATGGGCTTGAAAGACACCATGTTGGAACCCTATCATGGAAGGCTAGAAGGATTCACCAATCACAAGGTGGGAGCCAAGGGAACTGTGGAACTGGAACTTGAAGTCGGTGATCACCCCTTCCTAGCCATAGCCACAGTCAATTTCATAGTCATGGATTTGACTAGTGATTACCATGCGATCATAGGCATTCCAAGTCAAGCTAAACTTGGGATGGTGGCCTCACTTCCCCACCAACGAGTTAAATTCCCCACTCGGGCAGGGATTGGATGTGTAAGGGCCACCCCAAAGACTTCTTGGAACATGTCGTGAAGAGCAGAAAGAAATCCAAGAGTGTGGAGATAGATACCCCCGAGGAAAACATCAAGATCTCAAAGGCTCAGAAAACCACCGAAACTAGCTCCAGAATGAGCTATATTCGTGAAGTGTTTGCAGATGAGGACGAACCTGTGGTCCTAGAAATTGCAGATGACCAAGGCATAGTCCTACCTGTACCTGAGGAAGAACCTATGGTCCTAGAAATTGCAGATGACCAAGGCATAGTCCTACCTGTACCTGAGGAAGAACCTATGGTCCAAGAAATTGCAGATGACCTAGGCATAGTTCCGTCCGTATCCGAGGAAGACCCTGTTCTCTTCAACGTCCAGAACTCGGGGGCCAACCACGACCTAGGGAAGGTCAATCTCCCCGATGTTGATAAACTTATGGAGGAAGAAGGCCTCAACGTGAACGACAACGAAGGGAGAAGAATTAGAGAGATCATTATTGAGTCTCTAGAATTCCGTGACGGTCCTGAAATGAAGCCTGTAGATGAAATGGAAGAAGTAGTCATCAATCCTGACTATCCGAAACAAAAAATCAAGCTCGGGGGCCAATTATCTCCAGAAGAGAAAGAAAAATCATCTCCCTCTTGAAAAGAAGTCTTGACGTCTTTGCTTGGAAAGTCGAAGATATGAGGGGGATCAATGAAGAAGTAGCCCTCCACCGCCTAGAAGTTGATCCTTTGGCAAAGACTATCTCCCAAACAAGGAGAAATTTTGCAAGGGACAAGGAGGAAGCTATAAAAGAAGAGGTGCAGAAATTACTTAGCGCCGGAATAATTCGTGAAGTCAAGTACCCCGTTTGGTTGGCCAACGTAGTTATGTTGAAGAAGCAAAATGGGAAGTGGCGTATGTGCATAGACTTTACTGATCTAAACAAAGCCTGCCCCAAGGACAGCTATCCTCTCCCTAGAATTGACAAGTTGGTTGATTCCATTGCTGGACACCAAACTCTCAGCTTCCTAGATGCCTATTCAGGCTATCATCAGATAAAAATGGCGGAAGAGGACATTGAGAAGACGGCCTTCCACATACAATTGTCTCTGATCATGGACTGCAATTCTCCACAACATTCACCACAGAATTGGGAAGGGTAAAAGTCCGCCATGCAAAATCTTCAGTTAGCAGACCACAAGGCAACGGCCAAGCAGAAGCAGCAAACAAACTGGTCCTAACCGCCCTTACCAAGAACCTTGAGGGACGCGAGGGTAGATGGTTGGACGAACTTCCCCTAGCCTTATGGGGTATTCGCCTGACCACCCGGGGGCCAACCGGGGAAACCCCATTCGCACTAACCTTTGGTTCTGAGTCTATGGCACCAGCGGAGATGGCCATCCCTACTGTGAGAAACTCCCATTACGATGAGCAAGTCAACAAGGTCAATAGGCTCCTAGACCTGGACCTGATAGATGAGAAACGACTAGCCGCACAAATGAGGATGGTGAATTACAAGCAAAGGACCAAGGCGTATCACGACAAGAGGGTCATCAGAAGAGTATTCCAAGTAGGCGATTGGGTACTTAGAAAAATTGAAGCTACTGGTCGGAAGGCAGAACAGAACAAGCTCTCCCCAAATTGGGAAGGTCCTTATATCATCACTCAAGTCATTCGAGAAGGGACCTACAGATTGAAGACCAAGGAGGGGAAGGACCTCAAGCATCCGTGGCACTCCGACAACCTTAGAAAATATTATCACTAGTCTAGTTTATTTTACAGTAGATTAGTTTCTTATTTTCTGTCTTTTATTTTTGTTAGTTGATAGGATTGCAGTTCGATGTAATCGCGTTTCAGTTTTACGAAAGCAGTTTCTTCCAACACGCAAAGCAACTATCAACTCTGCACACAGACATCAGGAGACGAGGACTTTATCCCTGACTCTTCTAAACACACTTCCTGTCAAGGGGCCACCTTGATTTAGGATACCAACAGCCAAGACCAAGGGTCCTCCTTGGCCTAATGGCTTACCACACATCCTGTCAAGGGTCCACCTTGATCCAGGATACCAACAGCCAAGACCAAGGGTCCTCCTTGGCCTAATGGCTTACCACACATCTTGTCAAGGGTCCACCTTGATTCAGGATACCAACAGCCAAGACCAAGGGTCCTCCTTGGCCTAATGGCTTACCACACATCCTGTCAAGGGTCCACCTTGATCCAGGATACCAACAGCCAAGACCAAGGGTCCTCCTTGGCCTAATGGCTTACCATACATCCTGTCAAGGGTCCACCTTGATTCAGGATACCAACAACCAAGACCAAGGGTCCTCCTTGGCCTGATGGCTTAGCACATCCTGTCAAGGGTCCACCTTGATTCAGGATACCAACAACCAAGACCAAGGGTCCTCCTTGGCCTGATGGCTTAGCACATCCTGTCAAGGGTCCACCTTGATTCAAGATACCAATAGTCAAGACCAAGGGTCCTCCTTGGCCTAATGGCTTACCATACATCCTGTCAAGGGTCCACCTTGATTCAGGACACCAATAGTCAAGACCAAGGGTCCTCCTTGGCCTAATGGCTTACCATACATCCTGTCAAGGGTCCACCTTGATTCAGGATACCAACAGCCAAGACCAAGGGTCCTCCTTGGCCTGATGGCTTAGCACATCCTGTCAAAGGTCCACCTTGATTCAGGATTACCAACAACTAAGACCGAGGGTCCTCCTTGGCCTAATGACTTACCATACATCCTAGCAAGGGTCCACCTTGATTCAGGATTACAACACATTCAAAGCCAAGGAAACCTTCCTCGGCCTAAATAACTTAGAGTATAGTTAAAGCCGAGGAGTCCTTCCTCGGCCTAACCACTTGCTCAACAATTAGGGAGCAAGGAACCCCCCTTGGATCCCACCTTCTTAAGTCTAGTGCCTCTGCCTAGCATACAAAAATATAAGCAAGTTATTGAAATAAGCAAGTTATTGAAATAACACAAATCAAGACAAAAGGATTTTTCATTGATATTCAAAGAGAATTACAAATCCTACCGTCTATTACAAAAAGCATAGAAAGGAAAATCTACCCTAAGTTTGCTGCTCGTCATCAAAAGACTTCTCTAGCCACTCCTCAGTAATGGAGCCAGGGGGAGGAAGGACCGTTTGTTCAGTAAGGGCATTAGTTTGCTCGGCCTCTCCTTCCACCTCAGCTTCCATGGCCTCAGGCTCTTCCGCATCCTGGATCGCCTCCACCAAGTCTTTTATATTACCGGGAACGACAGAGGCTGGCCTCCACACTTCCCTGCATGCCTGAGCATCCTTGGCAGCTATTATTTCCAAGTTGCTTTCAGAAAAAGGGACCAGGTGGTGGAGAGCCCTGACTTCCTCGGCATATTGGTCCCGGCAAATCAGCTGAGTAACCTTGTTGATGTCCAAGCCGGTGGAGGGGTCAGCCAAGATGCTACGGGCCAAGTGAAGATAACCATCTTCAAACATGGTGGGCGTCTGCTCGTCCACGGCATCCTTAAAGGCCGAGCTGGCCATCATCAAATCCTTGAAGGCCAAGCTCTCCTTGAACCGAGCAACGGCCTCTTCCTCCCTAGCCGGGAGGGTAGCTTCTAACCCTCGGCACTTGGCCTCAGCTTCATCGGCCTTTGTTTGAAGCTCGGCCTTATCAGTCTTTGCCTTGGCAAGCTCTTCTTCTTTAAGCCGGAGATGCTCCTCGGCCTTGGCCTTTACTTCCTCGGCCCTCTTCACTTCGGCCTCTACTTTGGCCTTGGCTGCCACGAACTCAGCATCCTTGGCCTTTAAAAGCTTAACCAAGGAAGCCTTATCAGTATCACTCTTCGCTTGGGCGGCCTTGGCCTCATTCATGCGCCTGGCTTTTTTCTTGGCCAAAACATTTTCATACGCCGTGACGGAAGCCAACTGAAAGAAAAATCAATATTAGAAATGTAAACAAATCTCAAGATCAATGACCAAGAAAAGGACACTTACCTCGGCGATTAAGAGCCCCTTGTGACAGAGCAAGGTATCTTCGCTGGGAGCCTCTCTAACAAGAGCATCGTAGGCATCCTCGTTCATAGCTCTCTGAACGGGAGCTCGGCCCAATCTTACTAAGGGTCCCTCCCTAGCTAGCAGAGGAAGTCCCTTAAGACGGGGAACGTTGAGGGCCATGCTCTTAGCTAGATCGTCGGCCTCCTCAACGGTCTTGACATTCTGGATGGTTAAGGGAGGAGGAGCCTCAACATTGGGAGCCCCACTGACACTTGCTCGCTTAGCTGCAGGCTCCTCGGCACTAACAGCTTGGGCTCTTTTGGAGCCAGATCTCCTTTGAACGAGGTCGGTTTCCTCGGCTCCCACCTCCTCGGCCTCAACATGAGGGTTAAGCCCATCTCCAGTTGTTGGCTCAACCCGTTCCTCGGATGCTGCACCCTCGGCATTAGCATCATCGTGCAGTAAGAGGGGAAGGGGTTTATCACCTTGAACATTCAAAACCAGGTTACGGGCATTGGTTTCCTCTCTCCTCTCCACCAAAGCAGACTTCTTGCTTTGCTTCCTCTTCCTCTTTACCAGCTCCTGGGGACTAAGTCTCTCCATGGCTATGGCTGTTTCTTCCTCGGCGGTTAAATCTACAATGACAAGGAAGAAATGGTCAAGTACGAGCAGAAGGAACTAGCATGCAAAAATTACGAGTAAAAAAGATAAATGTTTACATCCAACAATGTCAATTGCTTTCAGACATTGATCATGGGGACGCTCGGTCTTGCACCTAGTACAATCTTCATGGAATACTAAGCCGGGGTGTATCGTCCAATCATTGAAACGCCGTCCTCTTTTGACAGTGACGAGGGGAGCCACCCCGTCCTTTGGCCCCTGCATCAATCCAGCTTGGATATAGTAATGATCCGAGGATTCAACTGCCTTCCAGTCGAGCAGCCCTACCTCGGCAAACTCCTCTAATCGCTTGATTAAAGCTTGGGTCCACTCATATTGTTGGACAGCAAAGGAGGAAGTGGGATCCTTACAAGGAGACTGGAACTCCCACCCTTGACGGCTCTCAACCCGGATAACGTGATTGTCCCAGCCTGCAACTTTGCTAGACATGGGGAGAAGCAACTTTGGTTTCTTGGAGGCGCTCCTAATAACTACGAGCCAATTTTCCTTGATAACTTGGACTACGTAGAAATGACGAAAAGCACCCATGGTCGGCTCAAAACCTAGGCTACGGCAGAGGACAATGAAGCTCACTAGAACCCTAGTGCCATTGGCTCCTAGCATGACCGACACTGCCCTAACGTCATCCAAAAATTCATTGATGAATGGGTCCAAGGGAAGACGAAGCCCCTGCTGAAACTGTTTGAAATAAAGATGGATATAATCTTGGTTGTAGTAGAAGTTCTGCACTTCCTTATCAGTCTTGAGGTCAAGCTTGCCCATATAAGTTAACTTGTACTCGGTTCTATCCACCCCGTACTTGGAATATAACTTCTCAATCATGGGATCCCCAGGCTTTGGAGCCCTCTGCCTTTGTTTACCTCGGCTCTCCCTTCTTCGTACCAAGCGGCCGTCAGCTTGGGCACCTTCCACGAAGGCGTCAACTATCTGAGTAGACGAGGAGGGTACTCCTCTTCCCGTCATATCTGTATAAATACGAGGGGACAAAGTTAGTTACCTCGTCAATGGCTGATTTTAGGACGGGGAAGGGAGTTTCCCCTCCTCGTCATGTCATAAGGCCGAGGAGGGAGCAGTACCTCTCAGACGCTCACGCATTTCGCGATTGGAGGCCGGGTAGAACAGTTTGATGTGCTCCATCATCTCAGCCCTATCCTCAAAAACTATAACGTTGGGTGAACCGGACTCAATCCTATCTATTCTTGTGGAATCTGGGTATTGAAGGAATAACCGAGTCCGGCCATAACCTTTTAATTGCTTGCTTATTTCATCCAAGGTCAGCATCATCCAAGGTCCCCTCTCTCTACGATATACCCTTAGATTGCCAGTGTGATATCCATAACGGAATCGGGGGGAATGATCCCAAGAACGAGCCATCTAAGGGGAATCAAAGATTAAAGGGGGAGTTCGTTCAATATTCAAAAGTGTTCAACAAGACCCAAAAGAAAATCAAAGTTTGAAAGTTTTGAAAGTTTAAAACTTGAATTCATGAAGAAAAGCTCTATTCTTCAACAATGGCGGTTCGTGTTTCTTGACACATTCAAAATTCTTTCCAAAACATCCTAAAAAACATGAAATCAAAAGCGAAATGCAGAAAGGGGAAATAATTTCATACCTGAGTGTGAAGGAATGAATGGAATCGCAACAAAAAGCAACGTCGCCGGAAAGATCGTGTTCGCCGGAATCTGGAAAGGATGAACGCTGTGTTCGCCGGAGATTTCTCTTGCCTTTGCTCTCGAATAAAGGGGGTTTGTAAAGAATGAAATGAAAGGGTTTTAGCTTTTTATAACCCCTTAATCGGGTCAAACCCATGGGTAAAGAGGAAAAACGGGTAAGGCGCCCCAAGAATTAAATGCATAACAGTTCTCGAGGCGTGACAAGACTGGGGGCCCCAGGTAATCATCAGAATAGCAACCGTCAGTTACAGGAAACAACACCGAGGACACGCGGTAAACCTGTTTGTATCCCATAGCCGAGGACGAGGAGACTTTCTACTCGTCCTAAGCCGAGCTAGAAAGTCGGGGGCCACTGAACGGTATAAACCGAGATACGAACATGGGCTTGCTCGAGGAGGGCCTAATTGGATTGGGCCATTAATATTATCTAAATAACCAAGTATCAGGGCCGAGTAAGGTCTTCCTCGTATGCCGAGGAACGTTTACCTCGGCCTTATGACATCATGCTTGGGCCGTCATGTCACAAGTGATGAGGAGAGAAAAGTTTTTACCTCGGCATTTCATCATTGTGACGAGGAAACAAAATCATTTACCCCGGCATATATACTTGTCGGCCAATCACTAAATGACGAGGAAACAGAATCATTCACCTCGGCCTATTTTCCAAGGCCGAGGTAAAACATTTATGTTCCTCGGCGTTCCGGCTAGCAGATTATACAGTCCTTATACAACAAGGATTATACATTCATGATCCAATTAGGATTGTAACCAACTACACCACTTCAAGTCAAACAAGGACTCCTTAACAGATGTAATTCTCATAGGATTACATCTTATCTCTTTACAAGTTCACTTCAACATGGATTCTATCAATTCATCCCTATAAATACAAGCCACATGGCACATTATTTGGTACGTTACTTTTTACCTTGGGAAAACTCTGTCCATTTGTTTTCTCATATACAAACCGTGAACTTACTCTCACGCCGGAGGGCCTTTAGCCGGATCCGCCCCGGCTTAGTTTACGTGTTTTCTCTTATTTTCAGGCCTTGCAATCACCGGAGCAATCATCGCTTGAATTTGGGCTGTTTTGACGATTTTGGCATCATCACTCACATTCATTTTATTTTTTGATATATTAATTATTTAATTGACACAATTGCTTTCCCTTAGAAAAAAATATTGGCATGATAAAGTACTACGAGACCAACGTTTTATTGACATGAGATCTCATCTTGCGAGATACAAATGACCACTAAAATATCGCACAAGTGGGTGGGTGAGTGTGAGTGAGATACACGATATCAGTGTAATTCCCGTTTCACCCGACTTAAATTTGTTTTTCTTGGGATTAAAAAATAATATTATAAAAAAATGAGACAAAATATAATAAGTGAATGAAGTGTTATGAGTATAAAAAGTAAAATAAGAGAGAAATATTGGGAGGAATAGTAAGGAAATTGTTTCTATGAGTTTGACAAGTGAGTCTCATTAAATATAAAAATAATATAAACTTGTCATTTTGAAACGTTTTATATTGAATGTGATTCCTAAAATGACAAATTGTCTTAAATCAAATGTAACGGAAGGAGTATGTGAACTTTCAGAGAGAGAGAGAGAGAGAGAGAGAGAGAGAGAGAGAGAGAGAGAGCAGGGTAGTTGACTAGTTTTTTTTTTCTTTTTCTTTATCATAAAATGATGGTATCCCACTTTCATATTTTCATAATAAGTGTCTTAATTTAGGCCAAAAAAATATGTTTACACCTTAAAGTATACATTAATTTCCACTTTGCAATCTTTCGCGAATTTTGTTCACGTGGGCACTACAATTAACCATGAATCTCACTTTGCCCGTAGCACCAAACGACATTAGAGAGAGAGAGAGAGAGAGAGAGAGAGAGAGAGAGAGAGAGAGAGAGAGATTTTGTTCATTTTTCTTGAAATGAGAATGACATGAATGACATATTACATATCATTCTGATGGGGTCTTATTAATTATTGTTCACTTCAGCTAGGGTCATATTGAAACGATACATGCATATCATGTCAAATAGGTTAGTATTTTTCTTTTTGGGATAGTGATTAAGATCATATACTCCCTCCGTGATTAAGATCATATACTCCCTCCGTCCCAGACCAAGGGTCATCGGGGGAATTTCACGCTTCTTAAGAATTTTTTTAAAAAATGAATAAAAGTTAAAGGTGGGATAGGGAATAGTAGTTAATGATAGGTTTTTTTGTAAATATGTTAACTTTATAAGGGTATAATGAATGGTTTTTTTGTAATATGGGGTAGGGAAATGATTGATTTTTTAATAGGAGAGAGAATGAGTGAGAGGAATAGTAAGTTAATGATTGGTTTTTTTGTAAATATGTTAACTTTATAAGGGTATAATTAATGTTTTTTTTTGTAAATATATTAAATTATAAGAGTATAAATATATTCAAAAACTTGCTATTTATGAAAAGTTACTCTTGGTCTGGGACAGACCAAAAGGGAAAGTATAAATCTTGGTCTGGGACGGAGGGAGTAATTTGTATGTACTCAATTTTAAATTAGAATGACTTAATAAATACTTCTTCCCATTTGTTAGAAATAATTTTAATTTTAATTAATTATTGGGAGAATGAGAATGTCTCATAAATTTTAAAAAAGTATCGTAATACCCTATAAGTTCCTTCTCATGCTGTATTAGTCAAATGAATGAGGAGTATAATATTGTATAACTGAATATAATACTGCAAAAATGATGGCAGGCAGCAACTGATGTCCGACAGATGACGACGGCCGGCGACGATGGCTAAGGACCTGAGGTGGTGACGGCAGGCAGCTGTATTGATGAAGCTGTATCATATTTTTTAATTACTACATATTGCATGCAGTATAATACAATATATTATTACATAAAAACTCTTAGTATTTATAATTGTGTGAACATTATTTTGAAAAAAGAAAGTTTTACTCCTTATGTCCCACTTCAAGAGTCCTACTTTTTCTTTTGATTCGTCCCAGACTAAGAGTCTCATTCCTAAATGACAAATTTTGAACAATGTTTCGGAATTTATACCCTTATAATGTAAATATATTTACAAAAAATCATTCATTATGCCAATATATTATTAACATATTTACAAAAGAAATCAATCAAAAAGAGGTTTTATCATAAATGTTTTAACTTTTACATTCTCTCTCCTCTAATCTTCTATCCACTTGCAATTTATTATTCATTTTTTTTAAAATTTTCTTAAAAAGCGTGAAATACTACCCTAGGACCCTTGAAATGAGGAGTTGGTCTGGTGAAAAACGCGTTTCTCCATCTTTGTATGGAGAAACGGGTTTTTTAATATATTCAAAAACCGGGAATCGTTTGAATTAAACCGGTTCTATTGTCCAAAAACCTACACACACAGACACACTACAACGAAAAACGCGTTTCTCCATCTCTCGCTTACTGACAGCTTCAATGAAATTGAATATCAAGAAACAATACAGAAATCGATATTGATTAAATCAGGTAATATGAACCAAATCAACAACTACTGTTTTTAATTTTAATCAACGTTTATTTTACTAAGGTCGATTGTTATTGTACATTTCCAGAGATTGATCTACGAAATTTTGGGGATCTATCCATCAATAGCATAAATGGAAGCTCAATTACATGACAGATATTCAGAAATATCACAAATCGATATTCTCCAGCTACACAAATCGATATTCTACAGCTACGAGGTTTGATCTCAATATAACTTATTTTTAATTTTAAATTGACAATGTACTAGGCAATCGGATATGGCCATGTGATATCCAGAAGTACCTAAAATGTATATCCGTAAATGTGTTATGTACATATCCAGAAATTTATATAAATGATATCCAGATTACCAAAAATGTATATCCGTAAATGTGTTAGGTACATATCCAGAAACCTTCAAAATGAATATCCGTGAAACATTCATAATGAAAGTTTTAGTTTGTTTCAATTGTGTGTTTATGGATATTCAATTTGGAGAGTTCTGGATATTCACTTGTCAATGGTGTTTTTGGATATTCAATTTGGTAGTTCTCGATATTCAATTTGGTAGTTACTGGATATTCATTTTGAAGGTTTACGGATACTCATTTTGAAGGTTTTTTGATAGTCAATGGGTGTTTTTGGATATTCAATTTGGTAGTTCGATATTCAAATTGTATTTATATTTATATAGGTTGAGTACTTGAATCCAGTCAAAAAAGTTGCTCAATGAATTCAATGCACTTACATTTATTACTCTTTGAATTCAATGAATTCAATGCACTTACCAACCGAACACATTTATTACTCTTTGAATTGTTTCCAAGGTATATGCACTATAAATAGGAAGGGGCTAGACACCGGCACTATACAACACATGAACTGGAAATTTCAAAATTACATCTCTTCTTTCATTAAAATCGCCCGCTTCTCTCATAATTTCAAGCAATATGTCCTCAAATGATGAGTATGACTCGATGAGAAAGAGTTTAGGAGTGCCTTTCGTGAAATGACAAAGAAACTCCACTTTGGTCATCTTCGTATCCCTCAGACCGACCGGACATCTCCAAGCAAGTTGTATGTATGCCCTCTACAGCCTTGTGCGGGCGTATGATACGTGAAAGGAACCAAACCGCAATACTTCAAAGATGCCTTTGATTCTTGTGCACCCACTTCCTCTTTCTCCAATGTTGCCAAAGCCGAGCACAAGGCTTTGGCAAAATACCTTAAGGAGTATTTGGAGTTGTTTGGACTGTGGAAATTCCTTCTTGCAAGAAGGACAAGGTCAAGAAGAAGCCCTTTGATAAAGGTGATGGAGGATGTGATGGAGTTTCTGGTGTCAAGCCTTATGGGGGTTATGGGAAGGGAAAAAATGTAATTTAAATTTTTTTCAATTTAGTAAATTATTTATATAAATGATATCCAAGTATCTCGAATTTATATCCTGAAATGTGTTAGATACATATCCGTAAATTGCTTATGGCTTTGGTCAATTCTATGTCTAGAAACATACAAAATGATATCCAAACGTTCAAAATGAATATCCAGTAAATTACCAAATTGAATATCCGTAACTACCAAATTGAATATCCAAAAACACACTATTGACCATGTCCAGAAACAATAAAATGTATATCCGTAATGTACCTAATTCAATATCCAGAAACTTTAAATTGACAATGTACTAGGCAAAGGGACATGGCCATGTCCTTGGCCAAGGCCAATGCTATATCCAGAAACTACAAAAATGAATATCCAGAAACATTCAAAATGATTAAGACATAAACATCTAAGATTATCAATATAATGTATATCCAAAACTTCCAAATTGAATATCATAAACACACTATTGACCATGTCCGAAACAATAAAATGTATATCCGTAATGTACCTAATTCAATATCCGTAAACTTTAAATTGACAATGTACTAGGCAAAGGGATATGGCCATGTCTTTGGCCAAGGCCAATGCTATATCCAGAAACATACAAAATGAGTATCCGTAAACTTTCAAATTGAATATCCAGAACTACCACATTGGATATCCAGAAACACACAATTGACCATATCCAAACAATAAAATTTATATCCGTAAAGTACCAAGTTGAATATCCGTAAACTTTAAACCGGCAATGTACTAGGCCAAGGAATATCCAGAAACCTTCAAAATGAATATCCGTAAACTAACTAACTACTTGCCTTTTCTTGCGTAATCATATTCTCCGATTGATTTAGAATCTCAAATTCAACAACCTACGTATCCCGAACCCGGGCTACAAATAGGTTTTCTCTCTTAACTTTATTGACATATTGATTTAGAATTACCGATTTCATATGACATTATTCTTTTTAATATATTTTGTGTGTGCAAGAATCAGTAATCGAGGACCCTAATATTGATATAAGCAAAAATTTGCCGGGAACAAAAGCAAAGACATGGGAGGAATTGTACAAACCGTATAAACTTCATGCAAATGCACTAGGATTTAGTATTAAGTTGTCAACAAATCATGTTTCAAAAAAGACTTCAAGGATATTAGACAAGCTATTCCGTTGCTCGTGTGAAGGAGTTACCAGATCAACCCAAGAGGTTAACATCAGTGTTCCATCACCAGTTGATGTTAATGAAGTTCAAATTCCTTCACCAAATAACAACTCGATGTTACCAAAAAACAACAAAAGAGAAGGAGAAATTACATAAAGAGGACTCAATGTAAGGCTCTTTTGAGGGCGAAATTGATAAAAGAGGAAGATATGTATATTGTTGACCGCCATGTTACAGAGCACAATCATCCAATGACAAGGACAGATTGGAACCATTTGAAGCGTAGTGAAAGGTGTATCTCGAAGATCGTGGTGATATAATTGAAATAATGGAAGAAGCCGGTATAAGACCAACTGATGGATATAGTCTTTTGGTAAAAGCAAGCAGTGGAGAGGAACATGTTGGTCACACAAAGAAAGATCATGTCAATTTTGTTCGAAACTTAGAATGGAAAAAATTGAAAATGGTGATGCTCGTAATGTTGTTGATAGGCTTTTTGAAATTTCACCGGAAGATCGAGGGTTCTATTTTAAAATCAAATTTGATGATGAAGGAAGACTTGGGGCTATATTTTGGAGAGATAGCATGATGAAGGAAGATTACAAGCTCTATGGAGATCTGGTTATATTTGACACAACTTATACTACAAATAGATACAATCTTATTTGTGCCCCAATAGTTGGCATTAATAATCATTGGAACACCGTCATGTTTGGTTGTGCTTTCATAGCAAATGAAAAAAAGAAACATTTGTATGGTTGCTTAAGCTTTAGAAAATCAATGGGAGGCAAAGAACCAAAAACAATATTTACGGTACCAAGACCAAGCAATGTCAAATGCAATTGAGGAGGTATGATTATAAAATTCCATAACCAGTTCTTTTATAATATTTCTTATCTAGTATTTTATTTGTGCTATATAGTTCTTCCTGGTTATTGAATTTGTAGTTTCTGGATATTCTTTTGGTAGTTTCTGGATATTCAATTGTTAGTTTCTCGTACATGACAAAAAATTGGTCAATGAAAATTTATTGTATGTTAATATCCGTAAGCATATAATGTTAATATCCGTAAACTTTATTATAATACAGGTATTTGAAGGGCGGACGAGGCATAGGCTATGTTTATGGCACATCCAACAAAATGTCAGATCCCACTTTGGACAATTGAAGACAAATGAAGATTTTAAAAAAGAATTTGATCATTGTTTAATGGGATGTACCAGTGAGGATGAATTTGAAAGATGTTGGGAGTCAATGCTCGTGAAATACAATCTCGTTGAAAATTCCTGGTTCAAGCGTCTATATGGACTACGGGAGAAATGGTGCACGGCTTTAAGCACAAATTTCTTCTCAGCTGGAATATTGTCATCCCAAAGAAGCGAGAGCACAAATCATGCCCTTTGTTTCAAAGCAAACAGAAACACATCCCTCACTCAGTTCTTTGACATATTCAATGAGACAGTTAAACGTTGGAGGAATACTGAACAGGAGAAGGAATTTCAAGCATCAATCTCATCCTCAACCAGACATGTATGGTGGTATCATAAAACAAGCAAATCGTATACACACCACAGATATTCAAGTTCTTTGAGATTGAGGTAAAACGAGCTTTTCCTGCTGTATATAAATTTGGAGATGAAAGTGATGAAGATTGCAGATTCATACATGTTGCTCATGAGAAGTACCCAGATAAATATGAGAGTGTACTCTTTGTTAGGAGTGATGAAAGTGTAACAGTTGTATGCAGCTGCAATCAGTTTACTACATCGGTTGGTTGTGCTTTCATTGCATAAAGGCGCCGAATTTGTCAAATGTCACAAGGATACCAGATATCTACATTGAAAAAAGGTGGACAAAGATGGCAAAAAAGATGTATGGGACAAAGTCTATCAAGGAAAAGATAATACATCAACAGAAAAGTGAATTCATTCCCTGGAAACAAAAGATGGCAATGAAATACCACAATCGATGATGGCTTGTCAAGAAAACAGAGCCGCAAAAAGATACCGGAAGATGGGTTCAATAGAGACTCACTTCTTATACAACAATTGTTGTCGAAAATCAGCAGGAATGTAGATCTACGACAAGTGTTAATGATAGCATTGGTTCGAAAGTATAACAAGTGCTCCAGCTGTGAGGGATCCAATTCGTGCAAATACAAAGGGCAGAAAACGAAAACTAAAGACAAAGTTTGATAGAAGAAAGCCAATCACTGATGAGTTTGGTTCAAAAACACCAAATGAACATTTGATTTAATAGTTTTATAGAATTGATAGTTTCTGGTTATAGAGTTGATAGTTTCGGTTATACTCATTGATAGTTTCGGATATACTTATTGATATTTTTCTCGATATATAATTGATAATTTCTCGGTTATACATTTTGATAGTTTCGGATATAGAATTGATAGTTTCGGATATACATTAATGGTCAAAAAGCATTCAAAATTACTATTGAATTCAAAGAGTAATAAATGTGTCCAATTGGTAAGTGCATTGATATCCGTAAGTCCAAGGCCAAGGCCATGGTCAAGGCCAAGGCCATGGTCAAGGCCAAGGCCATGGTCAAGGCCAAAGGCTAAGTTCAAGGCCAATTAAAGATTCTCGGTTATTCATATTGAAGTTTCGGTTATATATTTTTATAGTTTCGGATATTCAAATTAATAGTTTCCTGGTTATACATTTTGTCATTGGCCTCGCCATGGCCAAGTCCAAGGCCATTGCCAATTATATATCCGTAAGTATGTGAATGTATATCCGTAAATGTGGTAGGTGCATATCCGTAAATTTTGTCATTGGCCTTGGCCATGGCCAAGCCTTGGACTTGGCCTCGCCTTAGCCTAGGCCTTGGCCTCGCCTTGGCCAAGCTGAACTTGGCCTTGGCCTTGGCCAAGCCTTGAACTTGGCCTTGGCCTTAGCCTAGGCCAAGTCCTTGAACTTGTCATGGATTTGGCCTCTGGCCTTGGCCTAGGCCTTGGTCATGGCATAGGCCTTGGCCTTGGCCTAGGCCTTGGTCATGGATATAACCGTAAATAACATAAAGTATATCCAGTAAATACCATAAAGTATATCCGAAATTACTTTGGCCATGGCATAGGCCTTGGCCTCGCCTATGTCTTGGTCATGGATATATCAAGAAATACCATAAAGTGTATCCGTAAATTACTTTGGCCATGGCATAGGCCTTGGCTATATCCGTAAATAACATAAAGTATATCCAGAAATACCATAAAGTATATCCAGAATTACTTTGGCCATGGCCAAATATATCCATGGCGCTTAATTGATGATAGTTTCGGATATACTTTTTGATAGTTTCTGGATATAGAATTGATACTTTCTGGATATAGAATTGATAGTTTCTGATATGGAATTGATAGTTTCGGATATACTTTAATGATCAAAAAGCATTCAAACTTACTATTGAATTCAAAGAGTAATAAATGTGTACAGTTAAGTAAGTGCATTGAATTCATTGACCAACTTTTTTGACTCGGTTTCAAGTACTCACCTATATAAATCTGTCCAAAGGCAAGCATATACATCAAGTTCAAGAAAAATTCTACCTTTAATAATTTTTCTAGTGATGAACAAAGGCAAGGGAAATTCTGGGAGCCAACTTTGGGTGATTCAAATGATGACAAAAGTTGGAAAATATACATGGTTTGCTACCAAAAATTCCTCAATGGTCATCTTGTTGTTTCTGCACCTTCTTCTCGCAAATGGAACTCCCTCATTTCGTTGTCCATTGGAGCCATGTAATGGACACAATTGTAGGGATAAGGATTATGTGGGGATAGTCAATCATGCTCATGAGTTTGGCAACGCTCACAACATTGATGAAGCCGCTAGGATTCACCACAAGGCTTTGGAAATGTATTTGGAATATATTTTGAATGAATATGATCCAAAAAACAAATTGAATGACAACGTAGGCGATGATGGAGCAGGTGGTAGTGGTAGTGTTTAATGGTGTTAAATTCGTTTTTAATATCGTTGTGTTTGATGTATTTTGTAATATAGGTGATGTATTATGTTATCTAAATGTGCTTCAAATAAGTAATACTGGCAATTCAAACCAAACTAACTCGGCACTTTAGATCTAAAGAAAATTATATTATACAAAAGAGATATTATTCATTAAAAAAAATCTACAAACAAACAAACCACACAATACATAACAAATTATTCATTCATGCTCTCCATAAACTTATAGAGTGCGAGTCTTTGGAACATATCATGCTCTCCATAAGCTTTAGTTGCCCCACGATCCTTGGCATGTAATGTAAGAGAATCCCAAAACCATGTTGATTTCTTGTCGTTCTTATTGTCACGTAATGGGCAAGTGAAGTTTATCCGAACTGTTCCACAAACTATAATATCCCTCCTTAATATCTTCTAAGAAACCTCCGCAATTTTTTAGCAGCTCTTTCTTCTTCATAATCTTCAACATTTTCTCTCGACTTGACCGACCTACTCGTACTCATACCGAGAAATTGATTGCTTTTTAGATGAAATTTAGAATAAAAAAGAAGTGAAGATCTAACTTATTTATACCGAATCCGTGATCGTTTTTGTTTGAAATTTGGCACTATTGAATACATGACTGTTTTTTGTTTGAAATGTAGTTAACTATTGAATCCGTGACTGTTTTTGTTTGAAATTTGGCACTATTGCTTATGGACAAAATGAAGCCGTACTAGTTGGGATAACTATTGAATCCGTGATCGTTTTTGTTTTTTTATTACTCGGCTTGGAACACCTAACTTGGAACACTTGTCCAAAATCAAGTTCAAGGCCAATTTAAGTTTCGGGTATTCAATATAGTAGTTTCGGATATTCAAATTAAGAGTTTCGGATATAAAATTGATAGTTTCGGATATTCAAATTAGAGTTTTTGGATATAAAATTGATAGTTTCTGGATATACATTTGATTGTTTTCTCGTTATTCATTTGTATATCCGTAAACCATTAAAGTTTGCAAAGGACATTTTGTTTTGAAATGTGGTTAACTATTGAATCCGTGATCGGATAAGTTTCCTTGTCTTTAATGGTCAAAAAAGCATTCAAACTTATTATTGAATTCATTGAATTCAAAGAGTAATAAATGTGTTCGGGGTAAGTGCATTGAATTCATTGAATTCAAAAGAGTAATGAATGTAAGTGCATTAAATTCATTGAGCAACTTTTTGACTGGATTCAAGTACTCAGCCTATATAAATACAATACAACACCACTCCTACCATCACAACAAAAAAAAAAATCAAATTTATCAAAATGAATAACAACAACAACAACCAAGCTCAGCAGGGCGAAAGTTCTGATTCGATGTAGGGTTTCACCGAGGAGGTTGAATATGAGGATGTTCCGCCTAGTGTTCCTCCTAGGGTTGGAAGAGAATGGACCCTGGAGCAAAAAATTGCAAGTCACAAGCGATCAATCCAAAATGGGCGTTTTCCCCTCTATAATGGGGAAAATAAATTGCAATGCCCATTCCGCCACCCTCTCGAGAATTCTAACAAAAACCTTGACTTGGGACCTACTCTTTGCGCATGCTATTCATTATGGATCTATTTCTTCGTATGGAGAAATATCCATGGAACAAAGACATCGCACTAGAACAACATATGACGTAAGTCAATGATGGGAATTAGGGATGTTGATGTTTGTTCTTGTTCGTTGTTGTTCTTGCTTCTCCCCTTGTTGCAGCTTGTTCTTTTTTTTTTTGTAATTATATTTAAAATAATTTACTTAGTTTGTTTTCTTTATACATTCTCGATACTTCTATCAATTCTATAACCGTAAAACTCTCAATTCTATAACCGAAAACTAATAATAAGTATATCCGTAAACTATCAAAATGTATATCCGTAACTACCAAATTGAATATCCAAAACTATCAATTCAATAACCGTAAACTCTTAAATTGAATAACCGTAAACAATCAATTCTATATCCGAAACAACCATATTGAATACCCGTAAACTTTACAATGTACATTAATTACATCACTAAACCGATTCCTAATTACATAATTACATTCATCTATGAATCTTGTTCATTACTTTGTTCTTCTCGTTCTTTTTGTTTTTTTCTCTTTTTCAAAAGTGTTTGCGTCAATCATTAACCTATGCTTATCTTTGTTCAATTGACTAAGCAAAAGTGTTGAAAGAATTTCAAATGTAGACGGATCCTTTGTTTATCCTACAAATTTAAAAAAAAAAAAATTGTTAAAACATATATATACAAACTCATATAATATAAATATGAATAAAAACTTTAATAGTACCCGACATAACTCAGGCATGAGTACTTTGATCCTTGAAAATCATTCATCTCAGACATCACATAAACTCCACAATCATGATTATCATTTGCATTTTCTTTAAGAACCCAATCACATTCCATGTATTCAAATTTATATGTTTTTTTGCCTTCAAAATCTTTATAACATCGATGACCAATCTTTTGCAAAAAGCTTTCATAGGCACATACCGAAAAAATTAAGTATAAAATATTAGATAACCAATAAAAACAAAAATGAAAAATATAAAAACCGCTTTCGTGAGTTTCAAAACATATACCAATGCTTTCGTAAGTTTCACAACTTCGCCTTTTTTGCATCATTCATTGCAAGGTTGTCAAAATATTGAATCTTTTTGAAGCCATGTTGTACACATATAGTGTAAAGTGCCCACCTTTACCGCTTCCCTTAAAGTATGGGATAAAAACCGCAAAAAATATATTAGGTGACTATCCGTAAATAAAATAAAGTATATCCGTAAATACCATAAAGTATATCCGTAAATACCATTTATTATATCCGTAAATTACTATGGCCATGGCATAGGCCTTGGCCTTGGCCTAGGCCTTGGTCATGGATATAACCGTAAATAACATAAAGTATATCCGTAAATACCATAAAGTATATCCAGTAAATTACTTTGGCCATGGCATAGGCCTTGGCCTTGGCCTATGTCTTGGACATGGATATATCCGTAAATACCATAAAGTGTATCCGTAAATACCATTTATTATATCCAGAAATTACTATGGCCATGGCATAGGCCTTGGCCTTGGCCTAGGCCTTTGTCATGGATATAACCGTAAATAACATAAAGTATATCCGTAAATAACATAAAGTATATCCGTAAATACCATAAAGTATATCCAGAATTACTTTGGCCATGGCATAGGCCTCGCCTTGGCCTTGGCCTTGGTCATGGATATATCCGTAAATACAATAAAGTATATCCGTAAATACCATAAAGTATATCCGTAAATTACTTTGGCCATGGCATAGGCATAGGCATTGGCCTTCGCCTAGGCCTCGCCTTCGCCTAGGCCTCGTCATGGATATATCCGTAAATACCATAAAAGTATATCCGTAAATTTTCAATATGATATCCAAAATGTTTTGACAAATGAAAATACATACGGATCTACTTCATTCGGGTTCCATTAGATTCCCATCGACATTAACATCATTTTTCCAATACCAAAAGCTTGAGCCATTTCTTTACAATTATTACGAGCATTTTGAGAACGTTTCGCCCAAGTAGCCTCGTTAATATAAATGATAACAATATCTTAAAGAAAATTCATGGATATATACCCCGCAATCAATATCAAATATATACTTATAAGTTGTTGAAAAAGTAAACTTACGTAATGGTCAACACCAAACATAAATCTCTTCATTACACCCTTTTTATGCTCCAACTTGTTCAAAAACAATGCCCAAGCATTCACAATAACACCTGTGATATCTCGTGTCTTCTCTCATACTCGTAATATCATCTCGCTTCCACCCAAGGGCATCATTAAACCGAAAATAAACACCGAAAAAATAATAATATTAGAATTTGAATACCATAATAAATTTCAACCGTAATAAAAATGGGATATTACTTTTTTGACTCGAAGAATCAATTTTGAGAAGCAATAATCAACCACTTCCATCTTCAGCTTTGGCATACCAATCATTACGTCCTTATTCTTCACCATAAATTCGATGAAAGAATAATCTCACCATTCACAGTTCCAAATGCACTTCATCTAACATCTTGTCAAACTTCTCACCATTAACACCATGTTGAATAATTTTATCAACCAAATTATCAATATCACCCAAAATTTGTGTAGAATATTCTTCTTCCACCTCGAAACTTCCTTGATAAGATACATAGGCTCAATGGTCGGTTGTTTAAACAGATGGGAATCAGAACTTGATCCTCTGTATTAAGCCTAGCAAATTGATCGCCCGGAGGTGGAATCAAGAACTTGATGCTCGCAAATTGATCTTCGCTGGTTGATCAACATTAACTTGATCCTCTCGTAACATCTTGATCCTCTTCGCCTGGTTGATCAACATTAACTTGATCCTCTGGAACATCTTGATCCTCATAATGCTCATGCACATATCTATCATCAAAACTCAAATTTTTCAACATTTTCATCTGACATCGTATGCTCGGATTCTTGACTCGTGAAAGAATCCTAAATGTTGGCAAAGGTCCAACCTTCCCTTTCTCCTTCAAATTTCATCTTTTTGATGTTTTCAACTTATCAATAATATCATCAATGTAATCAAAAACCCGACTTCCCCAAGGTTCACTATCACCAACCAAATCCTCCTCTTCAAAGCAGATCCTTTCTCAACATCATCATTATTAACTTTTTCTTTCCCCTTCTCAATATTAGAAATCCTTGCAATGTGAGCATTGATAGCAACTTTAATATCATTTTGAAATATTTCCAGTGACTCTTTAACGTAATCCAAAACTTCTGGAACATTTTCACTTGCAGTATTTTTGTACGATGACTTACATCCTCAACAAAAGGAGCGACTTCAATCAAAGCAATCCAATTTGTCCTTCATCTAAATCATCCTCATATCTCGAAATCGGATAAACATTATCCAAATAAAGAACTCGTACCCCAACCAATCTTAGCTTCATTCCCACTCGACGTAAATTTTCTCTTGAGTCCAATGTTGAATCAAAGGACGTGCGGTTGGTTCATGTTTACTCAAATATGGAAATCTATGAAAGTAAGCTACTAAAAGAATTGCCACACAACCACCGCAACACCCGACTTTACCGCGTAAGAAGCCTTAAACTTCCTAACACCATCGATAACTTATTCAATACAAACCGGCACCAATCAAACTTTTTGATTTGAGTAACATCCTCAACCAATGCCAACAAAGAACAGCCAATAGCCTTTGTTACTACCGGTGCAAGAAAGAAACCCACAAAGAAACAAGACATAGAGGCGTTTAAACTCATCACCTCCATCGTGTAGTTGTTTGATGCGTTCACCAAGCGTACGGGCCGGAATACCATCTTTAACTTTCCCAAAAGTATTTTTGTATCGTGCGCTCAACGTTTTGTCAATCCCTATTGAACTATTTATCTTCTCTTTTTTAAGTTCCTAGGAAGACCAAGAATATCAAAAACATCATTTGTATTTATGTAATACTTGTTATTTTTGATTCTCTCGAATAAATCTTCCCGAATCAAATCTTTCCACGAGATATTCCACAATTCCCCCTGTTGGCAATCTATTCATCTTAAGTTCTAATAGTCCACCAAAACCTATAGATTTAACATCTTCTTTCGAGAATCGGTTAAGTTAAGATCAATAAGCCTTTCGGGACACAACAATGTTCAAATGCCCGTTTCTTACCACTTTCAACCACATCCCCGTTGATTTCTTATTTGAGTTCTTCTTTTGTTTCTTAATACCTTCACCTTTATTTAAATCTGCAGCCTACAAAACATAAAAAAAAAAAAAAATAAAAAAAAATAAAATCAAGAGGATATCCGAAATAAATGAAATGAATATCCGTAATAATAAAGAAAGGATATCCAGAAACAAACAATTGAATATACATAAACAAGTAAATGAATATCCGAAACAAACAATTGAATATACGAAACAAGTAAATGAATATCCGTAAACAAACAATTGCATATCCGTAAACAAGTAAATGAATATCCGTAAAATATCCACAAATTGATATCTAGAAACAATTGAATATCCGTAAACAAACAATTGAATATCCAAAAACTTTCAAAAGGATATTCAAAAATATCTACAAATAATTAAAAAGCTTCGGATATTCTTTCAAAAGGTTCTGGATATCAATTAAAAAGCTTCGGATATCAATTAATTTTGAAAGGATATCCTATCAAAAGCTTCGATATCCTTTCAAAAGCTTTTGGATATCCTTTCAAAAGGTTCTCGATATCAATTAAAAAGCTTCGGATATCAATTATTTTTGAAAGGATATCCTATCAAAAGCTTTCGATATCCTTTCAAAGGTTCCTGGATATCCTTTCAAAAGGTTCCGGATATCCGTAACATATCAAGAATCTTTTGAAAGGATATCCGTAACCTTTTGAAAGGATATCCGTAAGCTATTTAATTGATATCCGTAACCTTTTTAATTATGAATTAAAAGCCAAGAGACAATACTAAAACACATTGTTAAACATGACGAAAATTATGAATTAAAAGCCAAGAAACGACAATACTAAGTAGAATAGTAAATCGTTAAACATAAAACACAAAATCGATACACAAATTGAAAATTTCAAACTAAAACACATTGTTAAATTCATATACGTATGAGTATGCTTAATATATCCGTAAATTTATGAAAATGCGAACCAAAACAATAATAACATGTGAACTCACAATCGGATTTTCGCTTGGTCCCGATTTCTTCACTGGTCGATTGCTCATGATTTCATCAACTGGATTTCCCATAATACCTTCGATTGCTACTGATTTCGCTTGCTACTGATTTCTGGATATAGTTTCTGGATATTCAACTGGGGTTCCCTTGCTACTGATATCGTATTGGTATTAAACTTAGGGCAAACATGTTTTAATTAAACCGGTTAAGAAACTGGTTCGTTAAACGTTCAATTAAAACAGTTAATAAACCGGTTAAGAAACACGTTTCTCCTTAGCGCTAAGGAGAAACGCGTTTCTCCTTAGATTTTACGTGAAATGAGATATCTTTTAATTCATCAAAATTAAGATAAAATTACAATTATAAAAGTATTGTAATGAGAGGAAAAGTTGGATACATCTATATATAATATTAAAGCAGAAGAATTCCCAAGCTCCTCGTCGCGCCACGTGTCAAATTCTGATTCGCCAATATATTACAATTCAGTCCTTAATATTCTTTTATTTAAGCCATTTTTTTGCATTTTGGTCCTTGAAATTCTTTATTTTTAGATATATATATATATATATATACACTGAAAAGGTTTTCCATAGCAATGTGAGTATGAAATCCTTTCCCTAAAATCCTTTCTTTGTATCCATAAAATCTGCTGTGTGATTATCTTATGAAATCCTTTCTTTGTATCCATAAAATCTGCAGTAACCCATTGTTTAAGATGTTTGTCTCCAATTCCTCTTGATACAGCAAGAGATCCTTGTATTCTCCAAACACCACGGCAACAATCTACATAGCCACCCTGTACAAACATTTTCAAGTACATTGATCAGGAAATTGGACATTCATTTAGTCACTGAGGAAGTATTTATTTTTCCTTTCTTTTGATTTTGAACTTATAGTACTATATGTAGGAAGCATGCAATGCTGCTTACCAGGCTTTAAACTCTTTCTTTATCGTCTTTTCTTGAAGGTTTATGATCAATGGTGAGGGCTTCTGCCACTCCACCTCGGCTCATAACAGCACGACAGTCACCAGAATTTGAGACAATGAGGCTGCCATTACGGATCAGTGCAGTAACACAACAAGTCCCACCATTAAGAAAATTAAGAAAATGAGTCACAATAATCTAATGGTATAGTTTTTGGTAATAGTCTATTTGGAGAGATTCCAACATCAGTTCTAAAGAGTAAGAATCTTAACAAGATTGATTTGAGCAAGTTCTTGCAGAGATGCAAACTAAATTTTGTCATATGCAGAGATTCAAACTAAATTCGAAAATAAATTCGAAAAAGCAAATTTCAAATTCAAATTTTGAATTTGGAATGTGAAATCTGATTTTCGAATGTTAAATCTGATTTTCAAAATCACATTAATCAAATTTCAATTTAATATTCTAAAAATTGACTTTCATTGATCAATTAAACTTGGAATGAGACTCTAATCATGCTAACTAATCCCATGATTTCCGAATTCTATCTAGAGAAATAATCTGATTAAATTTTAAATTCTCATTGGTCGATTAATATAAAATTCAATATTCAAAACCTTAATTAAGATAAAATCTGATTTGAGAATGTGAAATTCTCATTGGTCGATTAAATTTGGTTATTATCTAAATTAGGATAACATTATAGAATCAGACTAAATTATGATAAAATTTCGAAAATTTGGCAGAGATATTTGAGGTCTATATATTCAAATATTGGCATAAATTTCCGCATAGGTAGTGAGATTTGAGGGATTAATATTCAAATATTGACATAAATTTAGGCACATGCAGACAGATTTAAGGACTGTATATTCAAAATCAACATAAATTTCGAAAAAGCAAATTTCAAATTCAAATTTTGAATTTGGAATGTGAAATCTGATTTTCGAATGTTAAATCTGATTTTCAAAATCACATTAATCAAATTTCAATTTAATATTCTAAAAATTGACTTTCATTGATCAATTAAACTTGGAATGGGACTCTAATCATGCTAACTAATCCCATGATTTCCGAATTCTATCTAGAGAAATAATCTGATTAAATTTTAAATTCTCATTGGTCGATTAATATAAAATTCAATATTCAAAACCTTATTTAAGATAAAATCTGATTTGAGAATGTGAAATTCTCATTGGTCGATTAAATTTGGTTATTATCTAAATTAGGATAACATTATAGAATCAGACTAAATTATGATAAAATTTCGAAAATTTGGCAGAGATATTTGAGGTCTATATATTCAAATATTGGCATAAATTTCCGCATAGGTAGTGAGATTTGAGGGATTAATATTCAAATATTGACATAAATTTAGGCACATGCAGAGAGATTTAAGGACTGTATATTCAAAATCAACATAAATTTCGGCCTAGGCAGATATAGAAAATATTTGAATATTTTCGAATTTATATCCTTAAATATTTTGCTTAAAATTCGTAAATCAATAGTATTTTAATATCATAAAACAATAGAGAGATAGAGAGAGATGGAGAGAGAGAGAGAGAGAGGCGGCATAGGAGAGGGAGCTTTGGGAGGAAGAAGAAGAAGAAATCTTCTTCATTGATTGGTAGTTTCAACCACAAGGTAAACACTAATTTAATTGCAGTACTAATGTTCAATTGTGTTCATTTTTTTCTTTTGTTATTTTTATCTTCTCTGTATAATTTTTTGATAGATCATTGACATGTTCTCAAATCATCTCTTTTTAATCGATATTTCACTCAAAAAAGTCTCTGCAAGTTAGTTCTATTTTCATGAAATTACCAAGCAAAAAGAGATGACATGCCTTAACATTCTATCTTTATTAATAATACATATGGTACATGTACAAAGTGTATAAATGCATCTCATTTTCTTAGTGTGCATTCATTACGTTTTGCTTCATAGATGGTCTGATGTCTCAGTCCACAGATCTTTACATAGTTGAAACAGATTTACTCAATCTTTATAAGGCCTCAACTAATATCTCAGAATGAGCCCATTATCAATGCAAAAAAAAAAATTACACCTAATGTTGGAATTAATGGATGATAAGGCTTGAAATTAGGGTTTGGTAAAAGTTTAGGGAGTGGGTATATGGATTTGGTGGGTAGGGGGTGAAGATTTCAAAGGTTTATGAGAGGATTTGTAGAGAGGAGGGATGAAGGGGTCGGTGTTTACGATAGAGAAAGGGGGGTAGGGTGCGTTGGTTTTGAGGGATTTTTAAAACACTTATTTTGAGTCTCCAAACCCGGCAAGGAATAGGACTACTGTCCATTGGGAGCGGACGCTCCCCAGGTCTGGGAGCGGGCGCTCCCCTTGGACAGAAACTGGTGCTGAAATAGGCATATTTTGGAGCAGGCGCTCCCCTCCTTTTGGAGCGGGCGCTCCCTATTTCCAGCAACTTTCATTGTTACACCTAATCATGGTGCAATATCAGCTTCATTGAAAAATAAATTATACCTAATATTATTTATAGAAAATAATAAGTAAAAGGTATCCTTCACAAAAGTGGAAAAACGAGACGCACATCAGAACATAATACATGTGTCAAAAGAACCAAGACGTAATGGCTAAGCAAATAGCGTAAAATGCCAAAAAAGCACAAATAATTTACATGAGGGCTTAGTGAGTATAAAAATAATATACATATGATGCATACCAAAAGAGAAACCTAAGTTATCATTTAAAATAAAGGATATTGGCTCATGCAACAAGCATCACACAGATAACAGTTAAAGAACATACCTAAGCTGGCTTTCTTCAAGAATGTCAAATATGCAAACCGTATTTCTTTACCAAGCCTTATCTTCATTCTTTACCAGGGTGAAATCGCTGTAAAGCAAACAAACACAGGACGTTATTAAGATAGGTAAATGGCAATAATCTCCACAGCTAGGCTGGAATCACGCAATATTCACCCCAATAGACAATGTCAGATGGACAACCATTCACATAAATTAAATGGAGCCTAAATCTCAACTCTATACTATTACAACCTCTTTTGAAACCCATAGGCCAAACTAAATCCCTATTACAATCTCCTACTAAATCTATACCTCTTTGCCAGCCACAAAAACCTGACCGCATTTGAACTTAACCGCAAGAAGCCAAACCGTATTATGCCAATACTGCACTATACCAACCGCATTACCCCATGACTGCTCCAAAACAAACCACAGCCAAGCCAACTGCCACAATAACTTGAAATAACAGGATTGTTTTAAAACAAAACCAACCAATACAAAAAACCAAAGCTGCAAATAGCCAACATAGATCATGCACAATGAACAAGGCAGCTATAGAATTACAACATACTTCAACAAACAACCCATTTAACTGCGTAAACTATCAATCCGCTACCAAATAGCATTAACTACCTCATTCAAAGAACCAAGAATCCTGTTAACCACTCTCCAAACCACCAAAACAAGATTTTGCTGCCACTTATCACCAACATTCTTGACCACATCTTTCCACAAAGCCCAGAAAACAAACAAAATCCAACTAACCCCAAGATCATCTAAAAAATGAATTGTCAGAAACCAAATAAACACCTTCTTGGCCTCTGATTCTTGCTTATACTGCCACCAAAAATTCAGCAAAAAGAATTGCTTATTTGCTGAATGAAACATTCCCCTGATATCCTTTATCCAAGCCCAACAACATAACCAATGCTGCCACTTATCAGCAATCTGATGCCCAACACCAGCAGGAAACTTCCAAGTGTATTCCACAGAGAAAGACATAACTAAAACATCAACTAAATCACTCAAATGCTTCCAGTAACCAAAAAACAGAAGGAGAAAAATGAGTCTTTGATTCATTACCGAATGACATAACACCAGCAAATCAACATAAGCTTTTGAATTGAAACAACCAATACCATGATCAGAGGATGCCAAAATCCAACTCTGATTTTGCACATTGAACCAAGCAACTGCTGAATGAAACCACATCAATATATCAACAACATTCTGATTTTGCACATTGAATCAACATAAGCTTTTGAATTGATTACTATTTTTTATATGATATAGGAGGCAATGGCAACAAACAGTCAGGTGATTACAATCAAATCCATCGGAAAGAACACTAAGCTTCGCAGTATAGTTGTTCGAGTTTTGAAAGTGTGGACACCAAGAAATAAGCTTGGAAAACAATGGCTTGAAATGATATTGATTGATGACGAGGTTAGTGCTTAAGATGTTATTTTTTCTTGTACCAATAACGCTTGAGAATAATTCTAATATCATATCATTATTTTACCTAGGGATCTAAAATTCAAGCTACCGTTCCAACAAGTTTGTTGACAAGAATGAAGGAAAAGTTTAGTGAAGGAAAAATCATGAAGATTTCTAATTTCGCTGTGGAGCAAAACAATCCTATTAATCAGAAGGGGAAAATTAATCATGAATGGAAGATAATCTTAAGTTTAGCGACCAAAGTTTCTGAAATTGAGATTCCTACTCGGATCTCAGACAATGGTTTTATATTCACTTGCTTTAATGATTTATAGGACTACCCCGAGGAGTATGTTTTGGGTAAGAATATATCTTATTTCTATTCAAAATCTTAACACTATCATAAGATTCACACTTATGCTATTTTCATTGAAATGTTAATAGATGTTATTGGCGAGGTTATTCTGCCTCTAGGAGATTTTGAGTTTGTATCTGCACTCAATGCTAGGAAAATGGATGTGACATTGGTTGATAACGAGTACGTTAATCAATATATCATCATTATATTAACATTTTTATTATAAGCAGATTATTTTAGTATTATACCAAAATATAATTTTTTAATTTCTTAATATAATGATAGGGGAAGGCAATTGTGTTGCATATTGTGGGAGTCATATGCAGATGAGCTCAAGTCTTTTGTTGACGGTAGAGGTGACAATGCTGATGATCCGATAATACTCATTCTACAATTCGTAGTGATATCAAAATATCGAGGTGAACTTTTTTTAGTTCTGATATGCATATCTAGATTGTTCTGTAGTTTCGAATGAATGTTATTGCAATAAATGTTTATATAGATTGTATTATATTTTATGATTACTCTTATAGTCATTCATATAATATTTATACTTTTATACAGGAAATATTCGCGTTTCTACTATGAAGCATGCATCTAAACTTTACATCAATCCAACTGTTCGTGAACATATGGATTTTATGAGCAAGTATTGTACCTTTTACATAAATTACTTTTTTATGATTTTTGCCACATTATTTTATTTTGGGTTACACTTACATATGTACATATTATATCTAAATTTAAAGGCGCGGTGACAAAAGCTCATCCAATAGCCGGACGTTGACTACTATCACCAATGACACCAATGTTATTACCGGTGAATGGTTTAGAATTGAAGAATGTAGAACAATTACTGAGTTGCTCAACTCTAATGAGGTATTTTGTTGATTGTTCAAAAAACCTATAAGTTTATACATTACTAAATATTTATAAATATGATGAGTAAGTTTAAGTTTTAATCACCAGATATATTTTTCCTAGGTTGGTGACTATACCACGTTGTGTACCATATTTGATGTAGACTCGGTTGGTAGGTGGTACTATGATGCTTGCAGTAATGCTAAATGTAATAAGGGTTTTGATAAGGGTTTAAATAACTGCAAAAAATGCGGTACACCCTATGCTAACAATGGCCCAACTCCCATGTATTTGTTGATCTATTTTTTTAAAATTTATTATTATTTATATTTTAAATATTATGATTTTGACTCATAATAGCATTTTTATCTTCTTAGATTTAAAATTAAGATTAACGTCATGGATGTGAATGAAGTTGCTACACATTTTGTGTTGTTTGATAGCACTGCTTATCAGTTGCTTAAGAAATCTGCTTTTGAAGCCCTTACAGAAGTTTTAGAGGTGCGTAATTAGTTGATCTTATGACAATAATCATTATCCTATGTTTCCTAATTATTATATTATTAATGTATGATGACCAGCCCGATCAATTGCCCCCCTCTTTTGGGGCTTTGATTGGAAGGCAATGCCTGTTTAAAGTGGCAATCGATCAGAGAACCAAGGATACCTCCGATGAGAATCAAATCTTTACTGTGAAGAAATTAACCGAGGATGCCAATATCATCACTCAGTTTATATCACTTACTAATTCTGAGGTAAGTTCAAAACCATACCTTCATTCTTAAAACATGAATTGTTATGATATATATCTGTCATTTTTTCATTTTTTCATATTTCAGGAGGTTGCTTCTAAGCTAAATTTAGATGATGAAAATATCTCCATTTTGAATGATAATGTTGGTGTAAGTCAATAAACATCTAATTATTTAATAATTTAATTATTAAATATTAAAGTTTTCATGTTATATAACTTTGTTATTTTTATTTTTCCTTATGTAGGATAAGCCCTTGGAATCAATGGGGGAAAGTTCTTCAACAACGGTTTATAATGACATTACTCCTCAGAAGCGTTCGCTAGACATTATTTCCATTGATGAGGAGGCACAGCTATCCGTGACTAAGGGAATCAAGAAAATAAAACAAGAGAAATTGGACAAGTAGTAATGAAGGAATCTAAAGCTTTTTTATTTCAGACATTCATTTTAGTTTTATCAAATAAGTATGATGTTGGGGTTAAATACTCATAAACAAACTTTGGTTTTTTTTCCCAACGCGACATTATTGTGCGTAGAGTGGTGCCGATGGTTAACAAATATTTTCGACGGCATTTTGTTAATTCATTTAGTACTTTGGGATTTATTATTAATATTCTGTTTAAACCTATCTAAGTTTATTTTTTATTCATTTTCTGATTTGAGGAATTTTTTTTTTCTGAAGTTCTAAATGCTTTGTTGTTGTTGGATATCGAAATAGGGTCCTCTAGGATTCTAACGATAGTACAGTGGTTTCCATTTAAAGCAGTGCATACCTTGATCCAACATATGTCGAAGATAGCATTATCATGAGCAAGCCACTCACATATCCTAGCTTTTTCTGCAATTCGTAGGTGCAAAAGTCAATACTTCATTTAATATCTAACAATGACATAAGAAATACTTCCTACATCCCAAAAAGAGTCTTTTACTCAATTTATAAGAATGTTTATGAAATATGTACATTGGAACCCATGATAATATTGAATTTGCAATTTCTCTTTTTGGGTTTTCTTAAAGGAACCCACTTTGAAAAACTTGTCAAATCAGTAAAACACTTCAAAGACTAAAATTACCTGCATTTTCTCTATGAGTATAAGAAGAAGGGAAATTCAGTCGAGTGTTGTATAAATTAACATAGCCATCCTCTCCAGCCGCAGCAAGAATGTGAGAGTTATTACTCATCTGTAAATGTAGGATCAACAAATTGATTCCAATCAATGAAAATCATAAACCTAAAAATTGTTCTGAATCATCGAATGTCTCTGTATCAGAAATGAATTAGCTACAGAGGATGAGAATATACCTTGCAAAACGATAAGGCCATGGGAGGTGCATTGATTCCTTTCTGATCAAATGCCACAGCTCCGATTTCGTTGAATTGAGACGCGTCTTCGTCAACGTAAGGTCTTTTTCGTACTGAAAATTAGCAAAAATAAACATGAATAAAGCAGTGCATACCCAAGAAAATTTGTCTTCTCATAATTGCTGATGGATATCAAAATAGGGTCCTCTAGGATTCTAACGATAGTACAGTGGTTTCCATTTGCAAATATAACATAAACACTATGAACAAATTGATCATTATCCTGAAGTAATATACTATGGATTAGTAGAAGTATTTTTTAAAACATGAGGCTAAGCAAATTGAGAATGGGTCAATGAGAAATCTTATTTTATAATGTCTAAGAACACAACAACAACAAATCATTTAGTCCCAAAATGATTTGGGTCTGCTAACATGAATTGCCTGGCCATGGCTTAGGCTGGTCTTGAAATTGGCCGGGCTTTGCATGCCTTGGCCTACGCTGGCCGTGCCACATTTTATCTCGGCCCATTATGTATATCGTAAAAAAAAAAAAGGAATTAACACAAACACAGCCAAGGTTAAGGGCAAAATCAATCGACCCAAATTACTTTGAAATTGTGGAGTACGGGTAATTGATTTAAGAGAGGTTATATCAACGATAACAAAATAAAATTAATCTATTAAATTTGATTTGGAATTGCCGTAATACCTCTTAATCCGACGCCATTACCACCTACGCCTAGCCAATTTTTTGCAATGAATCTCTGTTGCAACTTCCAAACCCAATCGGTAACCGCAATCGATCGATCCCAGTCCCAATTGGAAATTTCCGCCGTTCGTTCCTATCTTGGTGGCGCGAATTCGCTTGATTGAAAATGTTGAATGGTTTTCCCTGATAATCTGAGTTTCACACAAGTGATTGCGGTGAAGGTAAAGATTAAAAGTTAAAGTTTTTATTTTATTCTTTTATTTAAAGGTTTAAATTTATGCTTTTACATAAAATATTTTATTTTATTATTTTGATTTTAGATGAAATATATTAACTTCATAATTTATTTAGTTATTAATCTTATTATTTTGTTGTTGTTGTTGTTGTTTTTACATAGTCAATATAGGTGTTATCAATCAAAAATATTTTTGTCCTCTGAAAATTGCACTTTCCAGGTTTTTTCAATCCAATACATTCTAATAATCAATGAAATTTTTGCCTTATCTCGATATGAAAATATCACTTGATGTTGTTCATATAGAATCATTGTTTATATTCCAGTCAACATAAATTGTTATGCATATATAATCATTGTTTTATATGTTTAATTTTATGATATTGTTTTTAGATCTACAATGGACAACACTTTCGGTAAAAAGCAACGAAAAAGCGAGGATATAGAAAAGCGTCCAATAATCCCGTTTAGGGATCAAAGAGTCACGTTGTCTGACATTACTAATCGTAAGTTTTCTAAATTTGTATTCTCCAGTTGTGTTTAACATTTTTATCTTCCATTTGTTTTAGTCAATAAGATTGATTAATTACCTTTTAAAATATAATAATCACTCTATTCACTTTATTAAATTTTCATGGATAAAATTACATAATAAAATATAATACTATTACATAATAAATAGGATTGTTGTCAGCTACCTTTTTATATCTCATCAATATGGTCGATAAGCTTTAATACTTTTTTAAATATATTTAATATTTAAGCTTCATTTTATCGCAGGTGGAAATGAAGTGATGACGCCGACATTTCGTATGACTAACATTTCTAACGGTAACGGTAAGAGTATATATTTTAATAGTGTGAAAAATTGTCAGATTCATATAATTATAATGTTTCTTTCAGAGAAAAAAATGATACTGTATTTATTTTTACCAAATTCAAACGGTTATATGATTATATATTGATAGCATTACTCATCATCATTATTCCTTTGAATTTTATCTTAGGTACCACGCCAATGGGTACTAATCCAACAAGCTTAGAATTTCAAAATCGTGTTAGGCCGGTTCTTCAAAGTTTAGGGGGTTTACAATCGCTTAAAAGAAGATTGGATGTTGATTACTCTAATTCTGGAATTCGACAATGAGGAACTGAAAACATTTATCCATTCAATGATACGAATTTCAGTAATGTATTATCTCCAAACAAATTGGAATATTTGAAGAGGCGTGGTATGCCAACTGGACAAACTCCAGTAGTTTTGAAATCAATCAACAAAGATTCTGTGATCATTGAATCACAGAATAATTTTCCAACAAATGAAAAAGACACAACACGAACATCACCAGGTATTACTTGCTTTTAATTTTTGGGTTTATGGTTTTGCGCTTTCGAATCTCTTCATAACTACGCTTCTTCTTCTTCTTTATTTTTGGACGTATTATATTACCTTTTTAAAATGCAATTTCGGTTAGGGGGTGTAAAATCTCTCAAAAGAAGATTGGATGTTGATTACTCTGCTGCTGGCATTCGAGAACAAGCAAATGAAAACATTTCTCCAAACAGTGATGCGAATTTGAGTAATGAATTAGCTGCAGATAAATTGGAATATTTGAGGAGGCGTGGTATGCCAACTGGCCAAACTACTAGAGTTTTGAAAACCACTGACAAAGATTCTGTGATGATTGAATCACAGAAAACACCCATGGGTAATACTTGCTTACTTTTTTTTTTTATTACTTTGTCATTCCGAATGTCTTCATAAATATACTTAATTTTTCTTTATTTTTTTATTATTATATTACTTTTTTAAAATGCATTTACTCCAATCCCTTTGTGTTATCCCCAGGTCCAATACATTTGATGAGACCAACATTTCCTACGAGTAACAACATGAACAGTAAGAATACCATTCTTTTTAAATTGTACAGTTAATTTTTAGATTCACGTACATACACTCTCATCGTACAATTCAAACTTAACCGGATGAATTTTATTTATTGCTGAGCCTTGAAATGTATAAGAGATATGTTGTAAGTATGAAAACATAAATATGAAATAAATGAGTTGTATACACAAACAGAGGGATTACATGCTTTTTACCAGGAAGTCGATAGCCTCTTTTTAGATTTAATCTAAGTCTCACACCAGTAAACTATTTATTGAAAAGTGTGTTTAATGATGTTATAATTAATTTCATGAATTTTCTCTTAGGTTGTTTACAATCTCTGCAAAGAAGATTGGATGTTGATTACTCTAATTCTGTCAATCGACAACAAGGAAATGAAAACATTTCTCCAAACAGTGATGCGAATATGAGTAATGTAGCTGCCACAAATAAATTGGAATATTTGAGAAGGCGTGGTATGCCAACTGGCCAAACTACTGGAGTTTTGAAAATCACCATCAAAGATTCTGTGATGATTCAATCACAGAATGATTTGCCAACAAGTCAATTAATGACGAAGAGAACATCACCGGGTAATACTTGCTTTTACTGTTTGGGTTTACGGTTTTGTAATCAAGTTTTGTCAGTATTAATTTACGTAAATGCAATCATTTCAACCCTTAATTTTATTCACAGGTCCAAGTCAATTAATGACGCCAACATTTCCTATCACTAACACTATGAATGGTAAGAATATTAATGAATTTTGATTTTTTGTATAAATGGTAGATTCATACACACACTTCATCCGTCCTACCTCAAACTATACAAATTTTTTGGTCAAGCTCATAAAGGAAAATAAAGGTAAAAGATATGTGGTGTGAGAATGAAATATTAAATAGGATATAAATAAGTTGGAGAATAGATGGAGGCAGTATATGCTTTTCAAAGTTACAATTACTAAAGGTAAAAATTTTAAATTCTTAGTTTTTGAACGATAACTATGTTTTCTGAAATATTAAATATTTTATTATATTTCTTTCAGGTGTATCTCCAACCACCGGTAGTCATATAATTCGACCAATATTTCCTACATATAATCTTACAAAAGGTAAAATTTAATTATTATATTTTTAATATTTTATACTGCAAAAATATATAGCATTACTACTAATCATTACACATTTACTTTATCATAGCTACCACTCCAACCGGCACTAATCAAATGAGCTTGGAAGTTAGAAGACCCATTAGACCAATCAGGCAAAGTAGTGGGGTTTTGCAATCACTAAAAAGGAACTTTAATTTTGAGAGCAATCACCCAATTCATCACATTGATACTGGTAAATGAAAGTAATTAAAGTAACCTATTTGTCTTATTTGAATATTTTTTAAGTGTAACTTTATTTATTATTTTGTATTTCTTATCATCATATCATCCTAATACCCGTCTTAATATTTTTTTTCTAGATTCAGTGAGGATTCAATCTCAAAATGACTTGCCAACAAATGAAGAAAATAAGGCTAGAACATCACGTTGTAATAGAAAAAAAAAAAGATGAAGGAAATTGCACAACCAACAACAGGTATGTTTTAGATTTTAATTATGAAATATAACTGTACTTTAAGAATAGTTAATTTAATTGTATTTTGTTTGCTACATTTTAGAAGAAAATCAGATATATTTTACATTTATTGCACGTATACATGATAATGGGATATTGGAGATCCAGATTATGAATGTGAACATTGTCATGCTTTATTTTGGTTCGAAGAGAGGACTCCAAAAAACAAGCCAACCAAAAATCCTAAATTCTCATTGTGTTGCATGCACGGTCAAGTACAAATTCCTCCCTTGAAAGATCCGCCTAAGTTGCTGCGTGATCTCCTAGATAAAAGTCACGAAAAAAGCCAAAATTTTATGGATAACATACGTGCCTATAACATGATGTATTCATTTACTTCAATGGGCGGGACAATTGACAAGAGCGTAAATCAAGGAAGAGGCCCTTATGCTTTTAAGTTGGGAGGTCAGAATGTCCATCGAATCGGATCATTGTTGCCGAATGAAAGAGCTCCTCCACAATTCTCACAACTATATATTTATGACACTGATAACGAAATAACAAACAGAATAAATGCTGTCAGGCATGTTTCTTTCATAACGTAGTCTATCATTTTTTTTCTTTACGTATATATCATTTGTCAGAATATATATTAATTTTATATTTATTGATTTCTAATGAACAGTAAACAAAAGTCTTCAGACTTGGACAAATCAATTGTAGCGGATTTGAGAAAAATGGTTGATGAAAACAATCTGTATGCAAAGATGTACAGGATGGCTGCAGAATGTATTTCATTGAGATATTCAAATGAGGTAAGTCTTCGACTGATAGGAAAGCGTTCTATGGATGGAAGAATGTATAATTTGCCGACAGCTTCTGAAGTCGCGGCTCTTATTGAGGGCGATATTGAAGATTCATTGGATGTAAGAGACATAGTGGTTGAGGAAAGATCTGGTCAATTAAAACAAATACACGAATTTAATCCATGTTACCCGCCTTCGCATCCATTGTTGTTTGCTTATGGTGAAGATGGATATTATACAGAAATTCCCAGAAATAAACCTCCTACAACAAAGCGTGACAATCTTTCATTGAAGGAGTTTTTATCATTTAGACTACAAGAAAGGCTTACAGAAGGACCGCAACTCATGGTAAGTGGAAGATTATTTCAGCAATTTGTGGTTGATGCATATATTATGATGGATACACAGAGGCTTCAATGGATTCGTTTCAATCAACCTGCTCTTAGGATTGAATCTTATAGCAAACTTACGGATGCAGTTTCAAGAGGAGATACCGGTCCGTCATCTGCAGGCAGACGAGTTGTATTGCCATCGACATATACAGGAGGTCAGCGGTGGATGACTCAAAATTTTCAAGATGCGTTAGCTATTTGCAAGTGGACAGGATATCCGTCACTCTTTATTACATTTACCTGTAATCCTAAGTGGCCGTAGATCACACGATTGCTTTTAAAAGAGGAGAAGACCTGAAGATAGGCCTGATATTCTATGTAGGGTGTTTAAAATTAAGCTTGATGAATTGATAAGGGATTTGAAGGAGAAGAAATTTTTTGGCGAGCCTACTGCACGTAAGATATTATTTCATATTTCTATATATTCGTTTTATTCGTTTTATTTGAATATCATTGTTTATTATAATTGATTTGTTTCCTCCGTTCCACTATTTTTGCTAATTTGGTTAACTTGATCACACTTAGATGTATAATATAATTAAAAAATAATTATCTTTATCGAAAGTGAAAAATTGTTACTATAAAAGAAGAAATAATAGTGGGACGGATGGAATATATATCAATTAATATTTTATTTTATTTATGAGGTACCGTAATATTAATTATGTTCATTCTTATTCAATCCAGTTGTTTGCACCATAGAATTTCAAAAGCGAGGTCTTCCCCATGCTCATATTCTTCTTTTTCTAAAACGTACTGATCAAGCAAGAATTGCCGAGGATGTTGACAAGTGGATATGTGCAGAGATTCCCGACAAAGAAAAGAACCCAAAATTATATGAGGCTGTGAAAGAATATATGGTTCATGGTCCACGCGGTCCTGCTAACCCGAAATCCCCGTGCATGGACAAAAACAAATGCTCAAAGAAATTCCCTAAAAGTTTTAATGAAGGGACATCGGTTGACGAAAATGGATATCATATCTATATGAGGAGAGACACTGGTGCCAATGTTGAAAAAGGTGGAGTTTTGCTTGATAATAGGTACATTGTACCTTATAATCCAGAATTATTGTTAAAGTATCATGCTCATATCAACGTTGAATACTGTAACCAAAGCAAGTCAATAAAATATTTATTCAAGTATATCAGCAAGGGAAGTGACAGAGTAGGAGTGAGGTTCTGTGTGGATGATGAGGTGAAAAGGTATGTTGATTGCCGTTATGTTTCTGCATGTGAAGCTATATGGAGGATATTTGGATTTGATATCCATTACATGACACCTTCTGTAGAGCGATTGTCTTTCCATTTAGAAGGAGACCAAAGTATTCCTTTCAAAGATGGAGATTATCTTCCAGATGTTGTGAATAAACCGACTGTTAGTCAATCGCAATTTTTACAATGGATGAAGTACAATATGGGGAATCTAGAGGCTTGACAGTACAAGTATTATGAATTTCCCCAACATTTTGTTTGAGATAAATCGAAGCGAGAATGGCGTCCTAGAAAGAAAGGCATGTCAATTGGACGAATCTTTCATGTCCCCATGAATTCAGGTAATATCTACAATTTTGTGTTGAATAACGTCTACTATAGTTATAATATTGTTTTTTACCAATTATCTTTTCTTTCTATTTTGCAATCTAGATCATATATCTGTTGTCTTAGAATTATTAATCATTACTATTATATTTATTCATGATGCTTGAACTTGATGGTTGCAATCTAGATCATCAAGTTGTTATCTCATTCAGGATCATTTTGAAAGATCAAGTAAGCATGTCTGAATAAATTATGGTTTTTGAAATAATGAAAACTGTAAAAATGAAAAAAAAAAATAGCTTTTAAAACAACCCATAACTTCTATTTCCTTCCTTCGCTATTAACTTTATATCTAGATCATCTATCTGTTGTCTTATAATTATTAATCAGTACTGTTATCTCAGGTGAAATATACTATCTGAGGTTGATGTTAAATCATGTTGCTGGTGCTAAATGTTACGATGATTTGAAAACTGTAAACAACATCGTACACGGCGATTACAAAGCAGCATGTTATGCTCTAGGATTGTTAGATGATGACAAAGAATATGTTGATGGAATCACTGAAGCAAGTGAATGGGGGTCTGCGGATTACTTAAGAAGACTATTCGCGATGCTATTATTGTCTAATAGTATGTCGAGGCCACAAGACGTATGGAATAAAACTTGGCATCTTTTGTCGGATGATATCATCTACAAGCATCAAACGAATTTCAACAATCCGTAAATCTCGCTAATGTATTGGATTCGATAATTTTATGAAATATCTTATGATGTCCATTTAATTTATCATGTTCCATATGTTATTATTTTTTATACTACATTTTAATTATCATATTTAATTAAATCTATTCATTATATACAGTTTTAACACTTAGTTAATAGCAAATTAGAAATTTAGCATTGGAACAAATTGATAAGTTACTTGCGATAATTGCGTTAGCCTCCAAAATTATAAGGATATGCCTAAAACAATCAATTCAGTCATTTGTGATGCTGAGAATATGCTCATATTAGATGAAACGTCATACGACATAGATGAGATGAAAGCTGAGCACTCTAGATTATATACCTGTTTGACTGATGAGCAAAAAATTGTTTATGATAAGATTATGACTGCAGTTGACAATGGCAATGGTGGAGTGTTTTTTTTATATGGTTATGGAGGGACTGGAAAGACTTTTATATATAAGACATTGTGCTCAGCCTTAAGAAGCAGGAAGGATATAGTTCTTCCGGTGGCTTCTAGCGGTATAGCTTCTTTGCTTCTTCCGAGGGGCCTGAACCGCTTCACCTGCATTCGGTATACCAATCCAGGTCGATGAAAGCTCAACTTGCAGTAAGATCAAGCCGGATTCTGATGTGTGTTGACTTCTTAAGAAAACAAAACTCATAATTTGGGATGAGGCTCCAATGACCCACAAGCACTGCTTTGAAGCTCTTGATAGGAGCTTGAGTGATATTATGCGCACATCAGATGGTCGATGCTTTGATAAGCCATTTGGTGGATTAGTTGTTGTATTAGGAGGTGATTTTAGGCAAATATTGCCGGTTGTTCCCAAAGGAAACCGAAATGATATTGTGCATGCTACCATTAGTTCATCTAAACTTTGGAACTACTGCGAGGTCCTTAAATTGACAAAAAACATGAGATTGCAGGTAAACCCATTTCATATAAAAAAATTAATATTTTATGTTTCTATTATTTGTTTATCAAAATGTTTTATATCAATCATATTGTCTATTCTGTAGGCTGGTTCATCTTCTTCAGATGCTTTAGAGAATAGAGATTTCGCTGAATGGATATTACGAGTCGGGGATGGGGATACCGGAGAGGAAAATGACGGAGAAGCTGATCTTAACATACCGGATGACATTCTTATAAGAGATGCAGTTGATCCTATTCCAGCTATCGTTCAATATACTTATCCCGACATATTACAGAATATCAGTCTTGATGGATTTTTTCAGAATAGAGCTGTATTGGCACCAACTAATAAAATAGTTGATTGTATAAATGAATATGTGATGTCATTGTTGCCTGGTGAAGAGGTTGAGTATATGAGTTCTGATAGCATCAGTAAGGAGGATGGAGATATTACAGGACACGAGGATGTATTTTCTATAGAGTTTCTTAATATGATTAAATGCTCGGGATTGCCAAATCACCTTATCAAGCTTAAAGTTGGGTGTATGGTCATGTTGCTCAGGAATATTGATCAAGCTTCTGAGCTATGCAATGGAACAAGAATGATTGTCACCAATCTCGGAAAGCACGTAGTTGAAGCAAAAATGACATCGGGTAAAAATATTGGCATGAAGGTTTTTATTCCTAGAATGATCTTGAGCCCATCCGATTTGACAAAATTTCCCGTGAAGTTTCAACGGAGACAATTCCCTTTGGTCGTTTGCTTTGCTATGACTATAAATAAGAGTCAAGGACAATCACTTTCACACGTGGGGCTATACCTTCCTCGACCAGTATTCAGCCACGGTCAGTTGTATGTGGCAATCTCTAGAGTAACCAGTAAAAAGGGGCTCAAAGTTCTAATTTGTGATAAAGATGGTCAGACGCATGATACCACAACTAATGTAGTGTATAAAGAAATTTTCGACAAGTTGTGAGGTAATTTTAATCTATAAATATTAACAAGTTGTGAAAATAGTGTATGTCCTATATGCTTAATAGAATTGATGTCTCTTATTTGCAGGTATAAAAGTTTTTATCAGTTTGCTCAATCAAGAGGGATTTATTCTTTTTTGCCAGTTAGACTGGATATTGTAATTGATGAAATTTTTCCTACAGGTATATCTTCCAAATAGTTAAATTAAAAATTGAAATTATCCAGTCATTTTTGATCTTCCTGTGGATGTTTTAGATGCTTTCAGATTTAATGATTCGGGATGCTATGTTGTTCGCAATTTTCTTGGTCCATATTTAGGATTGGATTGAATTTTGTTGCTGATTATTATTTGATGTAATAGTATTATGTTGTATGCCCCCCCCCCCCATTAACCTCAATACTCACTATTTATTTTCTTATTTGTTAATGAGCTTCCAAATGTTGCTAAGTTTTAAGTGGAAGGAGGATCCTAAGTAGTATTTTGGCCATCTATATTGGGACTTAGTACATCTGACATCTAAGTATATATATATGATCTTTTACATTCTCCTTTTTAGGGAATAAACTTCATAACCAAAGTTCTTCCCATCATAAGTAGTATTTTGTTCGTTATTTACGTAAGTATTTGATTATATTTGTAGCTTTGATAGAAATAGTATGAGTAATGACATATATATCTCTATTCTTGGGCTGCAGAGCTGAATACAACCCAAAAAAATGATTATTTAGATCAAGAGTTTATTTTCTGATGTAAATAGAGTGGAAATTTTCTGATGTAATAGAATTATGTTGTATGCCCCCCATTACCCTCAATACTCACTATTTTTTTTTTCTTACCCTTAATACTCACTATTTTTTTTTCTTATTTGTTAATGAGCTTCCAAATGTTGCTATGTTTTAAGTGGAAGGAGGATCCTATAAAATAAAATCTTGAAGGGCTGACTGTCAGTTGGCCATCTATATTGGGACTTAGTACATCTGACATCTAGCTCCAGTTCACACCAAAAATCACATTGATTTCATTAAGACCATAAACTCCAAAAAGATGGATTCTCGGATAAACAAGATGGCTGCAAGATTTAATGCTATATACTTCAATGAAGGCTCATCAGAAGCCGCTTATCTTGCGGCTGACTCGGTGGACAAGGTGAGACTTCAGAACTATTCTGTTAACTTACTGGGGCATCACAAGCAGTAGTTATATATAAGTGGAAGCTGGGGGAGGGGTGGTAAATGTGAGAGGTTCATATGTTCCTTATTTTACGTCAATGGCAGATTCAGGTTTGAGCTTCCAAGAGCTGTTGTTCTATTATTTTGTTAATCATTTATGCTTCTCTTGAAAAGCTTATAGAATTCATGTCAAATTGATTTTGTGCAGAATTAGATCATATTGGTCCATGGGTGGAAAGTTCATGTAAATCTTTGTGCTTCTGATTGAACATTATTAACCATTGGTTACATAGTGAATCTGCAAAAAAAAAAAAAAAGCCACCGGAAAATGGGAGCGTTGGCTCCAAAAAGTAGGGGAGCACCTGCTCCCAATTATGCACAAAACAATGAAAGTTGCTGGAAATAGGGAGCGCCCGCTCCAAAATGAGGGGAGCGCCTGCTCCAAAATTTGCCTATTTCAAAGACTCCGCTCGTCCAAGGGGAGCGCCCGCTCCCAGGCCTGGGGAGCGTCCGCTCCCAATGGACAGTAGTCCTATTCCTTGCCTGGTTTGGAGAGTCAAAATAAGTGTTTTCCAAATCCCTCAAAACTAACGCACCCTACCCCCCTTTCTCTATCGTAAACACCGACCCCTTCATCCCTTCTCTCTACAAATCCTCTCATAAACCTTTGAAATCTTCACCCCCTACCCACCAAATCCATATACCCAATCCCTAAACTTTTTCCAAACCCTAATTTCAAGCCTTATCATCCATTAATTCCAACATTTTTGACGAAATTTGAAGCTTTAAAAGGTTAGATTTTTTTGGGTTGAAAGCTGCCTTTTTGGGGTGATTTTCGAAGGAAGAATTAGTGGGGAAAGTAGTGACGTCCAAGGGCTGCTTTTCGAGTTCATCCTCTCCAACTCCGGCGAAACTCCGGCAACAATTCGGCGACTCTGTTTCGGTAATTTTTATCTGTTTGTAAGCTATTTTTCAGTATTATAATGGGTAAATGGGGTAGAGATAAAAATGTTCCCAATCCCCCGGTTGTGGAAGAACCCCAATATGATCAACATAGGTTTGTTTCCGACAAAGCGGATAAATTTTTTAATGATCATCTGGGTAATGCATTCAACGTAGAACGGGAATTCGATTGGGAAAGTTGTAATTTAAAGGAGATTTTTACTTTTTATAAATGGAAGATGCTTGCGTCAAACCCGGGCACTTGGGGATTGAATAGAATTGTTCAGGAGTTTTATGCCAATGTGTGTGCTAGAGGTGATACACCCAATTCTTATGTGCGTGGGTTGGAGGTCCTGTATACCAGCACAGTGATCAATAGGTATTACAGTATGCCCGCTAATGTGTCAGAGGAGAATTGTGCGTATCAGAAGTTAATAAGGGAGATGAAGACAAAGGAGGATATATTGGGGCACCTCCCAGCATTCTCGATCACACTTGGGGTGAACATTGACCCTACATGGTACAAAAAGGGAAACATAATGAATACTAGGGATCTGAGTGAGGAGTTAGCCATTTTACACCAATTTATTTGTGAGCGGATTATGACCTCATCACACTATGGGGATGTTAGTTGGAGAAGGGCGACACTGACATGGATCCTACAGAGGGAGCATATTACTTGGCGGGGATGCACGACATGGATTGATTGAAGAGAACGTGAGAGGATTGAGGATGGAGTTTGGGCAGTTGCAGAACAGAGTGGAGGCAGAGATTGAGACTAACCAGATGTGGAGAGAAAGATTGGAAGGGAAGATGGACAACGAGATTGGGCAAGCTCAGGCATTCAGGGAGGAGCAAATGCGGATGATGCATTTGATGATGGAGACACTACCCCCTCCGCCCCATCAGTGAGTTGGTTGAGGTATTCCTTTCCCCTTCCTTATTTCATTTGTTCTGTAGTAATGCATACGGGGACTATTCATGGTTTAGTGAGGGGGTGGGGTACCTGTATGTGGTATGTATATATAGTTGCCTTCTTCTTTACTTAAAAAAAAAATCAAATAAAAAAATAGAAAAAAAAAGATATCAAAGGTTAAGTCTATATAGGCGTGTTAAACCGCCCGCCGCAACAACATATTTTTATGGTCACCAAAGACACGAGCAGTCCGATTAGGCGATCACTTTGTAAACATGATATTAAAGGTTAAGTCTATATCCAGTCCCTATTTGATATTACTTCCTTCCATTGAATTTGATTTTTGGCTTGAAGAAATCGAATGGGAGTTCAAAATTGATATTTCTGTCAATGGTTAGGTCAATATCTAGACCCGGCCTTTTGCATTGATGAAAAGGAACATTGTTAATGGGAGTTTGAATCATTCTTTTTCCCACTGATAAATAAAAAGTACATATAAGGATTGAGCAAAACTAACCACAAATTCATAGTTGCCTATATGATAACTTTGTTCTTTGGATCGATTCTCGGTTCCAATGGATGTCTGCATCATATCAATTAGAGCAGATGGTGGAGGAATGGTGCTTTTGTCATCTTTTCTGTGTAACCACTGTACAACATCATGTCTCCTGTGGAAAGAGAGTGGTGTTTGACTACCCAGCTTTTCTTTATTAACAGCCATGAAAGGATTATCACCCATCTTCTCTCTATTAACTGTCATAGTAGGATTACTTGAAGCTTGGAAACTATTCATGGTTTAGTGAGAGGGTGGGGTACCTGTATGTGGTATGTATATATAGTTGCCTTCTTCTTTACTTAAAAAAAAAATCAAATTAAAAAATAGAAAAAATATGATATCAAAGGTTAAGCCTATATAGACTGTGTTAAACTGCCTGTTGCAATAACATATTTTTATATATAGAAAAAAAATAACATTATCCGTAAGATGTACCTTATTTACCATGTTTGTTTTATTTATTTTGCTTCTTTTACTAATTTATTATTGATCATTGTATTATTTTAAATGTTTTTCTTCCCCATATGAAGTTCTATTGACTGACTAATGCACATTTACCTTTACCTGTGTGGCTTGAGTTACTTGAATCTTGGCTTATGCCCTTCACATGCCAGTTGAATATGTTGATTTTCGTCATTTATTTGTTCAGCATGATAATATTAGTTCTTATGACTTGTAATGGTCTTCTAATGTGAAGCCTCTCAATGGCTACATGATTGGATCCCCTGTGTAGTCATTGTATTGCTCAGGACGGTGATTGTATATATTGTATCTTCCTTAATCCTTATGCTTTGCATATGTATGAAAACACACTTTGTTATGCTTAACTTGTCCGTTTAGGTTATGCCATATATGATTTTCACATGGCCCATGGTTTGTCTATAACCATTTCTTAAGCTGGTTAATTTCTGATGGGTATCTTATTTGTATATGTAGTCTGAAAATGTGTGTCAATGTGAAGCCTCAATATAATTGATACCCCATCAATGCTATTGTAGAGTCAGACCAATGTTGACTACTATATTCTGTTTAAGGAGTTCTTTAACCAATCAATTTCCATCTCTCTATAGTGCGAGTGGATTGAAATGAATTTGATAATTCCTCCAGATGGGAATTAGAAGACCCATGTAGGTCAAGAGGACCTGCTATATATGGTTGACCGGCTTTCTAAAGCTAAGTAGTTATTCGATGTAGTCTAAATGTTGGTGATTACGGAGAAGATGTTGATGCGTGTTCGTGATTTTCGGCATTGTGGTTGATATTGAACTGATAATATCAAGCCACATTGTGATTGTGTGCCTTTTTTTGTGAAATATGTTAGCATGAAATACTTTTGATATGATCTTGAGTTTGTTATATTTATTCATCTTCATCATTGATCAAAAAGCATTTTATATAAATATAATGCAATTCATACAACTTTCATGCTTTAAGGTAGTCACTTCTTTCATGAATCCTATTGATGTCTCCATTTAATTTAGCTTAAACTTTTCATATGTAAATTGCTTATGCATAATTGAAAATTGACTTTTCAAAGGAAACAATATATATTATAATCGAAACTACACTATTAAAAAAATTTGAGTTGCTGATGCGAGGTGACTAGCTCCCTTGATTTACCTTAGTTTTCGTTATTAGTTTTATTTGTTCATTTTATGATTCTTATAACTAATAGCCATCTCCACCCCAATTGCAGTGTAGTTATTATGGAAGAAGATCCTAATCCAGGTGCTATAAGAGGGTGTATGTCATTTCAAAGTTTCAATACTTCTATCGATGTAAGTACATGGGTTGAGTAACCCAACCTTTTTCAAAGACTATTTTCTTCCTCCCGTGTCATCATTGCGTTTGCCCTCATCTCATTACTATCTTCGTTGAAATTGAATGGAGAAGCTGCGAATCCAATCCAACCAAAATCTTCCACTCTCAATGGCTACATGAATTCTTGATTCATAGGAATGGGTGATTGTATATATTGTATCTTCCTTAATCCTTATGCTTTGCATCTGTCTAAAAACACACTTTGTTATGCTTAACTTGTCCGTTTAGGTTATGCCATATATGATTTTCACATGGCCCATGGTTTGTCTCGTGTCTGGGGAAGTTTTGTTGTTTGATTACATGTTTTATGCATTTATATTCTATGATCTATTTGAGATCACTGGCTGAATGTGGTTGCTGAGGATAGGTTCACTATCAAGGGGATTTTGAGATGAGTTTGGAGAAATGAGGACTGAAATGGTTTGTCTATAACCATTTCTTAAGCTGGTTAATTTCTGATGGGTATCTTATTTGTAGATGTAGTCTGAAAATGTGTGTCAATGTGAAGCCACAATATAATTGATACCCCATCAATGCTATTGTAGAGTCAGACCAATGTTGACGACTATATTCTGTTTAAGGAGTTCTTTAACCAATCAATTTCCATCTCTCTATGGTGCGAGTGGATTGAAATGAATTTGGTAATTCCTCCAGATGGGAATTAGAAGACCCATGTAGGTCAAGAGGATCTGCTATAGATGGTTGACTGGCTTTCTAAAGCTAAGTACTTATTCGATGTAGTCTAACTGTTGGTGATTACGGAGAAGATGTTGATGCGTGTTCGTGATTTTCGGCATTGTGGTTGATATTGAACTGATAATATCAAGCCACATTGTGATTGTGTGCCTTTTTTGTGAAATATGCTCATCTTTTCATTTGCGTATTTTTGCTGAAGCCATTCAAAACCATTCACTTCAAGTTTTCCTAAGCATCGATTTGCAACCTAAGGTAAGGCCAAAATGTACATGAAAATCAATATTGTGTCTCTTAGGGAAATACTTCTGCATCCTTATGAAGTTGGGAGCGAGAATCATTTGATCAACATGTACATGAAAATCAAGATTGTGTCTCTTTCGAAAGGTGTTAATCTGTGGTTTGCTGTTTGTGTGGTAGTGGTGTTGGTAAACTAGAAGAGTAAGAAATGCTATACAGTTTAAAGGACCTAAAATAAGCAGGAGTAATCGCTGGCTATAGTGGTTCATCCCAAGTTTTTGGAGGATCATTTTGGTCTTTTAAATTATTTAACATTATGTAAGTAATATTAAACTTTAATATGCCCGTCGAATTTCGACGGGTTACTCACTAGTAATCCCTAAAAGTAAGGTTCTCCTTTAAGCAATTTAACCGTGTAAATTAAAGTGATTTATTATCTACTTTAGTGATATTTGACAACAAGTCAAATAATATTCCAATTTTATTGATATTTGACAACAAGTCAAACTTTTTAATAATATAACCGAGCACATATTAATAACAAATGTACACATGAATTAGGTTAAGACATACTCCCTCCGTCCCATTTGAAGCTTCACCTTTTATTCAAATGGGTGTTCCATTAGAAGCTTCATCTTTCTTAAAATGGTAAAAAATATGGGTCACACTTGTCAACTCCACTCACTTCTTCCTCTCACATACTTAAATTGTGGATCCTACTTGTCATACCCACTAACTTTTCCTCCTCACACATTTAAATTAAGGGTCCTGAATGAAATAAAAGTGACGGGCTAGGCCCAACGAGCAAGCTCAATTATTTACATATTATTGCCACCACATTCTCAATGAGCTAGACCCAATTATTACCAGGCCCATCAGCAAGATCAGTCGACCTAGCTCATTATCCGACCTACGTGGTCCCAACCTAGCTATCGTCAGACATATGATCCAGATCCCAGTTCGGGCATGACCCGATCCTATCCATCAGTCAGGTCGACCTGGATCCAAACAGACGACCCGACCTACGATGCTATGTCGACCTACAGAGTCCAAGCGTGAATACAATTCTTTCCATAACGGACACCCTACAAATCAGGAGTTATTTATGGATAAGATCTCTTATGCTAATCTGATCCACGATTCTAGGGATCTAGCACAATCCTATTACAAATATAACTCTCATCTACAACTATAAATACATGACAATATCAACCGTTCCAAGGTAATTGCTATTTGTTATTCTGAATACATTGTTCTTTATAACTTATCAGTTCTCATATACACCATACTTATTCTCACGCCCGAGGGTCTTCGCCGGAGGCTATTTCGGCTAGTCGTGGGTTCTGTTTTCAGGTCAAAAGCCAGGTGATCAGTCTTGCAGCTGGACGAAGATTGATTACAACACGATTTTGGCAGCATCAGTTTGGTTCCATTGTCGGGAATCGTTGCGTTTTGACCTCAAAATTTCTTACAACCCATCATCATGGTGACTTCTGACAGTCATGTTTCAGAGGCCTCGAACGAGCATAATGAGAGAAACACCGGTGCTAATACGGACGCTGGTGCTGGAAATCGCAATGTCAACATGCCGCCTCCTCCTCTCGCACCTGTGGAGGTCGACACGTTCGAACAGTGTTGCTGATGGCAGAGGCTTGCCAGATGGCAGAAGGGAGAAAAGACCTATGACCGAGCAAGGAGCACAACCCCCTCCGAAGCGCCAACAAGCAGGGCGAATGGCTGTAGGCGACAAACCAGGTCCCTCAACCGATCCCCTCAGTAGGAAGGAGATGCTATTGGAGCGGGCTAGAATCTTGGCAGAACTACTAGAGATGGAGGAAGAGCTCGGGCTGAATGACAGAAGGTTGGAAAGATCAGCCCCTTCACAGGTCTCTCACAGGCAGCCCGACGGAAGTGCTAGGCAAAGCAAAAGTGGCAGGAAGAATGGCGAGCGACAGATCGTACCTCACGTTCGCACCCACATATCGGTCCCACCTGACGACCTGCGTAGTCATCTCAATAACAACAGGGAGAAGGAGGCTGAGTCGGAGTTGAGGCAACAAAGGGAAGCTGAAAGGAATAGGCATAGGTCGCCTGCCAGGACGAAGAGGCCTCATTCTCGTCGCGAGGAAAACAGGCGCAGGTCGCCTAGTAGAGCGGAAAGATCGCAATCTCATCGAGATAGGAATGGGCGAAGGTCGCCATCAAGAGGGGATAGGCGCAGGTCGCCTGTAAATTCAGTAAGGTCGCCTTCTCATAGAGGTCGACAAGGTAGAGAGATGACTCCCCCAAGAAGTGAAAGGCATAGGGCCAACTCAAGAAGGGAGCCTCACCGGGATGAGCGACAGAGATCCAATAATGTCTACCCATCAAGAAACAACAATCGAGATGCTAGGGAATGGTTGCAGTGGAAAAAGAGATTAGAACAATGGGAGGCCGACAGGAAGGAGGATACTGGAAAGGGCGAACGAAATGATTTTACTCTTCGCCCCTTGTCCATAGAATTGCTCGAGAAACGACCTCCCAAAGGCTTCAAGTTTCCCACCTTGACAAATATTCAGGTGCGACGAATGACTAGAACCATATGCCGCATTTGGAGGCTACCATGTGTTTCGTCTCCACCGAATATGATATGATGTGCAAGGCACTTACCAGCACCCTCATAGGGCAGCACTGACCTGGTTTTGTGGTTTGGCACCAGGTTGTATTACCATATGGCATTATATGAGAAAGAAGTTCCTAGATCGCTTCTCGACAGCTGGAGCCCGAAAGTTGACGGTCACCGACTTGAACAATTTGGCGCAAGGAAAGAATGAAAGCTCGATGAGCTATTATACCAAGTTCAAGGAGATGGTCGACCAAATTGAAGAGGAATTGACGGACAGGGAAGTGATAAACTACTTCAGGAATGGGGTGACCTCTGCAGACTTAGACTACGAGCTGCAAGTCAGAAGCATGAAGACTCGTCAAGAATTGTTTGAAAGGGCCTACAATGTGGCAATAGCTGAAGAGAGGAAGGAAAAGAAGAAAGAAAAAGGTTCCAAGTCCGAGGCCACAGATACTGATAAGAAGGATCCAGCTAAGAATGGAGGTAACAACAAGAACGGGAAAAATAGAACTAGGGCGACTGAGAGAGTGCCCGAGACTTTTACCCCGTTGACAGTAAGTCGCACTGAAATTTTGAATACGGTCGAGCTAGGCCCACCTGCCCCAATGAACCCAGGAAATAAGTTCAGAAGGGATAACAACAAATTCTGTGATTATCACAAGGATACGGGCCACACTACAGAGGACTGCATGAGTCTGAAGCGTATCATTCAGAAGTGGGTCGACAGTGGGAAGCTCGATAGATATGTGAAAGGAGCTCAACCTGGCGGAGGTGAGCGAGCACCTAGAGGTATGCAAGAGCCAAGGCAACCTCGACTGAATTTGGGAGTGATTACTGAGCAAACAAGCAACACTGCTCTGAAGCACAAGATTTTCCAGCTCAATAAATCCCCTCACGTGCCACCTAGAAGCTACATCAGGGATGAGGTAATCAGTTTCTATCCGAACGAGCTAGCAACAAACATGGTGGCCAGAGAGAAAGTTATCATTATCCAAGGATTAATTGATGGGTGTACGACGAGCAGACTCTTGGTAGACACGGGGGCCTGCAAGGATATCCTTTTCTACAAGACATTCAAAGAAATGGGACTTACAAAGGAGCAGTTGTCGCCCTATGATGGTCGAATTGAAGGCTTCACCAACCATAGGGTGGACGCTAGAGGACAGATAGAGCTGGACGTCGACATAGGCCAGCATCCATTCAGGGTCACGACCAAGGTAACATTTATTGTCATTGATGTAAATAGTGATTATGTTGCTATTTTGGGTATCCCTGGCCAGGTCGTACTTGGAATGGTGGCCTCTATTCCCCATCAGCGAGTTAAGCTCCCGACGATAGCTGGAATAGGCTGCGTGCAAAGTACAACTCGAGCTTACCTTGATCTTGTCCTTCGAACAAGGAAGAAGAGGGAACTAGAAGTTGACACTCCCGAGGGATACTTAAAGCTTTCCAAATCTGTCACCACAACTTCACGACTATCTACAATCACCTGCGTGGATGAGGCGACCTATCACTCACATGACTATGTCATGATTGAGCCGACACGTCCCTCCCAAGACACTATGGTTGATTGGGATGCAGTTATGGTCGACCAAGTCATCATAGGCGACCTATGCCTATAGATCGACCAAAACTCGGGGGCCACCAGCGACGAGATTGCAGTTGAGCTAGATGGCATAATTGTTGAAGAAGCTCTCCACTTGGGGGCCGAAGAAAGAAAGAGGGTTCGTGAGATCATTATTGAGACCCTACAGTTCAGAGATGGTCCGGAGTTAGAAGCTGTGGATGAGCTAGAAGCAGTGGCGACTAATCCCTCCTATCCCGATCAAAAAATTCGAATTGGAAAGCAGTTGTCAGCTGAGAAAAGAGCAGAGATTGTCAAGCTACTGGGAGAAAGCAGTGATGTTTTTGCTTGGCGTGTGGAAGACATGAAAGGAATCAAAGAGGAGGTTGTTGTTCACAGACTGGAAGTTAATCCGACTATGAAACATAAGGCACAGAAGCTACGAAGTTTTGTTCGCTCGCGACAAAGAAGAGGCAATCAAACTTGAGGTACAAAAACTTTTAAGTGCAGGCAGGTATCATTAAAGAGGCCACTCATACCACCTGGCTAGCAAACGTGGTAATGGTAAAGAAATCAAACGGCAAATGGCATTTGTGTGTCGACTTCACCAACCTTAATCTAGCCTGCCCAAAGGATTGCTATCCTCTACCTCGGATCGACAAGCTCGTAGATTCTATAGCTGGACACACCACATTGAGCTTCCTCGACGCCTATTCGGGCTACAACCAGATTTAAATGGACAAGGACGATATAGTGAAGACGGCCTTAGAAGTTGCTGGGGGTATCTACTGTTACAATATGATGCCATTCGGCTTGAAGAATGCAGGAGCGACCTACCAGAGGATGGTCAACAAAGTCTTTGCCTCCCAAATTGGCCGAAACATGGAGGCCTACGTCGACGATATGGTCATCAAAACAAAGGTCGGACGTCACGTGGTCGACCTAAGGGAAACGTTTGCCAACTTGCGAGCAAACGACATGAAGCTAAATCCTAGCAAGTGCGTATTTGGGGTAGCTGCAGGGAATTTTTTGGGTTTCATGGTTTCTCAGCGAGGTATTTAAGCCAATCCTGAAAAGATCAAGGCTCTGGTCGACATGAAGGAGCCTACGAGTATCAAGGAGATGCAGCGACTCAATGGTAGGGTGGCAGCCCTAGGTCGCTTTATTGCTAAGTCGGTAGAAAGGTCTCTCCCCTTCTTTAAATCTTTGAGGGGGACGAAAGATTTTGAGTGGACGGCCGAATGTCATTCGTCGTTCCTACAACTCAAGGAGTATCTTGCTTCCCCACCATTATTGAGCAGCCTGATTATGGGAGAAACACTGTTCGTTTATCTATCTGTTGTCAACCAAGATGTGGCCGTTGTTTTAGTTCGAGAAGAAGGAGGGCTTCAGAAGCCCATATATTATGTTAGCAAGGCCTTGTCCGATGTGGAAGGTAGATATTATAATGCAGAGAAGGTGTCTTACGCTTTGGTCGTAGCTTCCAGGAAATTGCGAGCCTATTTTCGAGCTCACCCTATTGTCGTGCTAACTAATGTACCTATGAGGAAGATCCTACATAAGCCAGAAAGTTCAGGCATATTACTCAACTAGTCAATTGCTCTCACAGAATTCGACATAGAGTATAGGCCTCGAAAGGCATTGAAAGCTCAAGCTTTGGCAGACTTCTTGGTCGAGCTTACGTTCACCAAGGAAGACAGCGAAGTACGAGCTCAGAAAGAGAAGATAAAAGGGAAGGAGCCAGCAACTCAGCCCGCCATAAGTTTGCCCGACGATTGCTGGAAGGTATACTCTGACAGGTCGGCAACAAAAAACGTTAGTGGAGCTGGGATTCTATTGGTCGAACCAGAATCGGAGACAGACTACGAGGAAGCATTGAGATTCAAATTTGAAGCATCTAACAACCAGGCCGAGTATGAAGCTTTGGTGACGGCCATCGAATATGCAAAATCCTTTGGGGCAACCAAGATCACGGCTTACTGTGACTTGCAGTTGATAGTAAATCAAGTTAGAGGAGAGTATGAAGTCTTGAATCCCACCTTGGTCAAGTACTGCGACCTGGTGAAGGAGCTGATCAAAGATCTAGAATTTTGGGAGATACAGAGGGTTGATCGAGATGATAATGAATTGGCCGACCTACTCCCAAAACTAGCTACATCGGACGAGCAGCATGGGGAACCTATCTCTTACCTTGAACATCCAGCTTATGAGAGGGTACAGATTCAATGCTTGGAGGATACTACTAGAGATTGGGTCTACACCAAGTGCTGGATCGAGGAAATTCGAGCATACTTAGAAACCGACGAGCTACCTGATGACGAGAAAGTAGCTCGAGCTATCAAGAAAAAGGCTCCGAGGTATGTTATTCAAGGAATTTCGTTATTCAGGAGGTCCTTCACTAAGCCTTTATTGAGATGTGTACATCCCCAAGAAGTTACCCAGCTGATGTACGAGGTGCATAGTGGAGTATGTGGTGGACACCCGGGGGCCAGAACTTTGGCCGACAAGTTGATTACAATGGGCTATTATTGGCCACACATGAGGGCTGACGCTCACGACTTCGTTCAAGGGTGTGATCAATGTCAAAGGTTCGCCAATCTACCTCACTTGCCTACCACCGAGCAAACTCTAGTGGTCGCAACTTGGCCCTTCGATATGTGGGGAGTAGATTTAATTTTTCCCTTCCCACCCGCCCGAGGAAATTGCAAGTATGTGATCGTTGATATTGATTACTTTACAAAGTAGGTAGAGGCTAAGCCATTAGCTAGGAATACAGAGGAGAATGCCATCAACTTCATTCACGACTTTATTTGGTCTCGATTTGGGATTCCACGAGCTATAGTGTCGGATAACGGGCAACAGTTCTCCGCAGCTTTCTAAGATGAAATGAATAGAGTAGGAGTCAAGCATTGGAAATCTTATGTCGCCTATCCTCAAGGCAACGGGCAAGCTGAAGCAGCGAACAAGTTGGTCCTCTCCGCACTCTAGACAGGTCTAGTTGGTCGACGTAGCAACTGGTTGGACAAACTCCCCATCGCTCTCTGGGCAGTCCGCACAACCACTCGGGGGCCCACGGGTGAAACCCCTTTCTCTCTTGCATATGGATTAAAAGCCATGGCACCGGCCGAGCTACAATTCCCCACAACAAGGGTAATTTTCTTTGATCAAGAGAAGAACGACACCAACAGGTTGATCGACTTGGATTTGCTCGACGAGAAGCGAGATACAGCTCATTTACGGATGATCAATTATAAGCAGAAAACTAAGAGCTATCACGATAAGAAAGTAAAGATAGGATCGTTCCAAGTAGGATACCATGTGTTAAGAAGAATCGAGTCAACTGGAAGGAGAACTCAGATGAACAAGTTATCTCCCAACTGGGAAGGTCCCTACATCGTTACTCGATTTATTAAAGAGGGAAATTACATGGTCGCCCATCTAGATGGTGAAGAGTTAAAGCACCCGTGGCATGCTACCCACCTTATCAGATACTATTTCTAGTTCAGTCTTCTAGTTTAGTTTTCTAGTTCAGTTTTCTAGTTCAGTTTCAAAGTTAGTTTCCGTTTTCAATTTTGAGATTAGTTCTAGTTCTAGCTCTCCGTTTTCTATGTAATCGTACTACTACTTCAATAAAGTTGTGTAAGTGCTCCAATTTGAGCCGTTAGTACTTTCGTTAGAAAATTAACGAGAGTTTTAACATTTCTAACATTTCTAACAAACCCTAACCTTTCTAACAAAGCAAGGGTAAAGTGGGAATTGCCATTTAAAGTTAAACCAAGAAAAGAATCTCAAAAAGCAAAAGAAATTGGAAAAATCTGAATTAGGCAAGTTGAACAACAAAAACTGCTGGAATTTTGAATAATATTCTTCCTGTTCAAAGCTGGAGCTGCATTTAATGAACAGTGCACGCCAAGCAACCCCATCCGCGCGGACATCTTTGTCCCTCACAGGGGCCTATAAATTGAACCCTTCTCTCTCAGTAAAAGAACACAATTTACTCACAGCAACAAAACTATGGCGAAATATAGAGAGAAAACAGTGAGAATTCTTCAAGAATTGTCACCATTTTCTCTCCAATCTTTCCCAACTCACACTCATCCACTCACTCTCATATTTAAGCCTTAAACACTCATACACTCAAGCCAAAAACTCAAGAACACAAGGAAGATTGGTAAACCCTCCTTCTCCTTACCCTAAACTCCAACCATGCATGCATTTGCAAACTACAAAATGTAGTTCTTTCATCTTCTTGCTTTAGATCTAAGAAGATCACCATGGAAGACCATCTCCATGGATGATCTTCTACAAAGATCAAAATTATTTTCAAAGTTCTCTTACTTTCTTGCAAAGAAAACACATTTTCAAAACCCTAAAATCATTTTCAAGCACCAAATCTTGATTTTCAAAGGATAAAATTCCCCTTCCCAAGCAAATGAAGTGCTTAGTCCTAATGTACCCCAAGGATGGTTTGGTATAGTTGATTCACCACTAAAATGTCTAGTGATCACTAACCAAAACCTAGGGAAATGGGGACAAGCATGGATGCAAAAACCCCCTTTAAAATCATATTTTCTCTCTTGAGAAGTTGCTGTCCAGTAGCAATTTTCTCAGACCTCAGTCCATGGTCTAATTTTTTGGACACAGATAAACTTGGAATTTGGTGTTAACTACAAAACACTTTTTGTAGCCAACATCCAGAGATTTCCAGATATATTTTTACTTTATTTTTTACGTGAGTAAAACTCCATTTTTCAAATTTTCTTTTAAAGGTCAGTTCATCAGTCTCTGGAAATCCAGATTTCAGATCTGAGATTTCCAGAAGGTTTTGGCCACTCAAATCACCCCCAAAATGGAAAGTTCCTTTGAATAAACCCTATTTAAGGTGTTCTAAGCAACTTTCATTCTCGGACTTTTCCCAGATTCTGAGTTTTTGAAGCCCTAAAGTCCATTTCAAAGTCACGGGTCAACTGCCTTTTTCATTCTGGCAGAAATGGTTTTCAACTTCCAAAAATCTTTTGAGTTCCAAATTTCAACCCAAAAATCATCCAAAAAATCATGGGATCAGTTTAAAGCCTTAAAAAGAGTTCCAAATTTTTACTTACCTCAGTTTCAACTTATTTTGGCCAAAACACACACACACACACACACACACACAACAAAGGATTTTGAATGTTTGGAAGACTCGTTTTTACGAGGCGTTCCGGGTGCACACTAACGTCCTTCCCGGCGCGTAACGTGACCTCCGAACCCAAATCTCTGATCTCGGGCTTTTTTCAATGTTTTGGCCCTTAAAACAAAAATGGCGTGGCGACTCCGTTTTGATTTTCACAAAAAAAATCGGGTACATCACAGTGGCGACTCCGCTGGGGATTTCGTTAGCTTTTTCTAAAAAAAAAATGATATTTGGTATATTGGTGGAAACCATTAAACTTCCCGTTATCGCCTCCTAACACGAGTTGGGGATAAATTGTGGTCTAACAATCCCACGTACCGGTATCATTATTTTCAAAAAAAAAAGAAAAGCTTTTGAGGGTCAAGCTTCCGTCTCAACATTTGAAAATCCTTTGCTTTGTGTGTGTTGATTTTTGCACAGTTTTCGTGTTTGTTTTTGGCCGCCTTGGAAAAGTCAAAATTTTGACTGTCGGAATAATGTCCCTAACTGTCGGAATTTTTGTGCTTATGTGCTTATGTGTTCATAAAATTTTCAAAAAAAAAATTTCAAAAAAAAAATTCAAAAAAAAAATCATGCATCATGCCTTTTTAAGACACATAAAAATTTCTATTTTTCTCGAGAAAAAGAAGATAGATCGCTTGCACACTACGCGCACGTGACCTTACACCGCACACTACGTCCCTAACCCGGTGAAATCCTTGTCGCGGTCCGTTTGGTCTTATTACGCCTCTCGGATGAGCATAGGACTACCCAAACATCCCATGGAGCCTCGTGTCGACCATGCACTCGTCCGTGACACACTTTGTCCGAGACCCGGTTGGTTTTTAGTCCGGTCTCGTGTCATGCCCTGTCTCGTGTATAGACCTTTCCTTTCAAGCCTTTGTCGGCATACCGACTCAATATCTTTCGGGTCCCTAATCTGTCGAAGTCATGCCGATTTTCCGCCGCAGACTTTGACCAAGATATTGACCGGCGCCTTGACTTCGGCTCGGCGCACAAATTATACACCGACTCCCAAAGATTGACACCGAGTCATCAAGGATTAATGATTATTCCATGCCTAATTACGACCTAATTGACAACAAATCAAGATCAATCGTGGACATTTATCGGTCAAATCATGCCGACTTTTCGTCGAGCCCTCGGACATGATCTTGACTTTTGACGTCGGCTTTGTCCGTAATTTACATCGAATGCTCGTTAAGACTCGATTATCCGCCGAGACTTTTAGGATCGTTTTTCTTTTCGGTCGGTGGGACCCGCTTGCCCTATAGGACCCTCGCCCGGGCCGTCCACCCCGGGAGGTCGAAATACGGGTGGAATACGAGGGGCTTATAGACGTAGTGACGGGGCCCGGCGATCCGGGAATCGAGTAGTTCGCGAAAAGAAGAGCAATCTTTTCCAACCGATTAGGTTAATAAAACATGTTTTAAGTAAACAAGAACAAATAAGCTGCATGTTGCATGAGCCCTAAGCCCAAACACCAACCTGTTTCGCTTCCCGAGTCCGAACCACACCCTTTTGTGCCTTCCACAGTAGCGAGTTTGGATCGAGACCCGGGTCATCGTTTGTTCGGCTCGGTCATTCCGAAGTCGGATACTTCATCGGTTTCCTCCTTCGCTTCAGCTCAAAGTTTCGAATGACCAACTCGAGAGGAGAACGGTGGGGGACGTACAACTCCACACCCCGAAAATCCGCAAAATGCCGAACGGTGGAATCGAGATGTTGGAACAGATAAGACAAAATCAAGAGGCTCGGATCGATCGGTTATTGGAAAGTATCGAACCCGGGGCTAGCAATTGTTCACCACCCTAATGGAACCTTTACGGTTGATGCGAAGATTGGAGCTAATTACCCTCCGGGCATGCCAACTACCATCAAATGCCTGTCCCCTTTCGTGTGGAACTACTAATGGGCCAAGCATCCCCAAGCCCATCACTCGGCTGCCTCTCGGCCTCATCGTATCGATCTTGGTCAACTTCCCCCGGCACCTCCCAGTTTTCACCTTTGGGTTTCAATCGGCTTGGAAGGGGCCGGTTACTACTTCACCGCATCGGTGGCTCGGGTCACCATCTCGGAATGGGACGGTTCGTTTCTCGAGCTCCATGGTTCGAGGGGGCCCTTGCTTCCTCCAATTCTCAAAGCACACCGGCCCCTATGATCGCAAGATTACGTGGGTCACTGTGCTTTTATCACCACTTCATCGAGGCTCTACCCCGCCCCTCCGGTTGGGAAGTCCGACAAGGTCAAATGCTCCTCATCAAATTCTCCACCCGGCCGTTACGCAGTTTGCTCCTGCTCATCAAGTACAGTATACACATCTCCCTTGCGGTCATGTTCCTCGGTGCGGTCAAGACACATTCAATCCTACATTACGATGCCTAAAACCTCATGTTTTCGGCGGCCTTACGGATCCGCACTCACTGCTCCACAGTATCCACCCATTACGAGCCATATATCTTCATCTTCGGCAACTGCCAGGCCTTATGAGAAAGATTACGGTCGCGCTTTTAATGCTCAGACTGTCATTCCTCTCACCAGAGTACTTCCTACTGTGGTTTCGTTTGCTAATGCCATTCTTGTGGCGGGGTCATGCAATCCTAATGTTCCTATTGACTCGTCCAATGGATTATTGGTAGAACCAATTAAGAAGGTACAAGAAAAGCCTAGCAACGAGAGTATCGACGATCGCTCGACTCGGGCCATCTCACCATACCAATCTTGTGTATCTGACACGAATGAAGTTTACAAAAGGTCGAATCTCGACGATTACATTGATGATTACATCAAAAGGGTTCGTGCACGGGAAAAGACTACGAGTCTGAACATGTCTCGCCGCTATAAACCTTACCCTTCCAACACGGCTCCGACATCCGGTAAAGGAAAGAAGGCATTGTGTACAATTGACGGCCCCCAAAAGAAACCAAGAAATGGTGGTCCTTTAAGGCAACGAGAACGTTTTGATGATCTTGGGATGCCCATGGGCTTAATTTTCAAGGGCTTAGTAAGGGTAGGCCTTTTGGAGCCTCTCAAGGACTACCATCCAAGGAGCTCAAATGCACCTCTCGACATGAGTAAGCACTGCGCCTTCCATGATCATTATGGCCACACGACCGACAACTGCATAGTCTTGAAGAGAGCGGTTCAAAGGTTAATCGAAACGGGCAAGCTTGAGCGCCCCAATGGACCAAATCTCGAATCCCGAGGATTTGGGTGTTCCCTTAAGCAAAGTTTTAAATAGCTTGCTAGAGCAGGGTCTCCTCGAACCCATGAGAAACTATCAGCCCAAGGATCCCAAAATCCCTTTTGACACCACTAAGCATTGTGCTTTCCACCGATACCACGGTCACACGGCCAGACAACCGTACGGCTTTGAGAAAGGCGATTCATGGATTAATTAAGAAGGGCAAACTCGAGCGCCTCGGTGATCTCAACCCCGCCAATGATCATTTCCCAAACAACGCGAATGTAAACATGATTGAATTTTATGATTCAAACTACGTGAATTCAACAGACTCGACAAGCCGAGATGATTTAGTCGCAACAAATGTTGAGAATGGATGGTTTATTGCAACAAGCATGTGGCCATGGCAAAGATGGATTTGTTGAAATGCTTTGAACTCTCGCCCTCCGATAAGTTCACGGCGACGCCAAGGTTAAATGGGATGATAATGATCGATGGCGAGATTAGGCGAAAGCGTAAGGATACAAGAAATCCGATGATTAGGAAGGAAGAGTTAGTCCTGGCTTTGGAAACGCCCATAAGATTCATGAAGAACGGCGGACCACTGCTCATCAATGCTCTCCGCCGCCATGGAGTTCGGTAACGGTTGAGGCGAATGGTTCCCTGGTCATGGTCGAAGATGAGACTTCGAACAGTGATTTCGGTCCCTTCATCCTATAACTCTCCATCCCACGGCCAACACCTCCCTCCATCCACATATGATCCCTTGCCAAGGACAATTCCTCTTCAGCCCTTTCCGGCACCTCGGGCCATTAGGGCTCCATCGCCCTCGGCTCCTCGTAACGAGTTGGGCTCCATCACACCTGTTCCTCAATTTCAGCAATACACGCCGTTTATGCTCCGGCTTCACATAATCGAGTTTGAGCTATGTGGCTATGTTAAAGCCTCTACACCCACTTTGAATGCGATCATGAGTTGCTAAAAGAAAATCCGGATGCCACAAGTTTTCCGTTGTCGTCTACCGGACTTAGTGAATTCACCCGTCGGTTTCACCGGTCTGTATTTGTGTTTCCCTCTGGCGATAAGAGTCTTGTTGCGAGTTCCAGAACTCGAATGTTCCCGTTGATCCCCATGTGGCAATATTGATAGAGCAAGTGAAACAAATGCGGGAGAAGCTTGATCTTATAGTAAGTACTAGCACTCCTTTGACCCGAGATGTCGAACCGAGGCAAAGAAATGATTACGTCGCGCAAAATTCAAGTGCCCGAAGTGAGAGAATCCGATAGGACAACCTGCCCCGAGCACACTTGTCTAATGCTAGTTCCAAGCTTGAGAAAGGCCCGAAGACACAATCGGCTAGTATCACCCCTTTCACTCAAAACAACCGGCGCATCGTGAATCCTCCCAAACAGAGCCCAATGCCCCTCAAGGTCCTCTCGGGTTCACTTCCTTCCATCAATATGCTCGATCGACAAAGTTCGTCCCCGTGACTTTTCCGACCCGTTTCTTTGGACAACTTGTGCTCGCCCTACCTCCATGGCCTCAAACTCCTCCACTCCCACCGGTATCATGGGCACGTAAGCGATCACGCCTCGGTGCACGGTAATGGAATCGAAGTTAACAGAAAGATGGAAAGCTCAAGCGCCTTGGCAATCCAACAACAAAGAGTAGCTAGACTAGGGGCTACCCATCCTTTAATATTAAAACAGTCTTTTAGTCAACCTTCGTAGGTTCTAGTACTTTCTTCGTTCAATCAAGTCCTCCTTGGACATTGTAGTTAATCTTAAGTTTTCTATAAAAGAGTCTTTTTCTTTTCTCACTAGACTTGAGACATTATTTGCACACCTACATTACATTTAATGAAATGGTTTTATTTTAAATGATCACTCGCATCGCTCAACAAATAATCTCTGGAAATGATTAAGATTTTAATTAATTGGTGCGAGAAAGTCAACTAATGCCCTCCCTATACACTTTCCTCACCTCACAAAGGCCTCCATCAAGCCATACACTTTCCAAAACATATCCCCATCATCACCTTGATCAAGTCAACGAAGGCGGCAACATCAAGGGACAACAAAAGGTCACTCAGCATCGGGAGATCGACCCCATATCGAAAGAAAAAAACAGGGGCTTGCCTCCGCCCCCCATGCATCAAGAAAGTTCAAGTAGAAGCTTGCCTTCGTCCTCAAGTGCTCAAAAAAAAAACAAAAGCTTCAAAAAAAAAAAAAAGCTTCAAAAAAGAAAAAAAAAGCTAAAAAAAAACAAAACAAAAAGCTTCAAAAAAAAAAACAAAAGCTTCAAAAAAAAAAGCTTCAAAAAAAAAAAAACAAAAGCTTCAAAAAAAATGAGGCCAAGGACCTAGCACCGCCGATCAGAAGGTTTGACATATGGGCAAAATTAAAGCCTGAAGAACGGAAGTTGTCGACAACAAGGGAGCAGTTAAAGCAACGGCAAAAACATATCATAAGCCCTTAAGTTTGCATCCAAAATCTTTCTCCCCGATGAAGGACGACGATCGAAGCAACGGAATCGCTCAAAATGACTTGTCAAGGAATCACCTCAAGGCCCGCACCTTATCATCCAAACTTCCTATCCGAGCCTTTTCACCAAAAGTACCACAAATGTTCATACCCCTTTTCTAAAGCCAAACACAGTTCAGACCCGAACTACGGCGACCTGAGCTCCTCACAATGAGGGGAACGTAGGCAACCAGAAATGGTCCGGTCATAAACACATTCAAATCCCAGAAAATCCGGCCTCACCAATAGCCTCTCCTATACACGATCCCTCTTCACCATTCGCCAACTTCGACTCTTGGTATCAGTTGACTTTCTCCTCATGATTAATCAAAATGTTTGTTCATATCGAGATTAGGGGTTGAATAACCCGAACATTAATAAAGGGTTTTAAGCAATCTTGTGATCATTTTGAATAAAACATATTTTCAGATGTCTCGACAAGTCTTCCCTTTTCTACATTATAGGAAAAATAGAGCTAAACACTAATTTTCTGTCAGCAGGGGCTTCCATACACTTTTCCACACCTTGTTGTGCTTATACTCTCTCAAAAGAGTCAAACCCAAAGCGAGTTCTTTTGTGCCTTCATCAAATGAGGCCATCAAATAATACAAATCGGGGATTCATCCCCACTTTTCGAAAAAAATATATGCCCCTGCAGGTATACATTTCCAGATTGTCTTTCCTTTACGGTTGACTAATTGAATAAAGAAAATAATAAAGTAAATATAGAAGGATGGGTTGCCTCTTTTGCTACATGACAATTCAATTTGCATTAGAGCTGCACTGTACTCTTTAAGGGAGGACTTTCGTCAAGCCATTTCTTTAGAGTGGGGCTTCTCTGGTCACGCCGGGTCCACGTTGGTTCTTCACTTTGCTACAAGATGGGTTGGGTCTCTGTTCAGTATCAGTCTGCAATGCCTACCAGGTTAAAGCCTCTCTAATTGTGTCAGATTCACAGTCATGAGACTGAGGCTTTGCCAAGTCACTTCTTCAAAATCAAGACTTCGCAAATACATCTCTTCAGACCAAGGCTCCGCCAAGCAAAGTGAGATTTGATCACCATGTTGGTCATGGGTTTGTCAAGTGCAGTTCTTTGATGTCCAAAGATGAGGACGGAATTTTAACCAGGACCAGAGGTTCATCATATTTCCATGGCTAATATTGGAATCCGAGTCCATAAAACTCCTTGTGCCAATCAGAATGGGGTTTCGATGTTCATCCTTGGAAGGTGTCAGGAATTTTGGTTTGATGATTGCCCTCAAACCCGATGGAACTTTCACGGTAAAAAAGGAAGAGTCCCCATCCCTATCTTGGCCAGACAGACTACCACCACCTTCCTCACACTCTTCTCAACTTGCGAATCAGCCATCCTTTCAGCCTCGGTCTGGTATACATTCACGGTTCGATGCAGGACAGTCGTTTGGGGAAACAAGTTGACTTCGATCCGATTTGGGCCAGCATGGTATGCCTCAGCGATCGGGGTCGGCTCGGTATGTCACAGACGAGTTTGGTACACCTCGGCGGTTCGGTACGGATCGGTCGGGAGCTTCTCGGTTACATCGGTTTGAAATGCCTTGGCGGCAACCTAGTTCAAGATATCCAATCCCGGCACCGCACAAGCCTCACAAGATCCCTTCATGGCCGTCTCAACGGGACGGCAAACCCCAATACGAGACCTCTTGGACCCGTACGGTCGACGTGACCGATCGGTTCACGGCTCCTCGGCGGGGGCAAAATCGGTACGGGATGTCTTCTCATGGTTGGGGTTACCTCGGAATGCCACGGCAAATTGGAATCCCACCTCGGTTTGGAACCAATCTATCGGGGCCTTCACGGCAACAGTATGGAATGCTTCCACGATGCGGTCCCGGGGCAACGGTCGAAGCCCCTCCTCGGAATGATGCTAGCTCGGCCGCTCCTCACACGGCTTTCACAAATCCATTCCTCACTCGGGCTTCGATGGGTTGCAAGCCTCCATCCCGGTTTCATCGAATCACCGGGACCGCAGTACCCCCTGGTTATGCACCTTCGGCTATGCAATTCAACAATCGGGGACAATGCCCGCACTTAAGCCTACTTATGGGCCCCACTGAAATCCAAGTTATCCGGCTACATCGGGGCTGCCTCCACCCTCTTTGCCGGTTGAAAATCAACAAGAAGCCGCAAGGTTCTATCCTTTTGCTCGGGCTCTTACTCATGCTCCCGGGGTAACTCGGGCCAGGACGGGTTTTCACCTACATCCCGGATCGGCCGTTCCCTCCACCGTCTGCCGCCGGTGGTAGCTCCTCTCTCTAGCTCGGCCACTAGCTTGAATGCCATGGTTCCGCCACAAGACCCTCATCTGGCCTGGTTCATGGAGCAACACAAAGAAATGAAAGCGCAGATCGCTGAACTGACTGCCAAGAAGTCTGCCTTCCGGCCTACAGACCCGGACTCCATTGTTCCTTTGCCCCACAAATTCGTGATGCCTAATCTGGATCTCTTTGATGGGACTGCATGCCCTAAAACTCACTTGGACACCTATACTTTGGCAATGAAGGCCAAAGGGTGCACCAATCAGCAGTTAGCTGACTATTTCAGTCTATCTTTGAAGTCCAGTGCTTTAAAATGGTTCTTCCGCTTAAAACCCGAGGCCAGGGCCACATGGGACCAGATCACCAGCGCCTTTACAGAGAAGCATAAAGCTAATTTGGAATGGGAAACAAATAGAGTTGACCTGCAGACAACAATGCAGCGTCCCGACGAGAACATCAGGGACTTTTACAAGCAAGATGGCGACTCCTCCTTCTGAAGAGGAACAACTAGACATCTTTCAGTCACGACCGAAACCACATCTGAGGGCCTCACTTAGCAATTTCCCCTATCCGGATCTACGGGCAATGATCAATTCCGGGGCTAAACTTGAGAGGGCTTACAATCAGCAGCGAGTTGTCGCACTTGCTTACGGATACCGGGTTTCTTCCACCTCCAACACGACTCCTGAAAAAGGGCAGTGTGAGAACTGATCGAAAAGGGGACCCCAAGGACCCAATACGATCAACAATCCATTCCACTAAAAAAGTAGTGTGAATATGATTGAAGCCGCGAACAAGCCAAGTGCCACTATGGCTAACAGTTCCCATATGGAAGACACTCTTCAAAGAGAGGATTCTAGTTTCATAGTCGGTATCAAAGATGGGTTTCTCCCTTCATGACAACTTCACCTTGAAGGCTCTCACGTTGATCGATTGGCTCGGTACTTCATCAGTATGTCAGTCAAACCTTTAATTGGACCTCTGTAGTGACGCTTTGTCAAACCTAGGGCTTCATCAAATCATTCAGAGAAAGATTCCGTGGTTTTCGCCATGTCTTTTCCATGGAATGGGGCTTTATCAAGTCACACCTATCTTCAGAAGAAAGGTCTGGTCACCTCAACAACTGTCTTGGAGTTTCAGCTTTAGAACTTAGCATATGGCAACTCCCTGCATCATCAAAAGTTGAGAATTGGGAATCTCCTCATATCAGCATTTCGTCAAATCACAACTAACCCAAGCAAAAGAGGGTTCATTCATGTCAACATGCTTTGATTCCAGAGCCTGTCAGCGTCAGCTTCAAATGTCCGAGACTGAAAAGAAATTTCAATCGAGACCCGGGGTTCAAATCCAACTTCATCCCAAGATCAAAATTGGCCTCATCAATAACATGCAATTCAGTCCGCGACCAAAGAATATCACCCCACCAGCTCAAAGTTTGTCCCAAACAGTCAACAACACATACATCCCCTCTCATCACCATGCATCCCCACAAAAATCTCCCCAGGGCTCATGTAGCATGCACAAAACTTGAATCAATAGGAAAAATCCTAAATCGTAATTTCCCTGCCAAAAGCTTAGGACAAGTGCATCTTCGAAAGCAAATAAACGCATCATCTCATAATCATTTTTGGTTCTATGCATGCATCCGCCATCATGAATGCCATATATGCATCTTCCTCTTCACTAACAAATGCAGGAATTCAAACGTAATCCCCCTTTTCGGCAAGGATGATCTTCACCAAAGACGACCTCAAATGGATGAAAACAGTCCCTAACATCCACAAACATATGAAGACCGCCTCCAATGTTTACAACGGCCCGAGACGCCAAGTTCTCCAATACAATCCGCCAGAGATGCCAAGTTCTCCAATACAAATCCGGCCGAGACGCCAAGTTCTCCAATACAATCGGTCGAGAGACGCCAAGTTCTCCAATACAAATCGGTCAGGACGCCAAGCTCTCCAATACAAAACGACTCTCCAATACAATCGATCGGGAGACGCCAAGTTCTCAAAATGCAAATCTCAAAGATACCAAGGTCTCAAATACAAGAGGTCGAGACGCCAAGTTCTCAATGCAAATCGGTCAAGGACGCCAAGTTCTCAAATACAAATCGGTCAAGGACGCCAAGTTCTCCAATCGGCAAGGACGCCAAGTTCTCCAAATACAAATCGGTCGGGACGCCAAGTTCTCAAATACGGTTCGGTCGAGACGCGAGTTCTCCAATACAAATCGGTCAAAGATGCCGAGGTCTCGAATACGGTACGGTCGGAGACGCGAGTTCTCTCCAATGCAAATCGGTCAAGGACGCCAAGTTCTCAAATACAAATCGGTCAAGGGCCTTGAGTTCTCAAATACAATACGGTTAGAGACACCAAGTTCTCAAAAGCAAGAAGTCCCGATGTGAAGACAAGCTCAAAACCTCTACAAGTTTGACGATCACCAGCAAGATGCGGACTCAACCAAACTCCTCCTTCGAGGTCAAAATGCCTCCAAAGACGGCAAATCGTCGGCGAAACCGTCCCACGAACGGCAACCTAACAACTCTTCATCAACATCACGTAGCCTCGGCTACGAGTAAGCACAGGCACAGTATGAAAGCATATCTTAATCAACTACTTTTCTAAAAGAACATTATCATCAAATCTTAGGGCGACTTCCCAAAAAATAGTCAAACCTCAAATCGTCAAACCATCAAAGACCATCCCCGGCTATTTTCGAACTACGGCCGGCTTGATTCCCTCTTAAGGATACGTAGGTAGCCTATCATTAGGTCCAGCCACTCGACCATCACGGTCATCCTTTCCTTCGGCAGCAGACGTAAAACCGATCCCTTCAAATGAAGTCCACTAGAGGACCATCTATCCTAAACCATCAAAGGAAATCATTTCAAATCAAGGTTCGAGGCACCTAAAACGCCATCATCGAGGTTCGAGGCACCTAAGATGCCATCATCAAGGTTCGAGGCACCTAAGACGCCATCATCAAGGTTCGAGGCACCTAAAACGCCATCATCGAGGTTCGAGGCACCTAAGACGCCATCATCAAGGTTCGAGGCACCTAAAATGCCATCATCGAGGTTCGAGGCACATAAGACGCCATCATCAAGGTTCGAGGCACCTAAGACGCCATCATCAAGGTTCGAGGCACCTAAAATGCCATCATCGAGGTTCGAGGCACCTAAGACGCCATCGTCGGAGTTCGAGGCACCTAAAACGCCATCATCGAGGTTCGAGGCACCTAAGACGCCATCATCAAGGTTCGAGGCACCTAAGACGCCATCATCAAGGTTCGAGGCACCTAAAACGCCATCATCGAGGTTCGAGGCACATAAGACGCCATCATCAAGGTTCGAGGCACCTAAGACGCCATCATCAAGGTTCGAGGCACCTAAAATGCCATCATCGAGGTTCGAGGCACCTAAGACGCCATCATCAAGGTTCGAGGCACCTAAAACGCCATCATCGAGGTTCGAGGCACCTAAGACGCCATCATCAAGGTTCGAGGCACCTAAAACGCCATCATCAAGGTTCGAGGCACCTAAAACGCCATCATCAAGGTTCGAGGCACCTAAGACGCTATCACACACAACACGAGGAAAGCAATCATCCCCTAATTCGACAAACCAAAATCAAAACCATAGGGCGACTTCCCCAAAATAGTCAAGTCATAGGGCGACTTCCCAAAAATAGTCAAACCATAGGGCGACTTCCCAAAAAATAGTCAGACCTTAGGGTGACTTCCCAAAAACAGTCAGATCATAGGGCGACTTCCCCAAAACAAATAAAACCTTAGGGTGACTTCCCAAAACGATGGTGATCATAGGGCAACTTCCAAAAATAGTCGACCATAGGGTGACTTCCCAAAACAGTCAAATCTTAGGATGACTTTCCTAAAACAAGAGGGTCGACGACTAAAGATAGTCGAAAGACCCGAACTACGATCGGCTTGATTCCTCTTAAGGATACGTAGGTAGCCTATCATTAGGTTCGGCCACTGCACCAAAATGGTCATTCCTATCCCCACAGAGCGGATATACAACCCTAGCCATCAGACCGAAGAGGGTCATTTCTTATCCCAGAAGTTTCTTTCAAGAATCGATCGTAGAACTCGCTCGCCAAAGTTGACATCCTAAAGCAGTCACTCCCGGGGTCGACAACTAAAGATAGTCGAAAGACCCGAACTACGGCCGGCTTGATTCTCACTAGGGATACGTAGGTAGCCTATCATTAGGTCCAGCCACTCGATCACCTGATCATCCCGCCAAATATGGAGCCTTACTCTTATCGACGACCCCGCTTCCTTCGAAAGCACCGTCGCCGAGGGGCTACTGTAAGTGCTCCAATTTGAGCCGTTAGTACTTTCGTTAGAAAATTAACGAGAGTTTTAACATTTCTAACATTTCTAACAAACCCTAACCTTTCTAACAAAGCAAGGGTAAAGTGGGCATTGCCATTTAAAGTTAAACCAAGAAAAGAATCTCAAAAAGCAAAAGAAATTGGAAAAATCTGAATTAGGCAAGTTGAACAACAAAAACTGCTGGAATTTTGAATAATATTCTTCCTGTTCAAAGCTGGAGCTGCATTTAATGAACAGTGCACGCCAAGCAACCCCATCCGCGCGGACATCTTTGTCCCTCACAGGGGCCTATAAATTGAACCCTTCTCTCTCAGTAAAAGAACACAATTTACTCACAGCAACAAAACTCTGGCGAAATATAGAGAGAAAACAGTGAGAATTCTTCAAGAATTGTCACCATTTTCTCTCCAATCTTTCCCAACTCACACTCATCCACTCACTCTCATATTTAAGCCTTAAACACTCATACACTCAAGCCAAAAACTCAAGAACACAAGGAAGATTGGTAAACCCTCCTTCTCCTTACCCTAAACTCCAACCATGCATGCATTTGCAAACTACAAAATGTAGTTCTTTCATCTTCTTGCTTTAGATCTAAGAAGATCACCATGGAAGACCATCTCCATGGATGATCTTCTACAAAGATCAAAATTATTTTCAAAGTTCTCTTACTTTCTTGCAAAGAAAACACATTTTCAAAACCCTAAAATCATTTTCAAGCACCAAATCTTGATTTTCAAAGGATAAAATTCCCCTTCCCAAGCAAATGAAGTGCTTAGTCCTAATGTACCCCAAGGATGGTTTGGTATAGTTGATTCACCACTAAAATGTCTAGTGATCACTAACCAAAACCTAGGGAAATGGGGACAAGCATGGATGCAAAAACCCCCTTTAAAATCATATTTTCTCTCTTGAGAAGTTGCTGTCCAGTAGCAATTTTCTCAGACCTCAGTCCATGGTCTAATTTTTTGGACACAGATAAACTTGGAATTTGGTGTTAACTACAAATCACTTTTTGTAGCCAACATCCAGAGATTTCCAGACATATTTTTACTTTATTTTTTACGTGAGTAAAACTCCATTTTTCAAATTTTCTTTTAAAGGTCAGTTCATCAGTCTCTGGAAATCCAGATTTCAGATCTGAGATTTCCAGAAGGTTTTGGCCACTCAAATCACCCCCAAAATGGAAAGTTCCTTTGAAGAAACCCTATTTAAGGTGTTCTAAGCAACTTTCATTCTCGTACTTTTCCCAGATTCTGAGTTTTTGAAGCCCTAAAGTCCATTTCAAAGTCAAGGGTCAACAGCCTTTTTCATTCTGGCAGAAATGGTTTTCAACTTCCAAAAATCTTTTGAGTTCCAAATTTCAACCCAAAAATCATCCAAAAAATCATGGGATCAGTTTAAAGCCTTAAAAAGAGTTCCCAATTTTTACTTACCTCAGTTTCAACTTATTTTGGCCAAAACACACACACACACACACACACACAACAAAGGATTTTGAATGTTTGGAAGACTCGTTTTTACGAGGCGTTCCGGGTGCACACTAACGTCCTTCCCGGCGCGTAACGTGACCTCCGAACCCAAATCTCTGATCTCGGGCTTTTTTCAAAGTTTTGGCCCTTAAAACAAAAATGGCATGGCGACTCCGTTTTGATTTTCACAAAAAAAATCGGGTACATCACAAGTTGCAGTTCTATTTAACCAAAAATATTGTTACATTTGTGCATATATTCTAATAGACTCGATTCTTAATCAGTCTCATTCATTTAACAAGTCCGACTTATAGTCGACTTCGTTCTAACAGGCTCAACTCTTAGTCAGCCTCGTTCCTTTAAACAGGCTCGATTCTTAATCAGTCTCGTTCATTTAACAAGTCCGACTTACAGTTGACTTCATTTTAACAGGCTCGATTCTTAATCAGTCTCGTTCATTTAACAAGTCCGACTTACAGTCAACTTCGTTCTAACAGGCTCGATTCTTAGTCAGCCTCATTCACTTAAACAGGTCCGACTATCAGTCGATCTCGTTCTAATAAGATTCGACGCTTAGTCAATCTCATTACCAAATGAGCCAAGTATTAGGTCGATTTTATTTCTAAAACTAGTCCGACCCAATGCTCGTTGCGATCTCATTTATCTTATCAAATCTAGTTCGACATACATTCATAACAAGGATCATGGCAAAAGATTCAAAGTATGAAGGTTCAACTACAATTAAAACAAAACAAGTCCCCCAAAGTGGGTCAGGACTTAGACAAACAAAAACATGTCAAGCTAAGATGCCTCCCAAAAGCTAGGCCAAGGCATTGATACATACATAAAAGCAAAAAATTGTTTTGAAACTTGTCTCGTTACATTGCCCAAGTTAATAAACAAAGAAACTTCAAGCAGCAGGATCATCCTCAACTTGATCATTGATATTAGATTGGGGGCCAGAAGTTGCTTCCTGTTGTTGAAGGTTGTTGAGCTTGCCAAATTCAGTAAATCCTTACTTGGGGGTGTCTCCCTCGAAGGCTAACTCATCAGGATCTTCAAGCTCCTTTAATAAAGTATTGAAATTTACCGGCTCAATGGGAGGCACCACCCAAGGCTCAGCCTTCAACTCAGCATCCTCATCAGCTAGGGCAGCTAAATCATTATCATTATATGGGACAAGTGGGTAAGCCTGACGAGCTGCCATGTCGTACTGTTCCTCTGAGGCCCACTTGGCTAGCTGCTAAAGGGATAGGTCGACTGAAGGATCAACTAAGATGCGGCGAGCCATATGGCGGCGACCCACATCAAAGAACGTTCTCGCCGCTCGGTGACATAGTTATGACAATCGTCACTCTCCTTCTAAGCTTCGATAGCAGCCTACGGGAGCTCTTCCAACCTGGCTCGGGCCTCTTCTTCCCATTGCCGCCGAGCTCATTTCTCGGTCATCGCTTGCTTTGCTAGCATGGCAAGATTTCTTCCAACATCTTGTTCGCCACTTCAAGATCCAGATCGACCTTCTCTTTACCCAACTTGGCGGCTGCCAGCTCCTTTTTGGCGTCACCTAGCTCGCCCCAAGCATCCTCTTTGGCCTTCAGAGCATCATCCTTTACAAGCTTGAGAGACTCATAGGCTGAGTCCAGATCAGCATGCCTCTCCTCAAGGTCAGCGTATTTCTTCTCCAACAGCCCCAGCTCATTAGACTTCGATCCAGAATGTTCTTCTCAAGTTTCTCCTACTCTTCAGAAGCTTTCCAGTAGCTTGTAGCTAGCTCAACCATAGCAAGAGACTATAACAGCAAAACCCAAGAATCAGATCGGCTAAAACTAGGTCAAGAGGAAAATGCGAGCAAAAAGAAGAAACTGTAATCATGTGAGAAATTTGAAAGTATTACCTCGGAATGAGCCAGCCCCGATCTAATTTCACGGCGGTCAAGCCCTTGTCAATAAATTTTTTAACCGGATCACGGTCCGCAGCCTCTCCTCACCACCATTTGGCCATACTCTAGCTCCGGATACTCCCTGCAAAAGCCGTCCACCCCGGTGAGCAAAGCAACATCGCCGCTTATCCACGCGAGCTTGAACTAGCTCTGGTATGAGACTTAAATAGTTGGAGGATGGGAGCTACTGGTAACGGCCTTCCCTTTTAAAGATGGGGGGTTGGTTTTGGATCGTTTCTTCGTCTGGAGGGGACGATCATCTTCTTCCTCCTCATCACCTTCCAGGTCAACAACAGGGGTCCTGGCCCTAGTTCGAGGAGCCTCCTGCACCAACTCCCGCACCGGCTCGCCTCCACCTCAACCTGCACTAAAGGTCTCTTGGACCACTCCCTCTGTCTTCTCTGCCTCCACTTGGTCAAGTTCCTCCTCCTCAATAGGGATCAACCCTTAGTATTTTCATCAATCAGCTTAAACAACTTCTGTTGGTTCTCAGCCTCCTTCTGACGGTTTTCTCGGGCATTAGCAGCCCCGCAGCTCCTCTTGCTCTTTTTTACGTTGACAACACGTCCCATGTTAGCCTCTTGCTCGGGAGTAAGAACTGTACAAGACCCAAAAAAACCAAGTGTTAGTTCGATATATAAAAGTTCTATGTACGAGCTGAAAGTTCTACATACGAGAAAAACATGTACGAGCTAAAGTTCTACATGCGAGCAATCAATTGACGAGCTAAGGGATTAAAGCGAGTAAACACTTACCACCAAAGTGATCCACATTCAGCCTGCAGTGATTCGGCTCTTTTTTGCACTCATGGCACTGACTTTCAAACCTAAATCTACCCCCCTTGTGGGTGACCCAGTCAGGATACCTCAAGTATCTAACTATGGGGACCAAAGGAACTACATCCCCCTTACCAAGCATCATGCCATCTTGAATATAATTATTTTTTGTGGTCCCCAAAATCTCCTAGCTAATAGGGCCCTCTCGCCTAGCTCGACCAATTTCTTATACAACTCGTCACTCCAGTTAGGTACCCAATAGTCCTCCTCCTTTATCACATCAGTCTCATCATTTGGCAACGGGAATTCCCATCCCCTCCTATTTTCAACTACAATGACATTAGCATTCCAGCCACTCACTTTGCTTGGAATGTTAACAAAAAGCTTTGGGGCATGGGGCCTAGAGGGGGTGCTGATCCCCATATCTACTTTGTCCGTGGTAATCTTGAAAAACATCCTAAATACGTGAAGGCAAGGCTCAAACCCTAAGAACCTACACATCATTGCTAAGCATACTAGGACTCTACAAGTATTGGCTCCTAGTTGAAGAGGCAAGGCATCCATACATTCCAAAAACTCATTGATAAAGGGATCTAAAGGCAGTCTTATGCCGGCCTCAAATTGGCCATAGAAGAAGGCCACCCTAGTGGGATCAGTGGTGTAGGTATCACCAAACCGGGACATAAACTCCTTCTTGCTGTAGTGGGTCACATTAAACTCTTTCCCATCTACCTCGTAGAAGTTATACACCATGGCTACCCGAGACTCTAAGTTCTTTTTCCCTCGAATTGGCTTAGGAGGTATATAGCCCCTCTCATTCTTCCCTTTGGCCACTGAGGAGTCGAATGCATCCACAATCCACGGGCTAGATGAAGTAGAAGTTGTAGCTCCCCCTTGAGCTGCCATATCTGAAGAAGAAGAAACAGGGGAATCAGTCCTATGTTCATACTCAGGCGACCTACTTAAGGACGACCTAGATTCCCTGGAAATCCCTTTCTATTTCTAAGGATGGAGGGCTTATTGGGATCCTTGACATAGAACAAAGCTAGATGGTCGAGTAACTCGTGAAAAAGATGAAAAAATACAACATTTGGGTCATCTATCCCTAAATCTCCCAAGTTCTCTCCTACGGGCAAATCTAGTTCGCTAAAAGCCAATCCCCACCTTATCAAGATGGAGGCGCACTCAGTCACAGACATCTCCTTCCACACTCCCCCTATGTGCTTATATATTCGGTGATTAACGGTACAATACCCATACCAAGCCCCAGGTTCACAACTAAAGGTCCTAGCCATGACAGAAATCAACAAAAGCTCGAAAACAAGAAGGAAAAGCAAAGAAATCAAAGAATACCTCAAATTAAGTTGGTGACGAAGGTCGTAACGAGTAAAATAGAGGACTGGGGGCACCGGAGATCAAGAGCTTTGCTTTGCCTGTCGCCGAAAATATATGCCTGAATATTGAAGGTTGGTAAAATTCAAAAAGGAAAAGTTTTTCCCCTTTTATACTTCGAATTAATACTTTCTTGAAGTGGAAAGGGTAGGGGTTTTTTAAACGGTTAATCAACATTTAAATACCCGAACGGTTTTCAAGGCTGCAATGATTACGGAAATACGGCGCTTCTACTGATCCAGCCGTCAACAGTCAACGTCGAGCCACGTCACCATTGGTTGACCAAACAGCAGTTCGAGCATTGACCTACGATCTACTTCAAGCTAAATTGAAAATTTCTTATAACTTCCTGGTCGACGAAAATCAACTCAGAAAGTTGGGGGCCACTGAACGGAATAAAAGTAATGGGCTAGGCCCAACGAGCAAGCCCAATTATTTACATATTATTGCCACCACATTCTCAGTGGGCTAGGCCCAATTATTACCAGGCCCAAGGCCTATCAGCAAGATCAGTCGACCTAGCTCATTGTCCGACCTACGTGGTCCCGACCTAGCTATCGTCAGACATACGATTCATATCCCAGTTCGGACATGACTCGATCCTATCCATCAGTCAGGTCGACATGGATCCAAACAGACGACCTCGACCTACGATGCTATGTCGACCTATACAGTCCAGGCGTGAATACAATTCTTTCCATAATGGACACCCTACAAATCAGGAGTTATTTATGGATAAGATCTCTTATGCTAATCTGATCCACGATTCTTGGGATCTAGCACAACCCTATTACAAATATAAATCTCATCTACAACTATAAATACAGGACAATATCAACCGTTCCAAGGTAATTGCTATTGGTTATTCTGAATACATTGTTCTTTATAACTTATCAGCTCTTATATACACCATACTTATTCTCATGCCCGAGGGTCTTCGCCGGAGACCATTTCGGCTAGTCGTGGGTTCTATTTTCAGGTCAGGAGCCAGGTGATCAGTCTTGCAGCTGGACGGAGATTGATTACAGCACGATTCCTGCAGCATCAGGTCCCACTTGTCATATCCACTCACTTCTTCCCTCTCACAACCCTTCTCCCACTCATCACTTTTCTTAATTTGTGTGCCCTCACCAAAATGGTGAATTTTCAAATGGGACGGAGGGAGTATTGGATACATGGCTTGTACAAAAGAAAAGTTTTAACATAATAAGAATTGATTTTTTAATAGATTAATATTTTATACAAAAATGGATTATATTTTATAATTACATGTATTATATTTTATCAGGAGTATAAAAATAAGTTATAGTTAATTTAATAACATGATGAATTGCATTTTATAATAAAATAAATTACTTTATAATTCAAGTTTACAGTCAAACTTCACAATTCCAAATAATAAATAAGTGAGACTAGAGACACTTGCTATTTTGGAGATGGGCGTATTTGGTCCGTTTAAAAACTAGTGTAGGAGAAAAGGAGTCGACATTATATGTACCACATTTGTGTATCATATTGTGTATCATAGGTGATCTAACGATTATAAATCAATATGCATGATGACATCAACCCATAATAACTCATAACTGTTGGATCACATGTGGTACATAATGTGATACACAAAAGACATACAAATTGTCCCTGATCATATACCAAAGAAATTGTTATTTACACCCGAATGTTACCGATGCCCCAAAATGACAATTATTACAAAATTTTCATCAATTCAAATGACCATATTAACCCTTAAAAATATTATGCCTAAATGTGGGTTTCATATTATTATTTTTTGGTCTTCTTCCATTTTTAAGCTGCGGGTGAGAATGTTGTTAGACTATTACTTCTTCGTCCTCTTATTGTTTTCCAGCCAAGTTGGAGTATGAGTTTCCTTCATACAACAGCGACACCATCATCCAATACTTCACACCATGATGCTTCTTCAACCCAAATTCCTCTGCCATAACGACAAATTCCGTGACATCAACGTTGAATTTTCTGGGCAACTCATAAATGTACATCCTGAGCGGGGAAGAGGACGAAGATCGAGTGGTGTACAAGGACGGTGTAACGCCCCCAATCGCAATAACGACAATTTCAAATAAAAGAGACGTTACTCACAACTCACAAGACTAATCCATAATAATTTTCAAATATCTCAACATTCAAAACCAACGTCTCAAATTCGATAATAATCAAATCCAATTGCCACCTAAAAGTTTGGGGCATTTATTACAACTCCAAATAGTGCTTACTAGGTAAAATAAATTGAACTACTAGTTTTATTCTAACCTTTTCATAGTAATGCTCCAACTGGTAGCTTCCTTTCTACTTGTTACCTGGAAGGAGAAGAATTAAAGAAGGAATAAGCGAACTAAGCTCAGTAAGGTCCTACGCCGCCCCTTCGGTTTCTAAGAAGGGGTGACCTTAAGGAAGTATCAATGAACAATCATCATAAACGAAAAGGACTATTAAAGCCAAATAATATTTCAAATATAATATAAGAACTATGGCACAATCAATGTTCGATATTTAATGTTACCAGTATAATCACATAGATGTCACTATTATTCAAGTGTCCCAACAAGGGGATTCAATGTGTCAATATTTCAATGTTTGGTATATCCGGATAACCTAACCACAATTCTTAGTGGTGTCAATGTCAGTAATAAGGCCACATAGGCCTGTCGTGATTTACCCCCTCATGACTGGGTGTCAATAATGTCATTTACACCCATGACTACCCATGACTATGACTGAGTGTCGATTATGTCATTTATACATATTACGAGGTGTCAATATAGTGATCATTAAATAAATTACTGCAAGATGTGAATCAATTGACCAATAACTAAATGTAAATAAGTTTCAGATTAAATTCAAGGACGTAAGCACATGAATGAGGGTCAATAATTCACTGGCCATAGCGGTACAATATATTTACTCGATGGATAGGAGGATCGAAAAGAAGTCATCATATTAAAAAGAACTAAGGAAACGTATTCCCTTACCTTAGCTTAATCACGCGGACAATCTGTTTTCACGAATGAACGGACGCACTTAACGCCGATTCCCAAAATCTATCGATAAGAGGTATCATAACTAACAATATCAAGAAAACAATCTTGATATAAACCAAACACCAAAACAAATTTCCCCAACAAGAATACCAGAAACTACAGCAGATTCGAAGAAGAAAATCACTTGTATTGAGACACTGGAAAGCCCGATCGACACCAATAGAATTGAAGCTCTGCCTCTTATGGAAATACGAGGCGAAAAAATCACTCAAATCGGACCATAAACGAAACAAGAATTGTGATTTGAAAACTGTTGCGCTGAAGCTATATGACATACAGGACTTCTGTTTTTCATTTTGTCGGCTGCTAGGGTTTAGTTTAAGGGACAATATTTATATAGGGGTGATTAGGGTTGACTTACCTAAATAAACAATAGGCCCAAAATCTTTATTTCTCTGGCCCACAATTAAATATATCATTAACCCATAAATATTTACTGCAGCCCATTAATTAATTAACAATTTTTTTTAATTTTTTTTTCATAATAATATACCAAAAATATCCCCATATATTACAGACGGATTGGAAGAACAATCATTGGGTTGCTGACAGTGAGTGAAAATCGAAAATGGGATCTGAAATCGACAGTTTCAATCAATATCAAGTAGGTGATTATGATTACTATGAAAAATCCAACAAGAGAGATGATTGTTTTACTAAAAAATTTCATTAAATTTCTTGGGTTCATAAATCTTAGGATTGGCAAAGAAGCTGCCGATGTTCGGTTGGTAGTGCCCAAATAATGTCACCTTGTTTGGTAATTCTCGACCGGACAAAATTATGTTGTTCGGCCAAGGGTGACCAAACAATGAGTAATGTTTCGGCCACTAAAGACTGAACATGATAATATTGTTTGATCGGCTTTGACCGAACAAACAATAAGCCCTCGAATTTCCATAGCCAAAAGCTATCCTTTCTTTGCATAGTTCACATAGGTCTCTTCTTATATACATTGTATATAATAAGCCAATATTACAAAGGCCAAACTTATGTTGAGTCTTACAAAGTCCCAAACTTCTGCTTGTAAAGTCTCTTCATTCTCTTCATCTCTAAAGAAAGGATTGATCGGAGAATATGAAGAGTTGACCGTATAAGATGGAGATTGGCCGGAGAAAATGAAGATTGAGTGTGTGGGTTTATTAATTTAGGTAGGTGATTGTTTAAGAGTTTTAAAGGGTAAAATAGGAATAGTGGTGGTGTGTCCAGTGTTGAGTGTTTAATTTTTGAGGTAAACCTAATAGCGTGGCAATATTCAGTAATGTTGTCACTAGCAATTCTCTATACCAAATTATGGATAAGGATGGGCCTGGGAGCCCAATAGTTAAGCAAATTTCAAGCTAGTACCTTTAAGCATTCGTCATGGCCCAAATATAGTTTTACACTCATAAGAATAAGACTGACCGAGGCTTTGTGAGCCCAAATTATAAAGTGTGAAGGATGGTGTCACGATCCCTCTCTTACATTTTCAATCGCTTGAATCTCATCCGTTGATATTAGAATAATGTAACCTTGAGCTCACCGAATCCATGGTTTGACCTCATCGATGGAGAGAGTAGGAAGATGTTTGGATAGCCAATTTAGACTTTGTTGTCAAAGTTGCCAATTTCAATTTCGCAAAATTTAATATAATTCAAAGCTTGAAAGAACATTCCACCTAACATTTCGTTAAAGGTTTACGCAATATTTATACCACTACAAGAAAACAGGGCAACTGAAACGGAATTTTGCAACCGAATTGAAATCAGTTTCAGAACAGGGCAACTGAAACGGAATTTTGCAACCGAATTGAAATCAGTTTCAGAGTAAAAAGTGCTCATTGAAAATTGACGTGCACAATTAATATTGCAACTCATATTGCAACGGAAAACCATTTTTTCGCTTCATACTCAACTAGTACTAACCCCTTGCCCATGACGCCTACCTACTCGCGGTTCTACTAAATTCATTTTTTTTCTTTTTTAATTGAAATCATCGCACTAGTAAAAAAAATAGCATGTCCCAAAAAAAGTAATTTAAATTAAGTTTTTATTTATTATTATAACAAAAAGTAAAAAAAAATCATGAACAATAAATAATAAAAATTAAAATCCAAACTCTATTGCTATTATGGTGATGAGATAAGTAAATAATACTACCTCCGTCCCAGACCAAAAATCCTGGGTTGGATTTCACGCTTCTTAAGAAAATTTTTAAAAAATGAATGAAAAATTGTAAGTGGGTAGAAGATTAGAGGAGAGAGAATGTAAAAGTTAAATGTGGGATAAAGAACAGTAGTTAATGATTGGTTTTTTGTAAGTGGGTAGAAGATTAGATGAGATAGAATGTAAAAGTTAAATGTGGGGTAGGGAATAGTAGTTAATGATTGGTTTTTTTTGTAAATATGTTAACATTATAGGGGTATAATGAATGGTTTTTTTGTAAATGTATTTAAATTATAAGGGTATAAATGTCCGAAACACTGTTCAAAACTTGTCATTTATGGAAGGGACTCTTGAAGTGGCACGAACCAAAAGGGAAAGTAGGACCCTTGAAGTGGGACAGAGGGAGTAATTAAAAAAGACAAATTAATAAAAAAATCATGTAGTAATTAAAAGGGTGTGTTGGGGGAAGTTAAAAGGTAGGTTTGAGAAAAGGTGGGGAGTTATAAAACTGAAAGTGAGAATGTGGAATATTTGGGTTAATTCAGGCTGTCGGGTTATTTTTTTAGATTCAATCTCAGCCACTTTTTATCCCATCGATTACTAACGGTTAAACCCGATGTGTATTGCATTATAGATTATTCCTCCCTTTCACAATAAAATAAATGTATGTTTTTTTTTTGTTTTTTTAAATTAACATTTATTTTGGACAAAAAAAATAGTATTATGTCTGGAGGACAATAGAAGAGGTCCAGAGCACAAAAAAGCAACTTCCGGAAGAAAAATAAAAATAGAATTCAAAGGATGAGAAAGCTGAGGACTGTCCAAACAAAGGTGATGTCAAAATAATGGATTAGAGCGCGAAATACCTGAAATGACATTCTGGCAACTCTCCATCATCCATATCAAAATCAACGATCCGGGATACGGACTGCCATGACAGCAGCACCTGTCATGGATCGTAAAACAACAGACAAAATGAGAAACAAAAGATCAAAGCTAGGGTTGTTTTTTGGGTTGCTGTAGGAATTACACCAGATAAGGTATGCAAAAATAACAATAATCATACACAAAAGCAACAAAAACAACTTGGTTTAAGGCATAAGCTACACAGAAACAACTTCTTGCTTATAAAAGATGAAACAAGCACAACAAAAGAGACAAGTTAAAGGCATAAGCAACAAAAGTAACTCAAACTCCCACTGATTTTCATCTTGGTCCTGATAAGATTGATGCCACCGGTAAACTCGAGTCTCTTGAAGAATTTGAATTGGCAAGAAACTGAGCATCTTGGGTTTCTTGGGAATTCAAGTCAACTTGATCTTCAACACATTCCAGATCAGCTAAAACCTTCAAAACTGTAGACATGTGTGGCCTTCTATTATGAGCTTGTAAACATCTTACAGCAACATTTATCATCTTCACAGCTTCCTCTTTGTGGGATTGCATATTCTCATCAAGTATATCATGAAACTCATCTTTTTCTGCCTTCTCCTTCACCAAATTTATTAGAGGACCAAAACTTGATGAGTTCTATCTCCCCAAAACAATTTCTAGAACAACAATGCCGAAGCTGAAGACATCTGCTTTCACTGAAATATGTGTGCCATGAAACAGTTCAGGGGCAACATACCCCGGAGTTCCCTTCAATACTGTTAACACTTGGCTTTGATCTCTGTCTATCAGTTTAGCTAACCCGAAATCAGAAATCTTGACATTGAAATCCTCATCAAGAAGTATGTTTTGGGGTTTAATGTCGAAATGAATGATATTTGGGTTGCAATGGATGTGAAGATACTCGAGACCCTTTGCTAAGCCAACAATGATCTTTCTTCTTATCTCCCAACTTAGGGTTTGTGCCGGTTCTTGATTGAAGATCCATTTATCTAAAGACCCTTTGCTCATATGCTCATACACAAGAAGCCGGTTCGATTTTTCAGCACAATATCCAACCAGTTTCACCAAATTAAAGTGATGAATGCTGCCTATGGTATTGACCTCTGCCAAAAACTCTTTCCTTCCTTGGCCAATTGAATCTAGAAGTTTTACTGCAACTTTGGTGCCATCACTTAATTCTCCTTTAAAAACAGAACCAAACCCTCCTTGACCAAGCTTCACTTGAAAATCTTCGGTGGCAGATTTCAACTCAAGGAAAAGAGAACCTTTTTAGTCCACCCATTACCTCATCATCTCCGTCTTCTTCTTCAGACTTCGAAGTTTTCATGATTTTATATGAATAATAGCCACAAACAAAAAGGATCAATAGTCCAACAGAAAGAGAGGGTGCTAACACTTGAACCAGAGGGAACTTTTTCCTTTCAGAAGTGTTCGTATCAGGTGATGCTGGTGTGCTTCTATCAGCTGTATCAGGAGTAACCTGAACCTTGATGAATGCATAATAATACTCACCATTTATGCCCGTCTCAGTCTTAAAAGAATAGAGATTTGACTGTAATGAACACTGACCAGATGACCAGATGGCAGCTTTGCAGGTACAATTGTTCAAGCATGCTGTTTTACAACTCTCCACATCCATTCTCGAATTTGAGTTCTCAAAATCAAAGTAGCTAACATTCCTATACTCCAAAAAGGTCTGGAACGAAGATTCGCATGTCAAAGGGTTGACTTCCGTGCATCCTAGTGTGGGTTGTAGATCTTGTGTCAATGTGAAATAAGTGTCATTTCCACCAGGACAGCTGCACTGGCCATTTGAGCAGATGCCATAGTTTCCACACACACTCGGGTAATCACATTCTCCGTAAATATCATCACTGAGAATATCACCAGATAAAGCAACATCAAATTTAACTGAATTAACTTCGTCTAACTGATAAACATTCAGATGTCCATTTGGCTCGAGCACGATGTATCGAAAACCATCCACCGTAGAGTTTCGGATGTCGAATCGCACATAGTACGAGAGGGCTTCAATGCTGCCCGAGTTCCCCAAAGCTGAATCGGATAGAAGTCGAGATTGACTTGGAAATTGAGAGTCAAATAGTCTTGAACGGTACATTTTGGGGGGTCCAGAACCAATGAAAGCATCGATGCTAACGTTATTGACGGATATAAAGTACTGCCCTGAACCCACATTGTTCGAGGAATTTCGAGCAACAAGACCTTTACCAAAATGTATGTTTTGGCCCGGGAGCCAAGTATCAGTAGGGTAATCGAAAGACTGCCATATAACTCTATCTTTATCATCAAGAAGCATCAAATTGCCTCCATCACTGAAATTCAAGCGACTAACTGAGAGACCTGACGTGTTGGTAGACCAAACAAGACTACCATCTACATCATGCAATTGCAAATCCCCTGCAGCCGTGAAATTAAGCTTGGCATTTTCTTGAACGGGTCTATCTCTGTTTGCAAGCCACACAACAACCGGGGTTGTCAGAATGAAATCATCATCAGATCTAGGCAGGAGTAATGTAACAAGATAGAAAAGTTGCATATTACTAGTGGTCCTATTTGAGAAGAACCCAAAACAGAAAGCGGGTTTGCTTGTCCCTTGTGTAGACCATTCTTCCTCCCTCACAAAAAGGATTGGTCTTACAGGGGAACCATCAGCCAGAATCCAAGTAGCTGGGCTGGTTTTCCATGAAGCAGAGAGATTAACTGAGGTTACTAATGGTTCATCAATAAGAGTATATGAGGTGGAGAAACAGAATTGAAGTAGCACTAGTACTCGTAGAGTTGATGATGGAGGGAGAGGGAGAGGGAGGAGCTTTTTCATATTGAGCTTGTTGTGAAGTTGAAGATACATAAATGAAGAAAAACAAAGTTGTTTAATAGAAACTGGTCTCAATTGTCATCTTTAAGATACATAAATGAAGAAAACAAAGTTGTTTAATAGAAACTGGTCTCAATTGTCATCTTTATTTCTTTCTTTTTTTTGGTTGGACACTGAACGGTATAAACCGAGGTACGAACGTGGATTCGTGGTCGGAGCGGCGATGGATTGGGCCCAAAATATAATCCATACACTGTGATCTTACGACAAAGGGAGTGAATTTTCCCTACGCTGTTCGTAAATGCTACCTCGTCATTTCCCACTATGTCGACCTAGACATAGGTGAGCGTATAATGCCTGAGGCCCAAAACCGTATGCCGACGAGGCACAAATCTCATATGCCGAGCAAGGTCTCCTTTGAATGCGACTCCTCGGTCTCCGTTTACTATAAGGAAATGAAAAGAGTCAATAATCTTATGGAGTAATCAAAACGTAAATGCTCATTTTATAAGCCACACATAATATATGGTGGGGACAAATGACTCTTGACTTTCAACAGCATCATTTAATAAAATGTCTCTGCCAAAGTTGGGGAAAAGTCAAATACTTTTAATTTCAAAATTGAAATGCGAATCTTATACGCTACATAAGGATCTGGAACCTTGGATATAGTTCCTTGTTTGACAGTGGAGATTTAGCCACATCAGCTACTGGGCAAGATGGTGGACGGCATAAGTTTATATTTTGTGGGTCGCACCGATCACAGTCTCAAGCAAAAACTAATCAATGACCAATTAATCCATCGAGTTCAACATTTCAATCACACGTGTATCTAAACACAATCAGCTCCAAAACAAACAGGGGTTGCGGATTGGGGTTTGTTTGGACTAGTAAACCAAATAATCACTATTAACACATTCAGCATATAGAGCAAACAAAATGTACATGAACATCAACAATCACATTAAAATGCTTCAGGGCAACAGTTTGCAATTCGCGATTCCCGTTTCGTTTATGGCCCGATTTGAGTGATTTTTCGCATGTGATTCCATAAGAGACAGAGCTTCAATCCTATCGGTGTTGATCGGGTTTTACAGGTCTCAATATAGGTGATTTTCTGGTCCGAATCTGCTGCAGTTTGGTATTCTTGTTGGGGCTGTTTTGGTGTTTGGTTTATATCAAGATTATTTTCTTGATATTGTTGGTTATGATATCTATTATCGATAGATTTTGGGAAGCGGCGTTTGGTGCGTCCGTTCATTCGCGAAAACAGTATTGTCGGCGTGATTAAGCTAAGGTAAGGGAATACGTTTTCTCAGTTCTTTTTTAATATGATGACTTCTTTTGATCCTCCTATCCATCGAGTAAATATATTGTACCGCTATGGCCGGTGAATTATTGACCCTCATTCATGTGCTTACGTCCTTGAATTTAATCCAAAACTCACATTTTGTTATTGGTCAATTGAGTCACATCTTGCAGTAATTTATTTAATGATCACTATATTGACACATTGTCATGTGTATAAATGACATAATCGACACCCAGTCATGGTTATAAATTGTTAAGGAAATAGATATTTCCTAAATATCTAGTTTCCTTATTCTCTATATTTCTTAATTCCTTTGTAATATCTAGTTTTCTTATTCTCTTGTTTTCTAATTACCTTTAGCTTCCCAATTGTGCAAATTACAATATTAGTAGGAAAAGGTATCAGGTAATCTTGTATATATATCTCTAGTATTAATACAAAGAAGCTAAGGCTTTTATGCCCCAAAGTATTTGTCTTCTATTCTCTATCATGGTATCAGAGCTAAGGTCCTAAATTTTTTTTTAGCTCTACCCGCCCCCCCCTATCTATCCGGCCTACCCCCTTTCCCTCGGCCAATTGCTATGTCTTTCTCCTCCGACCTCTCCCTTATACCCAACTCCGATGAACCAACCAAAACCCTTATTATGGTATCCCTAAACCACAACCCTAGATTCACCAACCAAACCAATCGGCCTAACACCAACAACCAATACCACAACAACTTCCTTGGAAAGTGCCAATGGTGCCGAGAAGTTGGTCATTCTCTCTCCTTTTGCCATGCCTTTAGACGTCAATATCCAAATGCCAACATCCCACCACCACCACCTAACAACAACCCGCAACCCAACCCCACCAACCGTCAACCACCCAACTATTCCCTCTATGCCACCACTACCTCCTCCCCGACCCCTCATCCCAACTGGCTTCTTGATAGCGGAGCGACACATCATGCCACAAATGACCTCAAAAATCTTTCTCTCCATTGTCCCTATGACGGCACCGATGAACTCTTCATAGGCGATGGATCCATCCTTCCTATCTCAAACATTGGTTCTACCTCTCTCCTTACTCCTTCCTCTTCTTTTAAACTTAATCATGTTCTTTATGTTCCTACTTTGTCTCGCAACATTATTTCTATCTCTAAACTATGTCAAGATAACAATGCCTCTATCACCTTCTCATCTAACTCTTTTGTTTTAAAAGACATTCACACCAGGGCAATCCTCCTCCAAGGTCATCCTAATTTCGGCGTCTATGAATGGCATCCATTCCACTCAGATGTTCACTCCGCCTACGTCTCTTCCGCGTCTAGTTGGCATCATCGATTGGGCCACTCGTTATACTCCATTTTGCGTCATATGAGTAATAGTTTTCAACTAGGAATTCCTTGTTCTAGTGACTTTCATTGCAACTCTTACGATTGTAATAAAAGTCATAAATTACCCTTTTATAATAATACTATTCGCTCGCTTGGTCCTCTTGATATCAATATATATATAAAAGCAGAAGTGAATAAGAAACATGCTAAAAATAGTAATTTGGGCGCCAAAATTTTTCACTGAAATTGGAAAGCTGCCTAGCGTACTGGATACGCTAAGCCTTTGGTATTCCGGCCGCTAAACTTCTTCTTCATTCTCTCTCTTTCCTTTCATCGTTAATCCAAAAACACTTCTTCCCCAAAAACCCTATTCTCTCTCTCTCTCCTCCCTTTCATCGTTAATCCAAAAACCCATTGATCGCCGCCCCCAAAGACCCATTCTCTCTCTCTCTCACTCTCTCTCCTCCCTTGCATTCGATTTGAGGGCAAACAACTTGCTTCTGGTACTTACAGTTCCCAAATTTTCGATGTAAGTTGCAAATCTGACATCTCTCTTCTGTTTCTATGTAGGTTCACACACGGTTTTGTTGTTCTTGAATCGATTAATTTAGCCCTAGAAAGGCGTAAAATTAGTTTTTTTTTCTCGATTTGAGTTTATGTATTAACTTTGTTTGCCTGATTGATATCCTCGATTTTTTACTAACAGTTTTTGACCGCAGATTTGAACTTGCTGCGCTAATTGTATTTCTGGGATTTTCTTATTTTTTTGTTGATTAGTTGATTTTTGGTTCACAGGTGAAATATATGTGGTAAAGATCAGGTTTTTATGGTCTTGATTCAAGTACTTGAGCTCCTATGAAAAGCAAGGCTCTGAATATGGCTATTTGACTCCCTTGCTCAATTCCTCCCTTCATCAATCATCACCATCTCTTGGAGTTTCAGGTCCCCTTTAATCTTCTTTGCTCTTGCTCTAATTTCAACAAAATTAAGGATTCGATTGTGCCTAAAATTCGATTTTGATTGAAGGGTGTGCTTTAATTTTTCTCAGAAATTGTTTATTTGTAGTAACAAGTTCAATGGGTAGTGCTTTCTCAGAGTTTGCTATGAACCCTCTTTCTCAGGTAATCAATCTATTCAATGAATTTCCGCCGTTTGATTTATTTTTTTCCAGTTTGTTCCTTTTTTTTAATACACGACGCATATTTGTTTAATTGACGATTCTGATTGATGAAGTTTTATGGGTATAGGTTCTTGATGATTCATATTTGTGACGATTTTTGGGATTATTTTTTGGGGCTTTTTAATTCCTCTATTATGCTGAAGTCAATTCGATCTAAAGATGGTCTGATTAATTTTGATTATAATAGTCCAAAACTGTGATTAAACATTTAAATGTTGGCATTTATGCAGGAGTTTGTTTAGAGATGCAAGTACCTTGAGGAGAGCAAAACTGATGCAGTGTTGTTAAGGTAATTTACTTTGTTACTTTAATTTGAGAAGGGTACTTTGGTGTTTGTAGAAATCTCACTGAAGAGAACTAATACTACAGGGCACATTCACAATGGCCATCTCTAAATTATCCTAAAAAATAAAAAACTGAAAGTAGGATGGTTAAATTGCTAAAAATATGCACTAAATATCCTACTTTTGGGGATAGTGATTGTGTATATAAATCACAATGCTTAAAACTGCCTAAAAGACATGGATTGTAAATACTTGAGCTTGAGCAAAGTACGCTGATTTAGAATGACGATGTGCCTAATTATCATTTGGCAACATGCTGTAGTTGCTTCAAACATTGAGCAGACATCTGTAACAGGACATTGGTGCATATGATTGGTACATGGGCTCTTGGCAGACTGGGATATTGCAATAGCTTTCTCAAAATAACAATTTTCTTAAAAGTATTTTCCTAAATAACACACTTAGATTTAACCTGAGTTAACACTTATTCTTATTTCAGGTGCATGTCATATAAGCTTTCATTTTGTTCAGATTTAGCGATCTTAAAGATCATGATTGAAATGATTATTGATTTCTCCCAATAACATAGTCTATAATCTTGCATTAACTGAGTTAGTACTTATTCTTTTATATATTTTTTTCTTTCACTTTGGCTCTGTATGACGTCTGAAGTTAGATTTTATTCAACATTTTAGAACCTTTACTACATCTCTAATTATCACTACAAGGAAAATCGATTTTAGCTACGGCAAATTCCGTAGCTAAAATGAAGATTCCGTAGCTAAATCGTGTTTAGCTACGGATTTGTTCCGTAGCTATTCCGTGGATGCAGGTTTGTCGCTAAATTGGGCGTCGCTATTTTGTAGCTATTTTAGAGACGGATATATCCGTCTCTAATTTAGAGACAGATATGGCCGTCTCTAAATTAGAGACAGATATGTCCGTCGCTAAATTAGAGACAGATATGTCCGTGTCTAAATTAGCTACAGATATGACCGTCTACGGATTAGCGACAGATTTTCCGTCTCTATTTAAATTCTCGTTTTATTTTCGAACCATTTTAGCGTCGGATATTTCCGTAGCTAAATTGATATTTTTTTTTAAAAAAAATTATATATATATTTAAAAATATATATTAATATATTTTAAATATATATATATATTTAAAATATATTAATATATATTTTTAAATATATATTAAATCAGTCCCTTAATTTTTATTATTATCAAATCAATCCCTTAATTTTTATTAATCTCAAATAAGTCCTTGATATTTCATAATTACACTTTGATCCCTAAACTTCTTTTATACTCAAAAAGTTCTCACAAACTTCCACCATTAAATAAACTAACCCGAGTTAAATATTTAACGAAATGTGAGTTAAATATTTAACAAAATGTTCAATAAACTTAACGAAATGTTCAAAAAACCCCACTTCCAATTTCATACTTCCACCACCACCAACCTCCCTACCACCGTCTCAATCACCGGCGGCTCCATCACCAGATTCGCCACCATCACCAGATTCACCACCAAAAAACCAAACCCAACAATGGAAAACAAATTGAAAAACAGATCAAGCACTGAAACAAATCGCAAAAACAGATCAATCAAAACGAAAATCGAAAAATAGAAACTAAAAAACCAAACCCAATTTCATAGTTCGTTGTTGTGTTAAAGATTGATTTAGTCGCCGGATCTGCATTTGCTTCGATCCATCTCGCTCCTCGATTGGCTCCACCGAGGTTCAACAGACTAAAAATGGAGAGAGAGAGAGAGAGTGAGGAGGGCGGAGGGTGACGGCGGCGAGAGGTGACGGTAGAGGCATTTGTGTTCTTTGAAGGGAGAGAAATAGAGAGAGTGACGGACGGCGAAGGGATCGATGGCGTGGTGGCGCCGGAGGAGAGACGGGGAAGGCTGAAGGGGACGGTGACGGAGGCTGTGGGAATGAGAGAGAGAGAGAAAACGGTGGTGCCAAAAAACCCGGTACTGTAAATAAAAGCGAAGAGAGAGAGAAAGAGAGAAATAGGGAGAGGGTGGAGACGTGGAGTATTTGATTTTGTTTAAATGATTTTGGACCGTTTGATTAAATGTTATGAATGGTCGGATCTTGCATTGCCCATAATCCACGTAAAATTTTAAAATCCAATCAAACAATGCCACATCACACGTACTTATATTTATTTCACACTATATTATACACTAACTAAAATATTTGTGTCTAATATTAAGAATAATAATATTTATTATTAATAATATTTATCAATAAATTATTAATTATATAATTAATTAATTAATTAACTAATATTAATTATTAATAATAACTAGTAATTTTTATTATTTTTTATTATTTTTTATTGAATAGCAAAGAATATTTTTACAAAATATTTTAGATTTTTTTATCCTACTACAGTAATAATATTAATAATAGTATTAATAATATTAGTAATTTTTATTATTTTTTATTGAATAGGAAAAAATATTTTAGATTTTTTTATTACTGAAATTTACAAAAAGTTATCTAAAATATTTACATGCTTTTATTTGATTTACCCAAAATTTTAGTTATATTAGTATGCCTAATATCAAGAATAATAACATTATCATATAATTAGTAATAATACTTAATAATAAGACTAATAATGATGTTATTGTTAATTATTCAATTGTATAATTGAATATATTAATAGTTATTATTATATAATTAATAATAATATTATTATATTATTAATAATAATATTAATAATAACTAGTAATAATACATAACATCAAAAATAATAATGTTATTAATTAATAATAATATTCATTAATTTAATTATTTAAATTTATTAATAATAATTTAATAATTTAAAATTCTAAGAAATATTAATATACCTAAATAATAATTGATATTAATAAATTATAAAAAAATACTTATTAACAATAACAATAAAGTGTTTTTCATCTTTATGACTTTCCTCAAAATCCAAATGAAAATTGAGTTACAAATATGTGTGCCATTATTTAGGGATTTAAGGAATGTGTCCCGATCTTGTGAAAATGGTATACGGCTACCTCGTTTATTTTTTTTTAGTTTTTTTCTACATTCTAAATGACATTTAAAGTGTTTTTCATCTCTATGGCTTTAGGGGTTAGGGTATAGGGTTTAGGGGTTAGGGGTCAGGGGTTAGGATTTAGGGGTTAGGGTTTAGGGGTTAGGGGTTAGGGGTTAGGATATAGGGTTTAGGGTTTAGGGTATAGGGTTTAGGGGTTAGGGTTTAGGGGTTAGGATATAGGGTTTAGGGTTTAGGGTTTAGGGTTTAGGGATTAGGGTTTAGGGGTTATGGTATAGGATTTAGGATTTAGAGTTTAGGGTATAGGGTATAGGGTTTAGGGTTTAGGGTATAGGGTATAGGATTTAAGATTTTGGGGTTAGGGTATAGGGTTTAGGGTTTAGGGTTTAGGGTATAGGGTTTAGGGGTTAAGGGTTAGGGTTTAGGGTTTAGGGTTTAGAGTATAGGGTATAGGATTTAGGGTTTAAACCCCAGGCCACATACCTTGAACCTAACCCCTAAACCACTATACCCTAAACCCTAACCCCTATACCCTAAACCCTAAACCCTATACCTTATACCCTAACCCCTAAACCCTAAACCCTAACCCCTAAACCCTAAACCCTAACCCCTAAACCCTATACCCTAAACCCTAAACCCTAAACCCTATACCCTAACCCCTAAACCCTATACCCTAAACCCTAAACCCTATACCCTAAACCCTAAACCCTATACCTTATACCCTAACCCCTAAACCCTAAACCCTAAACCCATACCACTAAACCACTAAACCCTAAACCCTAAACCACAACCCCTAAACCACTATACCCTAAATCCTAAACCCTATACCCTAACCCCTAAACCCTAAACCACTATACTCTATATCCTAAACCCTAAACCCTAAACCCTAAACCCTAAACCCTAAACCCTATACCCCAACCCCTAAACCACTATACCTTAAACCCTAAACCACTAACCCCTAAACCCTAAACCCTATACCCTAACCCCTAAACCCTAAACCCTAACCCCTATACCCTATACCCTAGAAAATAATATTTTAGCCTTTGTTAATCAGTGGTTTTTTTTTAGAAAAAGTTATAGAAAAAAAGATAGAAAAAAACTAAACAAATGAAAGAACATAGAAGAAAAGTCAAAACGAGGGACGGACTACCCTATATTTATTTTTTATTTTTTAAAAAAATTTTATTGACTAGAAAATAATATTTTAGCCTTTGTTAATCAGTGGTTTTTTAGAAAAAGTTATAGAAAAAAGATAGAAAAAAACTAAACAAATGAAAGTATATAGAAGAAAAAGTCAAAAGAGGGACGGACTACCCTATATTTATTTTTTATTTTTTTAAAAAAATTTATTGACTAGAAAACAATATTTTAGCCTTTGTTAATCAGTGGTTTTTTTAGAAAAGTTATAGAAAAAAGATAGAAAAAACTAAACAAACGAAAGTATATAGAAGAAAAGTCAAAAGAGGGACGGACTACCCTATATTTATTTTTTATTTTTTAAATTTTTTTTTTTATTGACTAGAAAACAATATTTTAGCGCTTTGTTAATCAGTGGTTTTTTTAGAAAAAGTTATAGAAAAAGATTAAAAAAAATAAACAAATGAAAGTATATAGAAGAAAAAGTCAAAAGAGGGACAGACTACCCTATATTTATTTTTTATTTTTAAAAAATTTTATTGACTAGAAAACAATATTTTAGCCTTTGTTAATCAGTAGTTTTTTTTTTAGAAAAAGTTATAGAAAAAAAAGATAGAAAAACTAAACAAATGAAAGTATATAGAAGAAAAGTCAAAAGAGGGACGGACTACCCTATATTTATTTTTTATTTTTTTAAAAAATTTTATTGACTAGAAAACAATATTTTAGCCTTTGTTAATCAGTGGTTTTTTAGAAAAAGTTATAGAATAAAAGATAGAAAAAACTAAACAAATGAAAGTATATAGAAGAAAAGTCAAAAGAGGGACGGACTACCCTATATTTATTTTTTATTTTTTTAAAAATTTTTATTGACTAGAAAACAATATTTTAGCCTTTGTTAATCAGTGGTTTTTTTAGAAAAGTTATAGAAAAAAAGATAGAAAAAAACTAAACAAATGAAAGTATAGAGGAGAAAAGTCAAAAGAGGGACGGACTACTCTATATTTATTTTTTATTTTTTATAAAAAAATTTTATTGACTAGAAAACAATATTTTAGCCTTTGTTAATCAGTGGTTTTTAGAAAAAGTTATAGAAAAAAAGATAGAAAAAATTAAACAAATGAAAGAACATAGAAGAAAAGTCAAAAGAGGGACGGACTACCCTATATTTATTTTTAATTTTTTAAAAAAATTTATTGACTAGAAAACAATATTTTAGCCTTTGTTAATCAGTAGTTTTTTTAGAAAAAGTTATAGAAAAAAGATAGAAAAAAACAAAACAAATGAAAGTATATAGAAGAAAAGTCAAAAGAGGGACGGACTACCCTATATATATTTTTTATTTTTTAAATTTTTTTTATTGACTAGAAAACAATATTTTAGCCTTTGTTAATCAGTGGTTTTTTTAGAAAAAGTTATAGAAAAAAGATAGAAAAAAACTAAACAAATGAAAGTATATAGAAGAAAAGTCAAAAGAGGGACGGACTACCCTATATTTATTTTTTCTTTTTTTAAAAAAAAATTATTGACTAGAAAACAATATTTTAGCCTTTGTTAATCAGTGGTTTTTAGAAAAAGTTATAGAAAAAAAGATAGAAAAAACTAAACAAATGAAAGTATATAGAAGAAAAGTCAAAGAGAGGGACGGACTACCCTATATTTATTTTTTATTTTTTTAAAAAAATTTATTGACTAGAAAACAATATTTTAGCCTTTTTAATTAGTGATTTTTTTTTAGAAAAAGTTATATAAAAAAAGATAGAAAAAACTAAACAAATGAAAGTATATAGAAGAAAAGTCAAAAGAGGGACGAACTACCCTATATTTATTTTTTATTTTTTTTTTAAAAATTTTTATTGACTAGAAAACAATATTTTAGCCTTTGTTAATTAGTGGTTTTTTTAGAAAAAGTTATATAAAAAGATAGAAAAAAACTAAACAAATGAAAGTATATAGAAGAAAAGTCAAATTTAGAGACGGATACTAAATCTGTCTCTAAATTTTAGAGACAGATGTTGAATCTGTCACTAAATTAGAGACGGATTCAAAAATCTGTCTCTAAATTAGAGACGGGTTAAAATCTGTCTCTAAAGTTTAGAGACGGATTCTCGAATCTCTTCTAATTTAGAGACGGATTACGATCTGTCTCTAATTTAGAGACGGATTCTTAATCTGTCTCTAATTTAGAGACGGATTCTGAATTTGTCTCTATTTTAGAGACATATACAAAACCCGTCTCTAAAATTTAGAGACGGAATCTGAATCCGTCTCTAAATTAGAGACGGAATCAGATTTCGTCTCTAAATTAGAGACGGATTCGGATTCCGTCTCTATATTAGAGACGAATTCAGATTCCGTCTCTGAATTAGAGACGGATTCATGTTCCGTCTCTGAATTAGAGACGGAATCTTAATCCGTCTCTAATTTAGAGACGAAATCCGAATCCGTCTCTGATTTTTGGTTCTGTCTCTAATCTGTCGCCAAATTAGCTACAGATTTCGTCCGTCTCTAAATTTCCGTCTCTAAATCCGGTTTTCCTTGTAGTGTATATTCGAAATTATTATTGTATAGTTCTTATATCAGCTCTTAAAGAAGTTTTGCTGATTCTAAGCTTATTCTCATTTTGCTATAATGTTGTCATTGAGCAGACTGGGCATGGTATTTCTGACTCTCTAATTAAAGAGGTAAGAACTGTGACACGCGAGTTCTTCAATCTACCTTACGAGGAGAAAATCAAGATAAAATTTTCTGATAATCAAACTCAAGCACCATTCTTCGCCAAATAATATCTATACTCGGTCTATCATTGTTTACCTGAGACTAATATCTCTCATGCAGAGGGTATCAGCGAGTCGGTGAAAATGTAACCAAAGGCAAACCTGATATGCATGAAGCTATTGATGTAAGTTATGCATTGCTGCTTCATGATTTGTGATTGCTTATATAACATAGCTGTAGTAGTCAATAACTATATAATGGCTGAAGTGATTAAGCACTTCATTTTCCCGCTCAAAATTGGAACATTTTGGAAACCTGCTCTGCCCTAGCGTACTTGATAAGCAAAACCTTTTGTATTCCGACCCCTCATCTTCTTCTTCTCTCTCTCTATACTCCCTTTGATTCGTCACTACAATAATCCAAAAACCCTTCTTCACCAATTTCTTTCCAATTCCCCAATTTCATTCTCTCTCTCTCCAATCGCTTTCCCCAAATCAACGGCGAACTTCATCTCTCCTCTTTCCCAAAACATCCACACCCTCTGCTACAATCGCCACCGCCGTCGTCGCCTCCGCCTTTCTCTTCCGCCTTGACTGTTGCCCTTTTTGCGATCAACAGTTCATTTGAGGAAGATGAGTGCAGAAGCAAGGGCTTACATCAAAGGTAAATCCCTTAATTTTCTTTTTCTTCTATCGTTTTTCCAACATCATAAATTTTGAAAATTTAGTTTTCCAGAAATTCGAGTTGATTTGGTTTTAAGTTTGATTTGGATTTCATCTATTGATTTGGGTAATTGTTTTCTTAGGGACTTTGTAGGGTCGAGAATGAGAGAGTGGTGGGGATTTGATTCATAATCTCTTTTTTTTTCCTGCCACCTAATGCTCTTTCAAATGTGTCATTTATCTAATTTTTCTTTTAATAAAATCTAGGAGATACAGGCCACCCATGAAGGAAAAATAAGGCAATTACAAGAGGAGTTGGATGCGCACAAGCACAGAGAGGTATCACAAGTTTGCTTTTACATAAAGATACACCAGAATATATAATGTTTTGATTATCTTCATGATATACTTCTGATATCATTATATTCCTTGAACCTGTTCTTGGTCACTTTTCTTTTAATTATTCTGTTGGTCTAGGGGGCATATATTGCTTACATGCTGGTTTGTCTTTTATTTTTTTCTACTATTTCCACTGGATAATTTTCACGCTGACCTTTAATAGAATATCTTACAAGCCCATAATGAATATGTCTCCAGCTTTCAGAAACAGGTTTGTAAGCGAAAAGAGGTAATTGCGAATGATTGCCACCACGTATTAACTTCAATTTCTTTGTGATTCTATCTCAAAATGTATCCATTGTGTACTATGCTTTGTGAGCTTCATTCCAGGAAGACGGACTGAACAAGGGATCGTGTATGGGCTTGATTGAGTGCTACATGATTCTGAGGTATTAATGACTTAACTTATACTTCAAAAATGTTAATACCTTTTTTATTTTTTATGCATTGCTGTCTTTCTTGGTCAAGATTGTTTACAATAAAATATCTGAGATATAATTTTTTTTTTTACCTCAAAATAGGGAATGCGTGTATCCATGTTTCTGTTCATCGCAATGAAATGGAACGTTATTTACACACTCTGGACGAAGATCGTGTGTATATGATTCATGATTTCGCTGTTGTACCCAATACTCTCCAGTATAAACCATCTACCTTGAACTACAAACTTCTGTTCATCAAGAAAACTAAGATTTGTCAAATATTTGACATAAAATTCACAAAAAACCTGTTTGACTTCAAGCTGTATAATCAGATTGGGAATCCTGCAGCAGAACAATCAATATTAATAGGTTAGTTTCAGTTTGGTTGATAAAGATATAGAAGTATCTCTCCCTTTTTCCAGAAATAACTTTCTTTTTATTTTCCCAGATGTTATTGGTAGGCTCTCAAGCTGTGGTTTTGTCAAAACAAAGTCAGTTAGGGCCAATGATGAAAAGCTAATTGATTTTACCATTGAAGACATTGAGCAAGTATAATATCTTTTGAAAACTATTTACAATAATTCCTTGCATGCTTAGTAATGAACCTATTAAGATAATTTCCTGACTTAATTATTCTTATTAAACAGGGGGAACTCACTCGCGTGTACTGCATGGGGCAAATTAGCAACTCAGTTGGAAACTTATTTGGATCATAACAATGTTAGTTTTATCATTATCAGGCAACTCTGTAAGGTTGGGTATTTTAATGAGAAGGCTTGTGTTTCAATCTACTTTGACGTATCTAAGATGTTAATCAATGCAAATGTGAAAGAAGTTTCGGACTTTCATGAGAGGTAATATTACATACGATTCTTTAAAAAAAATCTGTTTAGAGTTCATTTTACCTATTTTAATTAAATGGCTTTGTGTTTTTAAAAATAGTCTCAAACATAAGGGAAAGGCTGTCATTCCAGTCGCACCTATGTGTTTGCCATCTGTTCCTTGCATTGAGGAAGATCTTCAACTATCAAGGGATAGGTTCAGAACTTTGGCTCAACTATGTGAGATGAAAGAATCTGGCTATTTCTGGACATATGGCCATGTAACAGCTATAGAGGCAAATTCATGCTGGGTGTATTTGGCTTGCAATAGATGCCCTATGAAAGTGCTGCCACAAGAATGTATCACACTGCTTGGTGTTTCAGCTTCTGATTTGGTGGCTAAGTATGGAGATGAGGTAAATAATATTGGGGGCTAAAGTGATATATCTTTAACATTAGGGACTTATTAACAATTTACTATCCTTGATGGGATAAAGTATACTTTAAAGAAAAAATCTTGGCAGTGGGACATGTTCTTGGGTTATTTTCAATCTTTTTTTTAGTTTTTACATCCTTAAATAACCTCTATTATAATAAAGATATTCAAATATTGAAATACATAGGAAGTTGATCTTTTACATTGGAAAGTACTCTGATTTAAGATAAAGGTTGAAAACTCCTAATGAAGGTATGTTAAAAGATCAACTATAGTAAATTGTAAACAAGTCCCTAATGTTAAACAAGTTTCTAATGTTAAATTGGAGCATAATTTGGGTACTTTTTTTTTGCTATAATTTATGCAGGTTTTTTGTGTGTATTCTATTGCTGTTTATTCCTGAAATGAGAAAGAAATATTAGTCTATCAATTTATATTTATATGGATTTGTTATAACAAAAATATTATACCAAAAAAACCTCTTATCCCCTATTAAAATGAGCACAAAATCTGGGGAGAAACGCGTTTCTCCGTCGCGTATGGAGAAACGAGGCTTGGTTTGTCGCGCGACATACTTAGCCACAACAACTGGATATCACTTTCTCAGTTTCTGGATATCCAGAACATTGCATATGGATATCCAGAAGCTTTGAAAAGGATATCCAGAAACCAAAATATTTTTTCTGGATATCCTTTCCAAAGCTTCTGGATATCCATATTCAATGTCTATCAACAATATCTTACGCAATGTATATCAACAATATCTTACGCAATGTATATCAACAAGTGTCAAGGACATTCTTTATCAAACTTAAATGGACATCTATTTTGATATTTTGAGATGACGGGGTAGTTTTAAAGATTTTCTAAGTTTGGGCTCTCAAAAATATTTCATCTTTGACCTCAACATTTGAAATTGTTGTCTTGAGTACCTTCAGTGATATTTTTAATTACAGTATGACCAACTATACAAGGGTCTAATATGTCCCTTGACATTTAGACTTCTCAGAGCTGGACTCTCTGTATGGATTAGAGGGAGTATAATGTTGTTTCCTTGACCACAGAAGCTTTACTGGAGTCTATTTTGGAGCCTAAATTAAAACCCGATTGAAGATCCATGCAATTAGTTCATATAATTTCATGATGAAATACAACCACTTAAATGACAAATTCTGCTGCAGTTAGCTCAACAGACTTGATGTGTGATTTTTTTTTGTGGGCAGGATTACATACCAACTGTGTTTGACAATTTTAGTGCTAATATGGCTGTGGATGGGAACATTGTTAACTTGGGATTATGGGTCACAAACCGCCATGGATCGAAGATATTAATGTGTGATGACGAAGGAAACCTCACCAATGAAACTACAAATGTTGTCTATAAGGAAAATTTTCAAAATTTGTAATATTCATAGATGTTTGAAATATTTAAATAAATATTTCTTTCTTTAATTAAGATCATAACTGTTTCACTTTTATGTTAATAAAAAAATTGAATTTTTTTGATCGATTAACTTAAATTTTAAAAAAGGTTCTTCTCGTGCGTTTAACGCACGGGTGGCATACTAGTTCTCTATAGTGATGTTTGGACATCCCCTCTTCTTTCTCATGTTGGCTACAAATACTACATTATCTTTGTTGATCACTTTTCCAAATATATTTGGTTTTATCCTCTCAAAAACAAAAACGATGCCCTCACCATCTTCAATACCTTCAAACCCATGGTCGAAAAATACTTTGGTCGACCCATCAAAACCATCTACAGTGACAATGGAGGTGAATACCTTGGTCTTCGCACCCTTCTTGCCTCCCATGGCATCCAACATCTCACTTCCCCTCCCCATACACCCGAGCACAACGGTTATTCCGAACGACGTCATCGCCATATTGTTGAAACGGGTCTTTCTCTCCTTACCCACTCTTCCATGCCTCGTACCTTTTGGACTCATGCCCTATCCACCGCTTGCTACCTCATAAATCGCATGCCTATACCCACTCTAAACCTCCACTCTCCATTTTCAGTCCTCCACAAACACCATCCCAACTACCTCAAACTCCGTAGCTTTGGGTGTCTCTGTTATCCATGGCTACGTCCCTACACCTCCCACAAACTCGATCCCCGCTCCACTCCTTGTGTCTTTGTTGGATACTCAGCTACTCAAAGTGCCTACTATTGCCTCGAACCCAACACTAACAAAATATACACATCTCGTCATGTCAAGTTTGTTGAGTCAGTCTTCCCCTTTGAATCTCGGTCCACTCTGCCCACTCCCACTCTCACGGTCAATGATTGGTGTGATGTCTCGCTTCCGCTTCTCCCTTCTCACTCCATTACCCAAAATCCTTCAGGCCAACCCTCCCCCCTCAAACCAACCAGATATAGCCTCCCCAACTACCCACACACCTACCCCTCCGCCCCTGAACCAGGTCCATCCAGCCAACCAGCGCGATCGCCACTTGGAAGGGAGCGATCGCCCCCCTTCTCCAGTAACTTCGCGCGATCGTACCTCCCAACCGCGCGATCGCCCCCCTTCTCCAGTAACTTCGCGCGATCTCCCCACCTCACCCGCGCGACCGCCCCCCAGCCCAGCAGCATTGTTCCCCCTCCTGATGCCTTACCCCCTTTCGGCCCAGTTACTCGATCCCAAAACAACATACATAAGCCAATCCAGAAATTAAACCTACAAGCCACCCTTCAAACCAACGAACCATCCACCATCAACCAAGCCCTCAAAAATCCCCTATGGCGCAATGCCATGCAAAAAGAGTTTGATGCACTCTTACTGAACAACACATGGGATCTAGTACCTCCCTCTCCTTCTCAGAATCTTGTTGGTTGCAAGGGGATTTACAGAATCAAGTACAACCTCGATGGATCCATAGATCGACACAAAGCTCATCTTGTTGCCAAAGGATTCCATCAACGTCCGGGTATCGATTACTCGGAAACCTTTAGCCCGGTTCAATCAAACCCGCTTGATTGAAAATGTTGAATGGTTTTCCCTGATAATCTGAGTTTCACACAAGTGACTGCGGTGAAGGTAAAGATTAAAAGTTAAAGTTTTTATTTTATTCTTTTATTTAAAGGTTTAAATTTATGCTTTTACTTAAAATATTTTATTTTATTATTTTGATTTTAGATGAAATATATTAACTTCATAATTTATTTAGTTATTAATCTTATTATTTTGTTGTTGTTGTTGTTGTTTTTACATAGTCAATATAGGTGTTATCAATCAAAAATATTTTTGTCCTCTGAAAATTGCACTTTCCAGGTTTTTTCAATCCAATACATTCTAATAATCAATGAAATTTTTGCCTTATCTCGATATGAAAATATCACTTGATGTTGTTCATATAGAATCATTGTTTATATTCCAGTCAACATAAATTGTTATGCATATATAATCATTGTTTTATATGTTTAATTTTATGATATTGTTTTTAGATCTACAATGGACAACACTTTCGGTAAAAAGCAACGAAAAAGCGAGGAGATAGAAAAGCGTCCGATAATTCCGTTTAGGGATCAAAGAGTCACGTTGTCTGACATTACTAATCGTAAGTTTTCTAAATTTGTATTCTCCAGTTGTGTTTAACATTTTTATCTTCCATTTGTTTTAGTCAATAAGATTGATTAATTACCTTTTAAAATATAATAATCACTCTATTCACTTTATTAAATTTTCATGGATAAAATTACATAATAAAATATAATACTATTACATAATAAATAGGATTGTTGTCAGCTACCTTTTTATATCTCATCAATATGGTCGATAAGCTTTAATACTTTTTTAAATATATTTAATATTTAAGCTTCATTTTATCGCAGGTGGAAATGAAGTGATGACGCCGACATTTCGTATGACTAACATTTCTAACGGTAACGGTAAGAGTATATATTTTAATAGTGTGAAAAATTGTCAGATTCATATAATTATAATGTTTCTTTCAGAGAAAAAATGATATTGTATTTATTTTTAACAAATTCAAACGGTTATATGATTATATATTGATAGCATTACTCATCATCATTATTCCTTTGAATTTTATCTTAGGTACCACGCCAATGGGTACTAATCCAACAAGCTTAGAATTTCAAAATCGTGTTAGGCCGGTTCTTCAAAGTTTAGGGGGTTTACAATCGCTTAAAAGAAGATTGGATGTTGATTACTCTAATTCTGGAATTCGACAACGAGGAACTGAAAACATTTCTCCATTCAATGATACGAATTTCAGTAATGTATTATCTCCAAACAAATTGGAATATTTGAAGAGGCGTGGTATGCCAACTGGACAAACTCCAGTAGTTTTGAAATCAATCAACAAAGATTCTGTGATCATTGAATCACAGAATAATTTTCCAACAAATGAAAAAGACACAACGCGAACATCACCAGGTATTACTTGCTTTTAATTTTTGGGTTTATCGTTTTGCGCTTTCGAATCTCTTCATAACTACGCTTCTTCTTCTTCTTTATTTTTGGACGTATTATATTACCTTTTTAAAATGCAATTTCGGTTAGGGGGTGTAAAATCTCTCAAAAGAAGATTGGATGTTGATTACTCTGCTGCTGGCATTCGAGAACAAGCAAATGAAAACATTTCTCCAAACAGTGATGCGAATTTGAGTAATGAATTAGCTGCAGATAAATTGGAATATTTGAGGAGGCGTGGTATGCCAACTGGCCAAACTACTTGGAGTTTTGAAAACCACTGACAAAGATTCTGTGATGATTGAATCACAGAAAACACCCATGGGTAATACTTGCTTACTTTTTTTTTTATTACTTTGTCATTCCGAATGTCTTCATAAATATACTTAATTTTTCTTTATTTTTGTTATTATTATATTACCTTTTTAAAATGCATTTACTCCAATCCCTTTGTGTTATCCCCAGGTCCAATACATTTGATGAGACCAACATTTCCTACGAGTAACAACATGAACAGTAAGAATACCATTCTTTTTAAATTGTACAGTTAATTTTTAGATTCACGTACATACACTCTCTTCGTACAATTCAAACTTAACCGGATGAATTTTATTTATTGCTGAGCCTTGAAATGTATAAGAGATATGTTGTAAGTATGAAAACTTAAATATGAAATAAATGAGTTGTATACACAAACAGAGGGATTACATGCTTTTTACCAGGAAGTCGATAGCCTCTTTTTAGATTTAATCTAAGTCTCACACCAGTAAACTATTTATTGAAAAGTGTGTTTAATGATGTTATAATTAATTTCATGAATTTTCTCTTAGGTTGTTTACAATCTCTGCAAAGAAGATTGGATGTTGATTACTCTAATTCTGTCAATCGACAACAAGGAAATGAAAACATTTCTCCAAACAGTGATGCGAATATGAGTAATGTAGCTGCCACAAATAAATTGGAATATTTGAGAAGGCGTGGTATGCCAACCGGCCAAACTCTTTGGAGTTTTGAAAATCACCAACAAAGATTCTGTGATGATTCAATCACAGAATGATTTGCCAACAAGTCAATTAATGACGAAGAGAACATCACCGGGTAATACTTGCTTTTACTGTTTGGGTTTACGATTTTGTAATCAAGTTTTGTCAGTATTAATTTACGTAAATGCAATCATTTCAACCCTTAATTTTATTCACAGGTCCAAGTCAATTAATGACGCCAACATTTCCTATCTCTAACACTATGAATGGTAAGAATATTAATGAATTTTGATTTTTTGTATAAATGGTAGATTCATACACACACTTCATCCGTCCTACCTCAAACTATACAAATTTTTTGGTCATGCTCATAAAGGAAAATAAAGGTAAAAGATATGTGGTGTGAGAATGAAATATTAAATAGGATATAAATAAGTTGGAGAATAGATGGAGGCAGTATATGCTTTTCAAAGTTACAATTACTAAAGGTAAAAATTTTAAATTTTTAGTTTTTGAACGATAACTATGTTTTCTGAAATATTAAATATTTTATTATATTTCTTTCAGGTGTATCTCCAACCACCGGTAGTCATATAATTCGACCAATATTTCCTACATATAATCTTACAAAAGGTAAAATTTAATTATTATCTTTTTAATATTTTATCTTTACCAAAATATATAGCATTACTACTAATCATTACACATTTACTTTATCATAGCTACCACTCCAACCGGCACTAATCAAATGAGCTTGGAAGTTAGAAGACCCATTAGACCAATCAGGCAAAGTAGTGGGGTTTTGCAATCACTAAAAAGGAACTTTAATTTTGAGAGCAATCACCAAATTCATCACATTGATACTGGTAAATGAAAGTAATTAAAGTAACCTATTTGTCTTATTTGAATATTTTTTAAGTGTAACTTTATTTATTATTTTGTATTTCTTATCATCATATCATCCTAATACCCGTCTTAATATTTTTTTTTTCTAGATTCAGTGAGGATTCAATCTCAAAATGACTTGCCAACAAATGAAGAAAATAAGGCTAGAACATCACGTTGTAATAGAAAAAAAAAGATGAAGGAAATTGCACAACCAACAACAGGTATGTTTTAGATTTTAATTATGAAATATAACTGTACTTTAAGAATAGTTAATTTAATTGTATTTTGTTTTCTACATTTTAGAAGAAAATCAGATACATTTTACATTTATTGCACGTATACAGGATACTGGGATATTGGAGATCCAGATTATGAATGTGAACATTGTCATGCTTTATTTTGGTTCGAAGAGAGGACTCCAAAAAACAAGCCAATCAAAAATCCTAAATTCTCATTGTGTTGCATGCACGGTCAAGTACAAATTCCTCCCTTGAAAGATCCGCCTAAGTTGCTGCGTGATCTCCTAGATAAAAGTCACGAAAAAAGCCAAAATTTTATGGATAAAATACGTGCCTATAACATGATGTATTCATTTACTTCAATGGGCGGGACAATTGACAAGAGCGTAAATCAAGGAAGAGGCCCTTATGCTTTTAAGTTGGGAGGTCAGAATGTCCATCGAATCGGATCATTGTTACCGAATGAAGGAGCTCCTCCACAATTCTCACAACTATATATTTATGACACTGATAACGAAATAACAAACATAATAAATGCTGTCAGGCATGTTTCTTTCATAACGTAGTCTATCATTTTTTTTTTCTTTACGTATATATCATTTGTCAGAATATATATTAATTTTATATTTATTGATTTCTAATGATCAGTAAACAAAAGTCTTCAGACTTGGACAAATCAATTGTAGCGGATTTGAGAAAAATGGTTGATGAAAACAATCCGTATGCAAAGATGTACAGGATGGCTGCAGAACGTATTTCGTTGAGATATTCAAATGAGGTAAGTCTTCGACTGATAGGAAAGCGTTCTATGGATGGAAGAATGTATAATTTGCCGACAGCTTCTGAAGTCGCGGCTCTTATTGAGGGCGATATTGAAGATTCATTGGATGTAAGAGACATAGTGGTTGAGGAAAGATCTGGTCAATTAAAACAAATACACGAATTTAATCCATGTTACCTGCCTCTTCAGTATCCATTGTTGTTTGCTTATGGTGAAGATGGATATTATACAGAAATTCCCAGAAATAAACCTCCTACAACAAAGCGTGACAATCTTTCATTGAAGGAGTTTTTATCATTCAGACTACAAGAAAGGCTTACAGAAGGACCGCAATTCATGGAAAGTGGAAGATTATTTCAGCAATTTGTGGTTGATGCATATATTATGATGGATACACAGAGGCTTCAATGGATTCGTTTCAATCAACCTGCTCTTAGGATTGAATCTTATAGCAAACTTACGGATGCAGTTTCAAGAGGAGATACCGGTCCGTCATCCGGCAGTGCACGAGTTGTATTGCCATCGACATATACAGGAGGTCAGCGGTGGATGACTCAAAATTTTCAAGATGCGTTAGCTATTTGCAAGTGGACAGGATATCTGTCACTCTTTATTACATTTACCTGTAATCCTAAGTGGCCAGAGATCACACGATTGCTTCAGAAAAGAGGAGAAGGCCTGAAGATAGGCCTGATATTCTATGTAGGGTGTTTAAAATTATGCTTGATGAATTGATAAGGGATTTGAAGGAGAAGAAATTTTTTGGCGAGCCTACTGCACGTAAGATATTATTTCATAATTCTATATATTCGTTTTATTCGTTTTATTTGAATATCATTGTTTATTATAATTGATTTGTTTCCTCCGTTCCACTATTTTTGCTAATTTGGTTAACTTGATCACACTTAGATGTATAATATAATTAAAAAATAATTATCTTTATCGAAAGTGAAAAATTGTTACTATAAAAGAAGAAATAATAGTGGGACGGATGGAATATATATCAATTAATATTTTATTTTATTTATGAGGTACCGTAATATTAATTATGTTCATTCTTATTCAATCCAGTTGTTTACACCATAGAATTTCAAAAGCGAGGTCTTCCCCATGCTCATATTCTTCTTTTTCTAAAATGTACTGATCAAGCAAGAATTGCCGAGGATGTTGACAAGTGGATATGTGCAGAGATTCCCGACAAAGAAAAGAACCCAGAATTATATGAGGCTGTGAAAGAATATATGGTTCATGGTCCACGCGGTGCTGCTAACCCGAAATCCCCGAGCATGGACAAAAACAAATGCTCAAAGAAATTCCCTAAAAGTTTTAATGAAGTGACATCGGTTGACGAAAATGGATATCATATCTATATGAGGAGAGACACTGGTGCCAATGTTGAAAAAGGTGGAGTTTTGCTTGATAATAGGTACATTGTACCTTATAATCCAGAATTATTGTTAAAGTATCATGCTCATATCAACGTTGAATACTGTAATCAAAGCAAGTCAATAAAATATTTATTCAAGTATATCAGCAAGGGAAGTGACAGAGTAGGAGTGAGGTTTTGTGTGGATGATGAGGTGAAAAGGTATGTTGATTGCCGTTATGTTTCTGCATGTGAAGCTATATGGAGGATATTTGGATTTGATATCCATTACATGACACCTTCTGTAGAGCGATTGTCTTTCCATTTAGAAGGAGACCAAAGTATTCCTTTCAAAGATGGAGATTATCTTCCAGATGTTGTGAATAAACCGACTGTTAGTCAATCGCAATTTTTACAATGGATGAAGTACAATATGGGGAATCCAGAGGCTTGACAGTACAAGTATTATGAATTTCCCCAACGTTTTGTTTGAGATAAATCGAAGCGAGAATGGCGTCCTAGAAAGAAAGGCATGTCAATTGGACGAATCTTTCATGTCCCCATGAATTCAGGTAATATCTACAATTTTGTGTTGAATAACGTCTACTATAGTTATAATATTGTTTTTTACCAATTATCTTTTCTTTCTATTTTGCAATCTAGATCATATATCTGTTGTCTTAGAATTATTAATCATTACTATTATATTTATTCATGATGCTTGAACTTGATGGTTGCAATCTAGATCATCAAGTTGTTATCTCATTCAGGATCATTTTGAAAGATCAAGTAAGCATGTCTGAATAAATTATGGTTTTTGAAATAATGAAAACTGTAAAAATGAAAAAAAAAAATAGCTTTTAAAACAACCCATAACTTCTATTTCCTTCCTTCGCTATTAACTTTATATCTAGATCATCTATCTATTGTCTTATAATTATTAATCAGTACTGTTATCTCAGGTGAAATATACTATCTGAGGTTGATGTTAAATCATGTTGCTGGTGCTAAATGTTACGATGATTTGAAAACTGTAAACAACATCGTACACGGCGATTACAAAGCAGCATGTTATGCTCTAGGATTGTTAGATGATGACAAAGAATATGTTGATGGAATCACAGAAGCAAGTGAATGGGGGTCTGCGGATTACTTAAGAAGACTATTCGCGATGCTATTATTGTCTAATAGTATGTCGAGGCCACAAGACGTATGGAATAAAACTTGGCATCTTTTGTCGGATGATATCATCTACAAGCATCAAACGAATTTCAACAATCCGTAAATCGCTAATGTATTGGATTCGATAATTTTATGAAATATCTTATGATGTCCATGTAATTTATCATGTTCCATATGTTATTATTTTTTATACTACATTTTAATTATCATATTTAATTAAATCTATTCCTTATATACAGGTTTAACACTTAGTGAAGAGCAAATTAGAAATTTAGCATTGGAACAAATTGATAAGTTACTTGCAGCTAATTGCAGCAGTCTCCAAAATTATAAGGATATGCCTAAAACAATCAATTCAGTCATTTGTGATGCTGAGAATATGCTCATATTAGATGAAATGTCATACGACGTAGATGAGATGAAAGTTGAGCACTCTAGATTATATACCTGTTTGACTGATGAGAAAAAAATTGTTTATGATAAGATTATGACTGCAGTTGACAATGGCAATGGTGGAGTATTTTTTTATATGGTTATGGAGGGACTGGAAAGACTTTTATATATAAGACATTGTGCTCGGCCTTAAGAAGCAGGAAGGATATAGTTCTTCCAGTGGCTTCTAGCGGTATAGCTTCTTTACTTCTTCCGAGGGGCGTAACCTGCTCACTCAGTTCGGTATACCAATCCAGGTCGATGAAAGCTCAACTTGCAGTAAGATCAAGCCGGATTCTGATGTGTGTGGACTTCTTAAGAAAACAAAACTCATAATTTGGGATGAGGCTCCAATGACCCACAAGCACTGCTTTGAAGCTCTTGATAGGAGCTTGAGTGATATTATGCGCACATCAGATGGTCGATGCTCTGATAAGCCATTTGGTGGATTAGTTGTTGTATTAGGAGGTGATTTTAGGCAAATATTGCCGGTTGTTCCCAAAGGAAACCGAAATGATATTGTGCATGCTACCATTAGTTCATCTAAACTTTGGAACTACTGCGAGGTCCTTAAATTGACAAAAAACATGAGATTGCAAAACATGAGATTGCAGGTAAACCCATTTCATATAAAAAAAATTAATATTTTATGTTTCTATTATTTGTTTATCAAAATGTTTTATATCAATCATATTGTCTATTCTGTAGGCTGGTTCATCTTCTTCAGATGCTTTAGAGATTAGAGATTTGGCTGAATGGATATTACGGGTCGGGGATGGGGATACCGGAGAGGAAAATGACGGAGAAGCTGATCTTAACATACCGGATGACATTCTTATAAGAGATGCAGTTGATCCTATTCCAGCTATCGTTCAATATACTTATCCCGACATATTACAGAATATCAGTCTTGATGGATTTTTTCAGAATAGAGCTGTATTGGCACCAACTAATAAAATAGTTGATTGTATAAATGAATATGTGATGTCATTGTTGCCTGATGAAGAGGTTGAGTATATGAGTTCTGATAGCATCAGTAAGGAGGATGGAGATATTACAGGACACGAGGATGTATTTTCTATAGAGTTTCTTAATATGATTAAATGCTCGGGATTGCCAAATCACCTTATCAAGCTTAAAGTTGGGTGTATGGTCATGTTGCTCAGGAATATTAATCAAGCTTCTGAGCTATGCAATGGAACAAGAATGATTGTCACCAATCTCGGAAAGCACGTAGTTGAAGCAAAAATGACATCGGGTAAAAATATTGGCATGAAGGTTTTTATTCCTAGAATGATCTTGAGCCCATCCGATTTGACAAAATTTCCCGTGAAGTTTCAACGGAGACAATTCCCTTTGGTCGTTTGCTTTGCTATGACTATAAATAAGAGTCAAGGACAATCACTTTCACACGTGGGGCTATACCTTCCTCGACCAGTATTCAGCCACGGTCAGTTGTATGTGGCAATCTCTAGAGTAACCAGTAAAAAGGGGCTCAAAGTTCTAATTTGTGATAAAGATGGTCAGACGCATGATACCACAACTAATGTAGTGTATAAAGAAATTTTCGACAAGTTGTGAGGTAATTTTAATTTATAAATATTAACAAGTTGTGAAAATAGTGTATGTCCTATATGCTTAATAGAATTGATGTCTCTTATTTGCGGTATAAATGTTTTTATCGGTTGCTCAATCAAGAGGGATTTATTCTTTTTGCCGCTAGATCGATATTGTAATTGATGAAATTTTTCCTACAGGTATATCTTCCAAATAGTTAAATTAAAAATTGAAATTATCCAGTCATTTTTGATCTTCCTGTGGATGTTTTAGATGCTTTCAGATTTAATGATTCGGGATGCTATGTTGTTCGCAATTTTCTTGGTCCATATTTAGGCTTGGATTGAATTTTGTTGCTGATTATTATTTGATGTAATAGTATTATGTTGTATGCCCCCCCCCATTAACCTCAATACTCACTATTTATTTTCTTATTTGTTAATGAGCTTCCAAATGTTGCTAAGTTTTAAGTGGAAGGAGGATCCTATAAAATTAAATTATGAAGGGCTGACTGTCAGTTGGCCATCTATATTGGGACTTAGTACATCTGACATCTAAGTATATATATGATCTTTTGCATTCTCCTTTTTAGGGAATAAACTTCATAACCAAAGTTCTTCCCATCATAAGTAGTATTTTGTTCGTTATTTACGTAAGTATTTGATTATATTTGTAGCTTTGATAGAAATAGTATGAGTAATGACATATATATCTCTATTCTTGGGCTGCAGAGCTGAATACAACCCAAAAAAATGATTATTTAGATCAAGAGTTTATTTTCTGATGTAAATAGAGTGGAAATTTTCTGATGTAATAGAATTATGTTGTATGCCCCCCCCCCCATTACCCTCAATACTCACTATTTTTTTTTCTTATTTGTTAATGAGCTTCCAAATGTTGCTAAGTTTTAAGTGGAAGGAGGATCCTATAAAATTAAATCTTGAAGGGCTGACTGTCAGTTGGCCATCTATATTGGGACTTAGTACATCTGACATCTAGCTCCAGTTCACACCAAAAATCACATTGATTTCATTAAGACCATAAGCTCCAAAAAGATGGATTCTCGGATAAACAAGATGGCTGCAAGATTTAATGCTATATACTTCAATGAAGGCTCATCAGAAGCCGCTTATCTTGCGGCTGACTCGGTGGACAAGGTGAGACTTCAAAACTATTCTGTTAACTTACTGGGGCATCACAAGCAGTAGTTATATATAAGTGGAAGCTGGGGGAGGGGGTGGTAAATGTGAGAGGTTCATATGTTCCTTATTTTACGTCAATGGCAGATTCAGGTTTGAGCTTCCAAGAGCTGTTGTTCTATTATTTTGTTAATCATTTATGCTTCTCCTGAAAAGCTTATAGAATTCATGTCAAATTGATTTTGTGCAGAATTAGATCATATTGGTCCATGGGTGGAAAGTTCATGTAAATCTTTGTGCTTCTGATTGAACATTATTAACCATTGGTTACATAGTGAATCTGCAAAAAAAAAAAAAAAAAAGCCACCGGAAAATGGGAGCGTTGGCTCCAAAAAGTAGGGGAGCACCTGCTCCCAATTATGCACAAAACAATGAAAGTTGCTGGAAATAGGGAGCGCCCGCTCCAAAATGAGGGGAGCGCCTGCTCCAAAATTTGCCTATTTCAGCACCAGTTTCTGTCCAAGGGGAGCGCCCGCTCCCAGGCCTGGGGAGCGTCCGCTCCCAATGGACAGTAGTCCTATTCCTTGCCTGGTTTGGAGACTCAAAATAAGTGTTTTCCAAATCCCTCAAAACTAACGCACCCTACCCCCCTTTCTCTATCGTAAACACCGACCCCTTCATCCCTTCTCTCTACAAATCCTCTCATAAACCTTTGAAATCTTCACCCCCTACCCACCAAATCCATATACCCAATCCCTAAACTTTTTCCAAACCCTAATTTCAAGCCTTATCATCCATTAATTCCAACATTTTTGACGAAATTTGAAGCTTTAAAAGGTTATATTTTTTTGGGTTGAAAGCTGCCTTTTTGGGGTGATTTTCGAAGGAAGAATTAGTGGGGAAAGTAGTGACGTCCAAGGGCTGCTTTTCGAGTTCATCCTCTCCAACTCCGGTGAAACTCCGGCGACAATCCGGCAACTCTGTTCCGGTAATTTTTATCTGTTTGTAAGCTATTTTTCAGTATTATAATGGGTAAATGGGGTAGAGATAAAAATGTTCCCAATCCCCCGGTTGTGGAAGAACCCCAATATGATCAACATAGGTTTGTTTCTAACAAAGCGGATAAATTTTATAATGATCATCTGGGTAATGCATTCAACGTAGAACGGGAATTCGATTGGGAAAGTTGTAATTTAAAGGAGATTTTTACTTTTTATAAATGGAAGATGCTTGCGTCAAACCCGGGCACTTGGGGATTGAATAGAATTGTTCAGGAGTTTTATGCCAATGCGTGTGCTAGAGGTGAATACACCCAATTCTTATGTGCATGGGTTGGAGGTCCCGTATACCAGCACGGTGATCAATAGGTATTACAGTATGCCCGCTAATGTGTCAGAGGAGAATTGTGCGTATCAGAAGTTAATAAGGGAGATGAAGACAAAGGAGGATATATTGGGGCACCTCCCAGCATTCTCGATCACACTTGGGGTGAACATTGACCCTACATGGTACAAAAAGGGAAACATAATGAATACTAGGGATCTGAGTGAGGAGTTAGCCATTTTACACCGATTTATTTGTGAGCGGATTATGACCTCATCACACTATGGGGATGTTAGTTGGAGAAGGGCGGCACTGATGCATGTTGTGGTTTCGAGAAACAGAATAAACACCGGATTGATTATGAGACATGAGATCATCAGATTGGCCAACAACATGGGAAGGTCGAACTACAACTTTCCTATTCTTATCACGGAGTTGGCAGAGATAGCAGGGCTTAATATGCGAGGACATCCGTAATCTGAAGTCGGGGTCGATGATTGATAAGTTCACGCTCACCAGCTTCAATCGAGCGAGGATAGGACCACAAATAGGCCATGGAGTTGATGATGAAGGTGAGAGGGAGATGCACGACATGGATCCTACAGAGGGAGCATATTACTTGGCGGGGCAAGTAGAATTGATTGAAGAGAACGTGAGAGGATTGAGGATGGAGTTTGGGCAGTTGCAGAACAGAGTGGAGGCAGAGATTGAGACTAACCAGATGTGGAGAGAAAGATTGGAAGGGAAGATGGACAACGAGATTGGGCAAGCTCAGGCATTCAGGGAGGAGCAAATGCGGATGATGCATTTGATGATGGAGACACTACCCCCTCCGCCCCATCAGTGAGTTGGTTGAGGTATTCCCTTCCCCTTCCTTATTTCATTTGTTCTGTAGTAATGCATAAGGGGACTATTCATGGTTTAGTGAGGGGGTGGGGTACCTGTATGCGGTATGTATATATAGTTGCCTTCTTCTTTACTTAAAAAAAAAAATCAAATAAAAAAATAGAAAAAAAAAGATATCAAAGGTTAAGTCTATATAGACTGTGTTAAACTGCCTGCTGCAACAACATATTTTTATGGTCACCAGCACACGAGCAGGTCTGATTAGGCAGTCACTTTGTAAACATGATATCAAAGGTTAAGTCTATATCCAGTCCCTATTTGATATTACTGCCTTCCATTGAATTTGATTTTTGGCTTGAAGAAATCGAATGGGAGTTCAAAATTGATATTTCTGTCAATGGTTAGGTCAATATCTAGACCCGGCCTTTTGCATTGATGAAAAGGAACATTGTTAATGGGAGTTTGAATCATTCTTTTTCCCACTGATAAATAAAAAGTACATATAAGGATTGAGCAAAACTAACCACAAATTCATAGTTGCCTATATGATAACTTTGTTGCTGGATCAGATTCTCGGTTCCAATGGATGTCTGCATCATATCAATTAGAGCAGATGGTGGAGGAATGGTGCTTTTGTTATCTTTTCTGTGTAACAACTGTACAACATCATGTCTCCTGTGGAAAGAGAGTGGTGTTTGACTACCCAGCTTTTCTTTATTAACAGCCAAGAAAGGATTATCACCCATCTTCTCTCTATTAACTGTCATAGTAGGATTACTTGAAGCTTGGAAACTATTCATGGTTTAGTGAGAGGGTGGGGTACCTGTATGTGGTATGTATATATAGTTGCCTTCTTCTTTACTTAAAAAAAAAATCAAATAAAAAAATAGAAAAAAAATGATATCAAAGGTTAAGTCTATATAGACTGTGTTAAACTGCAATTTGCAATAACATATTTTTATATATAGAAAAAAAATAACATTATCCGTAAGATGTACCTTATTTACCATGTTTGTTTTATTTATTTTGCTTCTTTTACTAATTTATTATTGATCATTGTATTATTTTAAATGTTTTTCTTCCCCATATGAAGTTCTATTGACCGACTAATGCACATTTACCTTTACCTGTGTGGCTTGAGTTACTTGAATCTTGGCTTATGCCCTTCACATGCCAGTTGAATATGTTGATTTTCGTCATTTATTTGTTCAGCATGATAATATTAGTTCTTATGACTTGTAATGGTCTTCTAATGTGAAGCCTCTCAATGGCTACATGATTGGATCCCCTGTGTAGTCATTGTATTGCTCAGGATGGTGATTGTATATATTGTATCTTCCTTAATCCTTATGCTTTGCATATGTATGAAAACACACTTTGTTATGCTTAACTTGTCCGTTTAGGTTATGCCATATATGATTTTCACTTGGCCCATGGTTTGTCTATAACCATTTCTTAAGCTGGTTAATTTTTGATGGGTATCTTATTTGTATATGTAGTCTAAAAATGTGTGTCAATGTGAAGCCTCAATATAATTGATACCCCATCAATGCTATTGTAGAGTCAGACCAATGTTGACTACTATATTCTGTTTAAGGAGTTCTTTAACCAATCAATTTCCATCTCTCTATAGTGCGAGTGGATTGAAATGAATTTGATAATTCCTCCAGATGGGAATTAGAAGACCCATGTAGGTCAAGAGGACCTGCTATATATGGTTGACCGGCTTTCTAAAGCTAAGTAGTTATTCGATGTAGTCTAAATGTTGGTGATTACGGAGAAGATGTTGATGCGTGTTCGTGATTTTCGGCATTGTGGTTGATATTGAACTGATAATATCAAGCCACATTGTGATTGTGTGCCTTTTTTTGTGAAATATGTTAGCATGAAATACTTTTGATATGATCTTGAGTTTGTTATATTTATTCATCTTCATCATTGATCAAAAAGCATTTTATATAAATATAATGCAATTCATACAACTTTCATGCTTTAAGGTAGTCACTTCTTTCATGAATCCTATTGATGTCTCCATTTAATTTAGCTTAAACTTTTCATATGTAAATTGCTTATGCATAATTGAAAATTGACGTTTCAAAGGAAACAATATATATTATAATCGAAACTACACTATTAAAAAAATTTGAGTTGCTGATGCGAGGTGACTAGCTCCCTTGATTTACCTTAGTTTTCGTTATTAGTTTTATTTGTTCATTTTATGATTCTTATAACTAATAGCCATCTCCACCCCAATTGCAGTGTAGTTATTATGGAAGAAGATCCTAATCCAGGTGCTATAAGAGGGTGTATGTCATTTCAAAGTTTCAATACTTCTATCGATGTAAGTACATGGGTTGAGTAACCCAACCTTTTTCAAAGACTATTTTCTTCCTCCCGTGTCATCATTGCGTTTGCCCTCATCTCATTACTATCTTCGTTGAAATTGAATGGAGAAGCTACGAATCCAATCCAACCAAAATCTTCCACTCTCAATGGCTACATGAATTCTTGATTCATAGGAATGGGTGATTGTATATATTGTATCTTCCTTAATCCTTATGCTTTGCATCTGTCTAAAAACACACTTTGTTATGCTTAACTTGTCCGTTTAGGTTATGCCATATATGATTTTCACATGGCCCATGGTTTGTCTCGTGTCTGGGGAAGTTTTGTTGTTTGATTACATGTTTTATGCATTTATGTTCTATGATCTATTTGAGATCACTGGCTGAATGTGGTTGCTGAGGATAGGTTCACTATCAAGGGGATTTTGAGATGAGTTTGGAGAAATGAGGACTGAAATGGTTTGTCTATAACCATTTCTTAAGCTGGTTAATTTCTGATGGGTATCTTATTTGTAGATGTAGTCTGAAAATGTGTGTCAATGTGAAGCCACAATATAATTGATACCCCATCAATGCTATTGTAGAGTCAGACCAATGTTGACGACTATATTCTGTTTAAGGAGTTCTTTAACCAATCAATTTCCATCTCTCTATGGTGCGAGTGGATTGAAATGAATTTGGTAATTCCTCCGGATGGGAATTAGAAGACCCATGTAGGTCAAGAGGATCTGCTATAGATGGTTGACTGGCTTTCTAAAGCTAAGTACTTATTCGATGTAGTCTAACTGTTGGTGATTACGGAGAAGATGTTGATGCGTGTTCGTGATTTTCGGCATTGTGGTTGATATTGAACTGATAATATCAAGCCACATTGTGATTGTGTGCCTTTTTTTGTGAAATATGCTCATCTTTTCATTTGCGTATTTTTGCTGAAGCCATTCAAAACCATTCACTTCAAGTTTTCCGGTTACTGATTTGCAACCTAAGGTAAGGCCAAAATGTACATGAAAATCAATATTGTGTCTCTTAGGGAAATACTTCTGCATCCTTATGAAGTTGGGAGCGAGAATCATTTGATCAACATGTACATGAAAATCAAGATTGTGTCTCTTTCGAAAGGTGTTAATCTGTGGTTTGCTGTTTGTGTGGTAGTGGTGTTGGTAAACTAGAAGAGTAAGAAATGCTATACAGTTTAAAGGACCTAAAATAAGCAGGAGTAATCGCTGGCTATAGTGGTTCATCCCAAGTTTTTGGAGGATCATTTTGGTCCTTGGAATTATTTAACATTATGTAAGTAATATTAAACTTTAATATGCCCGTCGAATTTCGACGGGTTACTCACTAGTAATCCCTAAAAGTAAGGTTCTCCTTTAAGCAATTTAACCGTGTAAATTAAAGTGATTTATTATCTACTTTAGTGATATTTGACAACAAGTCAAATAATATTCCAATTTTATTGATATTTGACAACAAGTCAAACTTTTTAATAATATAACCGAGCACATATTAATAACAAATGTACACATGAATTAGGTTAAGACATACTCCCTCCGTCCCATTTGAAGCTTCACCTTTTATTCAAATGGGTGTTCCATTAGAAGCTTCATCTTTCTTAAAATGGTAAAAAATATGGGTCACACTTGTCAACTCCACTCACTTCTTCCTCTCACATACTTAAATTGTGGATCCTACTTGTCATACCCACTAACTTTTCCTCCTCACACATTTAAATTAAGGGTCCTGAACGAAATAAAAGTGACGGGCTAGGCCCAACGAGCAAGCTCAATTATTTACATATTATTGCCACCACATTCTCAATGAGCTAGACCCAATTATTACCAGGCCCATCAGCAAGATCAGTCGACCTAGCTCATTATCTGACCTACGTGGTCCCGACCTAGCTATCGTCAGACATACGATCCAGATCCCAGTTCGGGCATGACCCGATCCTATCCATCAGTCAGGTCGACCTGGATCCAAACAGACGACTCGACCTACGATGCTATGTCGACCTACAGAGTCCAGGCGTGAATACAATTCTTTCCATAACGGACACCCTACAAATCAGGAGTTATTTATGGATAAGATCTCTTATGCTAATCTGATCCACGATTCTAGGGATCTAGCACAATCCTATTACAAATATAACTCTCATCTACAACTATAAATACATGACAATATCAACCGTTCCAAGGTAATTGCTATTTGTTATTCTGAATACATTGTTCTTTATAACTTATCAGTTCTCATATACACCATACTTATTCTCACGCCCGAGGGTCTTCGCCGGAGGCTATTTCGGCTAGTCGTGGGTTCTGTTTTCAGGTCAGGAGCCAGGTGATTAGTCTTGCAGCTGGACGGAGATTGATTACAGCATGATTCCTGCAGTATCAGTTTGGTTCCATTGTCGGGAATCGTTGCTTATTGACCTCGAAATTTCTTACAACCCATCATCATGGTGAATTCTGACGGTCATGTTTCAGAAGCCTCGAACGAACGTAACGAAGGAAACACCGGTGCTAATACGGACGTTGGTGCTGGAAATCGCAATATCAACATGCGTCCTCCTCCTCTGCACCCAGGAGGTCGACACGTTCGAACAGTGTTGCTGATGGCAGAGGCTTGCGAGATGGCAGAAGGGAGAAAAGACCTATGACCGAGCAAGGAGCACAACCCCCTCCGAAGCGCCAACAAGCAGGGCGAATGGCTGCAGGCGACAAACCAGGTCCCTCAACCGATCCCCTCAGTAGGAAGGAGATGCTATTGGAGCGGGCTAGAATCTTGGCAGAACTGCTAGAGATGGAGGAAGAGCTCGGGCTGAATGACAGAAGGTTGGAAAGATCAGCCCCTTCACAGGTCTCTCACAGGCAGCCCGACGGAAGTGCTAGGCAAAGCAAAAGTGGCAGGAAGAATGGCGAGCGACAGATCGTACCTCACGTTCGCACCCACATATCGGTCCCACCTGACGACCTGCGTAGTCATCTCAATAACAACAGGGAGAAGGAGGCTGAGTCGGAGTTGAGGCAACAAAGGGAAGCTGAAAGGAATAGGCATAGGTCGCCTGCCAGGACGAAGAGGCCTCATTCTCGTCGCAAGGAAAACAGGCGCAGGTCGCCTAGTAGAGCGGAAAGATCGCAATCTCATCAAGATAGGAATGGGCGAAGGTCGCCATCAAGAGGGGATAGGCGCAGGTCGCCTGTAAATTCAGTAAGGTCGCCTTCTCATAGAGGTCGACAAGGTAGAGAGATGACTCACCCAAGAAGTGAAAGGCCTAGGGCCAACTCAAGAAGGGAGCCTCACCGGGATGAGCGACAGAGAGCCAACTCAAGAAACAACAATTGAGATGCTAGGGAATGGTTGCAGTGGAAAAAGAGATTAGAACAATGGGAGGCCGACAGGAAGGAGGATACTGGAATGGGCGAACGAAACGATTTTACTCTTCGCCCCTTGTCCAGAGAATTGCTCGAGAAACGACCTCCCAAAGGCTTCAAGTTTCCCACCTTGACAAATATTCAGGTGCGACGAATGACTAGAACCATATGCCGCATTTGGAGGCTACCATGTGTTTCGTCTCCACCGAATATGATATGATGTGCAAGGCACTTACCAGCACCCTCATAGGGCAGCACTGACCTGGTTTCGTGGTTTGGCACCAGGTTGTATTACCATATGGCATTATATGAGAAAGAAGTTCCTAGATCGCTTCTCGACAGCTGGAGCCCGAAAGTTGACGGTCACCGACTTGAACAATTTGGCGCAAGGAAAGAATGAAAGCTCGATGAGCTATTATACCAAGTTCAAGGAGATGGTCGACCAAATTGAAGAGGAACTGACGGACAGGGAAGTGATAAACTACTTCAGGAATGGGGTGACCTCTGCAGACTTAGACTACGAGCTGCAAGTCAGAAGCATGAAGACTCGTCAAGAATTGTTTGAAAGGGCCTACAATGTGGCAATAGCTGAAGAGAGGAAGGAAAAGAAGAAAGAAAAAGGTTCCAAGTCCGAGGCCGCAGATACTGATAAGAAGGATCCAGCTAAGAATGGAGGTAACAACAAGAACGGGAAAAACAGAACTAGGGCGACTGAGAGAGTGCCCGAGACTTTTACCCCGTTGACAGTAAGTCGCACTGAAATTTTGAATACGGTCGAGCTAGGCCCACCTGCCCCAATGAACCCAGGAAATAAGTTCAGAAGGGATAACAACAAATTCTGTGATTATCACAAGGATACGGGCCACACTACAGAGGACTGCATGAGTCTGAAGCGTATCATTCAGAAGTGGGTCGACAGTGGGAAGCTCGACAGATATGTGAAAGGAGCTCAACCTGGCGGAGGTGAGAGAGCACCTGGTGGTATGCAAGAGCCAAGGCAACCTCGACTGAATTTGGGAGTGATTACTGAGCAAACAAGCAACACTGCTCTGAAGCACAAGATTTTCCAGCTCAATAAATCCCCTCACGTGCCACCTAGAAGCTACATCAGGGATGAGGTAATCAGTTTCTATCCGAACGAGCTAGCAACAAACATGGTGGCCAGAGAGAAAGTTATCATTATCCAAGGATTAATTGATGGGTGTACGACGAGCAGACTCTTGGTAGACACGGGGGCCTGCAAGGATATCCTTTTCTACAAGACATTCAAAGAAATGGGACTTACAAAGGAGCAGTTGTCGCCCTATGATGGTCGAATTGAAGGCTTCACCAACCATAGGGTGGACGCTAGAGGACAGATAGTGCTGGACGTCGACATAGGCCAGCATCCATTCAGGGTCACGACCAAGGTAACATTTATTGTCATTGATGTAAATAGTGATTATGTTGCTATTTTGGGTATCCCTGGCCAGGTCGTACTTGGAATGGTGGCCTCTATTCCCCATCAGCGAGTTAAGCTCCCGACGATAGCTGGAATAGGCTGCGTGCAAAGTACAACTCGAGCTTACCTTGATCATGTCCTTCGAACAAGGAAGAAGAGGGAACTAGAAGTTGACACTCCTGAGGGATACTTAAAGCTTTCTAAATCTGTCACCACAACTTCACGACTATCTACAATCACCTGCGTGGATGAGGCGACCTATCACTCACATGACTATGTCATGACTGAGCCGACACGTCCCTCCCAAGACACTATGGTTGATTGGGATGCAGTTATGGTCGACCAAGTCATCATAGGCGACCTATGCCTACAGATCGACCAAAACTCGGGGGCCACCAGCGACGAGATTGCAGCTGAGCTAGATGGCATGATTGTTGAAGAAGCTCCCCACTTGGGGGCCGAAGAAAGAAAGAGGGTTCGTGAGATCATTATTGAGACCCTACAGTTCAGAGATGGTCCGGAGTTAGAAGCTGTGGATGAGCTAGAAGCAGTGGCGACTAATCCCTCCTATCCCGATCAAAAAATTCGAATTGGAAAGCAGTTGTCAGCTGAGAAAAGAGCAGAGATTGTCAAGCTACTGGGAGAAAGCAGTGATGTTTTTGCTTGGCGTGTGGAAGACATGAAAGGAATCAAAGAGGAGGTTGTTGTTCACAGACTGGAAGTTAATCCGACTATGAAACATAAGGCACAGAAGCTACGAAGTTTTGTTCGCTCGCGACAAAGAAGAGGCAATCAAACTTGAGGTACAAAAACTTTTAAGTGCAGGCAGGTATCATTAAAGAGGCCACTCATACCACCTGGCTAGCAAACGTGGTAATGGTAAAGAAATCAAACGGCAAATGGCGTTTGTGTGTCGACTTCACCAACCTTAATCTAGCCTGCCCAAAGGATTGCTATCCTCTACCTCGGATCGACAAGCTCGTAGATTCTATAGCTGGACACACCACATTGAGCTTCCTCGACGCCTATTCGGGCTACAACCAGATTTAAATGGACAAGGACGATATAGTGAAGACGGCCTTAGAAGCTGCTGGGGGTATCTACTGTTACAATATGATGCCATTCGGCTTGAAGAATGCAGGAGCGACCTACCAGAGGATGGTCAACAAAGTCTTTGCCTCCCAAATTGGCCGAAACATGGAGGCCTACGTCGACGATATGGTCATCAAAACAAAGGCCGGACGTCACGTGGTCGACCTAAGGGAAACGTTTGCCAATTGCGAGCAAACGACATGAAGCTAAATCCTAGCAAGTGCGTATTTGGGGTAGCTGCAGGGAATTTTTTGGGTTTCATGGTTTCTCAGCGAGGTATTTAAGCCAATCCTGAAAAGATCAAGGCTCTGGTCGACATGAAGGAGCCTACGAGTATCAAGGAGATGCAGCGACTCAATGGTAGGGTGGCAGCCCTAGGTCGCTTTATTGCTAAGTCGGTAGAAAGGTCTCTCCCCTTCTTTAAATCTTTGAGGGGGACGAAAGATTTTGAGTGGACGGCTGAATGTCATTCGTCGTTCCTACAACTCAAGGAGTATCTTGCTTCCCCACCATTATTGAGCAGCCTGATTATGGGAGAAACACTGTTCGTTTATCTATCTGTTGGCAACCAAGATGTGGCCGTTGTTTTAGTTCGAGAAGAAGGAGGGCTTCAGAAGCCCATATATTATGTTAGCAAGGCCTTGTCCGATGTGGAAGGTAGATATTATAATGCAGAGAAGGTGGCTTACGCTTTGGTCGTAGCTTCCAGGAAATTACGAGCCTATTTTCGAGCTCACCCTATTGTCGTGCTAACTAATGTACCTATGAGGAAGATCCTACATAAGCCAGAAAGTTCAGGCATATTACTCAACTAGTCAATTGCTCTTACAGAATTCGACATAGAGTATAGGCCTCGAAAGGCATTGAAAGCTCAAGCTTTGGCAGACTTCTTGGTCGAGCTTACGTTCACCAAGGAAGACATCGAAGTATGAGCTCAGAAAGAGAAGATAAAAGGGAAGGAGCCAGCAACTCAGCCCGCCATAAGTTTGCCCGACGATTGCTGGAAGGTATACTCTGACAGGTCGGCAACAAAAAACGTTAGTGGAGCTGGGATTCTATTGGTCGAACTAGAATCGGGGACAGTCTACGAGGAAGCATTGAGATTCAAATTTGAAGCATCTAACAACCAGGCCGAGTATGAAGCTTTGGTCACGGCCATCGAATATGCAAAATCCTTTGGGGCAACCAAGATCACGGCTTACTGTGACTTGCAGTTGATAGTAAATCAAGTTAGAGGAGAGTATGAAGTCTTGAATCCCACCTTGGTCAAGTACTGTGACCTGGTGAAGGAGCTGATCAAAGATCTAGAATTTTGGGAGATACAGAGGGTTGATCGAGATGATAATGAATTGGCCGACCTACTCCCAAAACTAGCTACATCGGACGAGCAGCATGGGGAACCTATCTCTTACCTTGAACATCCAGCTTATGAGAGGGTACAGATTCAATGCCTGGAGGATACTACTAGAGATTGGGTCTACACCAAGTGCTGGATCGAGGAAATTCGAGCATACTTAGAAACCGACGAGCTACCTGATGACGAGAAAGTAGCTCGAGCTATCAAGAAAAAGGCTCCGAGGTATGTTATTCAAGGAATTTAGTTATTCAGGAGGTCCTTCACTAAGCCTTTATTGAGATGTGTACATCCCCAAGAAGTTACCCAGCTGATGTACGAGGTGCATAGTGGAGTATGTGGTGGACACCCGGGGGCCAGAACTTTGGCCAACAAGTTGATTACAATGGGCTATTATTGGCCACACATGAGGGCTGACGCTCACGACTTCGTTCAAGGGTGTGATCAATGTCAAAGGTTCGCCAATCTACCTCACTTGCCTACCACCGAGCAAACTCTAGTGGTCGCAACTTGGCCCTTCGATATGTGGGGAGTAGATTTGATTTTTCCCTTCCTACCCGCCCAAGGAAATTGCAAGTATGTGATCGTTGATATTGATTACTTTACAAAGTAGGTCGAGGCTAAGCCATTAGCCAGGAATACAGAGGAGAATGCCATCAACTTCATTCACGACTTTATTTGGTCTCGATTTGGGATTCCACGAGCTATAGTGTCGGATAACGGGCTACAGTTCTCCGCAGCTTTCGAAGATGAAATGAATAGAGTAGGAGTCAAGCATTGGAAATCTTCAGTCGCCTATCCTCAAGGCAACGGGCAAGCTGAAGCAGCGAACAAGTTGGTCCTCTCCGCACTCTAGACAGGTCTAGTTGGTCGACGTAGCAACTGGTTGGACAAACTCCCCATCGCTCTCTGGGCAGTCCGCACAACCACTCGGGGGCCCACGGGTGAAACCTATTTCACTCTAGCATATGGATCAGAAGCCATGGCACCGGCTAAGCTACAATTCCCTACAATAAGGGTAATTTTCTTTGATCAGGGTAAGAACTGCACCAACAGGTTGATCGACTTGGATTTTATCGACGAGAAGCGAGATACAGCTCAGTTACGGATGATCAATTATAAGCAGAAAACTAAGAGCTATCACGATAAGAAAGTAAAGATAGGATCGTTCCAAGTAGGATACCATGTGTTAAGAAGGATCGAGTCAACTGGAAGGAGAACTCAGATGAACAAGTTATCTCCCAACTGGGAAGGTCCCTACATCGTTACTCGAGTTATTAAAGAGGGAAATTACATGGTCACCCATCTAGATGGTGAAGAGTTAAAGCACCCGTGGCATGCTACCCACCTTATCAGATACTATTTCTAGTTCAGTCTTCTAGTTCAGTTTTCTAGTTCAGTTTTCTAGTTCAGTTTCAAAGTTAGTTTCCGTTTTCAATTTTGAGATTTGTTCTAGTTCTAGCTCTCCGTTTTCTATGTAATCGTACTACTACTTCAATAAAGTTGCAGTTCTATTTAACCAAAAATATTGTTACATTTGTGCATATATTCTAATAGACTCGATTCTTAATCAGTCTCATTCATTTAACAAGTCCGACTTATAGTCGACTTCGTTCTAACAGGCTCAACTCTTAGTCAGCCTCGTTCCTTTAATCAGGCTCGATTCTTAATCAGTCTCGTTCATTTAACAAGTCCGACTTATAGTCGACTTCGTTCTAACATGCTCGATTCTTAATCAGTCTCATTCATTTAACAAGTCCGACTTATAGTCGACTTCGTTCTAACAGGCTAGACTCTTAGTCAGCCTCGTTCCTTTAAACAGGTCCGACTCTTAGTCGACCTCGTTCTAATAAGATTCGACGCTTAGTCAATCTCATTACCAAATGAGCCAAGTATTAGGTCGATTTTATTTCTAAAACTAGTCCGACCCAATGCTCGTTGCGATCTCATTTATCTTATCAAATCTAGTTCGACATACATTCATAACAAGGATCATGGCAAAAGATTCAAAGTATGAAGGTTCAACTACGATTAAAACAAAACAAGTCCCCCAAAGTGGGCCAGGACTTAGACAAACAAAAACATGTCAAGCTAAGATGCCTCCCAAAAGCTAGGCCAAGGCATTGATACATACATAAAAGAAAAAAATTGTTTTGAAACTTGTCTCGTTACATTGCCCAAGTTAATAAACAAAGAAACTTCAAGCAGCAGGATCATCCTCAACTTGATCATTGATATTAGATTGGGGGCCAAAAGTTGCTTCCTGTTGTTGAAGGTTGTTGAGCTTGCCAAATTCAGTAAATCCTTACTTGGGGGTGTCTCCCTCGAAGGCTAACTCATCAGGATCTTCAAGCTCCTTTAATAAAGCATTGAAATTTACCGGCTCAATGGGAGGCACCACCCAAGGCTCAGCCTTCAACTCAGCATCCTCATCAGCTAGGGCAGCCAAATCATTATCATTATATGGGACAAGTGGGTAAGCCTGACGAGCTGCCATGTCGTACTGTTCCTCTGAGGCCCACTTGGCTAGCTGCTCAAGGGATAGGTCGACTGAAGGATCAACTAAGATGCGGCGAGCCATATGGCGGCGACCCACATCAAAGAACGTTCTCGCCTGCTCAGTGACATAGTTATGACAATCGTCACTCTCCTTCTAAGCTTCGATAGCAGCCATGGGAGCTTCTTCCAACCTGGCCTGGGCCTCTTCATCCCATTGCTGCCGAGCTCATTTCTGGTCATCAGTTTGCTTTGCTAGCATGGCAGTACTTTCTTCCAGCATCTTGGTTGCCACTTCAAGATCCTGATCAACCATCTCTTTACCCAACTTGGCTGCTGCCAGCTCCTTTTTGGCGTCACCTAGCTCGCCCCAAGCATCCTCCTTGGCCTTCAGAGCATCATCCTTCACAAGTTTGAGAGACTCATAGGCTGATTCCAGATCAGCATGCCTCTCCTCAAGGTCAGCGTATTTCTTCTCCAACAGTCCCAACTCATTAGACTTCTGATCCAGAATGTTCTTCGCAAGTTTCTCCTACTCTTCAGAAGCTTTCCAGTAGCTTGTAGCTAGCTCAACCATAGCAAGAGCCTACAACAGCAAAACCCAAGAATCAGATCGGCTAAAACTAGGTCAAGAGGAAAATGCGAGCAAAAAGAAGAAACTGTAATCATGTGAGAAATTTGAAAGTATTACCTCGGAATGAGCCAGCCCCGATCTAATTTCAGCGGTCAAGCCCTTGTCAATAAATTTTTTAACCAGATCCTGGTCTGCAGCTCTCCTTACCACCATTTAGCCATACTCTAGCTCCGGATACTCCCTGCAAAAGCTGTCCACCCTGGTGAGCAAAGCAACATCGCTCAGCTTATCCACGCGAGCTTGAACTAGCTCGGGGTATGAGACTTAAATAGTTGGAGGATGGGAGCTACTGGTAACGGCCTTCCCTTTTAAAGATGGGGGGTTGGTTTTGGATCGTTTCTTCGTCTGGAGGGGACGATCATCTTCTTCCTCCTCATCACCTTCCAGGTCAACAACAGGGGTCCTGGCCCTAGTTCGAGGAGCCTCCTGCACCAACTCCCGTACTGGCTCAGTCTCCACCTCAACTCCAGAATTAAAGGTCTCTTGGACCACTCCCTCTGTCTTCTCTGCCTCCACTTGGTCAAGTTCCTCCTCCTCAATAGGGATCAACCCTTAGTATTTTCATCAATCAGCTTAAACAACTTCTGTTGGTTCTCAGCCTCCTTCTGACGGTTTTCTCGGGCATTAGCAGCCCCACAGCTCCTCTTGCTCTTTTTTACGTTGACAACACGTCCCATGTTAGCCTCTTGCTCGGGAGTAAGAACTGTACAAGACCCAAAAAAACCAAGTGTTAGTTCGATATATAAAAGTTCTATGTACGAGCTGAAAGTTCTACATACGAGAAAAACATGTACGAGCTAAAGTTCTACATGCGAGCAATCAATTGACGAGCTAAGGGATTAAAGCGAGTAAACACTTACCACCAAAGTGATCCACATTCAGCCTGCAGTGATCCGGCTCTTTTTTGCACTCATGGCACTGACTTTCAAACCTAAATCTACCCCCCTCATGGGTGACCCAGTCAGGATACCTCAAGTATCTAACTATGGGGACCAAAGGAACTACATCCCCCTTACCAAGCATCATGCCATCTTGAATATAATTATTTTTTGTGGTCCCCAAAATCTCCTAGCTAATAGGGCCCCTCTCAGCTAGCTCGACCAATTTCTTATACAACTCGTCACTCCAGTTAGGTACCCAATAGTCCTCCTCCTTTATCACATCAGTCTCATCATTTGGCAACGGGAATTCCCATCCCCTCCTATTTTCAACTACAATGACATTAGCATTCCAGCCACTCACTTTGCTTGGAATGTTAACAAAAAGCTTTGGGGCATGGGGCCTAGAGGGGGTGCTGATCCCCATATCTACTTTGTCCGTGGTAATCTTGAAAAACATCCTAAATACGTGAAGGCAAGGCTCAAACCCTAAGAACCTACACATCATTGCTAAGCATACTAGGACTCTACAAGTATTGGCTCCTAGTTGAAGAGGCAAGGCATCCATACATTCCAAAAACTCATTGATAAAGGGATCTAAAGGCAGTCTTATGCCAGCCTCAAATTGGCCATAGAAGAAGGCCACCCTAGTGGGATCAGTGGTGTAGGTATCACCAAACCGGGACATAAACTCCTTCTTGATGTAGTGGGTCACATTAAACTCTTTCCCATCTACCTCGTAGAAGTTATACACCATGGCTACCCGAGACTCTAAGTTCTTTTTCCCTCAAATTGGCTTAGGAGGTATATAGCCCCTCTCATTCTTCCCTTTGGCCACTGAGGAGTCGAATGCATCCACAATCCACGGGCTAGATGAAGTAGAAGTTGTAGCTCCCCCTTGAGCTGCCATATCTGAAGAAGAAGAAACAGGGGAATCAGTCCTATGTTCATACTCAGGCGACCTACTTAAGGACGACCTAGATTCCCTGGAAATCCCTTTCTATTTCTAAGGATGGAGGGCTTATTGGGATCCTTGACATAGAACAAAGCTAGATGGTCGAGTAACTCGTGAAAAAGATGAAAAAATACAACATTTGGGTCATCTATCCCTAAATCTCCCAAGTTCTCTCCTACGGGCAAATCTAATTCACTAAAAGCCAATCCCCACCTTATCAAGATGGAGGCGCACTCAGTCATAGACATCTCCTTCCACACTCCCCCTATGTGCTTATATATTCGGTGATTAACGGTACAATACCCATACCAAGCCCCAGGTTCACAACTAAAGGTCCTAGCCATGGCAGAAATCAACAAAAGCTCGAAAACAAGACGGAAAAGCAAAGAAATCAAAGAATACCTCAAATTAAGTTGGTGACGAAGGTCGTAACGAGTAAAATAGAGGACTGGGGGCACCGGAGATCAAGAGCTTTGCTTTGCCTGTCGCCGAAAATATATGCCAGAATATTGAAGGTTGGTAAAATTCAAAAAGGAAAAGGTTTTCCCCTTTTATACTTCGAATTAATACTTTCTTGAAGTGGAAAGGGTAGGGGTTTTTTAAACGGTTAATCAACATTTAAATACCCGGACGGTTTTCAAGGCTGCAATGATTACGGAAATACGGCGCTTCTACTGATCCAGCCGTCAACAGTCAACGTCCAGGATTGAGCCACGTCACCATTGGTTGACCAAACAGCAGTTCGAGCATTGACCTACGATCTACTTCAAGCTAAATTGAAAATTTCTTATAACTTCCTGGTCGACGAAAATCAACTCAGAAAGTTGGGGGCCACTGAACGGAATAAAAGTAACGGGCTAGGCCCAACGAGCAAGCCCAATTATTTACATATTATTGCCACCACATTCTCAGTGGGCTAGGCCCAATTATTACCAGGCCCAAGGCCTATCAGCAAGATCAGTCGACCTAGCTCATTGTCCGACCTACGTGGTCCCGACCTAGCTATCGTCAGACATACGATTCAGATCCCAGTTCGGACATGACTCGATCCTATCCATCAGTCAGGTCGACATGGATCCAAACAGACGACCTCGACCTACAATGCTATGTCGACCTACACAGTCCAGGCGTGAATACAATTCTTTCCATAATGGACACCCTACAAATCAGGAGTTATTTATGGATAAGATCTCTTATGCTAATCTGATCCACGATTCTTGGGATCTAGCACAACCCTATTACAAATATAAATCTCATCTACAACTATAAATACAGGACAATATCAACCGTTCCAAGGTAATTGCTATTGGTTATTCTGAATACATTGTTCTTTATAACTTATCAGCTCTTATATACACCATACTTATTCTCACGCCCGAGGGTCTTCGCCGGAGACCATTCCGGCTAGTCGTGGGTTCTATTTTCAGGTCAGGAGCCAGGTGATCAGTCTTGCAGCTGGACGGAGATTGATTACAGCACGATTCCTGCAGCATCAGGTCCCACTTGTCATATCCACTCACTTCTTCCCTCTCACAACCCTTCTCCCACTCATCACTTTTCTTAATTTGTGTGCCCTCACCAAAATGGTGAATTTTCAAATGGGACGGAGGGAGTATTGGATACATGGCTTGTACAAAAGAAAAGTTTTAACATAATAAGAATTGATTTTTTAATAGATTAATATTTTATACAAAAATGGATTATATTTTATAATTACATGTATTATATTTTATCAGGAGTATAAAAATAAGTTATAGTTAATTTAATAACATGATGAATTGCATTTTATAATAAAATAAATTACTTTATAATTCAAGTTTACAGTCAAACTTCACAATTCCAAATAATAAATAAGTGAGACTAGAGACACTTGCTATTTTGGAGATGGGCGTATTTGGTCCGTTTAAAAACTAGTGTAGGAGAAAAGGAGTCGACATTATATGTACCACATTTGTGTATCATATTGTGTATCATAGGTGATCTAACGATTATAAATCAATATGCATGATGACATCAGCCCATAATAACTCATAACTGTTGGATCACATGTGGTACATAATGTGATACACAAAAGACATACAAATTGTACCCGATCATATACCAAAGAAATTGTTATTTACACCCGAATGTTACCGATGCCCCTAAATGACAATTATTACAAAATTTTCATCAATTCAAATGACCATATTAACCCTTAAAAATATTATGCCTAAATGAGGGTTTCATATTATTATTTTTTGGTCTTCTTCCATTTTTAAGCTGCGGGTGAGAATGTTGTTAGACTATTACTTCTTCGTCCTCTTATTGTTTTCCAGCCAAGTTGGAGTATGAGTTTCCTTCATACAACAGCGACACCATCATTCAATACTTCACACCATGATGCTTCTTCAACCCAAATTCCTCTGCCATAACGACAAATTCCGTGACATCAACGTTGAATTTTCTGGGCAACTCATAAATGTACATCCTGAGCGGGGAAGAGGACGAAGATCGAGTGGTGTACAAGGACGGTGTAACGCCCCCAATCGTAATAACGACAATTTCAAATAAAAGAGACGTTACTCACAACTCACAAGACTAATCCATAATAATTTTCAAATATCTCAACATTCAAAACCAACGTCTCAAATTCGATAATAATCAAATCCAATTGCCACCTAAAAGTTTGGGGCATTTATTACAACTCCAAATAGTGCTTACTAGGTAAAATAAATTGAACTACTAGTTTTATTCTAACCTTTTCATAGTAATGCTCCAACTGGTAGCTTCCTTTCTACTTGTTACCTGGAAGGAGAAGAATTAAAGAAGGAATAAGCGAACTAAGCTCAGTAAGGTCCTACGCCGCCCCTTCGGTTTCTAAGAAGGGGTGACCTCAAGGAAGTATCAATGAACAATCATCATAAACGAAACGGACTATTAAAGCCAAATAATATTTCAAATATAATATAAGAACTATGGCACAATCAATGTTCGATATTTAATGTTACCAGTATAATCACATAGATGTCACTATTATTCAAGTGTCCCAACAAGGGGATTCAATGTGTCAATATTTCAATGTTTGGTATATCCGGATAACCTAACCACAATTCTTAGTGGTGTCAATGTCAGTAATAAGGCCACATAGGCCTGTCGTGATTTACCCCCTCATGACTGGGTGTCAATAATGTCATTTACACCCATGACTACCCATGACTATGACTGAGTGTCGATTATGTCATTTATACACATTACGAGGTGTCAATATAGTGATCATTAAATAAATTACTGCAAGATGTGAATCAATTGACCAATAACTAAATGTCAATAAGTTTCAGATTAAATTCAAGGACGTAAGCACATGAATGAGGGTCAATAATTCACTGGCCATAGCGGTACAATATATTTACTCGATGGATAGGAGGATCAAAAGAAGTCATCATATTAAAAAAGAACTAAGGAAACGTATTCCCTTACCTTAGCTTAATCACGCTGACAATGCTGTTTTCACGAATGAACGGACGCACTTAACGCCGATTCCCAAAATCTATCGATAAGAGGTATCATAACTAACAATATCAAGAAAACAATCTTGATATAAACCAAACACCAAAACAGCCCCAACAAGAATACCAGAAACTACAGCAGATTCGGAGAAGAAAATCACTTGTATTGAGACCTGGAAAGCCCGATCGACACCAATAGAATTGAAGCTCTGCCTCTTATGGAAATACAGACGAAAAAATCACTCAAATCAGACCATAAACGAAACAAGAATTGTGATTTGAAAACTGTTGCGCTGAAGCTATATGACATACGGGAATTCTGTTTTTCTTTCTGTCGGCTGCTAGGGTTTAGTTTAAGGGACAATATTTATATAGGGGTGATTAGGGTTGACTTACCTAAATAAACAATAGGCCCAAAATCTTTATTTCTCTGGCCCACAATTAAATATATCATTAACCCATAAATATTTACTGCAGCCCATTAATTAATTAACAATTTTTTTTAATTTTTTTTTTCATAATAATATACAAAAAATATCCCCATATATTACAGACGGATTGGAAGAACAATCATTGGGTTGCTGACAATGAGTGAAAATCGAAAATGGGATCTGAAATCGACAGTTTCAATCAATATCAAGTAGGTGATTATGATTACTATGAAAAATCCAACAAGAGAGATGATTGTTTTACTAAAAAATTTCATTAAATTTCTTGGGTTCATAAATCTTAGGATTGGCAAAGAAGCTGCCGATGTTCGGTTGGTAGTGCCCAAATAATGTCACCTTGTTTGGTAATTGTCGACCGAACAAAATTATGTTGTTCGGCCAAGGGTGACCAAACCATGAGTAATGTTTCGGCCACTAAAGACTGAACATGATAATATTGTTTGATCGGCTTTGACCGAACAAACAATAAGCCCTCGAATTTCCATAGCCAAAAGCTATCCTTTCTTTGCATAGTTCACATAGGTCTCTTCTTATATACATTGTATATAAAAAGCCAATATTACAAAGGCCAAACTTATGTTGAGTCTTACAAAGTCCCAAACTTCTGCTTGTAAAGTCTCTTCATTCTCTTCGTCTCTAAAGAAAGGATTGATCGGAGAATATGAAGAGTTGACCGTATAAGATGGAGATTGGCCGGAGAAAATGAAGATTGAGTGTGTGGGTTTATTAATTTAGGTAGGTGATTGTTTAAGAGTTTTAAAGGGTAAAATAGGAATAGTGGTGGTGTGTCCAGTGTTGAGTGTTTAATTTTTGAGGTAAACCTAATAGCTTGGCAATATTCAGTAATGTTGTCACTAGCAATTCTCTATACCAAATTATGGATAAGGATGGGCCTGGGAGCCCAATAGTTAAGCAAATTTCAAGCTAGTACCTTTAAGCATTCGTCATGGCCCAAATATAGTTTTACACTCATAAGAATAAGACTGACCGAGGCTTTGTGAGCCCAAATTATAAAGTGTGAAGGATGGTGTCACGATCCCTCTCATACATTTTCAATCGCTTGAATCTCATCCGTTGATATTAGAATAATGTAACCTTGAGCTCACCGAATCCATGGTTTGACCTCATCGATGGAGAGTGTAGGAAGATGTTTGGATAGCCAATTTAGACTTTGTTGTCAAAGTTGCCAATTTCAATTTCGCAAAATTTAATATAATTCAAAGCTTGAAAGAACATTCCACCTAACATTTCGTTAAAGGTTTACGCAATATTTATACCACTACAAGAAAACAGGGGAACTGAAACGGAATTTTGCAACCGAATTGAAATCAGTTTCAGAACAGGGCAACTGAAACGGAATTTTGCAACCGAATTGAAATCAGTTTCAGAGTAAAAAGTGCTCATTGAAAGTTGACGTGCACAATTAATATTGCAACTCATATTGCAACGGAAAACCATTTTTTCGCTTCATACTCAACTAGTACTAACCCCTTGCCCATGACGCCTACCTACTCGCGGTTCTACTAAATTCATTTTTTTTCTTTTTTAATTGAAATCATCGCACTAGTAAAAAAAATATCATGTCCCAAAAAAAGTAATTTAAATTAAGTTTTTATTTATTATTATAACAAAAAGTAAAAAAAAAATCATGAACAATAAATAATAAAAAATAAAATCCAAACTCTATTGCTATTATGGTGATGAGATAAGTAAATAATACTACCTCCGTCCCAGACCAAAAATCCTGGGTTGGATTTCACGCTTCTTAAGAAAATTTTTAAAAAATGAATGAAAAACATGGGTAGAAGATTAGAGGAGAGAGAATGTAAAAGTTAAATGTGGGATAAAGAATAGTAGTTAATGATTGGTTTTTTGTAAGTGGGTAGAAGATTAGATGAGATAGAATGTAAAAGTTAAATGTGGGGTAGGGAATAGTAGTTAATGATTGGTTTTTTTGTAAATATGTTAACATTATAGGGGTATAATGAATGGTTTTTTTGTAAATATATTTAAATTATAAGGGTATAAATGTCCGAAACACTGTTCAAAACTTGTCATTTATGGAAGGGACTCTTGAAGTGGCACGAACCAAAAGGGAAAGTAGGACCCTTGAAGTGGGACGGAGGGAGTAATTAAAAAAGACAAATTAATAAAAAAATCATGTAGTAATTAAAAGGGTGTGTTGGGGGAAGTTAAAAGGCAGGTTTGAGAAAAGGTGGGGAGTTATAAAACTGAAAGTGAGAATGTGGAATATTTGGGTTAATTCAGGCTGTCGGGTTATTTTTTTAGATTCAATCTCAGCCACTTTTTATCCCATCGATTACTAACGGTTAAACCCGATGTGTATTGCATTATCGATTATTCCTCCCTTTCACAATAAAATAAATGTATGTTTTTTTGTTTGTTTTTTTTTTAAATTAACATTTATTTTGGACAAAAAAAATAGTATTATGTCTGGAGGACAATAGAAGAGGTCCAGAGCACAAAAAAGCAACTTCCGGAAGAAAAATAAAAATAGAATTCAAAGGATGAGAAAGCTGAGGACTGTCCAAACAAAGGTGATGTCAAAATAATGGATTAGAGCACGAAATACCTGAAATGACATTCTGGCAACTCTCCATCATCCATATCAAAATCAACGATCCGGGATACGGACTGCCATGACAGCAGCACCTGTCATGGATCGTAAAACAACAGACAAAATGAGAAACAATAGATCAAAGCTAGGGTTGTTTTTTGGGTTGCTGTAGGAATTACACCAGATAAGGTATGCAAAAATAACAATAATCATACACAAAAGCAACAAAAACAACTTGGTTTAAGGCATAAGCTACACAGAAACAACTTCTTGCTTATAAAAGATGAAACAAGCACAACAAAAGAGACAAGTTAAAGGCATAAGCAACAAAAGTAACTCAAACTCACACTGATTTTCATCTTGGTCCTGATAAGATTGATGCCACCGGTAAACTCGAGTCTCTTGAAGAATTTGAATTGGCAAGAAACTGAGCATCTTGGGTTTCTTGGGAATTCAAGTCAACTTGATCTTCAACACATTCCAGATCAGCTAAAACCTTCAAAACTGTAGACATGTGTGGCCTTCTATTATGAGCTTGTAAACATCTTACAGCAACATTTATCATCTTCACAGCTTCCTCTTTGTGGGATTGCATATTCTCATCAAGTATATCATGAAACTCATCTTTTTCTGCCTTCTCCTTCACCAAATTTATTAGAGGACCAAAACTTGATGAGTTCTTTCTCCCCAAAACAATTTCTAGAACAACAATGCCGAAGCTGAAGACATCTGCTTTCACTGAAATATGTGTGCCATGAAACAGTTCAGGGGCAACATACCCCGGAGTTCCCTTCAATACTGTTAACACTTGGCTTTGATCTCTGTCTATCAGTTTAGCTAACCCGAAATCAGAAATCTTGACATTGAAATCCTCATCAAGAAGTATGTTTTGGGGTTTAATGTCGAAATGAATGATATTTGGGTTGCAATGGATGTGAAGATACTCGAGACCCTTTGCTAAGCCAACAATGATCTTTCTTCTTATCTCCCAACTTAGGGTTTGTGCCGGTTCTTGATTGAAGATCCATTTATCTAAAGACCCTTTGCTCATATGCTCATACACAAGAAGCCGGTTCGATTTTTCAGCACAATATCCAACCAGTTTCACCAAATTAAAGTGATGAATGCTGCCTATGGTATTGACCTCTGCCAAAAACTCTTTCCTTCCTTGGCCAATTGAATCTAGAAGTTTTACTGCAACTTTGGTGCCATCACTTAATTCTCCTTTAAAAACAGAACCAAACCCTCCTTGACCAAGCTTCACTTGAAAATCTTCGGTGGCAGATTTCAACTCAAGGAAAGAGAACCTTTTTAGTCCACCCATTACCTCATCATCTCCGTCTTCTTCTTCAGACTTCGAAGTTTTCATGATTTTATATGAATAATAGCCACAAACAAAAAGGATCAATAGTCCAACAGAAAGAGAGGGTGCTAACACTTGAACCAGAGGGAACTTTTTCCTTTCAGAAGTGTTCGTATCAGGTGATGCTGGTGTGCTTCTATCAGCTGTATCAGGAGTAACCTGAACCTTGATGAATGCATAATAATACTCACCATTTATGCCCGTCTCAGTCTTAAAAGAATAGAGATTTGACTGTAATGAACACTGACCAGATGACCAGATGGCAGCTTTGCAGGTACAATTGTTCAAGCATGCTGTTTTACAACTCTCCACATCCATTCTCGAATTTGAGTTCTCAAAATCAAAGTAGCTAACATTCCTATACTCCAAAAAGGTCTGGAACGAAGATTCGCATGTCAAAGGGTTGACTTCCGTGCATCCTAGTGTGGGTTGTAGATCTTGTGTCAATGTGAAATAAGTGTCATTTCCACCAGGACAGCTGCACTGGCCATTTGAGCAGATGCCATAGTTTCCACACACACTCGGGTAATCACATTCTCCGTAAATATCATCACTGAGAATATCACCAGATAAAGCAACATCAAAATTAACTGAATTAACTTCGTCTAACTGATAAACATTCAGATGTCCATTTGGCTCGAGCACGATGTATCGAAAACCATCCACCGTAGAGTTTCGGATGTCGAATCGCACATAGTACGAGAGGGCTTCAATGCTGCCCGAGTTCCCCAAAGCTGAATCGGATAGAAGTCGAGATTGACTTGGAAATTGAGAGTCAAATAGTCTTGAACGGTACATTTTGGGGGGTCCAGAACCAATGAAAGCATCGATGCTAACGTTATTGACGGATATAAAGTACTGCCCTGAACCCACATTGTTCGAGGAATTTCGAGCAACAAGACCTTTACCAAAATGTATGTTTTGGCCCGGGAGCCAAGTATCAGTAGGGTAATCGAAAGACTGCCATATAACTCTATCTTTATCATCAAGAAGCATCAAATTGCCTCCATCACTGAAATTCAAGCGACTAACTGAGAGACCTGACGTGTTGGTAGACCAAACAAGACTACCATCTACATCATGCAATTGCAAATCCCCTGCAGCCGTGAAATTAAGCTTGGCATTTTCTTGAACGGGTCTATCTCTGTTTGCAAGCCACACAACAACCGGGGTTGTCAGAATGAAATCATCATCAGATCTAGGCAGGAGTAATGTAACAAGATAGAAAAGTTGCATATTACTAGTGGTCCTATTTGAGAAGAACCCAAAACAGAAAGCGGGTTTGCTTGTCCCTTGTGTAGACCATTCTTCCTCCCTCACAAAAAGGATTGGTCTTACAGGGGAACCATCAGCCAGAATCCAAGTAGCTGGGCTGGTTTTCCATGAAGCAGAGAGATTAACTGAGGTTACTAATGGTTCATCAATAAGAGTATATGAGGTGGAGAAACAGAATTGAAGTAGCACTAGTACTCGTAGAGTTGATGATGGAGGGAGAGGGAGAGGGAGGAGCTTTTTCATATTGAGCTTGTTGTGAAGTTGAAGATACATAAATGAAGAAAAACAAAGTTGTTTAATAGAAACTGGTCTCAATTGTCATCTTTAAGATACATAAATGAAGAAAACAAAGTTGTTTAATAGAAACTGGTCTCAATTGTCATCTTTATTTCTTTCTTTTTTTTTGGTTGGACACTGAACGGTATAAACCGAGGTACGAACGTGGATTCGTGGTCGGGCAAGGCCCAATGGATTGGGTCCAAAATATAATCCATACACAAGTCTCAATTACGACAAAGGGAGTGAATTTTCCCTACCTTTGTTCATCATGCTTCCTCGTCATTTCCCACTATGTCGACCTAGACATAGGTGAGCGTATAATGACTGAGGCCCAAAACCGTATGCCGACGAGGCACAAATCTCATATGCCGAGCAAGGTCTCCTTTGAATGCGACTCCTCGGTCTCCGTTTACTATAAGGAAATGAAAAAGAGTCAATAATCTTATGGAGTAATCAAAACGTAAATGCTCATTTTATAAGCCACACATAATATATGGTGGGGACAAATGACTCTTGACTTTCAACAGCATCATTTAATAAAATGTCTCTGCCAAAGTTGGGGAAAAGTCAAATACTTTTAATTTCAAAATTGAAATGCGAATCTTATACGCTACATAAGGATCTGGAACCTTGGATATAGTTCCTTGTTTGACAGTGGAGATTTAGCCACATCAGCTACTGGGCAAGATGGTGGACGGCATAAGTTTATATTTTGTGGGTCGCACCGATCACAGTCTCAAGCAAAAACTAATCAATGACCAATTAATCCATCGAGTTCAACATTTCAATCACACGTGTATCTAAACACAATCAGCTCCAAAACAAACAGGGGTTGCGGATTGGGGTTTGTTTGGACTAGTAAACCAAATAATCACTATTAACACATTCAGCATATAGAGCAAACAAAATGTACATGAACATCAACAATCACATTAAAATGCTTCAGGGCAACAGTTTGCAATTCGCGATTCCCGTTTCGTTTATGGCCCGATTTGAGTGATTTTTCGCATGTGATTCCATAAGAGACAGAGCTTCAATCCTATCGGTGTTGATCGGGTTTTACAGGTCTCAATATAGGTGATTTTCTGGTCCGAATCTGCTGCAGTTTCTGGTATTCTTGTTGGGGCTGTTTTGGTGTTTGGTTTATATCAAGATTATTTTCTTGATATTGTTGGTTATGATATCTATTATCGATAGATTTTGGGAAGCGGCGTTTGGTGCGTCCGTTCATTCGCGAAAACAGTATTGTCGGCGTGATTAAGCTAAGGTAAGGGAATACGTTTTCTCAGTTCTTTTTTAATATGATGACTTCTTTTGATCCTCCTATCCATCGAGTAAATATATTGTACCGCTATGGCCGGTGAATTATTGACCCTCATTCATGTGCTTACGTCCTTGAATTTAATCCAAAACTCACATTTTGTTATTGGTCAATTGAGTCACATCTTGCAGTAATTTATTTAATGATCACTATATTGACACATTGTCATGTGTATAAATGACATAATCGACACCCAGTCATGGTTATAAATTGTTAAGGAAATAGATATTTCCTAAATATCTAGTTTCCTTATTCTCTATATTTCTTAATTCCTTTGTAATATCTAGTTTTCTTATTCTCTTGTTTTCTAATTACCTTTAGCTTCCCAATTGTGCAAATTACAATATTAGTAGGAAAAGGTATCATGTAATCTTGTATATATATCTCTAGTATTAATACAAAGAAACTAAGGCTTTTATGCCCCAAAGTATTTGTCTTCTATTCTCTATCATGGTATCAGAGCTAAGGTCCTAATTTTTTTTTTAGCTCTACCCGCCACCCCTATCTATCCGGCCTACCCCCCTTTCCCTCGGCCAATTGCTATGTCTTCCTCCTCCGACCTCTCCCTTATACCCAACTCCGATGAACCAACCAAAACCCTTATTATGGTATCCCTAAACCACAACCCTAGATTCACCAACCAAACCAATCGGCCCAACACCAACAACCAATACCACAACAACTTCCTTGGAAAGTGCCAATGGTGCCGAGAAGTTGGTCATTCTCTCTCCTTTTGCCATGCCTTTAGACGTCAATATCCAAATGCCAACATCCCACCACCACCACCTAACAACAACCCGCAACCCAACCCCACCAACCGTCAACCACCCAACTATTCCCTCTATGCCACCACTACCTCCTCCCCGACCCCTCATCCCAACTGGCTTCTTGATAGCGGAGCGACACATCATGCCACAAATGACCTCAACAATCTTTCTCTCCATTGTCCCTATGACGGCACCGATGAACTCTTCATAGGCGATGGATCCAGCCTTCCTATCTCAAACATTGGTTCTACCTCTCTCCTTACTCCTTCCTCTTCTTTTAAACTTAATCATGTTCTTTATGTTCCTACTTTGTCTCGCAACATTATTTCTATCTCTAAACTATGTCAAGATAACAATGCCTCTATCACCTTCTCATCTAACTCTTTTGTTTTAAAAGACATTCACACCAGGGCAATCCTCCTCCAAGGTCATCCTAATTTCGGCGTCTATGAATGGCATCCATTCCACTCAGCTGTTCACTCCGCCTCCGTCTCTTCCGCGTCTAGTTGGCATCATCGATTGGGCCACTCGTTATACTCCATTTTGCGTCATATGAGTAATAGTTTTCAACTAGGAATTCCTTGTTCTAGTGACTTTCATTGCAACTCTTACGATTGTAATAAAAGTCATAAATTACCCTTTTATAATAATACTATTCGCTCGCTTGGTCCTCTTGATATTCTCTATAGTGATGTTTGGACATCCCCTCTTCTTTCTCATGTTGGCTACAAATACTACATTATCTTTGTTGATCACTTTTCCAAATATATTTGGTTTTATCCTCTCAAACACAAAAACGATGCCCTCACCATCTTCAATACCTTCAAACCCATGGTCGAAAAATACTTTGGTCGACCCATCAAAACCATCTACAGTGACAATGGAGGTGAATACCTTGGTCTTCGCACCCTTCTTGCCTCCCATGGCATCCAACATCTCACTTCCCCTCCACATACACCCGAGCACAACGGTTATTCCGAACGCCGTCATCGCCATATTGTTGAAATGGGTCTTTCTCTCCTTGCCCACTCTTCCATGCCTCGTACCTTTTGGACTCATGCCCTATCCACCGCTTGCTACCTCATAAATCGCATGCCTATACCCACTCTAAACCTCCACTCTCCATTTTCAGTCCTCCACAAACACCATCCCAACTACCTCAAACTCCGTAGCTTTGGGTGCCTCTGTTATCCATGGCTACGTCCCTACACCTCCCACAAACTCGATCCCCGCTCCACTCCTTGTGTCTTTGTTGGATACTCAGCTACTCAAAGTGCCTACTATTGCCTCGAACCCAACACCAACAAAATATACACATCTCGTCATGTCAAGTTTGTTGAGTCAGTCTTCCCCTTTGAATCTCGGTCCACTCTGCCCACTCCCACTCTCACGGTCAATGATTGGTGTGATGTCTCGCTTCCGCTTCTCCCTTCTTACTCCATTACCCAAAATCCTTCAGGCCAACCCTCCCCCCTCAAACCAACCAGATATAGCCTCCCCAACTACCCACACACCTACCCCTCCGCCCCTGAACCAGGTCCATCCAGCCAACTAGCGCGATCGCCACTTGGAAGGGAGCGATCGCCCCCCTTCTCCAGTAACTTCGCGCGATCGCACCTCCCAACCGCGCGATCGCCCCCCTTCTCCAGTAACTTCGCGCGACTGCCCCCCAGCCCAGCAGCATTGTTCCCCCTCCTGATGCCTTACCCCCTTTCGGCCCAGTTACTCGATCCCAAAACAACATACATAAGCCAATCCAGAAATTAAACCTACAAGCCACCCTTCAAACCAACGAACCATCCACCATCAACCAAGCCCTCAAAAATCCCCTATGGCGCAATGCCATGCAAAAAGAGTTTGATGCACTCTTACTGAACAACACATGGGATCTAGTACCTCCCTCTCCTTCTCAGAATCTTGTTGGTTGCAAGTGGATTTACAGAATCAAGTACAACCTCGATGGATCCATAGATCGACACAAAGCTCATCTTGTTGCCAAAGGATTCCATCAACGTCCGGGTATCGATTACTCGGAAACCTTTAGCCCGGTTGTCAAATCCGCTACGGTAAGTACTATTCTCACACTTGCCACTATTCACGAATGGCCTCTCCGCCATGTTGATATCAATAATGCCTTTCTTCAAGGAACTTTGACTGAAGACGTATTCATGAGTCAACCACCCAGTTTTCTTGATCCGGCCTATCCATCCTATGTTTGCAAGCTACGCAAAGCTATCTATGGGCTGAAACAAGCTCCTCGGGCATGGTACAATGAGCTTCGATCATATATCTACTCCAACTTGGGTTCAAAAACAGCATCTCGGACTCCTCTCTATTCATCTTGCATCATCCTCGTGGTATCATTTACCTCTTGATCTATGTTGACGACATCATCTTCACCGGGTCCCACCATGACATAATATCCTCCTTCATCACACAATTCTCTTCCCAATTTTCACTTAAGGATCTTGGGGCTCTATCATACTTTCTTGGAGTAGAAGTTCTGCCACATGCCCGAGGCATCATACTTAGTCAATAGAAATACATCACTGACTTACTAGCACGTACCTACATGTTAGAGGCCAAACCGGTTCCTACACCCATGGCTCCTCAACCCCGCCTCTTGGCTCACCGAGGAACTCCCTTGGCCGATCCTTCTGAGTATCGGGCTCTAGTGGGTAGCCTGCAGTATTTATCTTTGACACGACTTGATGTCTCCTTTGCCATCAATCGTCTATCTCAATTCATGCACAAGCCTACCGAAGATCATTGGTTAGCTCTCAAACGTGTGCTCCGATATCTAGTTGGGACAGCCTCCCATGGACTCCTCATTAGCAGAGATTCCCCCCTTACACTTCATGCCTTTACAGATGCTGATTGGGCAGGAGATACTGACTCATATATCTCCACCACTGGCTACATTGTTTATTTGGGAAGAAATGCTATCTCTTGGAGTGCCCGGAAACAGAGGACGCTAGCCCGATCATCCACAGAGGCAGAATATAGGGCTGTGGCTGCCACTACCGCTGAAATTCTTTGGCTTCAAAATCTTCTTCATGAGCTCGTTTGTCCACAAGTGTCATCTCCGGTTATTTATTGTGACAACCTAGGTGCCACTTATGTTGCAGCCAATCCCCGGTTTCACTCTCGTATGAAACATCTTGGTTTTGATTATCATTTTGTGTGTGAACTTGTTCAAAGCAACAAACTTCAAGTTTCCTTCATCTCTAGTAATGATCAACTAGCAGACATCCTTACATAGCCGCTTTTTCGAGCACGATTTCAAGCATTAATGGTCAAGATTTGTCTCGCTCAACGATCGTCCATCTTGCGGGGGCATGTTAAGGAAATAGATATTTCCTAAATATCTAGTTTCCTTATTCTCTATATTTCCTAATTCCTTTGTAATATCTAGTTTCCTTATTCTCTTATTTCCTAATTACCTTTAGCTTCCTAATTGTGCAAATTACAATATTAGTAGGAAAAGGTCTCATGTAATCTTGTATATATATCTCTAGTATCAATACAAAGAAGCTAAGGCTTTTATGCCCCAAAGTATTTGTCTTCTATTCTCTATCATAAATGACATTATTGACACCCGATCATGAGAGGTAAATCATGACAGGCCTATGTGGCCTTATTATTGACATTAACACTACTAAGAATTGTGGTTAGGTTATCCGGATATACCAAACATTGAAATATTGACACATTGAATCCCCTTGTTGGGACACTTGAATAATAGTGACATTTATGTGATTATATTGGTAACATTGAATATCGAACATTGATTGTGCCATAGTTCTTATTTTACATTTGAAATATTATTTGGCTTTAATAGTCCGTTTCGTTTATGATGAATGTTCATTGATACTTCCTTGAGGTCACCCCTTCTTAGAAACCGGAGGGGCGGCGTAGGACATTACTGAGCTTAGTTCGCTCATCCCTTCTATAATTATTTTCTTTCCAGGTAACAAGTAGGAAGGAGGCTATCAGTTGGTGCGTCACCGGGAAAAGCTTAGAATAAAACTAGTAGTTCAATTTATTTTACCTAGTAAGCACTATTTGGAGTTGTAATAAATGCCCCGAACTTTTAGGTGGCAATTGGATTTGATTATTATTGAAATTGAGACGTTGGTTTTGAATGTTGAGATATTCGAAGATTATTATGGATTGGTCTTGTGAGTAATGTCTCTTTTATTTGACATTGTCGTAATTGCGATTGGGGGCGTGTAAGTATCCCAATCTGGATCGCTCCCCATCCAACACACGGGAAACACCGCGGACTCACACAAACGTGATCCCAAAGACCCGTAACCTACAAAAACTCCAAAACCACCAACCAAACCAAGGTAGGACCTTTCCGGGATAAAATAATACAAAGGACTTTTGGGGAATTACAAAAAAAGTTCAGCCTGCAGAAGTGTCCGCGCGGACACTTTTGCAAATAGACATGATCATGGAAAAAATCCCCTCAAAGTCCACAATATTCCCTTAAATCCGGGAAAACAAAAAAATGGTAATGACAAAGGTGTCCGCGCGGACACTTTTGCAGTTTTCTTGGGCCTATAAATAGAGGGCTTCCCCTCTCATTTTCTTCACACCTCCCTTCTCTCCTCTCTCCCCCCAGCCTTCAGGCGCCCCTCTAAGTCCTCTCGAGGCAATCCCGATCCTTTTCGGACCTTCCCGGGGCCTTTCGAGCCCTCCCGAGGCGCTCCGAAGCCCTGTCGAGCGCTCCCGAGACACTCTCGAGCCAACCCGAGGTGCTCCTGAAGCCCTGCCGGTCCATCCCGAGCCATTTCGGTCCATCCCGAAGCTCTGCCGGACAATCTCGAAGAATCCCGAGGCACGCAGAACCTCTGCCCGAATCCAACCAGCATTCTCGAGGCACGCCTAACCTCTGCTCGAATCAACCTAGCAAACCCGAGGCACGCCGAAGCTCTGTCCGCAAATACCGATACATCCCGGATCATAACAAAGCACTATTCACATCCCAGTCCATCCTGTAGCACTATTCACATCCCGGGCCGTCCTGAAGCACTATTCACATTCCGGGCCATCCAGGAGCACTATTCAAACACTATTCCCAAGCGGAAGATAGACACGAACCAACATTGGCAAGGCCTCCTTCCAATACTATTTCAATTAATTTCAATACATAGCATACAATGTAGACATCCTATTCAAAATGCATTTTTAAAAGGACACACACACACACAATTTTTAAAGAAAGAGGGGTATCGAAATACTCATGTATACGAGGCGACTCGAGTGAGCTCTACTATTCTCTTCCCGAGGCGTACCTGACCTCCGAACTCAAAATCTCATCACACAACAACCTTTTCAAAAACAAAACCTTTTCTCAATGTTTTGGGCTATATCAAAATGGCGTGGCAACTCCTCCAAACGCAGCGACACCTCCCGCCGACAGCGCGAAGCGAGATGTCCGGCCCGCGCATGTGGATCCGAGTAATTTCAGGGCGTTACATTTTCTTAATCCATCAATAAATTAACAATGTGAAAATAAAAATTTTGAATGTTAGAAAGATTACCGTGGATTTGACACCACCTCCTTCGTGTTCACGCCCTCAATTTGAGTAAATTAAGTGTTCGGATAATGGTTCGATTTCGACCTAAAAACTACAGTCGCATCGTATGAAAAACCCTAAAATAGTGGCGCAATCAAATTTGTCAAAATTGAAGAATTTATAGTGAATGGAATAAAAGTGACGAGCTTAGCCCAACATACGAAGTCCAATTATTCGAACGTTATTGCCACCACATCCCTAATGGGCCGGCCCAATTATTACAAGTCCCAAGGCCCAACAGCAAAGATCAGTCGACCTAGCTCATTGTCCGACTTCCTTGATCCAACCCTAGCTTTGTCCGACATACGATCCATATCTTATACGGGTATTATCCAGCTATATCATTCAGTCAGGTTGACCTAGACCCATGTAGGCGACCTCGACCTACAAGGCGTACGTCGACCTACAGAGTCATAACGCGCCTACAACTCTTTCCATAACAGAATTCCTACAAATCAGGAGTTATTTACGTACACGATTGTTTCCACGATCTGATCCACGATTCTAGGGATTTCATACAATCCTACTACAATTATACTTCGTATTGAAGCCTATAAATACCTCACGACATCCACAGTTTAAAGGTAATTGCTATTTGTTATTCTGAATACATCTTGTTCATTATAATTTATCAGCTCATAAACACCATACTTACTCTCACGCCCGAGAGTCTAAGCCGGAGACCATCCCGGCTAGTCGTGGGTTCTTTGTTTCAGGTCAAAAGTTAGGAGATCAGTTCTAATTGCTGGACGGAGGCAAGAGACCATCTCGGCTAGTCGCGGGTTCTTTGTTTCAGGTCAAAAGTTAGGAGATCAGTTCTAATTACTAGACGGAGGCTGATTAACACGTTTCTTGCGGCATCAGTTTGGTTCCATTGTCGGGAAACGAAGCTTTCTTGACCTCGAAATCCAATCAAACAGTAAGCATGGTATCTGACGGGAACACAGCTACCCCATCCACTGAGAATGAACAAGAGAACGTCGATATGAATACGGACGTCGGCGTCAAAAATCGTAACACCAATTTACCTCCTCCTCCACCGACATGCCATGCCAGAAGGGTGACCCGTTCCAATAGCATTGCTGATGGTACTAGATTGCAAGATTACAGAAGGCAACAAAAGAGGCCTATGCCTGCCCCAGAAGTGGAGCCGCAGCCAAAGCGACAACTGGTAGGTTGAACAGTTGCAGGCGACAATCCAGGTCCCTCAACTAATCACCTCAGTAGGAGAGAGATTTTGATGGAGCGGGCTAAATTGCTCCAAAGTTTGTTGGAATTTCATGATGAATTGCTTGACATGCCAGAATCTCCTAAGGCTGATAGGAGATCTCAGCGACCTGCCCCGTCCGTTACCTCCCACAGGCGAGCTAATGGAGATGCTAGACAGAATGGGGGTCCTAAGCCGTCTGCTGAACGGCCAAGAATTGAGATGCCTCCTCCCTCTTTCATCAACGTTGATCCCAGTGACGACATAAGGAATAGGCTCGACCAACAAAGAGAGCAGGAGGCCGAGTCAGCCTCGAAGAGAAGGCATGAGGCCGAAAGGGATAGGCGGAGGTCGCCGATGAGGTCAGTTAGGTCGGAGTCCCACAGACAAAGAAGGGGACGAGAAGCAACTCCACCTAGAAATGAAAGGCATAGGGCCTACTCTAGAGGAGAGCCTTACCAGGAGGAGAGGCAAAGATCCAACGATGTCTCCTATATCAGAGGAAGAACCAAGATGCTAGAGAGCTACTGAACTTGAAAAGAAGGCTAGAAAAAATGGAGGCCGACAGAAAGGAAGATGATGGAAAGGGCGAACGAAACTACAACACTCTTCGACCCTTGTCCAGAGAGTTGCTCGAGCTAAGGCCTCCCGTAGGTTTCAAGCTGCCTTCATTAGACAAGTATTCAGGTGCGACCAACGCCCTGAACCACATGCAACATTTTGAGGCCACCATGTGTTTGGTCTCCTCCGAGGATGATGTGATGTGCAAGGCACTAACCAGAACCTTCACAGGTGCAGCACTAACTTGGTTTCGTGGATTGGCACCGGGCTGTATTACATCGTGGGAGTACATGAGGAAGAAGTTTCTGGATCGATTCTCCACAGCTGGGGCCAGAAAGAAGACATTCATCGACTTGAACAACCTAACTCAGGGCAAAACTGAGAGCTCCATGAGTTACTACACAAGGTTTAAGGAGACGGTTGACCAAATAAAGGAGGACCTAACAGACAAGGAAGTTATAAACTGCTTCAGGAATAGGGTGTCCTCTCCTGATTTAGACTACGAGCTCCAGGTTAAAGTGACTACTAGGAAGGAACTGTTTGAGAGGGCCTACGATGTGGCCATTGCTCATGAAAGATAAGAGAAGAAGAAAGAGAAGGGTTCCAAGCAATCTGAGGCTGGAGAGTCTAACAAAGGGAACCAGGCCAAGCATAATGACAACAACAAGGGGAAGAATAGAACAAGGGCGATTGAGAGAGTGCCTGAGAGTTTCACCCCGTTGACTGTGAGTCGTACATAAATCATGAATACTGTTGACCTGGGTCCACCTGCTCCGATGAACCCAGCAAATAAGTTCAGAAGGGACAACGGCAAATATTGTGAGTTCCACAAGGATACGGGTCATACTTCAGAGGAGTGAATGAGTCTAAAACGGATCATTCAGAAGTGGGTCGACAGTGGAAAGCTGGATAGGTTTGTGAAGGGAGCTCGACCTAGCGGAGGCGAGCGAGCTGCCGGGGGTATACCTGAACCAAGGCAACCTCGGTTGGATTTAGATGTTATCACCGAGCAAACTTGCAATACCGTCCTGAAGCACAAAATTTTCCAGCTCACAAAAGCTCCGTACGTGCCACCTAGGAGCTGCATCAATGAAGAAGTCATTAGTTTCTACCCATCTGTGAAAATAACTCCAAAAGTGGCTTCAAGTATTGAACAACACTTAAAATTGCAAAATTCATATTCATTAATTTTTTTTACTTAATAAATATTGGAGCTGGAGATGGCCAAACGGGCCTAAACCCGGCCCGTCCCATCCCATTTTCCATGCCCAAGCCCGCCTGTTTGGCCCGGATCTGAAGATCCACTGGCCAAACGGGTTTTCCATATTAAAAAAAAAAACAGAAAAAATCAGAAAAAATATGGAAAAAATAAAAATTAATTAAGTATTTAATAAGATATTTTTTAAAATATAAATCACTTAGACATAAGAAAATTAGTTGTTTTAAATATTAAAAAAATAAAAAAATACCAAACAAATGAAAGTATATAGAAGAAAAGAGGGACAGACTATCCTATATTTAATTTTTATTTTATTTTAATTTTTTATTGACTAGGAAATAATATTTTCGACTTTGTTTAGAGTATTTTTTTTTTTATAAAAAGGTATATAAAAAAAAGATAGAAAATAACTAAACAAATAAAAGTATATAGAAGAAAATGAGTCTTCAAATCTTCAAAGTAATTATGGTCTTCAAATTTAACAAAGTCTTGAAAATAAATGAGTCTTCAAATCTTCAAACTAATTATGGTCTTCAAATCTTCATAGTCTTTAAAAAGCTTTAGGTCTTCAATATTGTTATTTTTTCAAAGTCTTTGAATTTGTTGAATTATTATTATTCTTCTAGAATCCTTCTCGCAAAAACTCCTCGTTGAGATTGTCTTCTTCCCCGCTTTCATAATCATCGTCTTCAAAATCACGGAATGTGCCTTGTTTTCTCAAATCCGCGTCATCCCAATCTGCAAGACAAATCAATCTCTCGATAAGAGCAGGTCTAAGTTGGTTTCGCTTCGACGTCACCACTCTTCCTGCAGCACTAAAAGCAGCCTTCGATGCTACCGTGGACACCGGAGGGGTAAGTAGGTCACGTGCCATCACCGAAAGAATATGATAAATATTAGTATGCGATTTCCACCATTGTAGGACATTCAATTTTTCAAAATTTTCACCATCTAAAGGGTAATATGGGCTTTTAAGGTATTGGTGTAATTCATATACACCACTTTGAGAATTACTACTAGATGAGGATGAAGTTTTACCTTTTGTCATGAAACCCCATCCTTTTTTAGCAATTTTGATGCTCCACTCCCTTTTCTTTCGGATATTGTGTTTGATCCTTTTAGTGTTCTACAATAGTGGTTGAACAAACGATATAGGATTGTGTGAATTTCCCTAAGTTTGCTCTTGGACAAAGTGTTTATGGCATCTGGGTCAAGGTCGGGCCTCGTGTTCTCATAAAATTCATCAAACAAGCTACCTAATGAGGAGAACTTAATCCTAGGGTCCATTATGGTCGCTAATTGGGAAACTATGGGAAAATGTTCATAATATTTTGTGAATTTACTTTCCATTTGCATAACGGCACCTCCAAACAAGCCATGTGATCTAAATTTCCTAATAACTTCACTTAGGAAATTTATTTCACGGCACAAAAGATGGGAGGTGGGATAATAACTTCCCGAGAAAATCTTGGTTGCCCTCCACCAAGGTTTAAGTAAATCTAATAGCTCGGTAGCTATCGACCAATCATACTCACTAATTTTGTAGTCCATTTGATGACTAGAAAAGTATTCCGTGAGGACTACCCTATATTCGATGGCTCTCTTCAACATTTTATATGTTGAGTTCCACTTAATATCCTCGGCCACTTGAGGTTTCTTGTATTTCATGTTATAAGCGGCGCATAAATCGGCATAAATTCTCAACCTTGGGCCGGAATTCTGATAACATGGGAGACCGTGTTGATGCTATTGGTGACGGGCTTTAGTGAGTGGATCAAGTCTTGGACACATATATTAACAATGTGGCATTCACACCTAACATGAAACAAAGCGCCATCTAGGGGAGGATTAAGCATTTGGATCAACATTGTGGCGGTGAGGGTATTGTAAGTCGCATTATCAAAGGATATTGTTAAAATTTTGTTGGTGATAACATACTCACTCAACACATCCTTAATGTGACTTGTACATTGCAAAGCTGTGTGGGGATATGGAATTGTTCTAAAGGAAAGCACCCTCTTTTGCAACATCTACTCCTCATCAATCCAATGAGCGGTTATACAAATAAAGGTTTCAGAACTAGAACTTAGAGTGGCCTTCCAAGCATCGGTGGTCAAGAAAACACTACCCTTGAATTTTTGGAGGTCGCTCGCTAAATGAAGTTGACGAGTTTGGAAGAGCCTCTTTATATGCCTAGTAACAGTTTGGCGGCTCATTGGTTAGTATGACGGGTTGAGGCCTCTAGAATAGCGGGTGAGTCTCTCATCATCCGAAAGTGAAAGAGGCAATCGACAACTCACTAGTAACATCGTAATCAAATCGACGTCCTGAAATTACCTGGATCGCGCGATCGGCGAGCGGTTTTTTGATTTCACGAAAAAGAGAGTCGCCACTCCGTTTTGTATTATGAGCCAAAACTTTGAAAAAGTCTGTTTGAAAAGGGGTCGTTCTGATTAGGAGCCAAAACTTAGGAAAAGGCTTTTTTGAAAGGATGTCGTTTTGATTAGGAGCCAAAACTTAGGAAAAGGCTTTTTTGAAAGGAGATCGTTTTGATTAGGAGCCAAAACTTAGGAAAATGCTTTTTTTGAACAGAGATTGTTAGGTTCGGAGGTCAGGTTACGTTTCGGGAAGAGTAAAATTGAGATCACCCGAAACGCCTCGTATGGACGAGTCTTTCTACCTTACTTGAAATTCGCGTGCGCGTGTGTGTGTTCGTTCGTTTTACTTTTGAAAATGAGTTTGAAAGGGAGTTTGAATGAAAAACTTTGATTTTTGAAAAGGGAGTTTGCATGACAAACTTTGATATTTTGAAACGGAGTTTGAAAAGGAGTTTGAATGACAAACTTTAATTTTTGAAACGGGCATTATAACATTACCCTTTTTTTTTTTATGAAAATGATGGCAAAGATGAGAAGATCGACAAGTCAAATTCGTGACTCGGACGTTTAAAAGTAAATACTATCAACAAACCAAACGGTTTGGACTGTAAATGACAGTATTGAATTGACGGTATTGTAAGTACCCCAATCTGGATCGCTCTCCATCCCAGCATACGACAAAACCAGAGGCAAACTTCCGGAGGTCATAACTCCTTCATACGAACTCCGATTGAGACGTGCCATATATGGTTGGAAAGCTCTCGACGAGAGCTAGCTTGCCATCACATTCACAAGAGCATGGAAAGTCCGTACGGACCTCTTTGCATGCCAAAAGGTCCGTACGGACCTCTTTGCACCAGACATAATCATTACGAAAATCCCCTTAAAGTCCACGAGATTCCCTCAAATCCCGGAAATCCATCATTACCTAAGAGGTCCGTACGGACCTCTTTGCAGTTTTCCACTACTATAAATAGAGGGCTTCCCCTCCTCATTTTTTCACACCTCCCACTTCTCTCTTCCTCCCTAAGCCTTCGGGCTCCCCTTCTAAGACCTTTCGAGGCATTCCCGGCCCCTTCGGATCCTTCCGAGGCCTTCCGAGCCCCCTCGAGGTGCTCCGAAGCCTCTCCGAGCGCTCCCGAGACGCTCCCGCGCTGCCCGAGGCACTCTCGAGGTACTCGAGGCCCCTCGTGGTACTCCGAGGCCTCGCACGGTCTTTCCCACGGTGTCCCGCTCTTTCCGAGTCAAACCGGCGATCCCAAACCTTGCCGAACCTCTCGCCCGAATCCAACCAACGATTCCAACGCACGCCGAACCTCTCGCCCGACCGATCCCGACGATCCCCACGCACGCCGAACCTGCGCCCCAACGCTTCTTACAGCTTTCAACTCACGCCGAAACTCGTCCGCGGACAACCGCATCCCCGAAGCAATCCGAACGCTACTCCGACCTCAAACACTATTCCCCTGCGGAAGACAGACACGAACCAACATTGGTAAGGCTTCCTTCCTATTCTATTTCAATACATTTCAATACAATGTAGACATCCGATACAGCATGCATTTTTAAAAGCACACACACACACACAACTTTTTAAAGGATATTAGGGGTATCCGAAAGACTCGTTTTACGAGGCGACTCGGGTGAGCTCTAATATTCTAATATTCTCTTCCCGAGGAGTCATCTCGACCTCCGAACTCAAAATCTCATCACACAAAAATGCTTTTTAAAATTTATCTTTAAACCGATGCCCTTTTTCAATGTTTTGGGCTTAATAAAAACGGCGTGGCGACTCTACAAAATGCGAAAGCAAAACGGCGAGACACCTCCAACACGCAACGCTAAAACGGAATAAGCCGTATGCCGGGCGCGATTGTGCCGCCTCTCGGATCCGGCGACCTCCCGAACAGCCGACGAATGCGAGATGCCGGCTCAGCGCGCGAGCCGGATCCGGGTAATTTCGGTTGGCGACTCATTGGGGACATTTTGTTTTAAAAACTTTTAAACAAAACAAAAGATTTTTAAAACGATGATGAGGGTCAAACTTTCATTTTACCCCTTCCTTAATCAAGCTGTTGTGTGTGTGTGCACGTGCTTCGTTTTTATTTTACAAAAAAAAAATAAAAATACAAAAAAATGCATCAATATACATCTCGTGCATACATTTAAAATTCTTCAAAAACTTCTATTTTACTCGTAAAAGAATTTTAGAAACCGCACACTACGCACACCGCCGCTCGGTTACACCGCACTCTACTCACACTGCCGCCTCGGTTACACCGCACACTATGCGCACCGGCCTCGGATACACCGCACACTACAACCCTTAACCCGGAGTGGTCTCGGTGCAGTCCGTTTGTCTTCCTAGGCCTCTTTGGCGCGCACGGGATCATTCCAAACATCCCATCCTAGCCAAGCGTCAACCCCGCACGTTTGAAGTCTTGAGTCACACTCTGTCCGCACTCGCTGGTTTTTACCTACCGTGTCATACAGCCTGAATACATATACCATGCCGGCCATTTTCTGAGTCAAGGCTCGGAACTCAAGATCCTCGCGCAAGCAAAGCGATGAAAGGTCATGCTAAAATCTTGACCTGATCTTGATTTCCGAAGCTACACCTGCACGATGTTCCGTCCCGATATACATCCATGCTCGCATGACACCATGTCATCACGCTTTGATACGTCGCCCATGACGATATGACCCAGCCTAACGCCTAACGTCACGATCCCTTGCGCAAGCAAGGTAAAGAGAGGTCATGCCGAACTCTTGACTCCGATCTTGACTCAAAGTCAGCCGGCTTCGGTTCACTATTCACATGGCTAACGCATCAAAACGAACATGACAGGCTCGGTCCTTAGGTTCGATTTTTCTTTTAGGCCGGTGGAAACCGCTTGCACTATAGGACCCTCGCCCGGCCGTCCACCCCGGGATGTCGAAATACGGGTGCAAAAACGAGGGGCTTATAGCCGCACGTATGGTCTCCATCGACCCAGGATCTAGCATAGTTGCGAAAAGAAGAGCAATCTTTTCCAACCTACCTAGGATTCTCGAGAAAATACTGTTTTTAAGTAAATTAAAACAACAAAAAAATCGTAAAATAAAAGAAACGGAAACCGCATGCCACGTGAGCTTTCCCCTTCTATCCCGTTAGGCCATTCCCGTGTCTAAATCCTTGCCCGTCACCCTCCAATAACCGAGAGTGGTTGAGAATCCCTCGGAAGCCGCCTTTTCGCATTGAGGTCACAAGGTCCGATAGCTCCTTCCAGCTTCAACGGTCCGCACCGTCCAATACTCCCCATGACGGATCAACCGTATAACAGGAGGGAAACGGAACCCCGCCACTAAGGAATCTCCGTGACAATGGAGGAGGTGCTGCGAGCCTTCGAAGCCATCAAGAAGCGCCAAGAAGAACAAAGCAAGCCTCGGATCGTCGACACCTTGCGTCTTCGAGGAACAGCTTGCAGCTTCCCAACCCGATGGAACCTTTGTTCTCATAGAAGACGAAGACATACCTGGCTCCCGGTTTCTCAAAGCTATCAGCAGGTCCCGCCTCCGCCAAGCTACGAGATCCCAAAGCAACGCAAAGCGCCTCTCGCTCAAAGCTCCCTCCGGCATCGGTCAAGCGGCCCGACATGCTCGCCTCGATCGCCGCTTCCGCTCGCACATCAAGCTCATTACCAACAAAGACACATACGTGCTCGCTCCGCGTATCCTGCTGCATCTCGGTATCCCCTGTGATTCAATCCTTTGCCTCTATACGAGCCTCGCAATCACAATCGAAGTCCCCATTCTTACTGTGGACAGCATCCCGAGCGGATATCCCGACATCTCAAGTTTGCCACCGCTAGCTCGCCAATTGGGGCTAACGAATCGTTTCCCCAGCTCCCAAACACAGCCCTTAGCGGACCCGGCAATCACGCCCTCAACTTCAACACCCTGTGGTATGGGTTGGTATACACTCAACTACCTCCCCAAGACTCCCGAATGGCGATCCCATCGCCCAATCCACCTCCATCTTCGATTTCCGTCCCCGAAAACGGTAACCCACCTCGCATACCGACCCTCACATGGCTTGGTTGATCGAACAGGATGAAAGACATGCAAGGCAAGCTAGCTAGTTCTCGGAAGGACTCCCTCCCGCCTACCGATCCGAACAGTGGTCCCTCTCCCTCCAAAGTTCGGGATGCCTAAATGGAAAAGTTTGACGGAACAGAATGCCCAAAACCCACATCGACACCTACGTCCCGGGTATGAGAGCCAAAGGGCAACCCTCAATGTATGGCGGACCACTTCCAACATTCTCTCAAATCTACGCCGCTAAGATGGTTCCTCAATGTAAAGGCGTAAAACCGCTCCACGTGGGACCAAATCGGCGAGATCTTCCTAGAGAAGTACCGCGCCAACCTTGAGTGGGAGACAAACCGCCACGATCTCGCAAGCCACCGAGCAAAAGGATGATGAACCCGTTGGCGAGTTCTACAAAAGATGGAATTGGAAGCTTAGCGAGATAATGGATCCGCTTTCCAAAGAAGAGCAAATGGATATCTTCCATTCCCGCCTCAAACCATCTCTGAGGGCCTTGATTAGCCACCACTTCTATCCCGACCTTCGTGCCATGGTCAATGCCGGACCAAGTTCGAAAAGACGCCGAGCCTACAAAAGACACCAGCCACTCTTGCTCCTTCCTACCGCTACCAGTACCTCGTCAAATTCGACGCCTGTTCCAAACATAGGAAAGGAGGCCGCCGAGCAGCCCACTACATCCGTAACGGAGTCCAAGGAAGCCGCGATCAAGCGCCCGAGAAATAACAATCCTCCTGGACGCAGCGTTCTCGGCACTTCGACAACCTTGGAATGCCTCTAAGCCAAGTGTTTGAGGCGTTGATGAAGCGTAACATGCTCAAGCCCCTTGAGAATTATCACCGAGGAATCCTAACCTAAGCGTGGATATGAGCAAGCATTGCGCTTTTCACAACTACCCGGCCACACCACCGACAATTGCGTCATACTAAAACAAGCGATCCAAAGGCCTGATTGAAGAAGGAAAGTTGGAATGCCCACGCGGTCCCAGCCACGATCGGAAATCAATTCCCCAACAACAATTGGGGAAAGCATCGGTGAGAAGCCTTTCGACCTTCTCAAGCGCGTCAAAAATGCCATTGAGGAACTGGGTTACCTTCTCATGACCCACAACCGGCAAAGAAGAAATCGTCCGGAAGCTTGATCTAACCCCGTCTCCTAGAGTCTAGCTTCTAAAATAAAAGACCCCGAGTCCTGTCGTGTTTAAAGTTTAAGTCTCTCGAGTCGTCCGACGGCCTTATGCCTGAAGATTATGTGTTTGTAACAAAAATTGCGCTTCTTTATGCTTCGAATAAAAGTTCGACCTTTACGAGTATCCCCTCATTGCCACTTTAACAAATGATAAATTAACTAACCAAAACAAGTTAATAATGATTCACTTGATAAAGACGTTGCACATTAATGAACAATGCATTAAACAAATCTTTAAGCATGTTGTCAAACGAGAGAAAAATCGGGCCCAAGCCGCCGAGAATGTTCTAACCAAAATGAATTTGGGAACCGCCGAAGAGTCCAAAGAGACGCAAATCAAAGAATCATACGAGTCCACCTCGTAGGTTCTAGTCTTGTTCTCATTCAATCAGTCCTCCTCGGACATTGTAATTAAGTCTTCAATTTTCCATACGAAAGTTTTCTTTTTTTTCTTGCTAGACTTGAGACATTATTTTGCACCCCACATTACATTTAATGAAATGGTTTTGTTCTATGTGATCACTTGCATTGCTCCACAAGTAATTCCACAAATGATTAATGCTTTGATTAATTGGTGTGAGAAAGTCAATCGGTAGCTCCCCATACACCTTACCATACCCCACACAAAGGCCTCCATCAAGCCATACACTTTCCAAAACATGTCCCCACCATCACCTTGACCAAGTCAACGACGGCGGGAACATCAAAGGACAACAAAAGGTCACTCAAAGCATCAAAAGATTGACCCCATGTCGACAACAATTTAGGGGCTTGCCTTCGCCCTCGTGCGCATCAAGAAAGTTCAAGCGGGGCTTGCCTTCGCCCTCAAATGCTCCAAAAAAAAAAAAAAAAAAAACAAAAAAAAAAGAAGCTCAAGCGAAGCTACACAAAAAAGCTCAAGCGAAGCTTCACAAAAATAAATGAGGTCAAAGACCCGAAGAGCCAACGATCAAGAAGCAATGGATTCATTAAAGCTGCCGTCAAATACGACTTGTCAAGGAATCACCTCAAGGCACTGTGCCTCGTCATTCAACCTTCCGAGCCTTTTCGCCAAAGGCCGCGCAAATATTCATGCCACGGCCCCAAAGCCAAACACGGTTCAAACCCGAACTACGTCGACTGAGCTCCTTGTCTTAAGGGGAACGTAGGCATCCGTAAATGGTCCGATCATAAACACATACAAATCCACAAACCCGATCTCATCAATGACCTCTCCTATACACAAACCTTCTTTCACACCAGACCCAACTCGATCCTTGATACCGGTTGACTTTCTCCTCGTGATTAATCAAAGCATATCGGGTTTAATTGTTGAATAACCTGAACATCAACAAAGGGTTTTAAGCAAACAAGTGATCATTGTGAACAAATCAAGTTTTCGAGATGTCTCGACAAGTCTTCTTTTTCTACAAAATAGGACAATAGAGCTAAACAACGATTTTACGTCGCCAAGGGCTTCTATACACTTTTACAAGCTTTTCAGTACTCATACTCTCTCAAAAGAGTCAAACCCAAAAGCATTTCTTTTGCGCCTACATCAAATAAGGCATTCACACAAAAGGGGACCCGTTCCCACATTTTCAAAAATAAATACGCCCTTGCAAGTGTACATTACGAGTCATTTCTTCCACAAAAGAGGGTCGAACTACGCGGACCTGAGCCTCTCGGTCAGGGGAACGTAGGCGGCCTTCATTGGTTCGGTCTAAGGAATACACAAAATTCCAAAATTGATGCCACCAAGGCTCAGAAAGAAGCAAGCAAGAGATTTTGCGTCTCGACAAAGCTTTAAAAGTAAATCACAAATCATCACGGTTAAAACACTTCTTGATGAGTTCAAGCACGGTCTACTCTCAAACTCACAACATGCTAAAAGACGACTTAAAACATTTAACAATCAATGTGTTCCAAGGATGCCTTCAATGAATGGATACTCGGTGTTTCGGAAGGTCATTCCATGCTACTCGCGTTTGGCCCTTCATCACTCTTTCCTTTCCTCCCTCGTCCCCAACGAGTCTTTTTCATTCCCCATGAGCGAGTTCTGTCTCCCTCATTCCGAGATCAGGAGTCCTCCTTGTCGTGTCAAACGAACCGGTCGCTCTCGAGCATCGTTCACCCGTGCCTCGGCTCGGATCTCCTCCCTACGAGTGCAAGGGGACCTCTCCCCGCCGGTCTGTCAGCTCGAGTCCCGTAGTCAAACAAAGCGTCTCCCATGACATCCACGAGGGTTAGACCAAGCTTCGCACTCCTAAGGCTATAGCGGAGACGACAATCTTGCCCCAGAATTGCTTCACGCCTGCTCCCCAAAACCACTTGGGTGCACTTCGATATGCTACTCATACCAATCCGTGTACTCGATGGTCAAGACAACATTCTCCCGGCATCTAAGGAGCACCACAGAGGGAAAGCGGAATACTTCCATACCCTCGGAAAATACATAAAAGCATCGGGATCTGTCATGCAGTAAAGAAGCTACCTCCACGTTGGCAATGTCATCCCAGCCCAGAAAGGCTCCTGCCTCATCCCGAACCGACGGGAAACAAGCAACGGAACACGTAAAGAGGACCAAGGCAAACACGGAACTCTGACAACATAGGAACCTTCCTGACAGGCCCTCCTAGTTTCAATCCCCCAAAGGGAAACCCACCAACGAATCTGATGCGTACCAAGATGTGCCATCCATCTCTCCAAGCGGGCGATCCATGTCCAAGACAAAAGGTCACCGAGCAAACGTCCACGGACTAAGAGACGCCGGAGACTCGGGCATGGTTTGAAGCCTCTCTCGCAACCATAATGCAAGCAAAGCGGGGGCTTCCCCGCTTGAATCGGTCCCTCATCACCAGATGATCTACACCGTGGAAGGTTTCCCCTGGAACCAAAGGAACGATATCTCGCCCGCCCGACAATGGCTGCCATATCAAACAGAGCACCGTCACATATCCTGAGGTAGCGACCCGAAAAGAGTGGCTATCAAGCACAAAGCGAACGCATCCCAGGAGACATCACTCCCGCCACCGCTCATGAAACTGTCAAAAGCCGTCAGCCCCCAACCGCCGTAAAACTTGCCAAAGCTGCCTCAGCCTCCATTAACCACAAATGCATTCCCAGCTCATGCGACATGCACAAAAATAATAATAAGCTAGCAACAATTCCTAGGTCAATCCCGGGAATCACAAATACGTCATTACATCTTAAATAAAATACTTTCTTTGTGCAAATACAAGTGTTTTATTACAGGTACAAAATGTCTGTTGCTCTACAAAAAAAAACAATGGAAAGAGGAAAAGCAAAAGAGCCCTAATCCGATTCATCATCATCCTCCTCCACAAACGAGAAATTCGGCATCTCGGCGCCTCCGCCAGCCACATCATCGTCCTCGGTGAACCCAGCACCTTCCTCAACCGGATAATCCAAGAAGTCCACAGGAATAAGAACGAAGAAGGAAAAAGAAGATGAGCCATCCCTCCTCTCCTTGTCCGGCACACAGGCGTCCCACGTCCTCGCCAAGTTCGAACAGAGGTGCTACCTCGCCCTCGCCAAGTTCGCACAGAGGCTCCATCTCGCCCTCACCGCAAGTTCGAGACAGGTGCTACCTCGCCCTCGCCAAGTTCAGACAAAGGCTCCATCTCGCCCTCACCGCAAGTTCAGACAGAGGCGCCATCTCGCCCTCACCGCAAGTTCAGACAGAGGCGCCATCTCGCCCTCACCGCAAGTTCAGACAGAGGCGCTACCTCATCCTCACCAAGTTCAGACAGAGGTTCCACCTCGCCCTCACCGCAAGTTCAGACAGAGGCGCTACCTCGCCCTCACCAAGTTCAGACAGAGGCTCCATCTCGCCCTCCCCGCAAGTTCAGACAGAGGCGCTACCTCGCCCTCACCAAGTTCAGACAGAGGTTCCACCTCGCCCTCACCGCAAGTTCGGACGGGGCGCTACCTCGCCTCACCAAGTTCGGGACAGAGGCTCCATCTCGCCCTCACCGCAAGTTCCGTACAGAGGCGCTGCCTCGCCCTCACCAAGTTCGACAGAGGCTCCATTCTCGCACTTCTCACCGCAAGTTCCAGCAGAGTGCAGAGGAGCACCTCGCCCTCACCAAGTTCAGACAGAGGTTCCACCTCGCCCTCACCGCAAGTTCGAACAAAGGCTCCGTCGCGTCCTCATCCTTTCACTGACTTCAGTCAAAAACGCCAGCGCATCCGCAGCATTTCAGCAACTTCGGTCAGGGGCGCCACACGTCCTCAACATTTCAACAACTCGATCAGAGGCGCCCCATGCCCTCTAACACTTCAGCAATTCAGCCAAAGACGCCACCATGTCCTCTTCATCTCGGTCAGAGGTGCCCCACATCCTCAACAATTCAACTTCCTCCTCACAAAGGTGCCTCCTCCTGCAGGTAAACACAGCAAAGGTATGTCAATAAACTTCAAACGCAAGACATAGCTGTAATAAATGCTACATAAAAGAAGAATCCCAGCACGGCATGATGCCTTTCCAAAAATTCCCACAAACAAAGTTCCATATAGGATCCACAAAATGCCCATCAAACTCAACTTAGGTCCAGACGCCTTAGAATAGTCTCAACTTAGGTCATATTCCTGAACTAGGTCCCAACTTAGGGTCATATTCCTGAACTAGGTCCCAACTTAGGGTCATACTCTTGAACTAAGTCTCCCTTAGGTCATACTCCTGAACAAGGTCCCAACTTAGGTCATATTCCTGAACTAGGTCCCAACTTAGGTCATACTCCTGAACTAGGTCCCAACTTAGGTCATACTCCTGAACTAGGTCCCAACTTAGGTCATATTCCTGAACTAGGTCCCAACTTAGGTCATATTCCTGAACTAGGTCCCAACTTAGGGTCATATTCCTGAACTAGGTCCCAACTTAGGGTCATATTCCTGAACTAGGTCCCAACTTAGGTCATATTCCTGAACTAGGTCCCAACTTAGGTCATACTCCTGAACTAGGTCCCAACTTAGGTCATACTCCTGAACTAGGTCCCAACTTAGGTCATATTCCTGAACTAGGTCCCAACTTAGGGTCATACTCCTGAACTAGGTCCCAACTTAGGTCATATTCCTGAACTAGGTCCCAACTTAGGGTCATATTCCTGAACTAGGTCCCAACTTAGGGTCATATTCCTGAACTAGGTCACAACTTAGGTTCATACTCCCGAACTAAGCTTCAACTCAGGACATCACCACGTCCACTCACCACAAACCTCACTACTTCACCACAGGCAGCCCGGAAGGCTTTAAACCACTCGGTCCGGAAGACCGTATAAACCTCCCCCATCACTATCTCCAGCCCGGAAGGCTTTAAACCACTCAGTCCGGGAGACTGTATAAATCAGCCAAACTACTATCCCCAGCCCGGAAGGCTTTAAACCACTCAGTCCGGGAGACTGTATAAATCAGCCAAACTACTATCCCCAGCCCGGAAGGCTCTAAACCACTCGGTCCGGAAGACCGTATAAATCTCCCAAATCACTATCGCCGGCCCGGAAGGCCTTAAACCACCCGATTAGGAAAATCGTAAAATTTCCATCCCAGGATACCACCACGTCCTCACAATTGACCTCGGCGGTCACCACATATCAGGACATCACCCCGTCCTTATCACTGACCTCGGCGGTCACACAACACTTTAGGGCACCACCACGCTCACATACACTCACAATTTCACGACCTCTGAACTACGACTGTGCTTGATTCCCGCCGTGGATACGTAGGAATCCTATCACAGTGGTCCAAACCCATCGACCTATACGGCCACTCAGACACCACCACGTCCTTATCACTGACCTCGGCGGTCACACAACACTTCAGGGCACCACCACGCCCGCACTCACAAACACTCACCCCACACACGAACTACGATCGTGCTTGATTCCCGCTAGGGATACGTAGAATCCTATCACAGGGTCCAGCCTAACCGACCTAAACGGTCACATAACAGACACCGCCATGTCCTCACGCACCGACCTACACGGTCACTTCCTCTCCCAAAGACGCGATCCAGATCAGGACCCTTATCTTATCGACGACCCCACTTCTTTCATAAGTGACGTCGCCGAGGGGCTTCGTAAGTACCCCAACTGGATCGCTCTCCATCCCAAGATACGACAAAACCAGGAGGCAAACTTCCGAGGTCATAACTCCTTCATAAGAACTCCGATTGAGACGTGCCATATATGGTTGGAAAGCTCTCGACGAGAGCTAGCTTGCCATCACATTCACAAGAGCATGGAAAGTCCGTACGGACCTCTTTGCATGCCAAAAGGTCCGTACGGACCTCTTTGCACTGCATATAATCATTACGAAAATCCCCTTAAAGTCCACGAGATTCCCTCAAATCCCGGAAATCCATCATTACCTAAGAGGTCCGTACGGACCTCTTTGCGCTTTTCCACTACTATAAATAGAGGGCTTCCCCTCCTCATTTTTTCACACCTCCCACTTCTCTCTTCCTCCCTAAGCCTTCGGCTCCCCTTCTAAGACCTTTCGAGGCATTCCCGCCCCTTCGGATCCTTCCGAGGCCTTCCCGAGCCCCCTCGAGGTGCTCCGAAGCCTCTCCGAGCGCTCCCGAGACGCTCCCGCCGCCCGAGGCACTCTCGAGGTACTCTGAGGCCCCTCGTGGTACTCCGAGGCCTCGTCGGTCTTTCCCACGGTGTCCCGCTCTTTCCGAGTCAAACCGGCGATCCCAAACCTTGCCGAACCTCTCGCCCGAATCCAACCAACGATTCCAACGCACGCCGAACCTCGCCCGACTGATCCCGACGATCCCCACGCACGCCGAACCTTCGCCCAAACGCAGCCTACAGCTTTCAACTCACGCCGAAACTCTGTCCGCGGACAACCGGCATCCCCGAAGCAATCCGAACGCTACTCCGACCTCAAACACTATTCCCCGCGGAAGACAGACACGAACCAACATTGGTAAGGCTTCCTTCCTATTCTATTTCAATACATTTCAATACAATGTAGACATCCGATACAAAGATGCATTTTTCAAAGCACACACACACACACACAACTTTTTAAAGGATATTAGGGGTATCCGAAAGACTCGTTTTTACGAGGCGACTCGGGTGAGCTCTAATATTCTAATATTCTCTTCCCGAGGAGTCATCTGACCTCCGAACTCAAAATCTCATCACACAAAAACAGTTTAAAATTTATCTTTAAACTGATGCCCTTTTTCAATGTTTTGGGCTTAATAAAAACGGCGTGGCGACTCTACAAAATGCGAAAGCAAAACGGCGAGACACCTCCAACACGCAACGCTAAAACGGAATAAGCCAGATGCCGGGGCGCGATTGTGCTGCCTCTCGGATCCGGGCGACCTCCCGAACAGCGACGAATGCGAGATGCCGGGGCTCCGCGCGCGAGCCGGATCCGGGTAATTTCAGGTATCAACGAACCAAACGGTTCAGACGGTAAAAGGTGCGATCAATGAACCAAACGGTTCGGACGGTAAAGAGCGTAATGTAAAGACAATATCAACGTATCGAACGACCCAAACGGTAAATAGCGATCAACGAACAAAACGGTTCGAACGGTGGAAATGATGATCGACGAACCAAACAGTTCGGACGGTAAATGACATAATAAGTAAAAACGGGTCAAGATCTCCGTTTTAATCCTAAATCACTTTTCTCAAAGGAGAAAGTGATAGAGAGAGGATCACTTCGAGACCCGTAGACAGCGTTTTGTCTACATTTTGAAAACTTTGGTCGGATCGGAAATAGCATATGACGCGTAAAAAGAGGTGAAACGGAAATTGAGAGTGAGAGTGTTACCAATGGCTAGGTTTTGACTCTTTTGCTCGGGAGATCGTATACGGGATACGGAATGGTGTTTGAAAGGTGTTTTGTGTGTTTGGCTCGTGTTTGGCTTGGAAAACGTGGTTTTCACGCAAATCGAGGTGTTTTTTGGGGCTTACGGAGGGTGTTGAGGCTCTGGAATCGAGGTGAATGAGCAGGAGGGTTAAAATTTCTTCACCATTTACTGAATAGGAGAGGCTGTATTTATAGGCTGTCAAACTGAAGAACAGGCCGTCCGCCCAGATCTTCAATTTTGAGGACCTTTTGGGTATTTGGAGATTGTGGATGACTGCTGGCGATCTTGAAAAACAGGCCGGACAGTCAAACCTTCAATTTTGAGGGCATTTTGGTCTTTTCCAGCTTTGGATGGGATTGATGTTGACTAGAGGGCCCTTGCATGTGTTCCATGTGTCCAACATAGTCACTAAGAAAGTCATTTTGTTCCGTCGAGCCGGGTTTTAACTGTTTTTAAAAAATAACTGTCCGAGTAAGTGTCGGAACAGTCCCGAAAAGTCCCGAAAATTGCGTATTTTGGGAAAAGTGGTATTTTCACGTGTGCGAACGTGTGTTGAATACACTTTGAATTTTTGAATGCTTGGGGCAGTCCTGGAAAGTCTCGTTAACTTGAAAAGTGTGAGTTAACAGATTGTAACGATCCAGATTTGGGTACTTACACGTCCACTTTTGGGTAAGTGACACATGGTATATTTAGTTGCGTTTGAACGGTACCATCTATCCCTTTAGCGGCTTCCTTATCATGTTTATCCATGTGCCTCTTTATATTGGAGATACCATGTGCACCCACCGAGTTTAAAATTTTTGAGCACCTCTTGCATTTGACCTTTGTTTCGCCGTCAATAATTACTAAATCATATAAATGGGCATATTTGGACACTCTAGTTTGTGCCTTACCCTTACCCCTTCCCCCACTAGGTGTACTACCCGAGGCAACATCGGTAGTAGGTGTTGGAATTGTGCGGGTTTTGTGGGTGACTTGTATATCGTCATCGTCATCCTCATCCTCATCCCCTCCCCACCCTCATCTATGTCTTCTATGTGATGATAGGTTCTAGATGTATAATTTGTGTTGGGCTCATTCATCCAATCCGGGATTGAATTCGAAGTATAGCCGAAAAATGAAGGGGTGTTGATTGAGTTCGAGGATTGATTAATTAGATCAAACATAATTTGATCATTACGGTTCAAAAGGGAATTATCTATTCGTCCTAAATTTTGATGGGGTACATTACGGTGCAAATGAGAATTATCTATTGAGTGGCGATTTGGAATGGGTACATTTTGATTTTTATTTTGTGGTGGGAGAGGGGGGGAATATGCAAATATATCATTAACTAGATCATCCATGATAACTAGCAATATAAATTACCTAGCAATTAAAATTAAAAATGCAACACTTTAAAAAAATATTTTTTGAATTTTCGAATATTTATAAGGATTAAATAATTTTAGCAATAATTTACTAACAATAAAAGTAAACAATTATAATTTTTTTGTAAATTTAGAAATAAAAGTAATTTTTTTTGGAATTATCAAAATTTATGAAGATTAAAAAAAATTAACTACTTAACACAATATTTAACTAACGAGTAAACAATTAAAGACTTCCTCTTCAATTTATACTGATTATAAATTCACAAACAGGTCTGCACGGACCTCTATGATAAATGACCGTTGTGTAAATTGGACCAAAATACCCCTCAAACGGATTTATTAACGAATTTATTTGAGGAAATTTTAGACATTTACAAAGAGGTCCGCACGGACCTCTATGATAACGGGCCAAACGGGCCACGGACCAAACAGATCTTCTGATCCGCGGGCCAAAGTCCGGTCCGTGCGGACTTCCTTGATCCAAGCATGTCCCGTATAAAAAGCGGGCGGGACGGGTTACGGGCCACGGGCTGAACGGGCCCGGGCCAAACGGACCATGGGCAACGGTCCGTGCGGACCTCCCACGGATTTGGGCCCTTTTTGGCCATCTCCGGTAGTAGGGCTGTAGTAATTTGAACTCGCTACAACGTGTAGCGAGTTCAAATTTTAGTTTTTTTTTAATAGCATAAATATTAAAATAAAATTGAGTACATTTAAACTCGTGTAGCGAGTTTAAAAAAATTGATCATTTTGACAAATAGTTTCAAATGTGAGTTATTTTGGGATTTAGATTTTTAAAATTGAATTATTTGAGAAAAGTTTCAATTTTGTCGTGTTTATGCTTTTACCCTTTTTTCCATAAAAATCACAATCTATAGTTATTGACCTTTCAATATGAAATTAAAAGGATTTTAGAAAATAAATAAATGAAAATAATATTTGAATTTTAATGTGAGTGTGACTTGCCCAACTTTTACTTTTGAAGCATTAATAAGACTTCGCTCCTTCATGTACTCCTCTATTGACTTTGACTTAATTTGTTGAAACTTTAAATTGATGATTGACATGATGATGTAATAATCCAATCAAAACTATTAATATTTATGCACTCAAAAAGATCGAATCAGCTCAAATTCAGCGGTTGATTGTACTCCGATGATTGAATAACCTGGAAAGAGATAAAAAACGTAAACTAAGTCGAGGCTTCTCCGGCGAATGCCCTCCGGCGTGAGAGTAAGTTCACGTTTTATATATAGAGAAATCAAATTAACATATCTTCGAGTCAAAGAGATAATGTACCAAAATATTGGAATTATGGCTTGTATTTATAGGAATAGATATGTAGAATCCATGTTGAACTTGGACTGTTAAGAGATAAGATATAATTCTAAGAGGATTATATCTGTTGGAGAGTCCTTATTTGACTTGAATTGATATAGGAGATGGTTACAATCCTGATAAGATTATAACTGCTTAGTGTCCTTATTGGGATAGGACTGCATAAGCTGCACTATGTCGGAATGCCGAGATACCCTTTTCTCGTCTTATGTAGCCTGGCCGACGTACGAGGAGCCGGGGAAAGGATGAGATATGATAGGAGAGCCAGTCATGATGATGTCATAGCCGAGGAAGGCACCTCGTCCTTAAGGGAAACATCTCGGCCTATAAGGGAGGTCTCCTCGGCACTTGATTGGGCCTCGGTCATTTTGCCCGCTGGGCCTAGGTCGGCCTTAGGGAATGACGAGATAGAGAGACGAGAAAGCCCAGGTCTTCCCTCGTAGCTGAGACTTGGATGAGTTATGTTTAGGGCCCAATTCACTTTGGCCTTATCCGGACAAGCGCATGTTCGTATCTCGGTTTATAATGTTCAAATATATTATTCTCTTCATTTCAAAATAAATATTTATAAAAAAAATTGAATTTACTCTTGATATATCAAATGTAAATTTGAAATTTTGAGCAAATTATTGACCTTTCAATGTGAAATTAAAAGGATTTTAGAAAATAAATAAATGAAAATAATATTTGAATTTTAATGTGAGTGTGACTTGCCCGACTTTTACTTTTCCTTTTACTACTACTTTTCTATATTAAATTAAGTCAAGCATTAATAAGACTTCGCTCCTTCATGTACTCCTCTATTCACTTTGACTTGTTCAAACTTTAAATTTGAAAGTTTCGTGTAGCTAGGAAGCTTCAATCACACAACAGACAACGGATGTGAGTACAGATGTGTCTCACAACTGTCCACACATTCACAGATAATGCAGCAGAATAAAACAAATTAAAAACAATAACTCAAGAATTATTTACGCTTACTGATCAATGTGATCAGCAAACTAGGCTTACGCCCAAAAACATTTCACTATAAAAAATTTTGTTTCTTACAAAAACAAATAAGTGAAAAACTAAAATTATGAAAATACTAAACGAGTTCTAATCACCTTCTATGACAAGAACAACTCCCCTTTCCCAAGTAGGATCTATTCTAGTCAGAAGTAAAACAAGAGAACTCTATAAAAATCTAGATGTGAGTTACGGATGTAAGGCACAACCTTCACTCACAACCTAAAACAACAATATGAAAACGTGAATAAGAAAAGTATTATTCTCTCAAATAAATCTCTAAAGCTCTGTCTTCTCTTTGTGCTGATCCCTTGTATTTATAGGCACCTTTGAGAAGATCTTCACGAATCCAAACTCTTCCATATGTGAGAATTCAATTCCTACAAGGAAACATAAAGCACACTCACAAAGGAATAGATTGTTAGTAGGTTAGTCCTAATATAAACTATGTACATAAATAAAAGATATTTACTCTATTTACAAAGTCCTTTTCAAAGTAGGATACTTATGAATCTTTCCATGAAAGCATAAAATCAACTTACCAAAAATTTCTCTTTGATTCGAAATAGGAAACAACTTATTTCCTAAACTAAAATCTTTTTCACAATAGGACAATATAAATCTTTCCATGAAAGTCCCAAAATCAACTTAACAAATGTGTGATATTGATTCGAATAAGGAAACACATTGTTTCCTAAAAAGCACACGCTTTCAATCTCCCCCTATTTTGGACTTTCTGGTCAAAACTAAAGATTTATGATTTGATTACTATGACCAATATTTTCAGATTCGAAAACTCTCCCTGAATGGATGTATGTACAGATGTGTCAACACATCCACACAAAACTGCATAGAACAAGACAGTACCAAAAATTGCAGTTCAACAAATGTAAACTAAAGCAGCCATTCAGCAAATGTATTTAGGGATTACAGATCAAGACTAAAACTAACAAATAACTAAAACAAATATTAAAAGCAAACTAACAAATATTAAAAGCAAACCTGTTGATGTTTCATTCACCGGTAAGAACAAACAGTAAAATTCCCCCTGAGTTTAAGTATCCCAACTGAAACATCAGCAGTAGCAGCAAAGACAACATCAGAATCATTCTCATCCTTTTTCTTCTTCTCCCCCTTTTGACTAGAAAGTGAAGTCACCCATTTCTGGAGATCCACCTTTCAAAACCTTTAAGGTTCTTGGCATGTGTCTGGGAGGTAATCAGTTGAGCATTGAGAGCAGCAGCTGCAACAATTTCTGCATCTAGGGTTTCCATTTGATCATAAAAAGAATCTGCAGATGTGTGACAAGATGTGGCCACATCCTGACGCACATCCACAGCATCAGCTCCATTGATTCTGCAGAATGATTAGAAAGACAAAGAGAGAGAAATATATGGTGCGTGTGTGTGAGAGAGAGAAAAAAAATTGGGGCAAAGGAGGAAGAAACTCAACGAAGGATTAAAGAGATGTGACAGATGAGCCACACAATAAAACCCACAACTCCCCCTTTCCTACTCAAACAAGGATTCCTTCCTCAAACTTGACTCAAAATTACAGCAAAGACAGAAGGAGTCCACAACGGCTATAAAACCTTTGAAATTTCCACACACACAGCGAATCACAGAAAGAATAGGGATTAAAATAAATCAAAATTATGCCAACGTTTTATGGTAACAAAAAATTACTTCAGCCATATCTTTTTCAACAGAATCCCTTTAAAATTGTCCTTCCTTTTTAAATACGGATTGATACACACCTTTTTCTTTCATGGAAGATATTGGAGATCAAAAACCTATAAAATCAAAGAATGAATTAGGAAAGAAAATTAATTAACTAGTATATTTACAAAGCTCCTATATGTCCTAAAAATACAGTATGCCTAGCATGATGCAAACACACAGGTGATGGAAATATTCTCAGCTTATGGATGTGGCATAGGATGTGAGTCACATATGGGGATTTTTGACTTTTTGTGATCTAAATGTGTCCCAAAGATAGCCCTTTTTCCCAATGATCTTGTCAAGTTTGACTTCAAGTTTTCTTATGAAAATCACTTGATCACAATGGTCTGGCTTCATACTAAGGGTGAAGCAGCTGTTTCTCACATATATTTTTTTCTTTTATAGCACCCACTGTGAGATACCTAGGAAGGTTATATCAAGTCATCAAAAGATGACATGAACAGGAAGTGCTCACAATTAAGTGATCAAAAATAATGTCAAAGATGAAGACTCACAAGTGACCACACTGAGAAATTTCGTGCTAATGCATGATTTTTTTTTTTGATTTTTTTTTCAGTTAATTTAATATACAGATGTGTTAGAGGATGTGAGACACATTTGTGCTCACAGCCTTAGATATCACACAAACCAAGAGACTTCCTCAAGGAGGAAAATCTCTCCAAATCTAATGCCTTTGTAAATATATCAGCTAATTGATTTTCAGTCCCAACAAATTCCAGATTCACAGTTTTTTGTTCAACAAGATCTCTAATGAAATGATGTCTAATATCAATGTGCTTTGTTCTAGAATGTTGGACAGGATTTTTAGATATGTCCAAGGCACTTTTGTTATCACAAAAAGCAGTCAAAATTTTGCTATTTAATCCATAGTCTTTCAACATTTGATTCATCCATAGCAGTTGTGTGCAGAAACTTGCAAGGGCAACATATTTAGCTATGAACAAGGAGACATAACTTTTTCTCCTTCTATACCAGGAATAAAGGATGTTACCAAGGTAGGAACATCGAACACAGTTGTTTTTATCATCAAAATTGTTTGCCCAATCTAAGTCACAGTATACCACTATGTTAGACACAAAGCAGTAACAACATACCTTGAAGTATTAATGTTAAGATCATGTGTTGCCATGAATGTTATCCCAAGTGTTGCAAACCAGTGTTGCCACTGGTGTTGCCAAAAGTGTTGCCATTTGGAATTGGCGGCACTGAGCTAGTTACTGTATTTTTCACAAATATTAATGGGTAAATTAATGTTTATATAACAGTAGTTAGTCACCTTAAAATGAGCTTGAAATCAGCAATGAACCGCCTGTGCGTTAATCACGAAGAGGAGAAGAAGTTAACAAATAAACATGTGTTTATTTGTTTAATTGATGACCAAGCCAGGAGATATTTTATTCAGCTATTCTGGGGGAGAACAAGTCAGAGTACAAGGCAACCAAAGCTAAGAGGTACAAGCATGAGAAGCAAGAGAAGACTAGGTCTCCTACAATGAAGGCGAGAAGGCTAAAAAGGAGGAAACAAACTCCAAACTGTTAGCTGATCATTTGAGTAGGCTCCAAGACTTTGTGGCCTATAAATAGTGCAGTGGATCTTCATTGAAGATCATCCAATTCAGTAAAACGCAAATCCGCACAAGAAAGTAGAATTCGCTCTCTCAAGTGTTGCCATTCAGTGTCGGCAACACTTTGTCCAACACTCGAATATTTCATATAGATTTTTATATTTTTGTGAGGTTTTTGAGTGTTTATTTTCAGAGAGAATTCGTGTATGTTGTTCCTTATATCAGGGTTCGTTTATCATTAAGGAACTTCTTCGACCTTGTATTGAATTCATATTATTAATAGAAAGGTCTTGCCTTATTGGCACCCATCAAGTTATATATTTATATAACTTGATAAAAATTATATTCTTGTGTATTGCTTTTATTCTTCCGCTGCAATTTATATTTATTTCTATTGATTTGTGTTTTTCTAGAATTGGTGAATGTGTTGTTGTTAGTGTCATCAACACTAAAGACAACACTCATGAGTTTCATCTCACCTTGTGAGTTTCGCCTCACAAGTTCCAAGCCATAGACAATTTCAATTGGTATCAGAGCCTAGCACTTGATATACTAAGTGTTTAGATCCTTTTGTCATGGCTTATGATCCTGCAAACCCTAATCAAAAGAGATTACCGGTTTTAGACGGATCTAATTATGCTTATTGGAAGATTCGCCTACGCTCGCATATCAAATCAATTGATCTTCGGGCTTGGCGATCTATTTTAAATGGTTATTCTGTTCCAATGCTTCCTCCGGATGACGATGGTGACGTTCAAGTCAAACCTGAATTCGAGTGGACAATTGAAGAGAATAATCTTGCTAGTTTCAATGAAAAGGCACTGAATGCCATCTATGAATGGGTTGACATGCATATGTTCAAACTCATCCAAAATAGTCCCTCTGTAAAAGATGCTTGGGATACTTTACAAAGATTTTGTGAAGGAGATGGCAAAGGTCCGAGAAACAAAGCTTAGAGGTCTCACTAGTAGGTTTGAAAGATTAAGAATGGGTGAAAACGAAGACATCTCGTCTTATTTTGAAAAGTTGATTGATATTTCAAATGCTTGTCAAGTATTAGGGGAGCCTTTTACAAATAAACAACTTGTTTCAAAAGCTATTCGTACTCTTCCCGAACGTTTTAATATTAAAGTTTCAGCTATTGAAGAGGCCCATAATCTTTCAACAATGGACATCAACTCCTTAATGAGTATTTTGAAAAACTTTGAGTTGAATCTCAATGAATAAATGGAGGCTTCTAAAGGCAAGAATATTGCCTTAAAAATCGAATCTTCGGACACTTGTGTGGACGATGAAGATGAAGTCTTTGAGGAGTTAGATGAAAATACTAGTGTAGCTTTACTTGCAAAGAGATATAATTCTATGGTTAGGAAATTTAACAAAGTGCAGGTAAAAGCTAAGGACCAAACGGCCAAAACCTCTAGTTTTGTGCCAAGGAGAGGTCCTCCTCCAAATCAAAAGGATATCCCACCTAGGCGTGCATCCTCGGAAAAGATCCGGTCCGATCCTAAGTACATTGAATCTATTCAATGTCATGCTTGTTCTGGTTGGGGTCACTATGCCAATGAATGTGCTAACACCTTGAGAAAGGCGGGCAAAAACTTGTGGGTATCTCTTAGTGATGGAGAGGAGGAAGGAACGGAGAAAGAAGAAAAAACGGAGCAAGTGGTCATGATGGCCACGGTAGAGGAGCTACCTTCGACTGAGAGTGTTACTTCAAGTGTTGTTCCAGATTTGACAACACTTGACACAACATTGGTGACTTCTTCAGAAAGTGTTGCCCCAAGTGTCGTCCAGGAATTGGCAACACTTGGCACAACACTCAGCAGGTATGATTCTTTAGATGATCTTAAATTGCATGGTTTTGCTGATTTTAATTCCGAGGAGGTTATAGAGGATGATTTTGATAAAGATGAGCTCATTTTTGAATTAAAAAACCTCTATAAATCTCTCCTCGTGGAATGGAAAAAGGAGAATAAGATGGTGGTTTTCTTGAAAAAGGAAAATCAGGATCTTAAGAACTCCTTGACTCGGCTAGAAGCTCAACTTAGTAGGAGAGACTTGGATCTTGATAAAATCAAGTCCAAACTCAACCTAGCCGAATCCACCTTCAAAAAACTCAACACAAGTTCATCCAAATTGGATGAAATACTCATGTTGAGTAAGCCTCTGAAAGCTGGTCTTGGGTTCCAAGAATCACTTGAAAGTATTACCTCTTCCTTGTTTGATGTTGAAACTAAAAATTGTTTTGTAAAAGAGCGTGTCAAGGAAAAGGGTAGCACTCCTAGTGATTCTTCTGATCAATCCAATGAGTGTGGATACTGTCACAAAGCTGAACATTTAAAATCAGATTGCATTTTCCTTCAAAAGAAAATGTCCAGTCTTCAAGTGTCGCCTCAAGTGTCGCCAATTTCTCAGGGCAACACTGGTGAACAGAAATTCAGATTTTCAAAAAGAGGTTGGTTACCCAAGGAAAAACTGAAATGCTATGTTGTTTATACAGCTTTAAGGACTAACATTGCAGGAACTTGGTACTTTGATAGTGGTTGTTCACGTCATATGACGGGAACAAAATCATTCCTATCAGAGTACCAACCTATTCAAGGAGGCTCAGTGACTTATGGTGGTAGAGGCAAGAATGAAATAGTTGGTAAAGGAACACTGGATATTGTTGGTTTTCCTCCTTTGAAAAATGTCTTGCACATAGATGGTTTACTTGCTAATTTAATTAGCATTAGCCAACTATGTGATGACAATTTGGAGGTAAAATTCAATAAAAATACATGTGAAGTGTTTGATAACACTAACTTTTGTGTCATGACTGGAATAAGATCAAGTGATAATTGCTATCTGGTTGGTAATAAATCAGTGTGCAATTTGACAAAACTTGATGACATTAGATTATGGCATCAAAAGTTAGGTCATTCTCATTATAGAAATCTTGAGAAGATTATCAAACATAATGCCGTCAAAGGTGTTCCTAAACTAGACCTCAAAGATACCGTGATGTGTGGTGACTGTCAAAAGGGTAAGCAAACTCGTGTTGCTCATAGTGTTGAACAACACCATGAGCAACACTCAGGAACAACACATTGTTTTCAGCTTCTACATATGGACTTGATGGGTCCTATTGAGGTAGAAAGCTTGGGAGGTAAGAAGTATGTTTATGTGATAGTTGATGATTTTTCTAGGTTTACATGGGTGTATTTCTTACGAGAAAAATCTGAAACTTTTGATAAATTTACTCACTTTGTCTCTAAAATCAAAAACATGTTTTGTTCTCCTATTTTTCGAATAAGGTCAGATCATGGTAGAGAATTTGAAAACATCTCATTTTCTACTTTTTGTAGTAAAAAGGGGATACACCATGAATTTTCAGCACCCAAAATACCACAACAAAATGGTGTTGCTGAAAGGAAAAATAGGACTTTAATGGAAATGGCTCGTGTTATGCTAATTGCTAGAAATATTTCTAAAGGTTTTTGGGCCGAAGCATTAAACACAGCTTGTCACACTACGAATAGAGTTTTCTTAAGACCCGGTACAACTATGACACCCTATGAGATTTTAAATGGAAAGAAACCTACGGTTCACTATTTTCATGTGTTTGGGTGTTTGTGCTACATTTTAAATGACCGGGAATACTTAGGAAAACTTGTTTCTAAGAGTGACAAAGCCATCTTTCTTGGCTACTCTCAAAAACAGTCATGCTTATCGAGTCTATAATCTGAGGTTAAAAGTGATCCAAGAATCGGTGAATATTGAATTTAACGATTACTTGAGTGCCACAGGAGAACCAGCTGATGATATACCTCCGACTCGTTAGAAGAAGTCGAACAGAGGGTCGGAACAGAATGTAATCCGATTCAGCCATTGCAGCCACGTATTCAAGTGTTGCTCCAAGTGTCGCCCGAAATGGCAACACCCGAGGCAACACAGAGAACAGAACAGTGGCTGGAAATTCCGAGAGCAGTGACTCGTAAGGAGAAGATGGATTGGTGTACCATCAAGGCGAGAGATCCCCACTCGAATTAGAAATTATCATCCCATTACTCAAGTAATTGGTGATGTTAATGAAGGGGTTAGAACCAGGAACAAGGAGCCGCTGATTACGGTAGATATGGTTAGGTATGTGTGTATGTCCTCCACATACTCTCAGGTAAAACACTCATGTTTCGTTTCCTCTCTTGAACCAAAAAATGTGATTGAGGCCTTAAATGATAAATTCTGGATTCAAGCTATGCAAGAAGAGCTTGAACAATTTACCCGTAACGAGGTTTGGTGTTTAGTTCCACGTCCTTTAAATACTAACATTATTGGAACTAAATGGATTTACAAAAACAAATCTGATGAATTGGGTAATATTGTTCGTAATAAAGCTCGTCTTGTGGCTCAAGGCTATACACAAGTGGAAGGAATCGACTTTGATGAGACCTTTGCACCTGTGGCTAGAATTGAGTCAATAAGACTTCTTCTTGCTATAGCCTGTTATCTCAAAATCACATTGCACCAAATGGATGTCAAAGCGGCTTTCTTGAATGGGTACTTAGATAAAGAGATCTATGTTGAGCAACCCAAAGGGTTTGAAGACCCATTCCACCTGCACTATGTATACAGACTTGATAAGGCCTTGTATGGCTTGAAACAAGCTCCTCGTGCATGGTATGGGCGTCTAACAAGCTTCCTTCTTGAATATGGATTTGTTAGAGGAGAAGCCGATAGGACATTATTTATTCTTAGGGAAAATAAAGAGCTTGTCATTGCTCAAATCTATGTTGATGACATAGTTTATGGTTCCACATCTAAAACATGTTTACAAAATTTTGTGGAAGCTATGACATCTACATTTGAGATGAGCATGATAGGAGAACTTAATTATTTCCTAGGATTGCAGGTGAAACAATCGAATGATGGAATCTTTATCACACGTGAGCAAGTATGCTAAGAGTCCGGTGAAAAGATTTGGATTGGAGAGTGCAAAGTGCTCAAAAATACCTATGGGATCATCTCTTAAGGTAACCAAAGATCGTGCAGGGAAGATATAGACCCAACTCTGTATAGATCCATGATAGGTAGTCTTCTTTATCTTACCGCGCCGTCCCGATATAATGTTCGGCGTAGGTGTTTGTGCTAGATATCAATCTGCTCCTAAAATTTCTCACCTAAATGCCGGTCAAGAAAATCATCAAGTATGTGTCTGGGACAAGTGATTTGGGAATCGTTCACCAAAGACACTAATACCAACTTAGTTGGTTTTAGTGACTCGACAAGGTGGATATAGATGACAGAAAGAGTACTAGTGGGGGTTGTTTTTTCTTGGGTAATAATCTAGTGTCATGGTACAGCCGCAAGCAAAACCGTGTTTCTCTCTCGACCGCCGAATCCGAATATGTGGCGCAGGGAGTTGTTGTTCACAACTAATATGGTTGAAACACATGCTTGACGACTATGATCTTGATAGTAATATCTTGACCATGTATTGTGACAATCTGAGTGCTATAAATATTTCCAAAAATCCTGTACAACACTCACGCACTAAGCACATTGATATCCGCCATCATTTTTTAAGAGATTTAGTAGAAAAGGAATTGATCCAAATAGAGCATATTGATACAAAACATCAACTTGCCGATATTTTGACCAAAGCCTTGGACCATGAGAGATTTTCAAGTTTGAAAAAATCTCTTGGTTTATGTTTTCTATAAATCTGCTAGTGTCGCCGTCTGTTGCCAACACTGTCGCAACAATTTGTATGAGTTGTATATTATTTTATATATAAAAAAAAAAAATTAGTTAGTTTAATCCCAAATGGGGGCATTTATCGACCTTTTGTTCTAGTATGTGTACATTCTTAAGGTTAACATTTTTTTATAAAATACCCCTTTGTGCTAAAAAGTGACAAAGTCACTCATATTGTTGTTGATATTAAAAAAAAAGAGGCAAAGCTTGTGAAAATTCCCAAAGGGAATATTATGTAGTGTTTTATACTAAGTATTAGGGACATGGAGCTCGCTACTACAGTGTACCCTACTTGAAAGGTATAAAACTTACTAATTGTAGCTTTACACTTTAATAAAAAACTCGGGGCACGGAGCTCGCTACTACGATGCTTCCTTGTAAATAAAGAAAGTGTAAAGTGTGCTTAAAAATTGCCTAAGAAAGTATAGATATGTATGTTGAAAAAAAATATCAAGGGGATTTTATTTAAAAATGTTGTCTTGAGTGTCACGCATCATTGCTAGTAACAAATTAGTAGATGCTACATTAATTTTTTATTTTCTTGTTTTTGTTTTTGTCAATTAAATTTTAATTTTCCAAAAGTCTATTTTCTTATATTTAGAGTTTGTGAAATTTAAAAGGTTTTTAGCAAAAATTTTTATTTTGTCAAACTAAGTGTAATTTTGTAATATCTATTTTTTAAAATTCATCTCTTTGAATTTTGAAAAACTCAATTTTATGGATATTATTAAAATTATGTTTAGTTATTATTAAAAAATTTAAAATTATAAAAAATTTAAAAAAAAAAAAAAAAAAAAAAAAGGTTTTTTTTAAAAAATGGCGGATAACACTTGAGTATTGTTGGGATTTTTAGAGATAAGTGGAGGTTTAATTAATTTGACCTTGTCAAATCAATTAAATCCCTCCACTATTCACTCTTAAAACCCCCTCCTAAACCCTCTCTCTCTCACCGTATTCTCTCTCTCTCTAGGCGGAATCCCAAACCCTTGCCCCAGTTCTTCGTCTTCCTCATTCTTCTTCAATCTTCCATGGCTAGACCTAAAAATACTTCCCAAATTTCGTCTCCCATGGAAATTTCGCCTCTAGCTCCCTCTAGTGTTGCCTCAAATGTCGCCGTTCCAATGGAGATATCCCCTGCGACACTTTCTGCCACACCCTCAACCTCACCATCCTTAGACATTGTTGTCTACAATTTCGGATCGTTTGATTCCGTTGATACCGCACTTTAAATACTGTCATTTACAAAGTCCGACCCGTTTGGATCGTGATAGTATTTACTTTTCAAAGTCCGAGTCGCAACCCGATTCGTTGATCGCATATCATTTAATACGCATTTTTCCCGTAAAAATCGTTAACAATGTAATGCCCGGTTCAAAACCGGAGTTCGTCCTTCGAACTCTCTTTCAAAACGCGCGAAATGACGTTTGGCCTCCGAACGCTCATCTTCAAATTAAAAGCCGCCATTTGACACTTAAAATCATTTAATACGCATTTTTCCCGTAAAAATCGTTAACAATGACACGCCCGATTCAAAAAACGGGAGTTCGACCTTCGAACTCCTTTTCAAAAGCTCAAAATCGACGTTTGCCACGCAAACGCTCATTTCAAACTTAAATCGACGTTTGCCACGCAAACGCTCATTTCAACTCAAAACCGACGTTTGTCATTCAAACGCTCGTCTTTTCAAACAAAGTCACCTAATCAACGTTTGACATTCAAACCAAGATTAAGCTTGTCATTCAAGCCCCCATTTCAAAACACACACACACACACACACACGTTTTCGAGAAAGGTAGAAAGACTCGTCATGCGAGGCGTTTCGGGCGATCTCGTAATACTCTACCCGAAACGTAACGTGACCTCCGAACCTAACAATCTCTGATACTAAAAAAGCTTTTTACTCGTTTTTGCTACCAATAAAAATGATCCCCTATTTTCAAAGCATTTTCATAAGTTTTTGCTACCAATAAAAACGACACCATTTTCTAAAGCCGTTTCTCAACGTTTGGGCTCAAAATACAAAAACCGCGTGGCGACTCCTCATTTTTTTCCTTCCCATGAAGCGAGGTCTCAGACACCAACCCCCCGCGAAAGACAAACGCCTTCGCTCGCGCGAATCCGGGTAATTTCAGTTGGCATACGATTTATAAGGTAACAAGCTGTGACAAACGCAAGAGGCCAATACTTGCGCGGCATGTGAGAGTGAGTGAGAAGGGAGAGGCCTGTTTCAATAATGTGACGATGTCGACGTTCAGAGTACCCATTGTGTTCCGAAGTATGAGGGGGGGATGTAAGATGAGAGATTCCAAGAGATGTGAGGAGGGGACGAAGACCAATGTATTCACCACCATTGTCACTGAAGATGGCGATAATGGAGCGATGAAAGTATTTTTTCGACAATGTTTTTGAAGTTGGTGAATACGTGAGTGGCATCATTTTTATGTTTGAGGGGATAGAGCCAAGTATACTTGGTGAAGTGATCATCAAACACAACGTAGTACTTGTAGCCATCATAAGATAAAAGAGGAGATGTCCAAACATCACTATATATCAAGTCAAGAGGTCCAGAGGAAGAAAGAGATTTTTCATTAAAGGCCAACTTGTGACTCTTATTACAATCACATGCATTGCAATGAAAATCGAAAATTCTAGGAATATCCAAATTAAACGAAGAACTAAGAGAACGTAAAATTGAATAAGATGGGTGCCCTAATCTATGATGCCAATTGATGATGGAGGAGGAAGTTGAGGAGTGAACAGCAGGAGACTTTGGAATCCATTAATATACGTCGGAGCTAGAATTGCCTTGAAGAAGAGTGTCCCCCGTATGAAGGTCCTTCACAAGAAAAGAGTTATGTGAGAAGATGACAGAGACATTATTATCTTGACACAACCTAGATATAGATATTATGTTTCGACACACACGAGGAACATGAAGGACATTATTGAGAAGTAAAGGGGAGGATGAAGTGAGAATAGAAGATGAAGCGGTATTGGAGATATTGAGGCCCGAACCATCACCAACGAGGAGTTCTTCCGTTCCCTTATAAGGGGAGTGAAGGGCCAAGTTATTAAGATCATTGGTCACATGATGTGTAGCTCCACTGTCGAAAAGCCAATTCGGTGGGGTTTGGTTTGAGGTGGAGGCGGAATAGGCAGAAGGCTGAGAGGAATAGTTATCGCGGTATGGTTGCCTAGGGTTATGGTTTGGGTTGAAGGGACGGCGTTGATTGGAATTGGGTTGCTGAGGAGTGGGGTTGGGTGTGGGGAAGTTGGCGTTAGGGTAGAGTTGGCAGAAGGAGGGGCATTGGGAGAGAAAGTGGCCGTCATTGCGACACCGTTGGCAGCGGCCTTTACACGGATTTCGAGGGGTTTGAGGGTTGAAGTTGGGAGGGGTGGTAGGGTTGTTATTGAATGAGGATGAATTGTGTTTTTGGTTGTTGGAACAGTTTGAGGGAGGATTTTTAGAGGCATAGGCAACGGTTGCAGGAAAGGTGTTGGTGGTGGATGTACGGTGTTTGAGAGATAGCTCCCGGTTGAGGAGTTTTTCATGAAGTTCATCAAAGGTAATTGGGGTATCTCGGCTGTAAACGGCAGTGATTATGCTCTCAAAGTCCGGGTCGTTGAGTTGGTCCAAGATTTTGTCAACTAGGTCTTCCGGATCAATGGGGCGACCTAAGGAACTAAGTTGGTCTGCGCAAGTTTTGAAGTCTTGCATGTAGGCTGAAACAGGGTGGTTTCCTTTGGATATTTGGTGAAGGCGATCCTTGATTTGTTTGATATGGCCTTTGGAAGGGTTAGTATAGGTTTTGGCAAGGGTTTTCCAAGCTTCATAAGTGGTGGAACATTGAGATATGAGGGAGACAAGATCAGGGGAGAGAGTACCTGCAAGAACACCTAGGATGAGTTTGTCTTGGCGAAACCAAGTGTTGTAGGCAAGGTTGGGGTTTGTGGTGTTGGTGGCTGCGGGGGGTCGTTGTTAACGGGGGTATTGTTGTTGTCGGGTGTAATGGCTTGGGTGGGGAGGTTTTTGGGTGGGGGTGTGAAGGTTCCATCAATGTATTTGTGAAGGTCATGGCCGAGGAGGGTTGCTTCTAGTTGGATTTTCCAAGCTATGTAGTTTGTGGGTGTTAGTTTTAGGATGTGGCCAAGGGAGATAGCTATGAGAGGTTTGGTTGGTTCAGCCGAGTTGGGAAGGAGGAGGGGGGAGTCGGCTGCCATGGAAACACAGAGAGAAAAAAAATTTGATCTAATGCTCTGATACCATGTTGAAAGGAACTTTGATTTGAAAATTTACAAACATGCTTTATTGATATTGAATTGTCCTATATGAGCCATATTTGGGTACTTACACTATCTTCCCTAAAGACAGGCCTGGTAGGTCAACGCAGCAACTGGTTGGACGAACTCCCCCTTGCTCTTTTGGCAGTTCACACAACCACTCGGGGGCCTACGGGGGAAACCCCATTCGCTCTAGCATACGGATCAGAGGCCATGGCTCCAGCTGAGTTGAGGTTTCCCACAGCCAGAGTGACATTCTTTGATCAAGAACAGAATGATATCAACAGATTGATCGACTTAGATCTGATCGACGAGAAGCGAGATACTGCTTACCTTCGAATGGTCAACTACAAGCAGCGGACTAAGAGTTACCACGACAAGAAGGTGAAGACGAGATCATTCCAAGTAGGTGACCACGTACTAAGGAAGATCAAGGCAACAGGAAGGAGAACCCAGCAGAACAAGCTATCTCCCAACTGGGAAGGTCCCTACATTGTCACTCGAATCATCAAAGAGGGAACTTACATGATTGCTCATCCTGATGGTGAAGAGTTGAAGCACCCATGGCACGCCACTCACCTCATCAAGTATTACTTCTAGTTCGACTTCTAGTTCAGTTCAAAGGTTAATGCAATCTACAAGTTCGAATTTGTCATAGTTCTAGCTTTCCATTTGATGTAAGCATGTTCCTACTTCAATAAAAATCGCAGTTCTACTTGATCAAACATTATGTTACACTAATTTTAACCAGCTCGACTCTTAGTCAGCTTCGCTTTAACGAGCTCGATTCTTAATCAGCTTCGTTCTCTTAACAAGCTCGATTCTTAATCAGCTTCGTTCTCTTAACAAGCCCGATTCTTAATCAGCTTCATTCTCTTAACAAGCTCGACTCTTAGTCAGCTTCGCTTTAACGAGCTCGATTCTTAATCAACTTCGTTCTCTTAACAAGCTCGATTCTTAATCAGCATCCTTCTCTTAACAAGCCCGATTCTTAATCAGCTTCGTTCTCTTAACAAGCTCGATTCTTAATCAGCTTCGTTCTCTTAGCAAGCTCGACTCTCAGTCAGCTTCTTCCTAAAAAGCTCGACTCATAGTCAGCTTCGTTCTAGTAAGCTCGATTCTTAATCAGCTTTATACTATTAACAAATCCGACCTTAGGTCGACTTCGTTCTAATAAGCTCGACCCTTAGTCAGCTTTAATCCCTTAAACAGGTTCGACTTCCAGTCAATCTAGTCTACAAAAATATTTACAAGTCTAAGGTCGACTGAGCCATTAAAAGACAGCTCGACCAAAGTCTTAAAGCGACTTAGTTGCCCCATACAACTTAGCTCGACACACACATGCTGGAATCAGAAGCATATAACACACAAGGATGTAAAGTCAGCTACGATTGTAGATAATTAAGTCTCCCAAGCGGGCCAAGACTTGAGCAAAATAAAAGTTACGAAGTATTGAGCCTCCCAAAAACTGGGCCAAGGCATCCAAATAGTTACAAGACAAAGGCAAAATATTGTTTGAGACTTGTTCATTACAACATCATTCATATAAAATCAAGAGTCTTGGCCAACATCTACCTGGTCGTCCACAGAAGCTCGACCCTCTCCATCACCTTCTTATTGTTGGGAGCTCAAGGGTTTACCCGACTCTGAAAATACACGAGCAGGAGATTCATTTTCGGCTTCCATGTCTTCAGCATCCACCATCTCTTGAAGCACCACATCAAAAGTCCTGGGAACTAGAGCGGGAGCAATCCATGGTTCACAACCATCTTCCTGATCTTCTTGGGCAATAAAAGCTAAGTCGTAATCAGAATAAGACACGATCGAATGACCACCGCGAGTTGCCATGTCGTATTGTGGTTCAGAAGCCCAGCGAGCTAGCTGTTCTAGTGAGACATCAGAGTTGGGATCGACTAAAGCTATGTGGGCCATGTGACGTTTCCCCAAGTCCAGGAAACCCTTCGCCTTATCAACAATGGCGTCATGATACTCATCCCAATCCTTGAAGCTATCAACATCCTTCTTAGCAGTGGCTTGGATATCATCCTTCCATTTGGCCCTTGCAACGTTGTGCTCCTCGTTCAACTCGGTTAAAAAAGAATCCCTCTCCTTAAGAACTTGAGAGACCGTAGCAAGCTCCTTCTTAGTATTCTCATGCTCCAGCTGCTCAGCGTCTCTCTCCGCCTTCACCTCCCTAAGCTTGGACTCAGCAGCTTTAAGGTCCTCCAAAGCTTTATCCTTGTCCGCCATGGCCTTCTTCTTCACCATCTCCATAGCATCATAGGAGTTGTCCAGGTCGTTGTACTTTTCCTTCAGCTCATCCAGGGCATGAGACTTCTTGGCATACTGGTACATGGCTTGCCTCTCCCTCTCAATAGAGGCCCTCCAAGAACTCTTAGCTTGCTCAATCATGGTGAGAGACTGCATTGAAGAAAATCATTGAAGTATTAGCTCGGCAAAGACTCGGAGGTTAAACTGACAAACTAAAAGAACAAGCGACTAAACAGAAAGGGAAAGTAAAAGATTACCTCGCTGTGCACCAGTCCAGATCGAGCTGAGAATTCCTCAGGGGTCATCCCCTTATCAGCAAAATGGGCCAAGAGGTCAACATCTATGGCCCTCCTCACCACAACCTGGCCAAGGCACATCTCCGGGAAGCGGTGGCTGTGAGTACCCCGACCCGAACTCGTGTTTTTGGGTATGCTTTCTTTTTTTGGGCTCATTTAATTTTGGGCTCATTATTTTTATTCATTAGTTTTGGACCTTATTCAATTCGGCCCATTCTGCCTAAAAGAACCGGTGTCATACGACACCCAAACCATTTCCAAATCCTTATTAAATAAGGAATAATATCCTCATTTCGGAGAGGGGGACAGGGACAAAAAGAGCATTAGCTTTCTCCCTAAGCTACTCTCTCTCCACTCTCAAATTCTCTCACTACCCACAGCTCTCACAGATCTCTCTCTGAAGATACGCAAATAAACAGGGGGCCTCCCTTCTCTAAATCGGCCGGCAATAACAGGGAGCCCTCCTCCCCAATCGTATTCTCCTCCTTCTCCGATCACCACTCACCGGCGGCCACCAAACTCTGCCTCCTCAACCAAAATAACAACAATCGCAGGAACCTTCCTCACCATTTTACCAACCCATTACCTCTCTAATCGCCGGCGACCTCCAAGCTCTCCCCTACATCCAAGTCAACCGGAGATCTCCCTAAATCTCCACCACTATTCTCTCCGGCCAAGCCCCAAATCAACGCCACCGTTCACCACCACCGCCCTCCAACAGCGAACGGTGTCTCCCTCGTCTTCTAATCTCCTTCTCCCCTTCACCGTTCCTCCTCTTTACCCCGGCTAAACGGAAACCCAAACCCATTCAACGGCTAATTAATTCTACTGGTGGTCTCCCCCACCGTTTGCTGCTCTCTACTCACACAAATCCCTCTCTCAATCATTCCCCTGTTCCGGACCTTCAACCCATTCACCGGGTCTCGAATCCATCATCTCCGGCCGTCCGCCTTCACAATCTCCGCCTGTCAACAATCACTGGTGTTCATGTCCAGTAATACCCGTCTGTGAACAAAGCAGATTTCCCGAATCAAACTGAGAGTTCCAAAGCAGCTCTCAATCTGAGATTTAGATCTGTTCCGAAGCCGATTTGAAGACTTCCTATACCGACGTGGTATAGGAAGTGTGGACACTACGAGGGTAACGCTCTAATCCTCTTTCTCTATTTTCAACGTATATATTTCTATTGCTATACTGGGTGTTGTTTGACTTCGGATGTAGTTAAGCTTGTTTTGTCCCAGTCTCTAAATGATATATCCATTTTCATGATATTGTGCTTTTGGTTGTTCATGTATTGAATGCTTCCAGTAGAGTGTGGATTCTCAATATCCACACTCGTTTGAAGTAATTGTACCGATCTCAGTTATATTGTGGCTGAATCTGTTGTTGATAATTGCTGATGTCATTTTGATCATCTTCGTTTGAGTTAGGAGGTGATGGCCTTCATTATGACCCAAAATGTGTGGTCATTCATATTTGGCCATCAACGCCATATGATCCTCCCACAATACTCATCTGTTGCTTGAGTTAGGAAGCGAGGGTTCTTTAATTGTGACCCAAGAAATGTGGTCATTCACATTGGGTCACTGAAACCCCATGACCTTCCCATAATACTCTTTATCTCATTATCTTCATCGTTCTAGTTAGCTTCTTAGCTTTAGAATGATATTGGTGGCATGACCACTCTCTTTTGTAAGAGACAGTCTGAGCATGGCTCCCTGTGCCATACGACATCCACGCTCCTGGGTAATCCTGTGTCGTGTGACACCCAAGGCTCTGAGCAGTCATGTGTCGTATGACACCCGTGGCCCTGGACAGACTGCCTCAACCCATTTCCTTGTAATTTATTTTCATTAATTGTAAGTGGGATGTGGCCTCTCACAGTAAAAAGGTTCACAAGCTGTAATCTCCCATTTTAATCAATAAAACAAAGCATCAAATGCATTTTATTACATATATCGTCTCACACAATTGCACACACTTTTGAATGGTCTTGAATGTTGAACATAGAAAGACTCGTCTACGGACGAGGCGTGTTGGGTGAACTCTCAAGTTCTTCCCAACACGTAACCTGACCCCCGGACCCAAAATTCTCTTTAAAGGTTTTTCAATGTTTTCCTTAAAAATGGCGTGGCGACTCCCAAAGATAAATTCATATTATCTCTTTTACATTTATTTTTTCGGCGAGCGTTCATTCAGTGGCGACTCCGCTGGGGACTTGAAACCTATTTTCAAAAGTGGGTCAAACTTTCGTGATTGTTCAACATTCACTTCCATTCATTTGTGTGTGCTTTGTTGTGTGACATAATAGGTGTATAAATGCATTTAGTGCTTTGCTTTATCCCTTCCCCTTCTTAGCTTCCTGCTTTGTTGCATTGGTGATTGGGGCTGAGCTATTGCATTGTGCTTGGAGGCTGGGGATGGTCCCGGTTTATTGTTCAGATTATGATGTGACTCCTTATGTCACGTGACACAATTGACCTCATCAGCCTTGTGTCACGCGACATTAGTGGTCAAGTTACAGGATGTGATTCCTTTGTACAGGTTGTGATTGTGGGGCAGTCCCCCATGATCAAGTCATTGATCCTTGATTATTATACCCTGTGGGGTGTGTGTGTGTTATTTTCCTTCATCCCCTTTTCCAGAAAAAAAAAAAAAAAAAAAACAAAAAATCTTTTACAAAAAAGCAAAAAATTATTTTCCTAGAAAATACCTTCACACTATTCGCACGCTACCCGCACATAGAGTTAGAACCCGGGAGTGTACGGACGGCATCGCGGAAAGTGACGTGTTTCGCTAACGTTTGAGCGCCTGATGTCCTCCTAGCCTGTGAGTCAGCCAACACTTGTCCGTGACACACTTTCTACCGTGACCGGTTGGTTTTTGGCAAAATACTTTTCAAAACATGTTCCAAACTCAATTTTCAAAATTTTTCTCACAAAGTCTGAGTCATGCTTCGTCTCCAAAAAATCTTGGCATACTCTCCCTCTTCATGTCGGAATTACGACATAATTCAAACGTAAGTACACGTTAAGACCTCTACATATCTCGACGTAGGTACATATCGATTTCTCGATTTGGCTTCGTAAGAAGTCATGACGCGTTCTCGACATGTGTCAACGCGGGACCATGTCGAATTCTTAACGCATACTAACAAGAGTTATGCCGAAATTTCGCCACTAAGTGACGAGAGGCCATGCCAGATTTTTCAACTCGAAATGAGGAGAGGTCATGCCAAATTCTTCCAGGGTTTTACCTGCAAATTGCGGTCTCGTACATTCAAATGTACTTTTGACCCTCTCTCCTCTCGAGTCTAGACGCTGACTTGGACTTGGTTTTGAAAACCCCGAGTTTGACTTGTTTTGGCTCGTATGCCCATAGGTTTGTTCTCCCTTTCGATTGGTGGGTTCCACGTGCCCTATATGACCTCTGTCAGGATTGTCCATCCCGGGAGTGCAATACCGGCGGAACCCACTAGTCCAGGAACAATGTAGAATGCGAAAAAGAAGGTGTCCCCCTTTTCCAACCATTCTTAGGACTAATAAAAATAAAAAATAAAAAAAAATGCTTTTACTCAAATCATTAATAAGATGTTGCATGAGTCCATCTCCTTCCGTACTCATCCCTCTCCCATACCATCTCAAGGTTCTCTCCTCCGCTACCTTACAAATCACCCCCTTCGCCTCTACAGCTACGGCAAGTTGGGTGTACGCTCTCGTTCCCAGCGCTCATTGGTCCATATTCCCGAGGCGGCAGCAGTTCAAACGCCCGAGTGATTGTCCCTCTGATTCAAAATCCGAGATGTCTGGTGCAGAGAATGTGGTAGCTAGCCAGCCTGGAGTTTCTCCATTTGAAGACAGAGAAGTCAATCAGTCCTCGTAGGATCTAGAATGTCCGCTGTCGGACATGAGTCTGTCGAGTCCACTTTGGACTAATTTTTGCTTTGCAATAATAAAAATCTTTGTTTCTCTTCTTGCTAGACTCGAGACATCACTAGCACACCCACATTACACTTAATTGAAATGGTCTTATCATAGATGATCACTTGTGCTGCTCAACCACTAATGCTTCAAAATGACTCATGTCTAAATTAATCGGAGTGAAAAAATCAATTGATATCCTTCTCAAATTGGGGCTTACCAACTCCCCATCGTGCATCTCATATGCTCACATTTCTTTCATCATCCTCATCATCTCGTTGCTCGATGAATTTGCATGAATCTTCCTCAATTAAAGCTTAAGCAAGCAATGAAGACTTAATTTCGTTTAGGTCATTCGGTAGGAATTGCGGTTGAAGCCTTTCACCCATAGGAAAGCCATTACCTCACCCTCACCAAACAATATCCTTTCATTTCAAGATCGGCATGTTTTGAAACCCTGTTTAGCCATCACCTTCGCTCCTTACTGAGAGAAGTCCAAGCAACGCCAAAGAAGTTAGCTTCAAGAGTCGGCGATGCATAAAATATTCAAGTTGTGAAGGAAGGAAAAATAATCCTCAACTCCTCAGGAAGCCTTCCAAATTCTCAAAAGAAGGATTTTAAATCCTCACAATCTCGGATATAATCCTAAGCTCCTCACGAAGCCTTCCAAATTATCAAAAAAAAAAAAGGACTTTAGATCCTCGCAATTCAGCAAAAAATTCCCGACTTCTCAAGAAGCTCTCCAATGTTCAAAAAAGAGTTCAAACTCTCACGAGATTCGCAAAAGTTCTCGATAGCTTGGACTTCCTCTCACCATTACCTCAACCAATCCCAAGCCATCCTCTCGATTTTAGAGGATATTCCCATTTTTCTTAACCAATCCCAAGCCATCCTCTCAATTTTAGAGGATATTCCCTTACCATTACCCTTGCCTTTGGCCAAAGTCAAAATTTGACCTCCCATTCTTAGAGGCAAATCAATTCCCTTACCTTAGAAATTCCAAACACATCCCTGCAAGCCAACCTCTCATCTTTAGAGGTTCAGTCAGTAAAAGGCCTAGCCGACCTCTCATCTTAAGAGGTCATGACATTCCAAATCACCCGATGGCCGATCGAAGCCCGGAAACCCAGCTACAGTCCCTACCGGATAGTAATTTCATGCTAATATCCTCGAGATCTAAATGAAATTAATGTTTCGTTGCTTGCTTAAATCGGAGCCAAATCATCTCAGCTCAAATGATCCTCAATCAAAGATTGTGCAAATTCAATCCTTCCCTTCAACACTTCATGTGAGCATATTTCATTTCTCCTCCACAAACACTTACCGTGGATGTCCCACTGGGGCTTCGCATCCGTGTCTTTCATTGACACTCCAGGAGGACATGATTTTCAATTCTCCAAATCCTCAAAGGTCCAGATCCTCGAATTTCAACATTCGTCCTCTTTTCAATCGGGACTCGCCCGAACTACGGCGACCTGAGCTCCTCGTCATGAGGGGAACGTAGGCAACCATAATTGGTCCGGTCGAAATCACAAACAAATCTCAGAAAATCCGGTCTCCTCAAGGGCCGTCCCTATACACCTTCCACCTTTCCGAGATCGATTCTCGATAACAGTTGGTTTTCTCCTCACGATTAATCAAAATATTTGTTCATATCAGATTTAGTGTTTGAATAACCCGAACATCAATAAAGGGTTTTAAGCAGCCTTGTGATCATCACGAATAAGACAGATTTTCAAGTGTCTCGACAAGTCTTCTCTTTCTACATCATAGGAAGATAGAGCCAAACACTGTTTCGGTCAGCAGGGGCTTCCATATACTTTTCCACACCTTATGATGCTTATACTCTCCCAAAAGAGTCAAACCCAAAAGCGAGAGTGTCATACACGAATTCGGGATCCATTCCCACCTTCGAAAATGTGCCCCTGCACATATGCATTTCCGAGTCTTGTCCAGCGACTGATTGACTGCGGTATGAAACGATGGATTGCCTACGTGGCCACAAGATGACTCTGTCTGCAATAGAGATGCATCGAATCTCTCCAAGCTGGGGATTTTGTTAAGCTGTTCTCTCAGGCCCTCCTTAACAGATTTCCTCTGGGTTTGCCTCGCATCATCGACTGGGGCTTCGCCATGGTCACCTCATCAAGATCTGGGGCTTTGCCTAGTCATCCCTTCAAAGCCGGGATCATTCTCTGCACGTGCTCTGCTGCTTGTCGTCTCAGGCGCGCGATACACCATTGTTCTTATCAGCAACAATCAACCAGCTGCCATCTGTACTCTCGGGAGCGTCCCCAACTTTCATCCATCACTCATACATTTTCCCACCTCATGTGAGAGGGTCCAACCCACACATCATCATATACACAGTCACCCCATCATAAATCCATCATAGCATAATTGCTCCATACATATCCGCTTGTCAAGCCTTGCAAAAAACCTCACTTCCCTTCCATCCCCAGCTGAGATGGACTTGTGCAACAAAAGGTTAATAATGCATAAGCAGAATTTCAATAATCGAATAAAATGCAAAATGCCTAGAGTTTTGTGTTTTTCCCTACAGGGTACAATAATCAGGTGATCATAATCTGATCATGGGGATGCAGAATTTCAATAATCGAATAAAATGCAAAATGCCAAGAGTTTTGTGTTTTTCCCCACAGGGTACAATAATCAGGTGATCAAAATCTGATCATGGGGATTGCTCCTCAAATCACAATCTGGACAAAGAGTTCAAACCCTGCAAGTGGCACTTTCTGCCTTCATCATCTTCATCAGTCTTTTCTTAAGACTTATCAGCATCGCTTGAAAAAGCTTCAGCCGCCTCAGTCTCCAAGCAATGCTCGTCGAAAAGAGTCTCAACTGCTTCAATCTCCAAACATTAGGGCTCTTCAGCCTCATATTCAAAAGCCCGTCCTCATGGGCAGCTCATCACCAAAAGCCCATTCTCAAGGGCAAACCATCTCCAAAAGCCCATTCTCAAGGGCAAACCATCTTCAAAAGCCCATTCTCAAGGGCCTTCATCACCAAAAGCCCTGTGAGCACCCCAACTCAGATCCTAACACGTATCCCGAGCTTGAGGAGCCCAAACTAAGAAAACTCACCTTGAATTTTTAAAACTTTTATTTCATTTTAAAAGAAAACTGATTCTCAACTTCCAAATTAAAACCAACTGATAATGTCTCCACTTGGAGGAAATTTCAACAGCAACTTCAATAAACTATAATCTGATCAATTACATCGAAAACCCCCAAATAACATTGTTTTACAAAGAGTTTTCTATACAACTTTATAAAAGAGTATTACTTAATAAAGATTCCAGGCAACCTACTTATTTTCAACCTGACAAGTCCCAAAAGCCAAAGTCCACACTCTTATCCCCGGCCTCACCGGTTCAGGTCACCTGTCTCAGCACAATCTAAAACAGTAAAAGGGGAAGGGGTGAGAACAAATCTCAATAAGCTATTATGAATGCAGCAAGATGCCAAACAAGATGCAACACATCAAAAGACATATCCACATAATAAGAGAGGCTCCCTGCCGCCAACCGTCCCATACCGGTTGGAAACAACGACCAGCTCATCATGAATATATCACAACACATAAGTACGATAAAGTAACACTTAGAAGGATACTGAGCCAAGGTTTCATCTCCCAAAAGGATATACACATCCGAGCAGCAGCAACAGTTGATGAAGCGGTTCCGGAACCATAAACAATAACAGTACCATAGGGATTCTGACACACAGTCATATCCCCAGTGAAACTAGACCATCTACCTCAAAAGGAGATGCTAGCCCACTAATCCCACACAAGGGGGACAAATCCGGGTTACCAATGTATGAATTATAATGAACTTGGCTCGGTGCCATTATAATTCCATAACATTGCCCAACAAACAAATACCAGCTGGATTTTCATAACTAAGCACAGTAATAACATACTTGCTTAACCAAACATTGTATGATCCAAAGTAGGGATACATACCACAATAGCATATCATGAAGATAGCAATACTATAACAAGTATTCAACATATTAGCACAACGGCTATAAATCTTTGTTTCAACATGTACAGTTTAGGAATTCCAAAGTAGGGAATCCTACAACAATAGAATATCATAAAGATAGAAATACTATAACAAGTATTCAACATATTAGCACAACGGCTATAAATCCTTGAACAAATCCCAAACAATTTAGGAATTCCAAAGTAAGGAATCCTAGCATTTATATTGAAATATATCAATGAGTCCAAAATGTGCAACACATAAGGTCTACACATTTACTATAACAAGCCATGTTACAATATCATCCATAATAAGAAATATCACAACTTAGAGTGCAAGGATATCAAGTATTTCCACATACTACAATAAGCACACCACAATAGTAAAATAAAATATCTGGAAATGATCATAACAGATTTAGTTTATAAAACTAATTCCATTTGAAAGATCACCTAAAAATACTCAATTTGGACTCTTGAACCATCCAATTTCGAGTTCGTATGAATTACTTATTCATTTTATAAGTTTAACCGATTTTGAAAATGGTTTACTAAACCCTGCTGCAAAAAGAGACATTCTGGAAACAATAGTTATACTTTCAGCTTATGAAAATATGTCCATTGAAAAGATCTTGAAAAATTATCCAAAATGAACTCAAGAAGCACTCAATTCCGAGTCCGGGTGAATTAAATATGAATTTCACAAGTAAGCACAATTTTAAGAGTCATGGACATCAAGTGTTCCAAGCTACTTTATCCCCATTTTTAACCATCTTCTCCATATCCTAAGTAAATAACTTGATCAAATTCACCAACAACAAGTATATTATAAGAATCCATTTATAAACACACATATGAAGATCCAAGGAAAGGAATTGTAACAACTTGCAACTTACAAAAGTCATTCAAACTTATTTTTCATTTATTCTAAAAACCCAAATAAAATGTTTCCAAAACTCTTTCATTACAACTAGAATAAATATGACCAAACCTCAAATTAACCATTTCAAACTTCAATGAAGGGATTCTAATTCACCAAACACCCACTTAACAAACCCACATACTAGAAATTTCCTTCTTGCTCATTTAGGTCCTAATTCCTTTCATTCCCAAGTAAATAACTTGACTAAATTCACAATTACTCTATACCATTCTTCTTTCAATCTTAGATCACCATTTTACAATCCAAAATCAATTCAACCTTGACTAAACTTTTTCTACTCAATTAACATTATTCAAAATACCAAAAATCTTTTTTTTTCAACAAGAGATTCAATAACACATAAAGTGAGCAATTATTAGAAGGAAGCCATAATAACTTACCTTAGCAAATATGAGATGGAACAAGAATTTTCTTAGCTTGATGTGCTCCCCTAGTTGCCTCGAACACGAAAGTACAATCGGATTGAGAAATGGAGAAGGATTGGATTTTCTAAGAATTTTGGAAGAGAAGCTTTAAGTAGGAGCTTCCATGGAGAATATTGATTGAGGAGGTGAAGGAGGATGATGGGAGAAAATAAAGAATGATGATGGAAAAGGAGGATGATGCCCCTTCAAGTTTGGGGCCCGGAGTATTATAATATAAAAAAAAAATTAGAACTAGTAATTGTAAAAAGAAATTTTTTTTTTGATTAACAGTAAATTTGAAAAAAAAATCGGAGATGATTGCAATGACAAAATTATAATCATCTTCCATAACTTTTGGCAGCCACACCCCCATATTCTTTAATATTTTCATACTTAAAATTTTCAATTACTAGTTCTAAAATTAGAAAATATAAATCTGGTCATGAAACACGATAAAAAAAATTGAAGACCAAATATATACACTATTATTTTTGTAGTTATATTTAGGGCCTAAATTTTTCCTTCGAACAGGGCCCCTAAAATATCAGGACCGGCCCTGCACACTACAAAAATTGTACCTCCCCAGAGTACAACCATATAGCACTTGCAAGTTTTTTTTTCCCTTTACGATGAATCCTGGGCGGGCCCCTACAGTACCTCATCATCCTGTTGATAATACAACGAGCCATTGTCGATGATAGGCAATGAAGGTGGAGTTCCAGGAGGGATGGAAGCTGCACCATTCTCACCAGCACATATACAAAGAGCTTCCGCATCACGGAGAATTGCGTCCAGATTTATTTGACCACTCAGTTCATTGATGAATTTTAAGAGCGTGTCAAAATCCATTTGTTGTCCCATTATTTTGCCCCGATATTTCTTCAGAATTGAAACGCAGACGTAAAGGTGAAGGTGTTCGCTCAGATAGTGTGTCCATAATACTTCCCATAACCTCAATGTTGTCTTGTATTCAAGTTCCCTGAATAATTAGAAGACCACGTCACTTATAATTTAGTTGCTAAATTCATAACAATCGATCAAATCACATACTTCCTCCATAATAAAATTAATAAACGCACCCAATTGACAAGTCAAATCGTTTATGGGTGATGCATTACTTGCTTGTACCTTTTGAATTGGAAAAATTCCTCTTTACCCACATTTCTCAAATCATAACCCAAAAAAACCCAAACCTAATTAAAAAAGACAACTCCCTTTTATATTCCAAATCAAAATCCCTTTAAACCCCAAAATGCTATTTACCGGATGAATTAGTTGACGGCGTCGTTAACTAATAAGATTGCGATCGCTTAATCCATGCAATTAATCATTCCGTTCCTTAAGGATCCGATCGCCTATGAAGAATTTTGAAATCGCAATCCTTTCATTCAATTCAATCAATCCGGAAAGAAGGTATTACATCCGAATTATGATCTTGATTGAATTCAGTTAATATTTTGTATTAAATTTCATTATTTTTTCCTTCAGAATGTTGAGTCTTTGATGAATTTTTTGATTGAATTTATTTACAGATAAAACAACTTTACCTTCAATGGAGTCTAATGTGATGTTGATGTTGAATTATGGAAGATTTTCGGTTGTTACTAGGTTTGATCAATTTGATTCTTATGAATCTATTGTTGAATTTATTTGCAACAGATGGAACAGTTTGAAAAAGGAGACAATCTCGATGTCATATCTGTTAGGTGAGAAAAGGTCGTGCATGTTGTCTAGTGAGCAAGATTTCATCTGTATGGGTGTTATGATTGATCGTAGTAATATTGATCTACTAGAAATAAATGTGAATGATTTGAGTATATGTGTTAGTAATGTCAGTGATTCCTATGAAAAATCATTTTCCACATTATGCGAAGGCAGTAGTAGTAGAAATGATGATAATGTTAAATTCTTCTATCACAAAGAAAAGAGAATGAGAAGTGCGGAATGGGCAGACGCAATACAAAATATTGGCCAGATATTTGAAGGTGGCTCTGGTGAATTTAGGAATGCATTGTGTAAGTTTGCAACGGAAGTGGGGTTTGATTTCAATTATGTGAAAAATGAACCTACTCGTATTACGGCTGTATGCTCACACAAAGAATCAAAAGGTTGTCCATGGAAGATACATGCCTCAATTGAAAAATGCAGTGGATATTTCTACATAAGGAAATATATCCCTGATCATATATGCAAGGATGCGATTAGTTGTGATTTTGGGCAAAGGATGGGATGTGATGTTCTTTCCGGTGTTATCCGTGATAAGGTTAGAGATGATCCAAATGTTAGTCCCTGCTTCTCTTGTAAAGTCGTTGCTAACAGTATGGCCTCACCGTTCATTACAAGGTTGTTTGGAGAGCAGTTGAGAAGGCAAAAACATTATATTTGGTGAGGCAAAGTTTGCGTATAATAAGCTTAAAGCATATACGAGATAAAATTAGGGAGGTGGATCCGAGATGGTTGTGTGAAGTTTGAGTCGATCCCGTGACTTCTCGTTTCCGCCGTTGCTTTTTGCATTTGGGGCATGTTTGCGGGGATTTAAGTTTTGTCGTCCCTTGTTATTTTTGGATGCAACATTTTTGATCGGAATTTTTCGGGGTACCCTACTTGCGGCAACGAATAATAAAGATGGAGATAATGGTATGAGAATTTTATTATTAATGCTTTTAAATTATTTTTTTATATGTACCAGTTGATATAGGTTCATCCAGAGGTCTTATAACATATGTATATGATTATATGAGTACCTATACTAATTGATATAGGATCCTTCAATGGTCTGATAGCTTTAGATATGTAGTTAACGTGTCCTATACCAATTGCTATAAGACCATTCAAAGATCTTATAGCTTTATATATGAAGTGCCGTGTCCTATACCCCTTGCTATAAGACCATTCAAAGGTCTTATAGTTTTGTATATTACGTTGGCGTGTCCTATATTATTTGATATAGGACAATTCAAATGTCTTTATAGATTTGTTTATGATGTTTCCGTGTCCTTTATCACTTGCTATATGTCAAATCAAATGTCTTAGACCATGTGATATGAGACAACTTATTTATGTTTTAACATTTTGTATATTGGTTTTTATTTTTATTCATATTTTATGATGTCAAATTAATTTTTTATGAATTGTTTTGGTTGTAGGCCTATTCCATGTTGCTTTTCTTTGTGGTTGGATCGGAGGATACCGAAAATTGGACGTGGTTTCTCCAAAATCTCCGTCCTTACATAACCGAGCGAGGAGTGACATTTGTTTCGGATCGTCATCGTGGTATCATTACTTCGTTCATGAGGTTATGCCGTTTCACACCATTCATTACGCATGTTCCATTTAAAAAACAACCTTCGAAATAAACTTGGTGGGTTATCGAAGGAGGTGCGGTCCAATATTCTTCACAAATTTTCTAAGCTTTCAAAAGCTCCAACACCCGAGCACTTTCTGCATTCTTCCGGACGAAATCATAAATGAGGGTGGTACGAAGGTGTCCTGAGTTTTTCAACAATCTTCCGAAAGAAAACTATCTGTTTGCTTATTTTGGAGGTAATCGTTATGGTGAATCGTACTCAAATGCGGCCGAGTCATTTAATGCTATGATAAAGGAGTATAAATCTCTCCCTGTTGTAGAGTTGATTGACAAAAGATACGCTTCTCAAGATTATGTCAAGAATGTGCGTACGTAAACAAGAATCAAATTCATGGGCAAATGTGTTGTGTCCATCCATCCGTAAGGTATACTTGGAATGTGCAGACAAAGGAAGGTCATGGATAATTCATGCTTGCGATGAATATGTATTTGAAGTTCATTCAGATCCTTCTATGGTTGTCAACATACAGGAATACACATGTTCATGTGGGTTGTGGCAGCAGAATGGATTTCCGTGTGTTCATTCCATATCCGTCTTCAGCAGGTTTAAGAACAATTCTTCTTCTTTCATTCAAGATTATTTCAAGGTAAGGAATTACAGGGAATCTTATGCTCTGTCAATTCCAGCTATTTCTACATTATGTCCTCCTGTAGTTGATGGGGAATCCGTGGTTCTTCCTCCTGAAACAAAACGCCCCCCCGGTAGGCCAAGGAAAAATCGATACATTTCTAGAGGAGAAGGTACAAAGAGGAAGATGAAATGTCGTCGATGCGGAAAAGAAGGTTATCATAATAAAAGATCATGCAAGGAGCCATTGCAAATTACTTTTAGTTGAGTCATTGTTTTCTTAGTAAAATAATTATTAATTTAATTCTTTAAACGTCCTATTTGACATTACACACGTGTTCATTACAATGTTATACAATCATTTTAATTTCAGAATTTTGGTTAATTGATTTATTCGATATCATAAAATTTTTGTTTTTAATTGTTTTTGTTTTCTACCTACGTAACAGGCCTCTAATTGGTCCTATACCAAATGTTATAGGACATGCCAAGATCATACAAAACTATATAAGCACTATATTTGGTCCTATAGCAATTGCTATAAGACCTGCCAACATCATATACATAGCTATTATCCATTTAATTGGTCTTATAGCAATTGTTATAGGACCTCCCAACATTATATACCAAGCAATAATGCCGTTGAAAGGTCCTATACCAAATGTTATAGGACATACCAAGATCATACAAAACTATATAAGCACTATATTTGGTCCTATAGCAATTGCTATAGGTCCTATAGCAATTGCTATAGGACCTGCCAACATCATATACATAGCTATTAGCCCTTTAATTGGTCCTATAGCAATTGGTATAGGACCTCCCAATATAGAGATTACCAAGCCTTGAAACCTCTGTTGGAGTGGGCGACCGCACATGTTAAGATGGGCGAACGCCCAGGTGTGATGTTTTCTGAAGAAAGAAGTTGCTGTCGTGATGGGCGACCGCCCACACCCATCATGGGCGACCGCCCTTGCACCAGAGCTCAATAAAGAATTAATAAAGAAGCATATTATCAGTATAACAGGTATTATAGCAAATTTTATAAGCAAAAACCCACTATGAGACCTTAAAAATATTTGGAATATATTTATCCAACATATATCAAATATAAAAGTTAACTGTTCAACAACCACCAATTTTTATCATTCCATCCAAAAAGAAAATAAGATGTTTAATTTACTAATGATCAGGACAATACGGACTTGCTAAAATGTCATGTATCATTTTCACCCTATACTTCGAGACTGCATCGTTTTCATATGTCTTGCTAATAACTCCTTTATCAAACATCTCCTCTGCTTCCATCAGGACGATTATTCCACAATCCAAACTATCATCTCGCTGTTGTGGAATGTCTCCGCGTTTCAAATCTATGAAAGTATCCACGTCCTTTTGAGTCTCCTCTATTCGTTTGTACAATGCCCTGACATGATCAAACTGAAATAGAAAAAAGCAATCAATTATTATACGTGAAATCAAACAACAAAGTTATCGTAATTCAAAAAATTTAAAAATAGAATTTTGAATGGTCCTATAGCTGGTATAGGACTCGGCACCGTCATATACAAAGTTATAAAGCATTTTAAAGGTCCTATAGCAGTTGCTATATGTCCTTGTAACAATATACCCAACATATTACAGCTCATATATAAAATATTACCATTAGTTTTCCGTGTGTTGCATAGTAGTCTTTTCCTTTTATCCTCTTCATGGAGTTGTAAAATTTGTACTCCCCATTTTCGGTGTCAAGCACTAGCAATGTCCAATGATCGTTACACCTGACACCACGATCATTCCTTGAAGAGTGAATTGGAAACAATATATAAATTGTTTCATCATCCGCAAATTGTTTGATGACCTCGTTTATTCCTCTCTGTATTTCTTCTGAGTTCTTGTCCTTCAACCATTGCTTGAAACAAATAAATTTTAAATGTAAGCATAAAGATGATAATTAACTTTAATAAAAAAAAAATGTGAGGCGTAAGTATCTTTTAAATCAATAAATAAGACTTACGGTAGCAAAACTTGAGACAAAATTAACTTTTGACCTTTGTCGTCCACCAGATGGAGGGGGGAGTTTCTTGTATTTGTCCCTCAAAATGTTTAGGTAAGCATCCATCACCTAAAATTCCATTAATAATACAACAATTGTTACTGGATCAATACTTGTTCAGGTCTTATAGCAAAGGTTATAGGACCTATATTAATGCACATCCAAATAAAAAAGCAAAAAAGAGAAGGTCTTATAGCAAAGGTTATAAGACCTGGAACAGGTCTTATGTCACATAAATAATTGCACACTATAACAGGTCATATAGCATATGTTATAGGACCTGGAACAGGTCCTATGTCACATAAATAATTGCAAACAAAAGTTTGAATTAGGTATCAAATGCACAACATATCATTTCTGTAAAACCTTTAACAATGATTTCATACCTACATCAGACTTTTGTAACAACCTCACATAATCATGGTCCATATCCCTTATAAATTTGTAGATTCATATGTAAAATATGTACTATATGGGAGATGTTTATGAAACGAAGTCAGAATGTATGAAATACAAGGCATATGGATACAATTATTACAAGTCATATACCACATCATCAATCAATCAAACTGAATCAAATCATCTCCAAATCATCTACAAGAAGTGGCAAGTTTGGGCAAAGAGAGGAAAAGTAAATCCTTTAAGGGAGCTAACTAGCTCTTCTGAGATTGTTTTCCTTTTTGGATTCCTACACATGAGGTTAAAAAAGCAAAAAAGAGTAGGTCTTATAGCAAATGTTATAGGACCTATTACAAGTCATATACCACATCATCAATCAATCAAACTGAATCAAATCATCTCCAAATCAAATGCACACTATAACAGGTCCTATATCATATGTTATAGGACCTGGAACAGATCCTATGTCACATAAATAATTGCAAACAAAATGAAGCATGTTAACTCAGAAGCATATTAACAGTAGAACAGGTCCTATAGCAAATTTTATAAGCAAAAAGCAAACAAGGCACATCCAAATCAAAAAGCAAAATTAGAGCATTCATGCAAAATAGTTCAGGGATAAAAAATGTTTGTACCGCAGCTTCGGTCATCATATCATGAGCCAATTCCCACAGTTGCCACATCGCCACATGCAATCCCGAAATGTACCATACACTATCACTGGAAACACAAAAAAAAAATACATTTCTATTATCATCAAAATTTTTAATAAATGAAAACAATATTTGATAAAAGTGGTACTTACGGACGTGCGAGTCTTCTCGCATAAATCAGAATTTTCTCTTTGTTTCATCATCCATTGACTTGGTTGTGAGACTAAAGTTCTCATTAAATGTTGGTAAGAAAACATTTCGTCTTCCAATTCATCAACATCTAAAACACTTTTACTCCCAACCAATTCTTCTTTTTCTTTTTTCTTCTTTCCTCTATGTTTGAAACCCGTGGCCTTTTCTTCTTTCCGTCATACGTGTAATCGTGATCCACCTTCCTCTTCCTCTTATCCCCTCTCTCCTTTACTCTTGTTTCCATTGATCCAATAGTATCAATTTTCTTGTCCCGATCCTCCCACCTACAATGTCCATACCCTTTTCTTCATCGCCTTTTGGTTTCTTTTGCAAACCGTCCTTGTCTTTTTCACCAATTTTTCCTCCAAAATTTTTATTTCTCTCGTCTCTCTCCTCTAGCAAACTTTTAAGTTTCTCAATCTCTCGTCCTTTACTTTAAGCGCGTCGTCAAAAGTTCTCCTCATCTCAACCTCAGCAGCCAAAAAACATGTCCCTCTTCAATCGCGTTGTTTGTTTTCAGCTCAAACTCCTTAATCTTTTCCAAAGAACTTAGCTTTTTCCGCCTTCAAACTTTCATTTTCACTCCTCAACTCAATCAATTCATTTGTCCCACTTCGACCTTTATCAAGAGGTGTCGATTGGTCCCCAACATTAATTCAAAATTATCCATTAACTCTTGAAGATTCGTACCTCCTCCTTCATCCCCTCCCCCAATCCTTTTTCCAAGCACTGTGATTTTCCACAGTACATTTCAAAATCATTATCTTTTCCATCCTCATTTGGTTTCTCCATCAACAACAACTTCTCTTCATCTCGTCAATGCTAGCTCTTCAACTTGAACCTATAAGAAATGAATACATGTATTATAAGAATTACTAACACCCCATACATTTGCTATAACACTATTGAATGGTCATATAGCAAATGCTATAGGACCCGAGAACATAATATAAACAATTCAATGGTCCTATAGCAATTGGTATAGGAACCGGTATAGGACATGACAACACTATGAAGGGTCCTATATCAACCGGTATAGGACTTAACAAAATCATATTCGCAGCCTAATAGGACTATTGCATGGTCATATATCAAGTGATATAGGACCTCAAAAATCATATACCAATTTTATAAGACATTGAATGGTCCTATATCGGCCGATATAGGATCATTCAATGCAAAAATAGAGCAGTGTCATATATTAACCGATATCAAACAATATGAATTGTCCTATAGCAACTCGGTATAGGATATGATAATACTAAACAATTTACTATATAACATCGTCAACGTGTTTTATACTCCGATCACTTCTCAAGTTTTTGATAAAATCCTTGAAATTGGCAATTTTCTTTGATACTTCCCACTTCATACACCTTGGAAGCAAGTTTCTTGTTGCATTCATCACCTTTGTGTGCTCGTTAAACCAATACTACATTTACAAAATAAAGAGAAATATGATCACCATATAGACCTAACTTATAGTAAATAATAGTAACTAAAATAAAATTAGAGATATAAATTTAAAATGTTATTACCGGTAAGATTGATACACATCCAACAACGAGGATCGGTGATTTATATTTCTCATCTAAAGACTGAAGCAAGTTATCTACAATCGCGCTTGACCAATCATAGATCTTCATTCTTTCCAAATCATCCACATAATATAGAAACCCCGGAGACATTACCTCACCCTTTGAAGCAAAGAAAACAGACCCCAATATTCAGCAATCTCACAACGTCTCCTATATCAACTTCTCTTTCACTACTGACCAGCCTTCTCAAGTTTTCCTTCACTTTTTTCATGGTTATTTCATTTGCTTTACAGTTTGGGAATAGCCTCTCAACTATCCCAAGTGAGTGCCTATCCCTTTTTTTCTTCATATCTATCAATTCACTTCCAGAAACAACACCAAATATAGATGTTACATCACTTGCACTCAATCCAACCAAAACTTTGCCCAGCAAAAATTTCCTTTCCTTTGGCTTGTAGCATTTGATCAAATCTTCTATTGTTGAGTCCATCTTCCTCAAGTTAACATCTTTGTTTGAGTTTATAGAATTGAATAGGTTGAAGAAAGGTGATATCTTCAACCTGTTTAAATGAGATTCCCTTAAATCAACCTCTGTCAAGATAGATGATATAGAATGGAGGTTATATCTGAAACAAGGGATCCAGGTGAGTCCCTTTGCACTTTTAGTTGTTCCTTTTGCTTTTGTTTTTTTTGATTCTATAGTTTTCTTTGGTGAGTAACGCACAATTCTCCTATCTTTAGACAAAGGTAACATCTGCCGATTTATCTGTTTCATCTTCATTTGTTTTTCCCGTATTCATACGGGTCATTCTCTTATTTGCGTACATCGTAGTTTTCCACCTTTTCATACAAAAACAAAAATAAAACATAAGCCACAAATAAGGACAATTCATATATAATGATATAAATCATTTTATATATCAAATGTTACCGTATCATAGCACATCCAAATCAAAAACAAAATAGAAAGGTGTCCTATAGCAAGATGTATAGGACACTATAATGTGTCCTATAACAAAGGATATAGGACCTGGAACAGGTCATATGCAACATATAATAGGTCCTATAACAAATAATATAGTACCTGGAACAGGTCTTATAACAAAGGATATAGGACCTAGAACAGGTCATATGCAACTTAAACATTAGACAAACAAAATGCATACTATAACAGGTCATATAACAAAGGATATAGGACCTAGAACAATTATTACTGGATCAATACTTATCCAGGTCTTATAGCAACATAAATCATCTGCAACATAAATCATCTTCTCTATTCGTCCCTCAAAATAATATGAACACTATAACAGGTCATAAGCAACATAAATCATCTCCAAACAAATGCAACATGAAACTTAATCTTTTTCTCGAGTAAGTTGATTGAATAAGTAAAGAAATCATCTGCAACATAAATCATCTCCTCTATACAAATGCACACTATAACAGGTCATATTCAATATAAATCAATTCAAATCCAAATCAAAAAGCAAAATAGAGCAGGACATATAGCAAATTCTATAGGACTTTTAACAGGTCCTCTGTCACATTAATAATAAAAAATATAATGAAAAAATTTGTCTCAAAATCGTATGAACACTTCAACAGATCCTTTATTAAGGGGTATAGGACTTATTACAAGGCATTTACCACATAATCAATCAATCAAACTGAATCAAATTATCTTCTAATCAAACAATGAAATGCACACTATAACATCTCTTATAGCAAATAGTATAGGACCTGGAACAGGTCCTCTGCCACATAAATAATCTAAAACAAAATGAAGCATGTAAACTCAGAATCATATAAACACTAGATCAGATCCTATAGCAACTGTTATAAGACCTGTTACAGATCAAATAAGACATCAACAAACAAAATCAAAATGCCGTTGAAAGGTCCGATACCATTTGCTATCGGACCAATCAAGTGTCTCGAAACAAATTTTTTCACACAACAATTGCTATGAATTGATTAACACTGTCAACAACATCTTATATGAATTTATGAAAACTTTCAAAAACGAATTCCAATTAAAAAAAAAAAATTGAAAGCATACCTTACAAAATCGGAATTGAGGCGATCTTCAATCTCTTCAATCTAGAACGGATCAGAGGCGATCTTCAATCTCTTCGCCGATGACCTCCCTCGCGTGGATTTGTGTTTGATTTTGGCCGGAATTGATGTTTGGATTACGACTTGAGTACCAGAAATCACGGAGACGGAGTGATTTTAGGTAACGTTCTCTGTTTACTCCGTTATCTCATTATGGGCCATTGGGTTTATTTGGGATTTTAATCTCAGATGGGTTAAAATGGGATATTGGTTTGGAAAGTGGGCCTTAGGGTCCTTAGCTCTTTTGAATTGTATAAGAATCCAGCGAAAGCAAAAGAAATAGTTTAAGCAATCGTTCTGCTTGAAATAATTGTGTAATGGGCTGTCCAACAGTTCCACCAACTGCCAAATTAACAGACAAAATGTAAAATCATAAGTAACTGAAAACGAAAAGAAAAATGCATTCAATCTCTGAGCAAAATATGATACACTGACGCATCAAAGATCTGTAGAGTGTCACCACCATAGTGGTTTATGGCTATCAAAATTTTAGATCCGAAGAAGGATATTCATGTACTCTCTCCGTCCCAAAATGAATGTCCATTTTTTTTAGTTTGCTCTTGATCAAGAGTAAATTTTGATATTTTTTGGACATTCATTTGGGGATGGAGGGAGTAGCATTTTTCTAAGTAGGCTGTCTAAAGGCCATTTCACACAGCGGCGGAGCCAGGAATTTAGTGAAGGGGGGGGGGGGGAAAGAAATTTTGGAGTGAAGGAATGATGGATGGGGGTTCGGGGGCAGCGTCCCTGAAAAAAAAATTTGGTGTATTTTTTCATATCGAATACAATTTTAGACATAGTAAATTATCTGCTTTAATAGTGCCAATAATTCATTCATTGGTGTCTTATACAATTCGACACACATATAACATAATTGCACATATCAAAAAGTTCAACATATACATTTATTTAACGTCTACAAATCACATATATTAAAAAAAATTATAAATATAAAACATTTTTTTTTTCAAAATATACTTCCTCCATCCCACTAAAAGTTAAATTCTTTATCAAATGTCTTATTAAAAATTACACTTTTCTATCAATTTTTTCTCTTATACCTCCCTTTTTATACTCACAACTCAATTACATTTAATTTTTGTGTTTAAAATAAAAATAAATTTGTTAGTGAGACGGAGAAAGTACACTTACATTTAATTTATGTGTTTAAAATAAAAATGTAATTTTAGTGAGACGGAGAAAGTATAGTCACAATACATATAATTATTTTAAAAAAATATATATATTACATATAGTACCAAAAAATAAAACAAAAAAAATTGTCAAGGAGGGGCTGCCCCTCCTTGCCCCTACATGCCTCCGCCCATGATTTCAGACACAGTATTTAAGGATGTTTTGAACGAATTTTATAGCATTCAAGAGTCTTTAGTGTTGGAAGAGCACTAGCTCGAGCAGTATAATCAGGTATATCTTTCCATAGGGAAGATTAGGGGTTCAAACCCCACCAATGATGAATTCGCTCTCCATGTGTCCTCTATACCAGGTGATCAAATATTAAAAAACCCAATTTACTAAAAAAAAAAAAAAATAGTCTTTAAGCTTTAAAGGTATCATTTTATTCCAAATTTTTGCCACGTAGAAAGAACCATAACATTATAATTAAATCTTACGATGCAAAGAAACTTGACAAAGATCAGTACACACATGAGAGGGGGAGAGAGAGAGAGAGAGCCTTTCCCAACGCAAAAAGTTGAGAATGCATGCCACTTTGGTCGCGGTTAAAATTTGGTCGTTCCATTAGTGAAACAAAACACCAAAATGATTCTGATTCATCTTGCATGATGAACATTATTGGGGACAAAAGATCGCTCATTCCCTAATAAACAAGGTAAATATCTTCTTAATAAGCATAGAGTAAAGCAAACAAATGTAGACTTGCAAAGAAAAATGTTGCATTCCATTCAACAAACATATTACTCCAGCTGTCCCAAAATGAATGTCCAAAAAAAATTCAAATTTGCTCTTGATTAAGAGCAAATTTGATTTTTTTTTTTGGACATTCATTTTGGGACGGAGGGAGTAGCATAGTAAAAATAACATCCTAAAGGCCTGACACAGACTAACACATTCTCTAGTTCAATCCATCATTTGTTACTTACTGAATAATCTATCATCAGATGATGATACTATTGGAAGTACGTGTCAAAACAACTTCAGCAACACAACTAAGCATGAGGCGGGCGCCCCTTTTCCCATCAGGCGGGCGCCTCAAATCTCCAACAATGGTGCTTCAGCCTCGGCCTTTGATGCGGATGCCTCAGTCCCAACCATGCGGGCGCCTCGGCCTGGAAATCAACTTGACGAAGCCTCTGCCTGTGAGGCGCACGCCTCACACTATTCAGGCGGCCGCCTCACAGGTTACTGCCACTGATGTTTTTCCTTTTTCTTGATGTAATATTTTGTTTCCTTATTTCACTCTTTCCAAGTCCTTGAAGGATCCGAATCTAGGTAGAATCCATTGTATAGTTAGAATTATTATTTCCATATTTACTTTCTCCTATTTTGTATATATAGGACAATTCAATATCAATAAAGTATGTTTTGTAAATTTTTCAAATCAAAGTTTCTTTCTACATGGTATCAGAGCATTAGATCAAATTATTTTTTTCTGTGTTTCCATGGCAGCCGACTCCCCCCTTCTCCTTCCCAACTCGGCTGAACCAACCAAACCTCTCATAGCTATCTCCCTTGCCACATCCTAAAACTAACACCCACAAACTACATAGCTTGGAAAATTCAACTAGAAGCAACCCTCCTTGGCCATGACCTTCACCAATACATTGATGAAACCTTCACACCCCCACCCAAAAACCTCCCCACCCAAGCCATTACACCCGAAAACAACAACCCCCCCAACAACAATAACCCTCCTGCAGCCACCAACACCACAAACCCCAACCCTGCCTACAACACTTGGTTTCGTCAAGACAAACTCATCCTAGGTGCTCTTGCAGGTACTCTCTCCCCTGATCTCGTTTCCCTCATATCTCAATGTTCCACCACTTATGAAGCTTGGAAAACCCTTGCTAAAACTTATGCCAACCCTTCCAAAGGCCATATCAAACAAATCAAGGATCGCCTCCGCCAAATCACCAAAGGAAACCGCCCTGTTTCAGCCTACATGCAAGACTTCAAATCTTGCGCAGACCAACTTAGTTCCTTAGGTCGCCCCATTGATCCGGAAGACCTAGTTGACAAAATCTTGGACCAACTTAACGACCCGGACTTTGAGAGCATAATCACTGCCGTTTACAGCCGAGATACCCCAATTACCTTTGACGAACTTCATGAAAAACTCCTTAACAGAGAGCTATCTCTCAAACACCGTACATCCACCACCAACACCTTCCCTGCAACCGTTTCCTATGCCTCTAAAAACCCTCCCTCAAACCGTTCCAACAACCAAAAATACAATCCATTTTATGTTTGAGAGGATAGAGCCAAGTATACTTGGTGAAGTGATCAACAAACACAATGTAGTACTTGTAGCCATCATAAGATAAAAGAGGAGACGTCCAAACATCACTATATATCAAGTCAAGAGGTCCAGATGAAGAAATAGAGTTTTCATTAAAGGCCAACTTGTGACTCTTATTACAAGCACATGCATTGCAATGAAAATCAGAAATTCTAGGAATATCCAAATTAAACGAAGAACTAAGAGAACGTAAAATTGAATAAGATGGGTGTCCTAATCTATGATGCCAATTGATGATGAAGGAGGAAGTTGAGGAGTGAACAGCAGGAGACTTTGGAGTCCATTCATATACGCCGGAACTAGAATTGCCTTGAAGAAGAGTGTCCCCCGTATGAAGGTCCTTCACAAGAAAAGAGTTATGTGAGAAGATGACAGAGACATTATTATCTTGACACAACCTAGATATAGATATTATGTTATGACACACACGAGGAACATGAAGGACATTATTGAGAAGTAAAGGGGAGGATGAAGTGAGAAGAGAAGATGAACCGGTATTGGAGATATTGAGGCCCGAACCATCACCAACGAGGAGTTCTTCCGTTCCTTCATAAGGGGAGTGAAGGGCCAAGTTATTTAGATCATTGGTCACATGATGTGTAGCTCCACTGTCGAAAAGCCAATTTGGTGGGGTTTGGTTTGAGGTGGAGGCGGAATAGGCAGAAGGCTGAGAGGAAGAGTTACCGCGGTATGGTTGCCTAGGGTTATAGTTTGTGGGTTACTTCTCCGCTCCGACTCCCCATCTACACACTTCATGCCTTCTCCGATGCAGATTGGGCAGGGGATAAGGACTCATATGTGTCAACGACTGGTTACTTGGTTTATCTTGGGTCTAACTTGCTTTCTTGGAGCTCTCGAAAACAGAAAACGCTTGCTAGATCCTCCACAGAAGCCGAATACAGAGCTATCGCTGCCACCACTGCAGAAATTGTTTGGATTCATAACCTATTGCGTGAGCTACGGGTTGCGCTCACCACCATTCCGGTCATCTACTGTGACAACCTTGGTGCTACCTATGTTGCAGCAAATCCCAAATTTCACTCGAGGATGAAACACATTGCCCTTGATTACCACTTTGTTCGAGAACAAGTTCAAGCCCAACAGCTACGTGTGTCTCATATCTCGGGCAATGATCAACTTGCGGATGCTCTCACCAAGCCTCTTGCTCGTCTAAGGTATCACGAACTCATGTCCAAGATTGGTCTTTCCCTCCGGTCGTCCATCTTGCGGGGGCCTATTGGAAGTACGTGTTAAAACAACTTCAGCAACACAACTAAGCATGAGGCGGGCGCCCCTTTTCCCATCAGGCGGGCGCCTCAAATCTCCAACAATGGTGCTTCAGCCTCGGCCTTTGATGCGGACGCCTCAGTCCCAACCATGCGGGCTCCTCGGCCTGGAAATCAACTTGACGAAGCCTCTGCCTGTGAGGCGCACGCCTCACACTATTCAGGCGGCCGCCTCACAGGTTACTGCCACCGATGTTTTTCCTTTTTCTTGATGTAATATTTTGTTTCCTTATTTCACTCTTTCCAAGTCCTTGAAGGATCCGAATCTAGGTAGAATCCATTGTATAGTTAGAATTATTATTTCCATATTTACTTTCTCCTATTTTGTATATATAGGACAATTCAATATCAATAAAGTATGTTTTGTAAATTTTTCAAATCAAAGTTTCTTTCTACAGATACATCGCAACAAGTGAATAGAAAAAAGAAGAAGACTTTGGATATCTTCAAATTCGTTATTTCTCTTGGTTCAAGGCTCTTTTTCCTAGTTTTCACTTTATCTCTCTTATGTGTCACCTTTTTCCTATCTACATCTCTCTTACTGTTTCATGCAATCACTACAAAACACCACACAAAAAACGTGAATCCAAACAGGGTCTTTATGTTACTCCCTCTGTCCCGTGTAGAAAGAGTCGCATTTGACAAGTCAAACTTTTTTCACATTTTTACATTTCCAAAATGCCCCAATCTTCTCCGTGTTGTGCTCTCAGCATTTCCTTCAAGATACAATTTTATTAGAGAGAGCATTTTGGGAAAATCATGTGAGTTTATACTCTGTTTTTGGAAGTTCAACTATTTTTTTTTTTTTTTTTTTTTGAGCAAACCGAAAAGAATGTGCAATTCTTATTTGGGACGGAGGTAGTATTTTAGTGCATAAGCATCATTTTGTTAGTTATCCAAACAAATAGGACAGTCAAGAGATAGGAAAATATAAGATGAAAAAAGGATTGGAAATGGACACTTTAAGTAAAACGTCCCAAAATAGAATAGCGGACTCTTAACATGGAACTGAGGGAATAGTATATCGTGTAAAAGTGTCACGTTTGGATTGTCATCCCCTTCGTAAAATGAAAGTGATCTGTCGGTTCTTACCTTGAAAACATATAAAAGAAAATTAAAACCATTTGGACATGAAAAGTCCAATCTGATCTAAATTAGATGATATAAGACGTAAGATTAATCAGAGTGCGTACCACATCTTTCTCAATAAGGCTCCTCCTTTCCCTAAATTTTGTAAACCTTTTTGCCTGTTCTGGGGTGATGCTCTGCAGATTTATATGTGCATAGTGCTAAATTTTCATGAAAGTTGAGAATTAAAATCTGAAGAAATACACAACAATTTGGCAGATAATTGGAGTTTAAAGAACAGCAAGTCAGGCTGTCTCGTCTTTACCTTATAAGACCTAGTCTCTTACTAACAATTACTGGTAAGTAATGGACAATTTATTACCGGTAAATATTAGCCACAGACCTGCCACTGGCTTTTTATAGTTTCGTACTCGGACTTCTTTACTGCCACAAGATACTCCCTCTCCGCGTAAGTTGAATCATATGGATGATACTCCAATAAGAATGACCAGACCTGAAATTATAAATGAAATTCATAAATTGAGCAATTCAAAAGAAAAAACAAAAAGATAACTTATAATGCCACAATATCTTAACCTCTTTCCACAAATTGTGCTCAACTCCTCCATAAAAAATTCTCTTCCTTAAAGCCTCCGAATCCATTAATCCAATAAGCTGCTTTGATGAAGTTCTGCTCTTGTTGAAGAGCAGTTGTAATCTTCTAGCAAAAAAGATGTCTTGATCATTCTACAATTTTCTAGTTTCTACACAAACAGGCAAATTAAGTGGGCATAGAGGACGTTCTGCTCTTTTTCTTCTCATCCTTGCTTTTTGTTAACCATCTTTACTAAACCCTTTGTTTCCTAACAAATAGAAAGCTGTTATACTAGCAAAATCTCCATGATCACTAGAATACATGCATGCAAAAAACATGCATTTAATTGCTGAGTAACCCGTCTCAAGAGAAGTTTTGTTCTTGGCAAACTTTATTTGTGACATAACATAAAAAAACAATGCTAATAGACAAATCCAACTTGCAGAAATTAAGATAACCGAAAGCTTTACCTCCTCAGGTCCCAAGGGAGGCAGACGTTGTTTTCCCCATACTAGTGTTAGCTTATCAACCTACCAAAGGAGAGAAAGATATAAAAGAAGTATGTAGATAAAACCATAGAGACAATCACAGGAAGATGTACGCATATTAATCTGAACAGTTAATAGGAACTCATTTGTAACTTGTAAGAGCTAATTCCACCTCAAGTTGCTTTGCAAGAGGGAGCGTGGTTGGACTATTAACAAATTTCATTTTTCTTCAGTTAATTATACTGCACCACCAGGTACATAATGTTCCATTATTATGCCAGCCATCTGGTATCTTCAAGCAACTTTAGCATTCTTATTAAATTCTTTACAAGCATTCTCTTCAGTAAATATGTGTTCTTCATTACCCAATAACCTCTATTGGATCAGGGACTACGGGAACTTCATCTGGAACTTTCTCAATGTAATTGGTTGTCTGGCTGCTAGGCTGATCATGAGAAGAATGGTGAGTGTGTAACGACCCCGAATTTCCATAATTTCCATAATTCCATAAACATAAATAAATACCCCAAACGACGGGTCTACAACGGTAACTTAATTCAAACCATTACATAAGTGCGGAAAAATCAGATGTAACGGCTAAGTACAATAACTAATACTAATAAAAGTTCTGAAATTCGGAATCATTAAATAATTCATTTATTCTACTTAATTTCTCCGCCTCTTTCTGATGACGGTTCTCCTCCTTTCTATTCCGATCCTGAGGGAAAAAGAAAATGAAGGAATGAGCGAACAATGCCCAGTAAGTTCATACGTGGTCTCATCGATACAATGAGGAGACGACTAGAAAGAACGCATCCAAAAATTATATTCAAGGATAGGTTATAAACAACAATTATGTGTATATTTCATAGCAAAGAAAGTGTGGCAACTACAACTTTGTTATGCTTTCAGACTTCCGTCAATTCCATGGGTCATACCCTACATTGAGTAATTCCCAAAACAACGAACACCTACATTGATGTCGTGTTTTCATAATACATGCTTTTCTCATTAAGCATAGTTTCATAACTAGTAAATTATAATGCATACTAGTTATTACATGGGTTATACCCTACATTGAGTATTCCCATAATTTTTCATAATACATGCTTTTCTCATTAAGCATAATTTCATAATTAGTAAATAATAATGCATACTAGTTATTACATACAGATGCATTCCAAGGTACAAGAACACACATAGCAATTTCAATATTTGCGGATATTCCATTGAACAAGAACATATCACAATAAGGAATTTTCAATGACGATACATTTCATCGTAGTATTTTAAAAATTACTATCAGCCACAGATAGCATTCACGTTTTGAAAAGACTCAATGGAGTTTCCAAACGAATTGATATACAAGAGTACTTAGGATCGTAATTCCTTACCTTAGCTTTGCTTCCTTGCTTAGCAACGCCCTTTTACGCGAAATCTACAATCACGTAATAACATATTTTAGGCACAAGTAACCTTTTATTACTTCTTATGCACCTATACTTCCTTTCCTTAGTTAACCTATGAGTTATTCTTAGACTCACCTTAATCGGTTAACTAACCTTCTATTTTTAGAAGCTTTCCTAATTTAGCAGTTTCTTAACTTAGAAACTTTCTATTTCGAAATTCTAACACTTTGGAACCTAAGTCTTTTAGTATTCTTAAAGTGTTATTCTTCTTCTTTTCCTTTGATATATTTCCCTTTAAAGTCTTTGGACTTCCCTTAAATTTCTAAAGGTTCCTTTAGGTTTTCTTAATTTCAACAAAGTCCTTTAACTTTTCAATTTTTACGAAATAGTCCCTCAACTTTTGAAAATTACAAAATAGTCCCTCAACTTTTGAAAAATTACAAAACAGTCCCTCAACTTTTGAAAAAATTACAGAACAGTCCCTCAACTTTTGGAAAATTACAAAACAGTCCCTCAACTTTTCAGTAATTGCAAAACAGTCCTTCAGATTTTCAAAATCACAGAACAGTCCCTCAGAACTTTTGAACTTTTCAGTTCAGTCCTGAAGTTAACTGTTCAGTTAGTATCTTAACAGAAAAATCCTTTCAGCTTTGAAAACTCTGCAGTTTAGTCTCTTTTCCGTTTAAAAACTAACTGCTTTTATATAAACTAACTAAAATGCTAACACTTAAATGGAGAACACCCAAATCAAGCCAAGAACACTTTCGGCCGATCTCCCAGGTTGTTCAAAAAAATTATTTTGTTCCTCTTTTAATTTTTTTAAACATTAAACAATTATTTAATTTCTATATTCTTTAATAAAAAAAACCCTTTTAATCATATTAATTTTGTTTGATTCAATTTCAAAACAATATGAACTAGGGTTAGGGTTATATCATTATAACCTACAATTCCCCAATAATCAAATCCTTAATTTATTACATAAACCCTAAGATTAATCATTAGAAATCCAATAATGGCTAAACCTAGAATTAAATGATTTTAAACTTTGAAAAATCATAACTAATTCAATTTAAATCGGAATTGAATGAAACAAAAACTAGATTGTAGGTTATTATCTTACCTTGATTTTTGAAGAAGGAACAATGGCCAAAGGAAGAACAAAAACGGCTGTACTCCTCCCCCAAGCAAACCGGCCGCCGCCCCCTCCCTTTCTAGGTTTGATTTTTTTCTTTTTTCTTTGCTAAATGAGAGATTGTGAGGAAAATTAATAATGAGGTTTTATTTTTATACCCTAGGCTTTCACCTCCTTGGGCCCCTTTGACTCCCTAAGCCCAACTTAGCCCACTTGATTTAATTAATTAAATTGGTTCATTTAATTAATCCAAGTCCAATTCAATTAAGGAGTATTATTTTATTATTATTATAATTAAAATAATACTAAAAAAAAAAATTTAAAATTTTTCGGGTCTTTACATTCTTACCCCCTTAAAAGAGTTTGGTCCTCCAAACTAAACGTACCTTAATTTTTGAAGAGATCGGGATACATTTCCCTCATTTCGTTTTCGAGCTCCCATGCCGCCTCACGTTCGAAAGTGGTTGCTCCATTGTACCTTTACGTACGGTATGACTCGCCTTCGCAGTTCTCGTCCTTCCGGTCCACAATCTTAATTGGTTTCTCGTCATAACTCAAATCCGTCCGAAGCCTTAGCCGCTTATATTCAATTACATGACTCGCATCGCCATATACTTCCTTAACATGGATACGTGGAATACATTGTGTACCCGGCAAGTACAGTGGTAAGGCTAATCGATATGCCACCTTTTCAACTCTATCCAAGATCTCAAATGGTCCTACGTACCTTGGACTCCAACTTTCCTTTTATACCAAACCTCATGACGCCCTTGGTTGTTGAAATCTTCAAAAATACATGATCTCCCACTTGAAAGTCTAGGTCGCGTCGTCGGATGTCTGCGTAAGATTTCTGCCTACCCTGTGCTGTTAACAACCATTTACGAATCTGTTGAACCTTGTCCGCTGTTACTTGGACTAATTCTCGTCCTCGTCAATTTCCGTTCACCTACTTCATCCCAACAAGTAGGCGACCTACACTTTCGTCCATAAAGTGCCTCATATGGAGCCATTCCTATACTCGCATGAAAACTATTGTTGTATGCGAACTCCACTAGAGATAAGTGTTCGTCCCAAGTGCCTTGCCAATCCAACGACGTAGCCCTTAGCATATCTTCTAAAGTTTGAATTGTTCTTTCCATTTGTCCGTCCGTCTGCGGATGAAAAAGCCGTACTCATTGTCAACTCCGTCCCCGATGCTTCTTTGTAAATCGTTCCAGAACTTTGATGTAAACCTTGCGTCCCTATCTGACACTATCGAAACTGGAATCACATGCAGTCGTACAATCTCATCAATATACAACTTAGCCAACTTCTCTAATGAATCTGTCACCTTGATTGCCAAGAAGTGAGCCGCCTTTGTTAATCTGTCCACTATCACCCAAATCGCATTTTGACCTTTCAATGTCTTTGGCAGTCCAACCACTAAGTCCATCGCTATGTGATCCCACTTCCATTCCGGAATAGGTAACGATTGTAGTAATCCCGCAGGCTTTTGGTGTTCACTCTTCACTTGCTGACACACCAAACATCTTGCCACAAAATCAGCCACGTCTCCTTTCATGTTGTTCCACCAAAACGATTCTCGCAAATTCCTATACATCTTGGTACTTCCCGGGTGAACTGAGAATCTTGAACAATGAGCCTCCTTCAAGATTTCTCTCTTCATCTCTTCGTTACTTGGTACCCATATTCTCTTTTGATACCTCAAAATTCCATCTTCGCCCAAGCGAAGATCCTTTCCCTGTCCTTGGTAGGCTAAATCGCACGCCTACAAATTACTACAAGGACTCCTAAAAATGTAGATAGTGAAAGTCCAGGATCGATCTCAGGGAACAGTATTGATTACGAACTAGTCACGGACAAATGGGGGGATTTGTTTGTTTTTGAATTACTTTCTAAGAACAGAAATTAAACTAATTAAGAGTAAAAACAATGATTTAGAAAAACTTCAGATTTGATTCAATCCCCACCTAATTATGTAATTATCATTGATATCTCTTTTCAATGTCACCCTATTCACCTGATCACGAGATATATTTCAATCTCTGTTTCTTCTTTCAGATTAGTTACTAGCAGTGGCACACTCACTAGAAACCCTAATTAATAAATTAATCTAACTGGCACAGTCTAGATCGCAGAATTAATTGATGAACGATTTAAGAAACTAAGATCAAGAACGCTTTCTACAATTATTTCATATAGATAATCGTCTAATTTTACCCACTTAACAATTTACCATGGCACATGCATAAATCGAAAAGATGCTACTTATGAATTCCTACACTGGCACAGTAATAGAGAATTCTAGCAAAGATTCATAAACAGAATAAATGAATTGATCAAGTTCACAAACCCTAATTATAAATCTAAAATCAACACGAGTAAAATTATGAATAGAGATGAACAAATAGAAAAGAAAATACCTCAAATTGATAAATAGAGGTTCAAGCAATCAAATCCAAAGTCAAAAAGCTTAAGCTTCCATGAAGGTTCTAAGCTTTTCTCTAGATGAAAAATAACATAAAGAAGGAACCCTAAAACAGAAAATAAGAGAAGTATTTATACTTCTTCTTAAAAACCAAAACCTAATCTAATAAGGAATAATAATAATCATAAGAAAAAGGAAAAAGAAAAATAAACAAATAACAATTACTCCTCCTTCACACGTCAACAGTCAAACCTCGGTCCAAGAAGTCCTTCAACAATTGGTCAATGTGTCCAATTTGGAAACAAATAATCCCTTTCAATCCATAAATTGCATTGGTCAAAAACGCCCAGCCTCGGTCTTTGCATTTGTCACTGTATTGGTCCATCCATTGTTCTCCTTGATTTAATGAATATTTAGATGCCAAATTTACCACACGTACGTACTAATTGGTACTCCTTCGCTCCGGTTGACTTTGACTTTACTAATTTTGATATTCGAGGCATGACTTTGAAGCACCAAAATTACATCCGAAAAAAAATAACAAACTAAATACGACTATTTTACCCCCGAATTACAATAAAAGCTCAAATGGTAAATAATGCCCCAATTACATCAAAACTAGCCAAAGTACATCAAAATGAATGAAAATACATAGGAAAAAAGGGGGAAATAATGTATACAAAATCCACCACATCAAATTCCCCCACGCTTAGACCATTACTCGTCCCTGAGTAATATCCTAACCCCACTCTAAGCACCGGTCTAATTAGCGTAGCATGGGAAGAAAGTGATCCCTAATCTCCTCTAAACCACCAATCAAAAATCAACAAACTCAAATAGCTCAATCAACGTACTCGGAGAATGGAACTCCGCTCCTTATCACTCCCACAATAACAATGGTATCAATGGCCTTAGCTCGACCCCAACTCCAAATATGCAAAAATGGGACATCCAAACTAAGGCCCACACATCAAAGCCAAGGGGAACTAAAGATGTCCTAATTTTCCCCCACGCTTGTCTCACACTACTATCGCCCTCGTAAAAAAAATCAATGTTAAGGTTGCGACCCTTAAACAAAGATTTACCTCGTGATAAGCACCAGCACCCCTTATAACTCCAATAGTGAACGAGGGTTTCTAAAACCTAGGCACCACTATCCGAACCTCCTACTCCAATAATGGTCCTACTCGATACTCCAAAACCTCCCTTATGTCTCCAACTCCGGTGTTATAAAAGATAATACATCTCAAAACCTCACATTTTTCCTAGGTGCCCTTTCGGGTTTTCACCTAGACTCTCAATATTTTTTTTTTTTCACACCCTCTCATTTTGCCTAAGTGCCCTCTCGGGTTTTCACTTAGCCTCTCTTTTCTTATTTTTTTTTTCATTTTTTTCAAATATTTTTTTTTTCAATTTTTTTTTTTTTAAAGGGAAAAAAATATACACAAAATATGTAGGTAAACCCCACCCCCTCACTAAACAATTGCATTGTCCCTAATGCATTCAACAGTAAATATTATTACCTTGGAACGGAAGGAGGAACTAAGCAAAGAAAGTACACAATTCATATTCCATTCCAGTGCCTTGGCTGGGGCGTTGTGGGGCGGCCGCATGGCCTCTTTGAGGCCGGCGCATGAAGGACAGTCCTTCAGCTCAAAATGACTTCTTTTGTATTTTTTTTTGTTAGCAGCTATTTTTTTTTCTTATCAGCAGCTATTTTTTTTTTCTTCAGCGGCTTTTTTTTTTTGTTTTTCGCATGAATTTCAGGCACTATTTTGCTCCTGCCTCCGTCTCGCTTTTAACTGCACAACACCGCAACCCAAAAATCTCAGTAGCACCAATTCTATACATAAAAAATAAGTAAATATAAAATATAAAAAGACATAAAAACAAAGAAATTTTCGGGTTGCCTCCCGATAAGCGCATTTGGTTAAGGTCGTTAGCCCGACCGGATTCCCACTTCAATGGGCTTAGAGATGGCCATCTTGTTTTTTTTTTCTTAACTTTTCTTCCGTTGGCCCACCTCGTACATTCACGAGTACAAATACCCACAATTTTCCACCCATATGTACATTTCTTGATTAAATCGGGTGGATCCCAAAATTTTTTTGTGGCCTTTTTATTGGCCTTTATATTTTTCTTCTTTTTCTTGGGTACCTCCCAAGGAGTTTTTGCGGCCTTTTTCTTGACCTTTTTCTTCTTTTTCTTCTCCTTGGGGACCTCTTCCCCAAACTCATTCGGTGCCTTGGTCTTATCAACATCAAGCACATCAGCAAGACCCATCACCGCCTCCTTCAGCTCATCAGAAAGATCAAAGTCTAACTCTACTAATCCTAAAGCATTCTCCAACACAGATTTCATGTCATCAAAAACATTAAAATCCATTTGTTGTCCATCACCCTCCATAGTCAAACAAGATTAAGAAAAAGATGACATAAAAATAATTAACCAAAAAGAAAACAAGAAAAAGAAATAGATTAAGAGACAGAATAAGTCCGTAAACAATTACACCGTTCCCCGGCAACGGCGCCAAAATTTGGTAGGCTAAATCGCACGCCTACAAATTACTACAAGGACTCCTAAAAATGTAGATAGTGAAAGTCCAGGATCGATCTCAGGGAACAGTATTGATTACGAACTAGTCACGGACAAATGGGGGGATTTGTTTGTTTTTGAATTACTTTCTAAGAACAGAAATTAAACTAATTAAGAGTAAAAACAATGATTTAGCACTACAAGGAAAAACGCTTTTAGCTACGGCAAATTTCGTAGCTAAAATGAAGATTCCGTAGCTAAATCATGTTTAGAGACGGATTTGTTCCGTAGCTATTCCGTGGGTGCAGGTTTGTCGCTAAATTGGGCGTCGCTGTTTTGTAGCTGTTTTAGAGACGGACATATCTGTCTCTAAATTAGAGACAGACATGTCCGTCTCTAATTTAGAGACAGACATGTCCGTCTCTAATTTAGAGACAAGACATATCTGTCTCTAAAACAGCTACAAAACAGCGACGCTCAATTTAGCGACCAACCTGCACCCACGGATTAGCTACGGAACAAATCTGTCCCTAAACACGATTTAGAGACAGAATCTTCATTTTGGCTACAGAATTTGCCGTCTCTAAAACACATTTTCGTTGTAGTATATATATATATATATATATATATATATATATATATATATATATATATATATATATATATATATACTCCCTCCGTCCCACGTGAATAGACACTTATTTCCTTTTTGGGACGTCCCACGTGAATAGACACTGCCCAAAATGAAAAAGAATTTATTATTTTATATTCATCCTACCCCACCCACTCATTCTCTCTCTTCATTTTCTACCACACAATTTATTCAACCAACTCCACTCATTCTCTCTCTTCATTTCCTACCACACATTTTCATTATTATATTCATTTTCCTTAGTTATTGTGTCAAGATTTTTGGTGTCTATTCACGTGGGACGGAGGGAGTATATATGAATTATAATACTACTAAAATACACTTATAAATAACCTTATATTGAAAAAATTGTCATATACTCCCTCCGTCCCACTATACTTGACACTTCTTTCCATTTTGGGTCGTCCCACCTCACTTGACACCTTCCAAAAATAACCTAGTTTTTATATTTTTATATTAGATGGACCCCACCACTAATTCTCTCTCTTCATTTTCCACCACTCAATTTATTCAACCAACACCACTATTTACCCCACTCATTCTCTCTCTTCATTTTCTACCACACATTTTCTTTATTTAATTGTTTCTTCTTAGTTCCCGTGCCCACCTCAAGGGTGTCAACTATAGTGGGACGGAGGGAGTACATCAATTAACAATGTCAAAATACCACTGCTAAAATGTAATTCAAAGTCATAAAATTTCCTAAATCAATTTTTTTAAAATCAATTACAATTAATGCTGGAAAAATAAAAGATGAACTCAGTTGAGATACTTGAGGAACTCTGCAACAGTGGCAACTGCACCTCCACCTCCTGTGATTGCATCCATTACAATCTTGTCTCTGTTGTTGCTGCTGACTGCAGATGCAAGTGCCCCAGTAATTGCACCACTGATCATTGCATTCTTCTGCACATTGTGTAAATGAAACATATAGTTAAAACACACAGATGCATGATGAAGGAAAACACCAAAACCTTAAACAACAACATGAAGTCCATATTTTACCACGATCCTAATACAGTTATACTGTTACACCACAAAATTGCATACCCCACGAAACCTTAAACAACAACATGAAGTCCATATTTTTAAACATATACAGCCTACAGGCTAGTAGAGCTCAAACAAATAAAAGTACTTATAGAAATTACGTTCCAATAATGCATATGAAAGAGGGAGGCAGATATAATTTCTTACCCCCAGCCGATAAGATCCAAACGTATATAGGACTGCATTCGCATCCTCCACCATCTGATCTGTGTACCCTCTTAATCGAGTAAGTTGCTTCACCCAATCAATTACGATCTAACATTGTAAATAGCATAAAAAATTGTCAAAAGAAAAGTAATAGAACATCTCAGATACTATCCAAGACTTGCATAACCACAAGCTCTACTCATATTACTGTAGTCTGCATGCATTGGTGTATATACATGGAATGCATATGAATAATCAAAGAGGATAGTATGAAAAAACTTAAATCCACCGAGTCCAGATATGCATCACTCATAACTTCATAAACATGTATAAAAGCACACATGCCATGTAGGGGTCAAGTGGCTCTATGGCACTGCTAAGGATAAATTCTTAGAAGGGTTTTGTAAATGAGATGTCTATCACTGTATGAAGAACTGCTTTTGATGCATTTGGGAAAGTACGTTTCATTTGGGGGATGTTCTCCAATGCAATACCTTTCAAAGGGAATTCTTACTAGATGCACTTGCCCTTGTTCTAAGCACACACGAACACGCATATATAGCACAAATAAACATATAATGGTCAAGTACCCTTATAGAGGTTCTTAAGAATGCATATTTTGAAAGTTTAACGTTTTGACACATGACTTTAGTTTCCCATAACATTATGTTTTCATTTATTCATTCACCAAGTTGAATCTACCTTTGATTGTTAAAAAGCTCATGCTAACAAGTGCTCTAAAGAAACTTGTTATAACATATTAACAGAGAGACTTTTATCCGGAAAGTCCCCCAAAATGAGCAAGGAATATCCCAACCCAAAGCTCCAATATGATTAAGAGTGTATTTTAGTAACAAGTGAAATGCGGGCACCAACAAGTATTCTCCAATGTATATACATACACATATCCAAATATGTATACGAATGTGTGTTTTATCATTCCCTATGCCATCAAGTGTTCATTAATTCATTATGTGGAATCTTACCTATAAGCTGGGAAAATGTCAATAAGAAAATATTCTTAGTATTGTTTTCTTAACAAGTGACCTTAGGGAATGATCATCATTTTCCTTATCAGAATTTCAAGATACTAAAATTTCAAAGTCAATAATAAGGTAAAACAGAGGCTTTAAGACAACTACCTTAAGCATTCAATAACCTGAGGTAAGTCCCAGTAATAACTATCCAAGAACTAACTTTGTTAGCAGTGTTTTCCCTCCACCACATGCGACCCCAAAAGAACAAAATGCACTCTTTGGAACACGACAATGCGATTCATGAATGGCTAGGGCCTTAATACAAGTCTTTGCATGTTATGAAATGCAAACTACACATGCCAAAGAAATCAAACGTATTAATTGTGCTAATTTGAGGAAGTAAAGCACCTATGCTATTGCTATGTATTGTGATTCAAGTACATTACGCAAATAGAAGATATTTGAGGTTGTATAAAGACGCACCTCGCTTAATACGAGCAAGCACCCCCACCCTTTTATCGCCCTCCTCCTTACTTTCATAGAGTTCGGCTTCAATCAAAAACTAGTGCGCCCAAACATTAGAGTCAAAAACAAATATGATCATATGAATAATGACCCGGACGTAAAACGGATTAAATCAACCAACCTTCTCTAAATCCTTGTTCCTCAAAGAAATCGGCCTCGAGATGGACCCGCAAGAAATAACGGTTTAGTAACACCGTGTTGTCTAGGCGAGAGCGCCGGGCGTTGATTGCGGGGTGGGAGGCGAAACAACCAAAGACTCATGACCCACCATATCTTATACCGATCGTAACAAAATTGCCAACAAAAGAGCAATAGATAGAGATAAAAAAAAAAAAAAAGTAAAAGCACTTCAAATTAAACAGAACCCTAAACTAAACTGCCGAAGAACTCATAACTAAAAATTCGAAATATGCAAATGACGGATGCAAATCAACACACACAAACACGAAGAAGAGAGAAGCGTCTTGGAGAGGGCAAGAAAACTAGGTTTAGCCATCGACCACGGCCAATTTTGGCGGATTTACCCAATACACCGTGAGTCTTGGAAACACGGATCGACATTACAACCTTCTGTTTGGTTCCTTCGATTGCAGCCTCGCACTCTCGTCTGAGCTCACAACCACTTGGAAGGATGGGCGGAGGGCCGAGGAGGCAGCAGAAGAAGAAGCGTCACGCCGGCGGCTATGCAACGAGTGGCGGATCGGGCTTTGGAGAGAGCTTTGAGCTTTGAGAAGGGTTTCACAAGAGGGGAGAGAGAGAGAAGCGTAAGAGATTATGTTTAATTTAAGAGCGAGGCACGGAGGAGCGCGAAAGTTAAAATATTTGAGAGAGGAAAGGGCGGGAATTGAAAAAAAATTGGGGACGGGTTAATTGCCGAGGCGCCAGCCTCATGGTGGTGATGCGGCAGCCTCAAATTGGCATTTCACAGAGGAAGATTCTGGTGGTGATGCGGCAGCCTCATCTTTATCCAGGCGGCCGCTTCACCTTGGCCAAAATGGAGGGGCGGTAGAAGAGAGGGTGAGGCGTGGTGGGGAGGCTTGGGTTGAGAGAAATGGAAAAGAGAGAGACAGTGTGTGTGTGTGTGTGTGTTTTGTTTTTAGAGAGAGATATTGGTGAATAATAATTAGTAAAAATAGTTACAAAAAACATAAAAAAATGAAAATAATTAAGAAAAAATATTTATTATTTATTTTAAACTTAACTTTTAAAAAAGTTAAAAAAGTTAAGTTTTATTTTTTTCAAAATTCATAACTTTTTTTATATAACTTTTTGCAAAAAATGTATCTAGTAAACAAAAGTTTAAAATAGTCTTCTTTATCCAAAAAAAAATAATTGAAAAAAAAAGTTAATATACAGTATACAAATTAACAGAAACTGTTAAAAAGTTAACAAATTTTTCAAAAAAACTGTTAAAAAGTTAATTTTTTTATTCAAAAACCGTTAAAAAATTAAAAGGGTAAGGTTGGTTGTCCGTCTCTTTGTAATATTTTTTATTGACTAAAAAATAATATTTTAGCCTTTGTTAATTAGTGGTTTTTTTTACAAAAAGGTATATAAAAAAAGATAGAAAAAAACTAAACAAATGAAAGTATATAGAAGAAAAGTCAAAAGAGGGACGGACTACCCTATATTTATTTTTTATTTATTTTTTAATTTTTTATTAACTAGAAAATAATATTTTAGCCTTTGTTAATTAGTGGTTTTTTTTACAAAAAGTTATATAAAAAAAGATAGAAAAAAACTAAACAAATGAAAGTATATAGAAGAAAAGTCAAAAGAGGGACGGACTATCCTATATTAATTTTTTATTTTTTTAAAAATTTTTATTGACTATAAAATAATATTTTAGCCTTTGTTAATTAGTGGTTTTTTTTACAAAAAGTTATATAAAAAAAGATAGAAAAAAACTAAAAAAAATGAAAGTATATAGAAGAAAGTCAAAAGAGGGACGGACTACCCTATATTTATTTTTTATTTTTTTTATTGACTAAAAAATAATATTTTAGCATTTGTTAATTAGTGGTTTTTTTTACAAAAAGGTATATAAAAAAAGATAGAAAAAAACAAAACAAATGAAAGTATATAGAAGAAAAGTCAAAAGAGGGACGGACTACCCTATATTTATTTTTTATTTATTTATTAATTTTTTATTGACTAGAAAATAATATTTTAGCCTTTGTTAATTAGTGGTTTTTTTTACAAAAAGTTATATAAAAAAAGATAGAAAAAAACTAAACAAATGAAAGTATATAGAAGAAAAGTCAAAAGAGGGACGGACTACCCTATATTTATTTTTTATTTTGTTAAAAAAAAATTATTGACTAAAAAATAATATTTTAGCCTTTGTTAATTAGTGGTTTTTTTTACAAAAAGGTATATAAAAAAAGATAGAAAAAAACTAAACAAATGAAATTATATAAAAGAAAAGTCAAAAGAGGGACGGACTACCCTATATTTATTTTTTGATGTAATTTTAAGTAATAACTGACATTTTTCATCTTTCCTTAAATCATATTCTACCCCTGAACCCTTATTTCTATATTATTCATCTTTTATGTACTTTCGTTTCTTTTAAAAAAAGTTAAGTTTTATTTCTTTCAAAATTCATAACTTTTTTATATAACTTTTTGCAAAAAATGTATGTAATAAACAAAAGTTTTAAATAGTCTTCTTTATCCAAAAAAAAAAAAAAAAAAATTGGAAAAAAAAAAGTTATTATACAGGATACAAATTAACAGAAACTGTTAAAAATTTAACAGATTTTTCAAAAAACTGTTAAAAAGATAACTTTTTACCTTAAACATAAACCCTAAACCCTATACCCTATACCCTAAACCCAAAGCCCTGAACCTTAAACCCTAAGCCCTAAACTCTATCCACTATACCCTAAACCTTATACTCTAAACTCTATACCCTAAACCCTATACCCTAAACCATAAATCTTATACCCTATACCCTAAACCCTATGTAACGACCCCAACCCTAGGCATCAATTTTTAATATTATATTAAATGCTTTTAATATTTATATTTATTTTATGTGTTCAATTATGTCTTTAAATTCTTAATTTAAGATAACTTGGGTGAGAAATAAATTTAGAATCTTTTATGAATTTATTAGACATTAATTAAGAACCTTGAAGAAATAATAAAAATGGAAATAAGATAAATAGTGCAAGGAGATTAATTGAGTAGGATGAATTATTTGGGTAAAGATTAATTTAATTGTTGGAAGCCTTTAGAAGAGGGGGGCCAATTCCCTCTTCATTCCAATTTCCCCCAAGTGTCCCCTCCTCTCCCCCATACTCCCTCCATCCGCCCCTCAATCATCCTCCTCACTTTTCCCCTACTCCCTCTTACCTCCTCCCTCACTCTTCTTCATCTTTCTTTCTTATCATTCTCCATGGGAGAACCCTAGTGGAAGCTCTCAACCCAAGCTTTGAAGCCAAGCTATTCTTTCACCATTTTCAAGTCCAAGGGTAGTTTTGAAGATGGATCATCTAGGAGAGTCCATCAAATGAGAAAGATCAACCTTCCATATTGAAACCGTAAGGTGAGTTATTATGACTTTCCCTTCTTTAATATGCATGAACTATGTTGTTGTTGTTGTTGTTGTTATAATGGTTTTTGATGATTGGAAACCTTCTTGGAGCTTGAGAAAATTGGTTAAGGTTAGAGAATGATGTTTTGGTTCATAGTAGTTGATCAAGAGTATAAGAAAATGTGTTTGGTTGGATTAAGAGAGTTTAACTTGAAATAAGGTAAGGAAATGGGTGGAGTTAGTTTAGAAAATCAAACTTGAAATATGTTAATGAAATGGGTTGGAATTCTTGTGGTGAGTTGTTATGATTCCCTTCTTCTATGTGTTCATGAGTTCTTTGATTATTGATCTTGGCCTTGTGATGTTGATTCCTTGCTTGGAAACCTAAATGGGAGTTGATTGATTAGAAAATGAACATTGTTGAAGTTAGGGTTCAAGGAAGATCATTAGAAGGGTTTGAAATGGGTGGAATGGGTAGAGATAAATGATCTAGGATTACTTGGTTGTGAGTTTATATGTTTTGAATGGGACTTGGTAAGATGAAGGTATCCTTTGGTGTTCTTGATCAAGCAATGGTAGAGGGAAAGAAGAACTAGGGTTAAAAGGGTTAAAAGGGGTCAAAATCTGAAAAAAAAAATGGGCTGGAGGAGGCTTGGGCGGTCGCCCATGGGGGCTTGGGCGGCCGCCCATCATGGCAGGAGGTCTAATTTTCTTTGAAGTCCACTTGGGCGGTCGCCCAAGTGGTTAGGGCGGTCGCCCAAGACCCCAGAATCCCTGATTTTAAATTTAAATCAGAAATTGTTTAGCAATCTTGTTTGATCCTTTATAGATTGTGACCCCTACCTAGTAAGTTGAACTTGAACCTTCATAGAGGCTATGTATTAGTGTACAATGACCTTGTAGGATGGATTGATGATACTTCCTTGCCTTACTTGAGTTCATATACATTGTTTATATTGTGCATAGTATGTTAATTAAATGTTGTACTATGATGTTGGTTGAACATGAGTATATTTTACCATGTGGCTATATTGTTTATCCCCTTTGTGGATTATTTGGTATTGTTATATTGTATCCCGGCGTGGATTATGTGGTTATATGGATACCTTACTTGAATGTATACTCGTTAAGGGTATTATGCATAGTGTATTACTTAAATGTTGCATTATGGTATTGATTGGCATGAGTATACATTACCATGTTGTTATATTGTTATCCCGTTTTGTGGATTATCTCAAGTATCTATTATGTGCTTGAGCGTGTTTATGTTCGGGTGGGTATGATGGATTTCAATCAATTATTGATTTGTTCAATAAGTGATTGAAGGTTCGTCATACCGGTGACCCTTCCCCACTCTGTGGCCACGGAGTGGGGCCGTAACGACTGTATTGACCCAAAAGGCTTTACGAGACTGTTGCGATTGTTGTAAGGAGGGACGATATTATTGTTGGATACTCTAATATAGGTATCCTTTCTTATATGGATCTCTGGGGAATGAGGCCTATAAGAGGTAAATGTGCTGGAGGCAATTCACCAAAGAGTGGAGTTTTACTCCCACGTTGTACGACTTATTGTTCAGACGGGAAAAAGGTAAAATGAGGTAACGTAAGGTGTTTACCGCTTTTATAATGTGTTATGTGCTACCATGCTATGTGTTGCACTTTGTTTGGCATCTTGCTGCATATCATAATAGCTCATTGAGATTTATTCTCACCCCTCTCCCTTTCTTGTTTTAGATTAGAGACGGGTGACCCGAACCCGTGAGACCGGGGATTTCATTGTGGACTTTTGCTTTTGGGGCTTGACAAGTTAAGTATAGGAGTCGGTTGTTAGGAGTATTTATTAAGTATTCTTCTTTTGTAAATTGTATGGAAAACTCTTTTGTTAAACAAGGTTAATTAAGGTTTCCAATGTAATTGGTTAGATTTCGGTTTATTAAAGTTGTAGTTGGATTTCCTTTACGCAGGGATATTATCAATTGATTTTTATTTGGAAGTTTGAAAAGTGGTTTTCTTTTAAAGGCAAATAAATGTTTTAAAAATTTAGATGGATTTTCTTAGTTTGAGCTCCCTTAGCTCGGGACACGTGTTAGGTCTCGGGTTGGGGTGTTCACACCCTAAACCCAAAGCCCTGAACCCTAAACCCTAAGCCCTAAACTCTATCCACTATACCCTAAACCTTATACTCTAAACCCTAAACCCTAAACCCTAAACCCTAAACCTTATACCCTATACCCTATACCCTATACCCTAAACCCAAAGCCCTGAACCCTAAACCCTAAGCCCTAAACTCTATCCACTATACCTTAAACCTTATACTCTAAACCCTATACCATAAACCCTATACCCTAAACCCTAAACCTTATACCCTATACCCTATACCCTAAACCCAAAGTCCTAAACCCTAAACCCTAAGCCCTAAACTATATCCACTATACCCTAAACCTTATACTCTAAACCCTATACCCTAAAATCTATACCCTAAACCCTAAACCCTAAACCCTATACCCTATACCCTAAATCCTAAACCTTCTACCCTATACTCTATACCCTATACCCTAAACCCAAAGCCCTGAACCCTAAACCCTAAGCCCTAAACTCTATCCACTATACCCTAAACCTTATACTCTAAACCCTATACCCTAAATCCTATACCCTAAACCCTAAACCCTATACCCTAAACCCTAAACCTTATACCCTATACCCTATACCCTAAACCCAAAGCCCTGAACCCTAAACCCTAAACCCTAAGCCCTAAACTCTATCCACTATACCCTAAACCTTATACTCTAAACCCTATACCCTAAACCCTATACCCTAAACCCTATACCCTAAACCCTAAACCTTATACCCTATACCCTATACCCTATACCCTGTACCCTAAACCCAAAGCCCTGAACCCTAAACCATAAGCTCTAAACTCTATCTACTATACCCTAAACCTTATACTATAAACCCTATACCCTAAACCCTATACCTTATACCCTAAACCCTAAACCTTATACTCTAAACCCTATACCCTATACCCTAAACCCGATACCCTAAACCCTAAACCTTATACCTTATACCCTATACCTTATACCCTATACCCTAAACCCAAAGCCCTGAACCCTAAGCCCTAAACTCTATCCACTATACCCTAAACCTTATACTCTAAACCCTATACCCTAAACCCTATACCCTAAATGCTAAACCTTAAACCCTATACCCTAAACCTTATACCCTATACCCTATACCTTATACCCTATACCCTAAACCCAAAGCCCTGAACCCTAAGCCCTAAACTCTATTCACTATAACCTAAACCTTATACTCTAAACCCTATACCCTAAACCCTATACCCTAAACCCTATACCCTAAACCCTAAACCTTATACCCTATACCCTATACCCTAAACCCAAAGCCCTGAACCCTAAACCCTAAGCCCTAAACTCTATCCACTATACCCTAAACCTTATACTCTAAACCCTATACCCTAAACCCTATACCCTAAATCCTAAACCCTATACCCTAAACCCTAAACCTTATACCCTATACCCTATACCTTATACCATATACCCTATACCCTAAACCCAAAGCCCTGAACCCTAAGCCCTAAACTCTATCCACTATACCCTAAATCTTATACTCTAAACCTTATACCCTAAACCCTATACCCTAAACCCTAAACCCTATACCCTAAACCCTAAACATTATACCCTATACCCTATACCTTATACCCTATACCCTAAACCCAAAGCCCTGAACCCTAAGCCCTAAACTCTATCCACTATACCCTAATCCTTATACTCTAAACCCTATACCCTAAACCCTATACCTTAAACCCTAAACCATATACCCTAAACCCTAAACCTTACTCCCTCCGTCCCACCCGAATTTGGACAAAGTTACTTTACACGGAGATTAAGGAAAAGGTAAATGTTGTGAGTGTAATTTAAAAATAGGAGAGAGAATGAGTGGAGGGAATAGTAAATTATAATGGTGTTGTGAGTATTAAAATAATGTAGGAGAGAGAATGAGTGGAGAGAATAGTGATTTAAGGTTTCCATTTTGGGCTGTCCAAATTCGGATGGGACGCCCAAAAAGGAAATTTGTCCAAATTCGAGTGGGACGGAGGGAGTATACCCTATACTCTATACCCTAAACCCAAAGCCCTGAACCCTAAACTCTAAGCCCTAAACTCTAACCACTATACCCTAAACCTTATACCATATACCCTAAACTCTAAGCCCTAGACCCTATACCTTATACCCTAAACCATACACCCTCAACCCTAAACCTTATACCTTGTTAGGGTAGATAAACCCTAAATCATATACATATACATTATACCCTAAACTTTAAGCCCTAGATCCTATACCTTATACCCTAAACCCTATACCCTAAACCTTATACATTATACCCTATAATCTAAACCCTAAATCATATACCCTATAACCTAAACCTTATACCCTAAACCCTAAATTAGAGACGGATTAAAATCCGTCTCTGATTTAGAGACAGATTCAACATCCGTCTCCAAAGTTTAGAGACGGATTCTGAATCTGTCTCTAATTTAGAGACGGATTTTGAAGCTGTCTCTATATTAGAGACGGATACAAAAATCTGTCTCTAAACTTTGGAGACGGATGTTGAATCTGTCTCTAAATTAGAGACGGATTTTGAATCTGTCTCTAAATTAGAGACGGATTATGTATCTGTCTCTGATTTAGAGACGAGTGCTAAATCTGTCTCTAAACTTTTAGAGACAGCTGTTTAATCTGTCTCTAATTTAGAGACAGATTAAAATCTGTCTCTGATTTAGAGACAAATTCAACATCCGTCTCCAACGTTTAGAGACGAAATCTGAATCCGTCTCTAATTTAGAAACGGAATCAGAATCCGTCTCTGATTTAGAGACGGATTCAGATTCCGTCTCTAATTTAGAGACGGAATCAGAATCCGTCTCTGAATTAGAGACGAAATCAGAATCTGTCTCTGAACTAGAGACGAATTCAGATTCCGTCTCTGAACTAGAGACGGATTCTGATTCCGTCTCTAATTCAGAGACGGAATCAGAATCCGTCTCTAAATTAGAGACGGAATCAGAATCCGTCTCTAATTTTTGGTTCTGTCTCTAATCTGTCGCCAAATTAGCTACAGACTCCGTTCGTAGCTAATTTTCCGTCTCTAATTCCGATTTTCCTTGTAGTGTAGAAAAACTTCAGATTTGATTCAATCCCCACCTAATTATGCAATTATCATTGATATCTCTTTTCAATGTCATCCTATTCACCTGATCACGAGATATATTTCAATCTCTGTTTCTTCTTTCAGATTAGTTACTAGCAGTGGCACACTCACTAGAAACCCTAATTAATAAATTAATCTAACTGGCACAGTCTAGATCGCAGAATTAATTGATGAACGATTTAAGAAACTAAGATCAAGAACGCTTTCTACAATTATTTCATATAGATAATCGTCTAATTTTACCCACTTAACAATTTACCATGGCACATGCATAAATTGAAAAGATGCTACTTATGAATTCCTACACTGGCACAGTAATAGAGAATTCTAGCAAAGATTCATAAACAGAATAAATGAATTGATCAAGTTCACAAACCCTAATTATAAATCTAAAATCAACACGAGTAAAATTATGAATAGAGATGAACAAATAGAAAAGAAAATACCTCAAATTGATAAATAGAGGTTCAAGCAATCAAATCCAAAGTCAAAAAGCTTAAGCTTCCATGAAGGTTCTAAGCTTTTCTCTAGATGAAAAATAACATAAAGAAGGAACCCTAAAACAGAAAATAAGAGAAGTATTTATACTTCTTCTTAAAAACCAAAACCTAATCTAATAAGGAATAATAATAATCATAAGAAAAAGGAAAAAGAAAAATAAACAAATAACAATTACTCCTCCTTCACACGTCAACAGTCAAACCTCGGTCCAAGAAGTCCTTCAACAATTGGTCAATGTGTCCAATTTGGAAACAAATATTCCCTTTCAATCCATAGATTGCATTGGTCAAAAACGCCCAGCCTCGGTCTTTGCATTTGTCACTGTATTGGTCCATCCATTGTTCTCCTTGATTTAATGAATATTTAGATGCCAAATTTACCACACGTACGTACTAATTGGTACTCCTTCGCTCCGGTTGACTTTGACTTTACTAATTTTGATATTCGAGGCATGACTTTGAAGCACCAAAATTACATCCGGAAAAAAATAACAAACTAAATACGACTATTTTACCCCCGAATTACAATAAAAGCTCAAATGGTAAATAATGCCCCAATTACATCAAAACTAGCCAAAGTACATCAAAATGAATGAAAATACATAGGAAAAAAGGGGGAAATAATGTATACAAAATCCACCACATCAGTCCTTTTCCTACAAGAGCATCCCTCTCATCATCTACACCTTGAGCTTCCTTAATTCTTTCCAAAAGCGTAGGTTGAATAACTAACTGAGCTAGATACCCTTTAACTCGCACCTCTATGCTGGAAATTTCCATGTTTTCCCATGAGTTGATTCCCTTAGAGACTAGCATTGCTAAACTCCCATGATTCTTCCTACTTAAGGCATCAGCCACCTTGTTTGCCTTTCCAGGGTGGTACAAAATTGTACAATCATAGTCCTTTAACAATTCGAGCCATCTCCTTTGCCTCATATTCAATTCCCTCTGGGTGAAAATATACTTAAGGCTCTTGTGGTCCGTGTATATCTGACATGTCGCACCATACAAATAGTGTCTCCATACCTTCAATGCAAAAACCACTGTAGCTAATTCCAGGTCATGGGTTGGGTAATTCTTTTCATGGTTCTTTAACTGTCTCGAGGCATACGCTATGACCTTTTCTTTCTGCATTAGTACACAACCTAGCCCTTTCAATGATGCATCGCTATAGATTACAAAACCTTCTGACCCCTCGGGTACTACCAAAACTGGTGCTGTTACCAACCTCTTTTTCAGTTCTTGAAAGTTCGTTTCACATTCTTCAGACCATATAAACTTTGCCGCCTTCTGAGTCAGCTTCGTCAACGGTCCAGACAGTTTCGAAAATCCTTCCACAAATCTCCGATAGTATCCCGCTAAACCCAAGAAACTTCTTATTTCGGTCACTGTGCTTGGTCTCTCCCAATTCACTATGGCTTCTATCTTTGCCGGATCTACCGCAATTCCATCCCTAGACACCACGTGTCCTAAGAACGCTACCTTTTCCAACCAAAATTCACACTTTTTAAACTTAGCATACAATCTCTGCTTCCTTAAAATTTCCAGTACCAATCTTAAGTGTTCTGCATGCTCCTCCTTAGTTCTCGAATATACTAGTATGTCATCAATAAATACAATAACGCACTTATCTAGATACTCATGAAATACTCTATTCATCAGTTCCATAAATGCTGCTGGTGCATTGGTTAGTCCGAATGGCATCACAACGAACTCATAATGTCCATACCTTGTTCTAAAGGCAGTCTTAGCAACGTCCTCGCTTTTAACCCTCAACTGATGATACCCAGAACGAAGGTCTATCTTCGAGAAGTAACACGCTCCCTTTAGTTGATCAAACAGGTCGTCAATCCTAGGCAACGGATATTGATTTCTTATTGTCACTTTATTCAATTCGCGGTAATCAATGCACAGCCTCATTGAACCGTCCTTCTTCTTCACAAATAAAACTGGTGCGCCCCAAGGTGAAACACTTGGTCGGATCAGACCCTTGTCTAGCAGTTCTTGTAGTTGCTCTTTCAATTCCTTCAATTCTGTGGGGGTCATTCTATATGGTGCTCTCGATATTGGTGTCGTCTCCGGTACCAATTCTATCGAGAATTCGACTTCTCTCTCTGGTGGTATCCCTGGCAAGTCTTCAGGAAATACGTCCTTGAATTCCCTTATTACCTCCAGCGATTCTATATTTACTTCCTTGGTATCGGTCTCGCCGATATAGGCCAAAAATCCTTCACATCCTTTCCTCAGTAGTTTTCGAGCCTTCATTACCGTGATCATACTTATCGGCCTTCTAGGTTTCGCCCCTACGAACCTATATTCTTTCCCATCCTTGCGGTTATCGGGCTTCTTATTATGGTACTTGCTTGCAGTACCTTCTTTCTACGGTTCTTATCCGTAGCTTCTCTTTTGTTACTGGTCCCATCTTGGTCCCAGCTTCCAGTTTCCAGTGGCACTTTTCGGTCCACTAGCTTCTTTGATATGTAATAATAACTATAATATTTAGTTTAACTAACTCACTATATATATACGTAGCCGTCTTGTTAGTTAATACTTTACGGTTCCGTCTCAAAAGACTAACTTCGGTTTTATATTTCAGTCTCAACAGACTATAATTAAATTTTTGTTTTGGTCTCAACAGACTATACTTAACTTTCTTATCTCCGTCTCAACAGACTAGATTTTAACTTTTGAAGATTTTCCGTTTCTAAAACACTTTAATAGTTCTTCTTGTTAACCTACGAGTTATCCTTGACTCCTTGGTTTGGTTAACTAAGCTTTCTATCTTATGAAACTTTCCTAAAATAGTAACTTCCATACTTTCTACATTACACTTTCTATTTTAGGTACTTTCCTAAAATAGTAACTTCTCTACTTTCTATTTTAGGCACTCTCCTAAAATAGTATTTCTATGCTTTCTATTTTAGGCACTTTCCTAAAATAGTAACTTTCTAAATTTAGTAACTTTCTAAATTTAGTAACCTTCCCCCCTTAGGGACATTATAGTTAGGGAAAATATGACTTCTTATAGGTTTGTTACTTGAATAATTACCTCATTGAGTCCGTCTCAAAAGATTTTAACTTTTTCCTTTTAATCGTCGATTCATCATATCCTTGGTCGTTTCAATAGACCACTCATCAATTACTGGTCGTTTCACTAGACCCAAACTTAATTACACTCGACCGTTTCAATAGGCCGTTCATCTTTTCACATTGATCGTTTCAGTAGACCAATCATTGTTCTCACTTGGCCATTTCAATCAGCCAAATACTTTTCATACATGGTCTTTTCACTTGACCAACTTTCTCGTTCTAGGTTAGCACACACGCTTAACACTTAAGAACAAAACACAAACCATTCCTCCAAATAAACTTAAATATTATCATTGCCTTAAACTCTTTAAATTCAACAAAATATCTGGAGTTCGTTTAGAACTAACTACTCATTATCTCTACTCATAAATAACTCAACGTCCCACTTTTCAATCGTGAAACAACACCTTCCTAGGTCTTCCCCTAGGTCTTTCACTAGGTACCTCTGGTGTCTTTTTAGAACCTCTTGGTCTTCCTCTAGACTTTCTTACTGGCTCTAAATCTTGATCATCATCTTCAATTACAATTGGAGTAGCTTCACTACTCCCAATCTCTTCAGCTTGTACCTCAAGTATTTATACCTTAGGAACGTCATCCTCTATTACCTCGATAACTTCCTCGTCTTCCTCTATAGGTACTTTTGACTCTTCTAGATCATATTACCAGCCAAAACTCAAAGAATATCTCCTGATCATCTCCTATAATCAAGACATATCATCATTAGTAGACCTTCAATACATAATATTTATATACTTAAATAAATATGCTTTAATCTTCCAAAGCAACAAGTAAGTTATTCCTTTAACTTTTCCACTTAGCCTACCTCGCTCACATAATAATACTAGAGCATGGCATGACTTAAATCTAAGTTCAGGGTTGCCTTCATTCCAGGAATTTCTTAGAACTAAGGTTCCCTAATGCTAAAGGTATTCTTCCCATGAGACCTAAAACCGAAGCTCTGATACCAACTGTAACGACTCCGAATTTCCATAATTCCATAAACATAAATAAATACCCCAAACGACGGGTCTACAACGGTAACTTAATTCAAACCATTACATAAGTGCGGAAAAATCAGATGTAACGGCTAAGTACAATAACTAGTACTAATAAAAGTTAGAATTCGGAATCATTAAATAATTCAGTTATTCTACTTAATTTCTCCGCCTCTTTCTGATGACGGTTCTCCTCCTTTCTATTCCGATCCCGAGGGAAAAAGAAAATGAAGGAATGAGCGAACAATGCCCGGTAAGTTAAATACATTGATCTCATCGATACAATGAGGAGACGACTAGAAAGAACGCATCCAAAAATTATATTCAAGGATAGGTTATAAACAACAATTATGTGTATATTTCATAGCAAAGAAAGTGTGGCAACTACAACTTTGTTATGCTTTCGTACTTCCGTCAATTCCATGGGTCATACCCTACATTGAGTAATTCCCAAAACAACGAACACCTACATTGATGTCGTGTTTTCATAATACATGTTTTTCTCATTAAGCATAGTTTCATAACTAGTAAATTATAATGCATACTAGTTATTACATGGGTTATACCCTACATTGAGTATTCCCATAATTTTTCATAATACATGCTTTTCTCATTAAGCATAATTTCATAACTAGTAAATAATAATGCATACTAGTTATTACATACAGTGCATTCCAAGGTACAAGAACACACATAGCAATTTCAATATTTGCAGATATTCCATGAACAAGAACATATCACAGAATAAGAAATTTTCAATGACGATACATTTCATCAGAGTATTTTAAAAATTACTATCAGCCACAGATAGCATTCACGTTTTGAAAAGACTCAATGGAGTTTCCAAACGAATTGATATGCAAGAGTACTTAGGATCGTAATTTCTTACCTTAGCTTTGCTTCCTTGCTTAGCAACGCCCTTTTACGCGAAATCTACAATCACGTAATAGCATATTTTAGGCACAAGTAACCTTTTATTACTTCTTATGCACCTATACTTCCTTTCCTTAGTTAACCTATGAGTTATTCTTAGACTCACCTTAATCGGTTAACTAACCTTCTATTTTTAGAAGCTTTCCTAATTTAGCAGTTTCTTAACTTAGAAACTTTCTATTTCGAAATTCTAACACTTTGGAACCTAAGTCTTTTAGTATTCTTAAAGTGTTATTCTTCTTCTTTTCCTTTGATATATTTCCCTTTAAAGTCTTTGGACTTCCCTTAAATTCCTAAAGGTTCCTTTAGGTTTTCTTAATTTCAACAAAGTCCTTTAACTTTTCAATTTTTACGAAATAGTCCCTCAACTTTTGAAAATTACAAAATAGTCCCTCAACTTTTGAAAAATTACAAAACAGTCCCTCAACTTTTGAAAAATTACAGAACAGTCCCTCAACTTTTGGAAAATTACAAAACAGTCCCTCAACTTTTCAGTAATTGCAAAACAGTCCTTCAGATTTTCAAAATCACAGAACAGTCCCTCAGAACTTTTGAACTTTTCAGTTCAGTCCTGAAGTTAACTGTTCAGTTAGTATCTTAACTGAAAAATCCTTTCAGCTTTGAAAACTCTGCAGTTTAGTCCCTTTTCCGTTTAAAAACTAACTGCTTTTATATAAACTAACTAAAATGCTAACACTTAAATGGAGAACACCCAAATCAAGCCAAGAACACTTTCGGCCGATCTCCCAGGTTGTTCAAAAAATTTATTTTGTTCCTCTTTTAATTTTTTTAAACATTAAACAATTATTTAATTTCTATATTCTTTAATAAAAAAAAACCCTTTTAATCATATTAATTTTGTTTGATTCAATTTCAAAACAATATGAACTAGGGTTAGGGTTATATCATTATAACCTACAATTTCCCAATAATCAAATCCTTAATTTATTACATAAACCCTAAGATTAATCATTATAAATCCAATAATGGCTAAACCTAGAATTAAATGATTTTAAACTTTGAAAAATCATAACTAATTCAATTTAAATCGGAATTGAATGAAACAAAAACTAGATTGTAGGTTATTATCTTACCTTGATTTTTGATGAGGAACAATGGCCAAAGGAAGAACAAAAACGGCTGTACTCCTCCCCCAAGCAAACCGGCCGCCGCCCCCTCCCTTTCTAGGTTTGATTTTTTTCTTTTTTCTTTGCTAAATGAGAGATTGTGAGGAAAATTAATAATGAGGTTTTATTTTTATACCCTAGGCTTTCACCTCCTTGGGCCCCTTTGACTCCCTAAGCCCAACTTAGCCCACTTGATTTAATTAATTAAATTGGTTCATTTAATTAATTCAAGTCCAATTCAATTAAGGAGTATTATTTTATTATTATTATAATTAAAATAATACTAAAAAAAAAAAATTAAAATTTTTCGGGTCTTTACAGAGTGTCCATCCTCTCAGTAGCAGTAAATGTTGTGCAACGTAGCGGAAGCAATTGACAATAACCAAACACAAAAGCAATTGAGAATCGAAAGAGAAAGAGATTGAATTGTTTGGGATTATGAATTGTGCCGCCTCTCTATTATTCTGTGCAATAAAATATTGCGCAAGTGGGTGGGTGTGAGTGAGATACACGATACTAGTGTAATCCCCGTCTCACCCGACTTAAGATTTTATTTTTTTGGATTAAGAAATACTATTATAAAAAAAGGAGACAAAACATAAAGTGTTGTGAGTATAAAAAGTAAAATAAGAGAGAAAGAGTGGGAGAAATATTAAGGAAATTGTTGCTGTGAGTTTGACAAGTGAGTCTCATTAAATATAAAAATAATATAAATTTGTCATTTTGAGACATTTTAAGTCGAATGTGATACCTAAAATGATAAATTGTATTAAATCGAATGAGACGGGAGGAGTATGTGAACTTTCCTCGAGAGCAGGGTAGTTGACTAGTTTTTTTTCTTTCTCATAGACATAAATGATGGTATCCCCACTTTCATATTTTCATAATAAGTGTCTTAATTAATTTATGTCAAAATATGTTTACACCCTAAAGTATATACTCCCTCCGTCCCGGTCCAAGCTTCCTCTTTTTGACATTGCACGCACATTAAGAAAATGAGTGGAAAGAAAAAATGTTGTGAGTGTAATTTGAAAATAGGAGAAAATGAGTGGAGGAAATAGTAAATTATAATGGTGTTGTGAGTATTAAAATAATGTAGGAGAGAGAATGAGTGGAGGAAATAGTAAAGATTCTTTGCCAAAAAAGGAAAGTGGAAGCTTTTAACGGGACACCCAAAATGGCAAAATGGGAAGCTTCTACTGGGACGGAGGGAGTATTTTCTTAGTCTCGGCTCATGGTGCACACTTTTTTTAAATCACGCAAATTAAGAAAATAGGTGAAAAGAAAAAATGTTGTGAGTGTAATAGTGAATTAGGAGAGAGAATTAGTGGAAGAAATAGTAAATTTGAAAAGTGTTAGTGAGTGTAATAGTGAATTAGGAGAGAGAACGGGACACCCATTTTGGCAAAAAGTGAAGCTTGGGCCGGGGCGGAGGGAGTATTTATTACCACTTTGCATTCTTGTGCGAATTTTGTCCAAGTGGGCACTTCAATTAACCATGAATCCCAATTTGCCCCTAGCACTAAATAAATGACGTTAGGAATTTAACGAAAAATAGTTATGTACATGTCACATAAGGGACATTTTGGTCATTTTTCTTGAAATGAGAAGGACATGAATGACATACTCCATATCATTCTGATGGGGTCTTATTAATTATTGTTCACTTCAGCTAGGGTCATATTGAAACGATACATGCATATCATGTCAAATAGGTTAGTATTTTTCTTTTTGGGATAGTGATTAAGATCATATAATTTGTATGTACTCAATTTTAAATTAGAATGACTTAATAAATACTTCTTCCCATTTGTTAGAAATAATTTTAAATTAATTTAATTATTGGGAGAATGAGAATGTCTCATAAATTTTAAAAAAGTACCGTAATACCCTATATAAGTTCCTTCTCATGTTGTATTAGTCAAATACATAACGGTGTATAATACTGCAAGAATGGTGGTAGGCAACAACTGATTTTCGACAGAAGACGGCCGGCGACGATGGCTGACGGCGGTGACGGCAGGCGACAGTATTGATGAATCTGTATCAGATTTTTTAATTACTACATAATGCATGCAGTATAATACAAATATTATTGTATAAAAACTTGTGACACATTTAATTTATTGAGGAAATTGAGGGAAACTGATTCGTCCCAAAAGGAATTTATGGATCAAGTTCCCTTAATTATTTTAACAAAAATCTTAGAATTAATATCATTAGTATTTATAATGGTGTGAACATTATTTTGAAAAAAAGAAAGTTTTATCTTTTAATTCATCAAAATTAAGATAAAATTACATTTATAAAAGTATTGTAATGAGAGGAAAAGTTGGAGACATAATCCCGAAAAGTAAGGTTCTCCTTTAAGAAATTTAACCGCGTAAATTAAAGTGATCTATTATCTACTTTAGTGATATTTGATAACAAGTCAAATAATATTCCAATTGTATTGATATTTGACAACAAGTCAAACTTTTTAATAATATAACCGAGCACAAATTATAAACAAATGTACACATGAATTAGGTTAAGACATATTGTGTACCATAGGTGATCTAACGATATGTACACATGAATTAGGTTAAGACATGAATTAGGTTAAGACATATTGTGTACCATAGGTGAGCACAAATTATAACTTTATTATAAACCTTTGTTTTAAGTGATTAAAGCAATATTTTGTGTAGGCGTAAAGTGTTAAACAAATTAGAAGAAGCCAATTGGAATTTTGCTAGGGATAACATAAGTCGCTGACCATAATGCCTTTTATTGGGAGATATAATCCCCACAAGTTTACCCTATCCAATTATCCATACTTACGTGGGAATAGTAGTTACTCTACCATTTTAATTTGATTTTCATATTTTTCTTAATATCAATACAAGGAAATTGTTCCAAAAAAAAATATCAATACAAGGAAATACTATTCATATTGAATTTTTTATTTGTCCCAAAATAAATATTGATTCTTTAATAAGAAAGAATTAGCATTTCATTTATAGTGGAGGAAGTGTTGCGATTATGAAAAATAAAGTAAATGAGAGAAACTGTGGAAAAAATATAATAAATGAAATGTTGTTGTGAGCTCTGTTCTAAAAGACCCCGCCTAAGGGCGCCTAGGCCCCGCCTAGGCGCTAGGCCTCTCCAGCCTTTGGTTACAGCCACTTCTGGGTCCAATCCCGACTAATCCCGATTAGTCCCCGACTAGTCCCCGCCTAGGCGCTAGGCCCGGCTCCACCGCCTAGCATCCGCCTAGCGCTTTTTAGAACCTTGGTTGTGAGTATGACAAATGAGTTACGTTAAATAAAAAAATTATAAAATATGACTATTTTGAATAATTTCATTTGTTATGATACAGAACAAAAGAAGATAAGACTGGGATATTTGGAGTATATCTTCTGTTCTGGTTATGGCACATTGTTAATTATTTATCCATATGATATATATCTGGTCTGGGATGTGGTACATAATGTGATACACAAAAGTGATACAAATTGTCCCCAATTATATACCAAAGAGAATTGTTATTCACACCCAAATGTTACCGAATGCTCCCGAATGACAATTATTACAAAATTGTCATCTATTCAAATGACCATATTAACCCTTAAAAATATTATGCCTAAATGAGGGGTTTCATATTATTATTTTTTTGGTATTCTTCCGTTCTTAAGCTGCGTGGGTGAGAATGTTGTTAGAATGTTACTTCTTCGTCCTCTTATTGTTTTCTAGCCAAGTTGGAGTATGAGTTTCCTTCGTACAACAACGACACCATCATCCATTACTTCACACCATGCTGCTTCTTCAACCCAAATTCCTCTGCCATAACGACAAATTTCGTGACATCACGTTGAATTTTCTAGGCAACTCGTAAATGTACATCCTGAGCGGGGAAGAGGACGAAGATCAAGTGGTATACAAGGACGGTGTAACGCCCCCAATCGCAATAACGACAATTTCAAATAAAAGAGACGTTACTCACAAGACTAATCCATAATAATCTTCAAATATCTTAACATTCAAAGCCAACGTCTCAAATTCGATAATAATCAAATCCAATTGCCACCTAAAAGTTCGGGGCATTTATTACAACTCCAAATAGTGCTTACTAGGTAAAATAAATTGAACTACTAGTTTTATTTTAAGCTTTTTTCGGTGACGCTCCAATTGGTAGCCTCCTTCCTACTTGTTACCTGGAAGGAAAAGAATTAAAGAAGGAATGAGCGAACTAAGCTCAGTAAGGTCCTACGCCGCCCTTTCGGTTTCTAAGAAGTGGTGACCTCAAGGAAGTAAAAATGAACGGTCATTATAAACGAAACGGACTATTAAAGCCAAATAATATTTCAAATATAAAATAAGAACTATGGCACAATCAATGTTCGATATTCAATGTTACCAATATAATCACATAGATGTCACTATTATTCAAGTGTCCCAACAAGGGGATTCAATGTGTCAATATTTCAATGTTTGATATATCCGGATAACCTAACCACAATTCTTAGTGGTGTTAATGTCAGTAATAAGGCGACATAGGCTGTCATGATTTACCCCTTATGACTAGGTGTCAATAATGTCATTTATACCCATGACTAGGTGTCGATTATGTCATTTATACCCATGACGAGGTGTCAATATAATTATTATTAAATAAATTACTACAAGATGTGACTCAATTGACCAATAACTAAATGTCAATAAGTTTCGAATTAAATTCAAGGACGTAAGCACATGAATAAGGGTCAATAATTCACCGGCCATAGAGCGGTACAATATATTTACTCGATGGATAGGAAGATCAAAAGAAGTCATCTTATTCAAAAAGAACTAAGGAAACATATTCCCTTACTTTAGCTTAATCATGCCAACAATACTGTTTTCGCGAATGAACGAACGCACCTAACGTCGCTTCCCAAAATCTATCGATAAGAGATATCATAACCAAAAATATCAAGAAGACAATCTTGATATAAACCAAACACCAAAACAGCCTCAACAAGAATATCAGAAACTGCAGCAGATTCGGACCAGAAAATCACCTGTATTTAGACCTGGAAAGCCTGATCGACCCCGATAGGATTGAACCTCTGTCTCAAATCGGACCATAAACAAAACGGAAATCGCGATTTGAAAACTGCTGCGCTGAAGCTATATGGCATACGAGAATTCTGTTTTTCTCTCTGTCGGCTGCTATGGTTTAGGTTAAGGGACAATATTTATATAGGGGTGATTAGGGTTGACTTACCTAAATAAACAATAGGCCCAAAATCTTTATTTCTCTGGCCCACAATTAATTACATCATTAACCCATAAATATTTACTGCAGCCCATTAATTAATTAACAATTTTTATTATTATTATTATTATTTCATAAAAATATACCAAAAATACCCCCATATATTAAAAACGGATTGGAAGAACAATCATTGGGCTGCTGACAGTGAGTGAAAAACGAAAATGGGATCTGAAATCGACAGTTTCAATCAAAATCGAGTAGGTGATTATGATTATAATGAAAAATCCAACTAGAGAGATTATTGTTTTACCAAAAAATTTCATTAAATTTCTTGGGTTCGTAAATCTTAGGGTTTGCAATGAAGCTGCCGGCGTTCGGTTGGTAGTGCCCAAACAATGTCACCTTGTTTGGTAATTGTTGACTGGACAAAATTATGTTGTTCGGCCAAGAGTGACCAAACAAGGAGTAATGTTTCGGCCACTAATGACTGAACATGATAATATTGTTTGATCGGTTTTGACCGAACAAACAATAAGCCCTCAAATTTCCATAGCCAATAGCTATCATTTCTTTGCATAGTTCACAGAGGTCTCTTCTTTTATACATTGTATATAATTAATAAGCCAATATTACAAAGGCCAAACTTATGTTGAGTCTTACAAAGTCCCAAACTTCTGCTTTGTAAAGTCTCTTCATTCTCTTCGTCTCTTCTCTGAAGAAAGGATTGACCGGAGAATATGAAGAGTTGACCGTATAAGATGGAGATTAGCCGGAGAAGATAAAGATTGAGTGTGTGGGTTTGTTAATTTAGGTAGGTGATTGTTTAAGAGTTTTAAAGGGTAAAATAGGAATAGTGGTGGTGTGTCTAGTGTTGAGTGTTTAATTCTTGAGGTAAACCTAATAACGTGGCGATATTCAGTAATGTTGTGACTAGCAATTCTCTATACCAAATTATGGATAAGGATGGGCCTGGGAGCCCAATAGTCAAGCAAATTTCAAGCTAGTACCTTTAAGCATTCGCCATGGCCCAAATATAGTTTTACACTTATAAGACAGACTGAGGCTTTGTGAGCCCAAATTATAAAGTGTGAAAGATGGTGTCACTCACGTGTCACGAGCCCTCTCTTACCTTTGGGGCTTAGCTTATGCACACCCAACTGTTGTTCATGACATGACAGTAAAATGGGTAATTAAAATTAATTTTTTTTTTTACAATTAGATTTACAAAATGATATTATATAATAATCGTGTGATGGTGCTTTTAATTTCAATTAGAGTGTGACTGATCTATAATCAATGCAATCAATAAAAAATCACCATCATATTATCTGTTTTTTTGCAAAATTCTCTTTTACCCCGGTTGTCATGGAAAAGTCAATCCTACTTTGATTTTCATGATCAACTTAATCTAACTTTTACCATAATTTAATAAAAACCTAATTATCCCATTAAATTTTAAAAATTGTTATTAATTCATCGTTGTTAATACTATCGATAACAATTTTTGTAATTTTATAAGGATAACTTGGTTTCCTTCGTAAAATTATAATATAAATTTTTTGAGAAGGTATAATTATAACATGTAAATAACTTGCTAATATAATATGTAACTCAAGTATGGTTATTTCAAACATTTTCAATTGCTTGAATCTCATCCGTTGATATTAGAATAAAGTAACTTGAGCTCACCGAATCCATGGTTTGACCTCTTCGATGGAGAGAGTAGGAAGATGTTTGGATAGCCAATTTAGACTTTGTTGTCAAAGTTGCCAATTTCAATTTCGCAAAATTTAATATAATTCAAAGCTTGAAAGAACTTTCCACCTAACATTTCGTTAATGGTACGCAATATTTATACTCAACTAGTACTAACCTCGTGCCCACGACGCCTACCCACTCGCGGTTTTACTAAATTCATTTTTTCCTTCCTTAATTGAAATCGTCGTATTGGTAAAAAAATATCATATCCCAAAAAAATAATTTAAGCTAAGTTTTTATTTATTATTATAACAAAAAGTAAAAAATAAATAAATCATGAACAATAAATAATAAAAAATAAAATCCAAACTCTGTTGCTATTGATGGTTATGAGATCGATAAATAAATAATAATTATTAAAAATAAATTAATAAAAAAATCATGTAGTATGTTAGAGATATTATCCCACATCGAAAATTAACGAACCTTGCCTATAATATATAAAGATCCTGGGTCACTCCTCTTAACACCGATTGATTTTAAGGTGGAATCTCAGACATTAAGATAGTAAATAAAAGGGTGTGTTGGGGGAAGTTAAAAGACAGTAAGAAAAGGTGGGGAGTTATAAAATTGGAAGTGGGAATGTGAAATATTTGGGTTAATTCAGGCCGTCAAATTAATTTTTTAGATTCAATCCCAGCCGCTTTTTATCTCATCGATTACTAACGGTTAAACCCGATGTGTATTGCATTATAGATTATTCCTCCATCTCACAATAAAATAAATGTCAATTTTTTTTTGTTTTTTTTTAAATTAACATTTATTTTGGACAAAACAGAATAGTATTCTGTGTGGAGGACAATAGAAGAGGTCCAGAGCACAAAAAAAACAACTTTCGGAAGAAAAATAAAAATAAAATTCAAAGGATGAGAAAGTTGAGGACTGTCCACACAGAGGTGATGTCAAAATAATGGATTAGAGACGCGAATTACCTTAAATGACATTTTGACAACTCTCCATCATCCATATCAAAATCAACTACCCACGTCTTAGCACTTTTGTTTCTACAGGTTTTTAGTTAAATCGTGACCAAATGGAAGCTTGGCAAAAATAAAGGACCAAGGGCAAGAAAAGATAGCTTCAAAATGGGCATTCAGCCCAAAACCATGTTGGAGCGGCCGTGCATTGTATTCTGGAGCGGCCGTGCACCTGCCAGGCCAAAATGGCCCTAAATCAGCAAAGTGGCCGGCCAAACCAGGCAGAGTGGTTGTGTAGCGTTTCGTGGAGCGGCCGTTAGGGATGGCCAAAACCGGTCTGGTTCCGGTTCCGGGACGAAAACCGCCGGTTCCGGTTCGACGAGGAGGTGACCCTTAACCGGCCCGGTTTTCTCACGGTTTCGGTCCGTTCGATTCCGGTTTTCTCCCCGGTTCGCTCCGGTTCTGGGCTTTTCCGGTCCGGTTCCGGTTCTTTAGAAAACATGGAAATTTCGTCCGGTTCACGGTTTCGGTTCGGTTTGGCATTTTTGTAACCCTTAACCGGCTCGGCCTAACCCCGGTTCCGGTCCGTCCGATTCCGGTTTTCTCCCCGGTTCGCTCCGGTTCCGGGCTTTTCCGGTCCGGTTCCGGTCCGGTTTTCCGGTTCCGGTTTTCCGGTTCCGGTCCGGTTTGGCCATCCCTAGCGGCCGTGCAAGAGGGCCAGTTCAAAATCAAATATGGCGCCAAGGCTGGAGCGGTCGTGCAAGATCATAGTGCACGGCCGTGCATTCTGTACCAGTTCATGGAAAGGTGCCTTTTGAAGACATCTTTTTGAAGGAACACAACTCTAGCCTAGGATGCCTATTTAAAAGCCACTTGTATGAGTCAAAAGATATCAGATTTGACATAAGAATACCTGAGATTACATAGCAAAACTCTAGCAATAATTACATCATAGATTTCTCGAGGATCAAACTTATGTTCTTGGAATTGTACTTTGAAGTATCAAAAGCAATAAAAGATCGAAGTTATTCACATCCTTTTCTCTCTTTCAATCATAAGTTCTTTTATCTCTATCTTTATTTTATGTATTTATGTTTATATTAAGAATGGCTAGTGAGTAATCCCCCATATTCTTGGGGTTGGAAACTCAAAATGTCTTTTATTCATATTCTTTTATAAAAGTCTTGTCAATTCTCTTCATCTAAACAATTTCTTTATATCAATCTCAAAATGACTTACATTTTGAAGACGTCCAACTTGTATGATTCAGCCAATCGAGAGAAGTACCTAGCGGAGAATCTCGATTGACGGAACCATATAAAGGAACTAGGTTTCATTGATCACGAGAGTAGTTCAATGGCCTAGGGATGTTCCTTGAATGGAAAGTACGTTGATTTGTGAACTTTAATGGATCCTTGCTAATTATGGTCATTTAGAGATAAGCCGGAATGCTTGTTCGTGACAGACGGGAATATCATAAACGGAAATCTCAAAGAGATAGGGCACAACACTACTGACGTTGTACTCGGGCAGAGGTTCGGCGTGCCTCGGAATTGTCAGTTGACTCGGGCAGAGGTTCGGCGTGCCTCGGGAGTGTTGGTTGTACTCGAACAGAGCTCCGGCTTGCTTCGGGATGGACCGGGATTGTCCGGCATGGCTTCGGGATGGACCGGGATGCCTCGGGATGGACCGGAATGCCTCAGGATGGACCGGCAAGGCTTCGGGATGCCTCGGGAGTGCCTCGGGGCAGCTCGGGAGCATCTCGAAAGCGCTCGACAGAGCTTCGGAGCACCTCGAGGGGGCTCGGAAGGCCCCGAAGGGAACCGAAAGGGACCGGGAGTGCCTCGAGAGGACTTAGAGGGGAGCCTGAAGGATGGGGCGAGAGAGGAGAGAAGGGAGGTGTGAGAAAAATGAGAGGGGGAGTCCTCTATTATAGGGTTGGAAAAATTGCAAAGTGGTCAGCACGGACCATTTTGCAAAATCAAATTTTGGTTTTCCTGGATTTAAGGGAATATTGTGGACTTTAAGGGGATTTTGCAATTATGCTATCTGGGGTGCTTGGTTTTTCCTGAATTTAAGGGAATATTGTGGACTTTAAGGGGATTTTGCAATTATGCTATCTGGGGTGCAAAATGGTCCGTGCAGACCATTATGTAGGCCAGATATTTTGCAAAATTTCTAAAAAGTCATTTTGCCTTTTTTTTTATCCCAAAAAGGTCCCACCTTGATTTGGTGGGTGGTTTTTGGGGTTTTTGAAGGCTACGGGTGTTCGGGATCACGTTACTGTGAGTCCGCGATGTTTCCCGTGTACTTGGAAGGGAGCGATTCAGATTGGGTACTTACAGGTGGGTAATACTAAAATTACTCTTTATTCAAATTAATTTTAAAGCTAGTAGAAATTTAATTATCCTATTAATACAACAAATAAAGTCCCCTCTCTCGAACAAACAAATTAAATTTGAATTGTACAAATGCAATAAGTCTTCAAAGCCTCTCTAATCTAATCACCTGACTGACTAGCACTTGTCTCAATAATTATACTATTCTACCCACGTCTTAGCACTTGTCAAAATAATGGATTAGATACGGACTGCCGTGACAGCCCTGGATTGCAAAACAACAGACAAAATGAGAAACAAAAGATCAAAGCATACACAAAAGCAACAAAAATAACTTAGATTAAGGCATAAGCTACACAGAAACAACTTCTTGCTTATAAAAGATGAAACAAGCACAACAAAAGAGACAAGTTAAAGGCATAAGCAACAAAAGTAACTCAAACTCACACTGATTTTCATCTTGGTCCTGATAAGATTGATGCCACCGGTAAACTCGAGTCGCTTGAAGATTTTGAATTGGCAAGAAACCGAGCATCATGAGTTTCTTGCCTAGTCAAGTTTAATTGATCTTCAACACATTCCAGATCAATTAAACCCTCTAAAACCTTCAAAACTGTTGACATGTGTGGCCTTCTATTATGAGCTTGTAAACATCTTACAGCAACATTTATCATCTTCACAGCTTCCTCTTTGTGGGATTGCATATTCTCATCAAGTATATCATGAAACTCATCTTTTTCTGCCTTCTCCTTCACCAAATTTATTAGAGGACCGAAACTTGACGAGTTCTTTCTCCCCAAAACGATTTCTAGAACAACAATGCCGAAGGCGAAGACATCTTGCTTTCACTGAAATATGTGTGCCATGAAACAGTTCAGGGGCAACATACCCCGGAGTTCCCTTCAATACTGTTAACACTTGGCTTTGATCTCTGTCTATCAGTTTAGCTAACCCGAAATCAGAAATCTTGACATTGAAATCCTCATCAAGAAGTATGTTTTGGGGTTTAATGTCGAAATGAATGATATTTGGGTTGCAATGGATGTGAAGATACTCGAGACCCTTTGCTAAGCCAACAATGATCTTTCTTCTTATCTCCCAACTTAGGGTTTTTGCCGGTTCTTGATTGAAGATCCATTTATCTAAAGACCCGTTGCTCATATGCTCATACACAAGAAGCCGGTTCGATTTCTCAGCACAATATCCAACCAGTTTCACCAAATTAAAGTGATGAATGCTGCCTATGGTATTGATGTTGTGAAATTGGTGCTCCCCCGTTGCAATCAAGACAAAGAAATCAACACACCCACACGTACAAGAAAGAAACAATCACACACAAGAACACAAGAGTTGTTTACCCGGTTCATTCACCAACTCGTGAACTACGTCCGGGGGCAATTGCCAAGCCAATATGTTATTAGTCTCTCTAATATGTTGCTACAATATGTTCTAGGCCGAAATTATGCTTATATAGTTATACAAGGAAGCCCTAACTCAGTTTAAGAAGAGATCTAATCAAAATAGGAAACAAAATAAAAATCTGCTGCAGATTCGGACCGAGCGCGGCCGCCCTCAAGGCCAGCGCGGCCGCCCTCAACGGCAGAAACTTATACACCCTCGTTTAACCTCCAGCGCGGTCGCCCTCCACCACGAGCGCGGCCGCTCTCCTTGACAGAAGATCCAGACGAGTTTTTCCCTCTTGATTCATCACCTCCGACTTAGGCTCCTCCTCTTCCTTGTAGTTTAGGATCCAATCCCAACAATCTCCCACCGGAGACTAAACTAACAAACATAAGACACCCATCAACTCCCACCACGGAGTAAAGACCTTCGAACACATTCCCCCCTCCATATTGGCTTGACACTACCGCACCTCTCCTCAAGTACTAAGGCGAGTTGAAACCAAGCGACGTTTCAACCTCTCCGTGTTAGATCGTTCTTGCCTCCCCAAATCAGCTTCTACCTTGATTTCTCCCCGCAAGTCTAACTTCGCCTTCTCCCTCCAGACCCACCTTCCTCGCAATGCCTCCCCTTGAAACTTGGACACACCTTGTCTCTTGCATCGACTGTTCTTGGTCTGAAACCGCTCTCTGTTAGGGCCCTTGGACATCCACACCGCGTTGATCAACTTTGTGTCCTCCCCAACATACCGTTTCTTGATGTCTCCCCTTTTTACACCAACAGGCCGGTTCTTAAGCCTCTTGCTCCCACCGGAACGAACATCGACATTGTAGGTAGAATACAACATCTTCCCTTAACCCCACGAGCCAACACCTTAGCCCCTTTTGTGACTTCCCAAGACCCACCAATGAAAGAAACACCATACCCTTCACTGTCAAGTTGTCCCACGTAAATCACCCTCCTCCTCAAATCCGAACATGCATCACGTCGTGTAGTTGTAAAAGCAGCCCACGTTAGGTGTCTTCATCATTACATCCCCTTACCTTTGATCTTCAATGGTTGACCATCACCAAGATAGAGAACCCCAAAATCTCCGATTTTGTACCGCCTCATTGATTCTGCATCCCCACTAGCATGACAAGAAGCTCCGTAATCCAACACCCAATCTTCACCCGACCGCTCCTCCCCTAGGATTAATACATCACCACCATCATCCACCACGTTAGCACGACCACCTTTTCCCTGACAAATATAAGCGATGTGCCCCAATTCACCACAATTGTAGCACTTGACCTTTTTCCCCTTAGGTCCATCCCTTTTTCTCTCCACCCTAAGTGCAGCCCCATCTACTGACGATTCTCCCCTTTTCTCTTTCCTTCGCAACTCCTCTTGCGGGACGAGATCTCTAACCTCCGTATACACCAATCTTTGTTCGACGTACTAATCGTTGTGACAAGAACCTCCCAACTATCGTGCAATGACTTTAGTAGAAAACAAGCTAGCACTTCATCGGAGAAAGTAATATCAACACTTTTCAATTGGTCCACCATACCTTTGAAATTGCCGATATGACTTGCCGCCGTCGCCCTCTCGACATCTTCGCATTCGCAAACCTCTTTATCAAATGCACCTTATTGATATTCGACGGCTTCTCATACATGTCAGAAGACGGCGTTGCTTAGCAACTCCACGTTGTCTTGGCCTCACGCATGGCGTTCCGTGCAACGTCGTCGGTTAGGCACTCCTTACCGCTCCTAACGCCTTCCGATCCAACGTCTCCCAATCCCCTTGTGACATGTCTTCGGGCTTCTCCTTCAAGGGCTTATGAAGATCCTTACAATAAAGGTAGTCTTCAATCCTTGTCTTCCAAAACGTGAAATTCACACCGCTGAATTTCTCGATATGGTTCTTCATCTTGACTGCTTCACCAAAATCCCCAAGAACGCGATTCAAAATTAATCAACTAATGAAAAAATTTTGAATCCTCCGAACCAAAGCTCTGATACCAGTTGTTGTGAAATTGGTGCTCCCCCGTTGCAATCAAGACAAAGAAATCAACACACCCACACGTACAAGAAAGAAACAATCACACACAAGAACACAAGAGTTGTTTACCCGGTTCATTCACCAACTCGTGAACTACGTCCGGGGGCAATTGCCAAGCCAATATGTTATTAGTCTCTCTAATATGTTGCTACAATATGTTCTAGGCCGAAATTATGCTTATATAGTTATACAAGGAAGCCCTAACTCAGTTTAAGAAGAGATCTAAACAAAATAGGAAACAAAATAAAAATCTGCTGCAGATTCGGACCGAGCGCGGCCGCCCTCAAGGCCAGCGCGGCCGCCCTCAACGGCAGAAACTTATACACCCTCGTTTAACCTCCAGCGCGGTCGCCCTCCACCACGAGCGCGGCCGCTCTCCTTGACAGAAGATCCCGACGAGTTTTTCCCTCTTGATTCATCACCTCCGACTTAGGCTCCTCCTCTTCCTTGTAGTTTAGGATCCAATCCCAACAATTGACCTCTGCCAAAAACTCTTTCCTTCCTTGGCCAATTGAATCTAGATGTTTTACTGCAACTTTGGTGCCATCACTTAATTCTCCTTTAAAAACAGAACCAAACCCTCCTTGACCAAGCTTCACTTGAAAATCTTCGGTGGCAGATTTCAACTCAAGGAAAGAGAACCTTTTTAGTGCACCCATTACCTCATCATCTCCGTCTTCTTCTTCAGACTTTGAATTTTTCATGATTTTATATGAATAATAGCCACAAACAAAAAGGATCAATAGTCCAACAGAAAGAGAGGGTGCTAACACTTGAACCAGAGGGAACTTTTTCCTTTCAGAAGTGTTCATATCAGGTGATGCTGGTGTGCTTCTATCAGTTGTATCAGGAGTAACCTGAACCTTGATGAATGCATAATATATCTCACCAAATATGCTTTCAGTGTCGGTCTTTAAAGAATAGAGATTTGACTGTAATGAACACTGACCAGATGACGTGCTTTCAGTGTTGACAAACAAGGCAGCTTTGCAGGTACAATTGTTCAAGCATGCTGTTTTACAACTCTCCACATCCATTTCCGAATCAAAATCATACTCAAAATCATACTTAAAATCAAAGTATCTAACATTCCTATACTCCAAAAAGGTCTGGATCGAAGATTCGCATGTCAAAGGGTTGACTTCCGTGCATCCTAGTGTGGGTTGTAGATCTTGTGTCAATCTGAAATAAGTGCCATTTCCACCAGGACAGCTGCACTGGCCATTTGAGCAGATGCCAAAGTTTCCACACACACTCGGGTAATCACATTCTCCGAAATCGTCATAACGGAGAATATCACCAGATAACACAACATCAAAATTAACTGAACTAGCTTTGTCTAACCGATAAACATTCAGATGTCCATTTGGCTCGAGCACGATGTATCGAAAACCATCCACCGTAGAGTTTCGGATGTCGAATCGCACATATTGTTATAATTGGGTCCCCATCCCCTTAAAAGGCCTTGTTAAGGGGTGAGGTGGGACTTCAACACGCCCCCTCACGTGTAGGTAGGGATGGCAACGGGGCGGATACGGGGCGGGTTTGACCAAAACCGTACCCGCCCCTCAAAGAACCCCCCTTGTACCGAACCCGCCCCGCCCCGCCAACCGGAGAACCCGTATCCGCCCCGCCCCGCCCCGCACCACATGATTCAAACTGGGAAAAAAATGGAATAAAAAACAAATCCTTTGATTTTGTTCAGTTGTAAAGCTGGAATTCAAATACCATCGACACATTCAAAAACCATCAGCCATCGACACATTATGTGTTCTGCAGATATTTCAAAAGTTGGGGAATCACACTTACCTGGAAGACGTAGAAGCGGCGGAGGAAGACGTAGAAGCGGCGGAGGAGGAGTCGAGGAAGCGGCGGCCGGAGGAGGTCGAGGAAGCCGCGTCTTCTGGTCTGGATCGAATAGGTCGTGGAAGCGGTACCCGGAGGAGGTCGTGGTCGTGGAAGCTGCGGCCGGCGGAGTGGAATCGCCTGAGAGAGAAGCCGCATCATCTTCCTCTATTCTAACCCTAGAAATCGATTTGAGAATTGGGATTGAGATGATGAGAGAGAGAGTGAAGAAGCCCCGTGCGTATTATAACTGGGGTCTGGGGGTAAGGGTATTAGGTAATAGGAGTAATTAAAATGGGTGAGGGGTATTATAGTAATTCCATATATATAATAGTATGCGGGGCGGGGCGGGGCCCCGCGGGTTGAGGGGTGAAACCGAACCCGCCCCGTGACCCGCCGGGTTTTCAAAAAATGCTACCAAACCCGCCCCGCTACGGTGCGGATCATCCCGGATACGGATCGGGTTCGGACAAATTGCCATCCCTACGTGTAGGCCGGTAACTTGGCACTACACGTGGACTTCAAACCCAACACGGGCACCCAACACGGGTTAACTTAAGCCCAACATCAACTTGGGCCAGCTCTGATACTATGTTATAATTGGGTCCTCATCCCCTTAAAAGGCCTTGTTAAGGGGTGAGGTTAACCAACCTTATATAGTGGATCATTTTTATTCTCCAAGTTGATGTGGGATACATGGGACTTCAACAGTTCGAGAGGGCTTCAATGCTGCCTGAGTTCCCCAAAGCTGCATCGGATAGAAGTCCATCAAAAAATGGTCTTGAACGGTACATTTTGGGGGGTCCAGAACCAATGAAAGCATCGATGCTAACATTATTGGCGGATATAGAGTACTGCCCTGAACCCACATTGTTCGAGGGATTTCGAGCAACAAGGCCTTTACCAAAATGTATGTTTTGGCCCGGGAGCCAAGTATCAGTAGGGTAATCGAAAGACTGCCATATAACTCTATCTTTATCATCAAGAAGCATCAAATTGCCTCCATCACTGAAATTCAAGCGACTAACTGAGAGACCTGACGTGTTGGTAGACCAAACAAGACTACCATCTACATCATGCAATTGCAAATCCCCTGCAGCCGTGAAATTCAGCGTGGCATTTTCTTGAACGGGTCTATCTCTGTTTGCAAGCCACACGATAACTGGGGATATCATAGAGAAATCATCTTTAGATATAGGCAAGAGTAATGTAACAAGATAGAAAAGTTGCATATTACTAGTGGTCCTATTTGAGAAGAACCCAAAACAGAAAGCGGGTTTGCTTGTCCCTTGTGTAGACCATTCTTCCTCCCTCACAAAAAGGATTGGTTTTACAGGGGAACCATCAGCCAGAGTCCAAGCGGCTGGGCTGGTTTTCCATGAAGCAGAGAGATTAACTGAGGTTACTAATGGTTCATCAATAAGAGCATATGAGGTGGGCTCGGTGGTGAGGGGAACAAGGAGAGGAGTAAAAGAGAAAATGAGGTCGGTGGAGGAGATCTCATTGGCGTCCAATACAGTTTGGGGGTTGGAAACACCAAAGGTAGAAGCGATGGAAGAAACGGAATCTCCCGAGGTGATGAGGTAGGTGAGAAGGTACCTGATGCCGTTAGCGGTCTGGTTGGGAGTGGGACAAGCGCATCGGAGAGGGATGGAGATGTTCGTACCGATATAGTGCATTCGGAAGTCATAAGAATTGTAGTTGATGATAGCCTGGCAAGTGGTGAGACCCTGGTAGGCGTTGTTGGCAATGGAGAACGGGAATTTATTATCGTCGTTGAGGATGTAAGAAGCGTTGTGCTGATAAAAGAGCTGTTGTTGTGGTGGAGAAGAGGAGGGAAGGGGATAAGAGCAGGAACACTTAGAGATGGGGATGATGAGGAGGGTGTTAGAGCGGATGACGGAATTAATGGAGGAGATGTTGTTGATGCGGGTGATGGCGATGGGATCAGAGTTGAGGAGGGAAGCGATGGAGGAAGGGGTGTTGTAAAAGGGATATTGAGATCGGAAGGTAAGGTAGGAGGAGCATGAACTAGAAGCATTGTTATTGTTGCAGAGGTAGCCGATGGCAGCGGTGTTGATTCGACAGTTGGGCTGTGTGTTGTTGAGATAAGTCTGTTGTCCATTGATGCAGAAACAGAATTGAAGTAGCACAAGTACTCGTAGAGTTGATGATGGAGGGAGAGGGAGGAGCTTTTTCATATTGAGCTTGTAGTGAAGTTGCAGATACATAAATGAAGAAAAACAAAGTTGTTTAATAGAAACTGGTCTTAATTGTCATCTTTATTTCTTTCTTTCTTTTGGTTGGACATGAACGTTATAAATCGAGGTACAAACGTGGATCCGTGGTCGGGCAAGACCCAATGGATTGGGTCCAAAATATAATCCATACAAGTCTCAATTACGACAAATGGAGTGGGGTTTTCCTACCTTTGCTCGTCAAGCTTCCTCGTCATTTCCCGCTATGTCGACCTAGACATAGATGAGCGTATAATGACTGAGGCCCAAAACTGTATGCCGACGAGGCACAAATCTCATATGCCGAGCAAGAGCAAGACATCTAACAAAGTCTCCTTTGAATACGACTCCTCGGTCTTCCTATAATATAAAGAAATGAAAAGGAGTCAATAATCTTATGGAGTAATCAAAACATAAATGCTCATTTTATAAGCCAAACATAATATATGGTGGGGCCAAATGACTCGACTTTCAACATCATCATTTAGGAAAATGTCTCTGCCAAAGTTGGGGAAAAGTAATACTTTCAGCATAAGTTCATCATTAGTTACTGGGCAAGATGTGGACGGGCATAACTTTTAGGTGGCAATTAGATTTGATTATTATTGAAATTGAGACGTTGGTTTTGAATATTGAGATATTTGAAGATTATTATGGATTACTCTTGTGAGTAACGTCTCTTTTATTTGAAATTGTCGTTATTGTGATTGTGGGCGTTACAGTTTCTCAATCCATCAATAAATTAACAATGTGAAAATAAAAATTTGGAATGTTAGAAAGATTACCACGGATTTGACACCGCCTCCTTCGTGTTCACGCCTTCAATTTGAGTAAATGAAGTGTTCGGATAGTGGTTCGATTTCAACCTAAAAACTACAGTTGAATCGTATGAAAAACCCTAAAATAGTGGCGCAATCAAATTCGTCAAAACTGAAGAATTTATAGATTTACCTGTTATGATCGATCTCACATAAGAGAATTCGCACAAAAGAAACCAAACGGTAAACACCCACACTAAACAAAGAAAAATACACAATATTACGTGGTTCGGCTTAAAACCTATTCCACCACTAAACAATATTATAATTTCTTCAATATTACAAGAATAAAGACTCTCCCTCTCAATACTCTTAAATATCCTCCCTAATGCAAAAGCTTACAATTTCTCTCTCTAAATTGTAGGCTATGCTAACACTCTCTACCTTACAACACTCTCACTTCGTTGTTGGATGTTAATCTCTTTCAAGACTCTCCTATTTATAGATGCTAAAAGAGATAGAAGATTAATCAACTATTCAATGAACTACTTATCCACTTCAATGATAATTTTAGTTCAAAGAATATTCTTATTGGAAAACCAAGAGACTTAACCACATTTTCATGAATCCTTCCAAGATTCTTTGGGAATGTTAATCGAATCTCAACAATTCCTCCCTCGATTTGAATTCCCAAATATCTCAACACAATCAGAGAATGTGACCTTCTTCTTTGACTTGTCACCCTTAATTGTGCGTGCTCCCACTGCTTGACCATCCAAGTAGCAAAGGTTGATAATCTCCTTTTTCTTTTCCCTTAGCATCATACGTCTCCCCTTGTACACGTTACACCACATTGATGTGCCAACAAACTTGTACCCACGAGACGTCAATACTCCAAGTGAAATTACGTTTGCAGTTGCAGCAGGAACATACCACACATTTAAAGTGGTCTTCACAATCCCATTATGAAGCTTGAAGCGTACACTCCCAATACCTTCAATCTTCAACTTTTGATTGTTTGCCACTTTAATCTATCCAAGTTGTCCTCCTAATCGCAATGAGTCAAACATGTCTCGATCATTACATATATGCACTGAAGCAGCATAATCTAACACCCATATAGAATTCTTCTCTTTGCTTGTATCAACACTAGTTGCAGTCTCGATCATAAGAGCCTCATCTTCAATTTCAACTGAATTGACATCCTCCTTATCAATTTTGTTCTTTCCTTTACAATTATGCATGCTCTTTAGATCTTCACGAAATTGCGGGCAACGCATTTGCCTATGACCAATCTCTCCACAATAGAAGCACTCAACGGAACTAATGTCTCTTTCCCCTCTTGATTTAGACATTGACCTCCCTTTTGTGCCTTCACGATTATAACTCCTCCCTCTTTGAGAATTTTCCGCAACTAGTACTTTTTCTCCATTTGAGAAGCTATCACTCCTTGTTATTCTCTCATTATTCCTCAACGCTTTAACGACGTCATCAAGCGTCAAAGTAGTCCTACCTGTCAACATCGTCTGCACAAATGGCTTATAGGACTTGGGTAATGAAGACAATAATAATAAGGCTTGTTCCTCGTCTTGAATTGCCTCTTCAACATTTGACAACCTACATACTAGTTGACTAAAAGAGTTTATATGGTCATGCAAACTATCCCCTTCATCAAACTTCAAACAATAAAGATCCATCTTCAAGAACAAACGATTTGACAAGGATTTTGATGCATAAATACTGCAAGCTTCTCCAAAATATCTCTCGGTGTTGTCTCCTTCAAAACACTATATTTAATTTCAGGAGCAAGAGCTAACCTTATCGTGCTCGAAACTCTTTTCTTAATTTTTGCCCAATTTGAGTCTTTCATTCCCTCCGGCTTGTCCTCTTCCAAGGCTTCATCAAGACCTTGTTGAACCAACACATCTTGGATTGTCATTTGCCATTCGGTGAAATCCATCTTCCCATCAAAGATCAGGACTTGATACTTTGATTGATCGCAATTCATATTCCCAAAATACGAATTTCTTCAAAAAAACTACTGCTGCTGTCCGACTTCAATTACTGGTGATAGGAACTTCAGAATCTGATCTTCCCCGTTCAGATTAAAGATAAATGTATCCCCAAGCTACACAGAAAAAATCAGCAAGATCCAACGGTTAATGAACGCGCTACTCCAATATTCCTACCGCTGCGCTGAAAAATCCGAACCAGAATCTGCAACCTTTTTTTCATCAATTTTGGCTCTCTTTTGATGATGCGAATTCCCCTCTTCCAACAAGCTCTGATACCAATTGTTATGATCGATCTCACACAAGAGAATTCGCACAAAATAAAACAAACGGTAAACACCCACACAAAACAAAGAAAAAGACACACAATATTACGTGGTTCGGCTTAAAACCTATTCCACCACTAAACAATATTATAATTTCTTCAATATTACAATAATAGAGACTCTCCCTCTCAATACTCTTGAATATCATCCCTAATGCAAAAGCTTACAATTTCTCTCTCTAAATTGTAGGCTATGCTAACACTCTTTACCTTACAACACTCTCACTTCGTTGTTGGATGTCAATCTCTTTCAAGACTCTCCTATTTATAGATGCCAAAAGAGATAGAAGATTAATCAACTATTCAATGAACTACTTATCCACTTCAATGATAAGTTTAGTTCAAAGAATATTCTCATTGGAAAACCAAGAGACTTACACTACAAGGAAAATCGATTTTAGCTACGGAAAATTCCGTAGCTAAATTGAAGATTCCGTAGCTAAATCGTGTTTAGCTACGAATTTGTTTCGTAGCTATTCCGTGGGTGCAGGTTTGTCGCTAAATTGGGCGTCGCTGTTTTGTAGCTATTTTAAAGACGGATATGTCCGTCTCTAATTTAGAGACAGATATGGCCGTCTCTAAATTAGAGACAGATATGTCCGTCTCTAAATTAGCTACAGATATGACCGTCTACGAATTAGCAACAAATTTTCCGTCTCTATTTAAATTCTCGTTTTATTTTCGAACCATTTTAGCGACGGATATTTCCGTCGCTAAATTGATATTTTTTTAAATAAAAATTATATATATATTTAAAAATATATATATATATATTTTAAATATATATATATATATATATATATATATATATATATATATATATATATATATATATATATATATATATATATATATATATATATATATATATATATATATATATATATATATATATATATATATTTAAAATATATTAATATATATTTTTAAATATATATTAAATCAGTCCCTTAATTTTTCTTATTCTCAAATCAGTCCCTTAATTTTTATTAATCTCAAATAAGTCCTTGATATTTCATAATTACACTTTGATCCCTAAACTTCTTTTATACTCAAACAGTCCTCACAAACTTCCACCAACAGCAACCTCACCGGCGCCGTCTAACCACCAGCAACACCCACCGTCTAACCACCAGCAACACCCACCGTCTAACCACCAGCAACACACCACCGTCTCAATCACCGGCGCCACCATCACCAGATTCGCCACCATCACCAGATTCACCACCAAAAAACCAAACCCAACAATGGAAAACAAATTGAAAAACAGATCAAACAAATCGAAAAACAGATAAATCAAATCGAAAATCGAAAAACAGAAACTCAAAAACCAAACCCAATTTCATACCGAGGTTCAACAGAGGTTCAACTGGTGTCGCCGGATCTGCCGCTGCTTCGCCACCTGCTCCTCGATTGGCTCCTACCGAGGTTCAACAGAGACTAAAAATGGAGAAAGAGAGAGAGTGATGGAGGGCGGAAGGTGACGGCTGTGATGATGTGTGCCATTCGCGGGAAAATTCGATTTTTGCGTTTCTTTGAAAAACCAAATAAAACCGGAAAACGGAGTCGCCACGCCATTTTAATTTTGAGGGCCAAAACTTTGAAAAAAGCCCGAGATCAGAGATTTAGGTTCGGAGGTCATGTTACGCGTCGGGAAGGACGTTAGTGTGCACCCGACGCGCCTCGTAAAACGAGTCTTCCAAGCTGAAAATCATTTGTGTGTGTGTGTGTGTGTGTGTGTGTTTTGGCCAAAATAAGTTGAAACTCAGAAAAGTAAAAATTGGGATATCTTTTTAAGACTTTAAACTGATCCCATGATTTTTTGGAAGATTTTTGGATTGAGATTTGGTACTCAAAAGACCTTTTAGAGTTGAGAGCCATTTCTGCCAGAATGAAAAAGGCAGTGGACCTTTGATTTTGAAAGGGATTCAAGGGTCTTAAAACTTCATAATCTGGATAAACTCAGAGAATGAAAGTTGTTCTAGACACCTTAAATAAAGTTTTTGCGAAGGAATTTTCCATTTTGGAGAAGATTTGAGGGGTCAAAACCTTCTGGAAACCTCAGATATGAGATCTGGATTCCCAGAAGCTGATGAACTAGCCTCTGAAAGAAAATTTGAAAGGAGGAGTTTTACTCACCCAAAAAATAAAGTAAAAATATGTCTGGAAATCTCTGGATGTTGGCTACAAAAAGTATTTTGTAGTCAACACCAAATTCCAAGTTCATCTGTGTCCAAAAATTAAGACCATGGACTGAGGTCTGAGAAAATTGCTACTGGACAGCAACTTCTCAAGAAAGAAAATATGATTTTAAAGGGGGTTTTGCATCCATGCTTGTCCCCATTTCCCTAGGTTTTGGTTAGTGATCACTAGACATTTTAGTGGTGAATCAACTATACCAAACCATCCTTGGGGTACATTAGGACTAAGCATTTCATTTGCTTGGGAAGGGGAATTTTATCCTTTGAAATCAAGATTTTATGCTTGAAAATGGTTTTTAGGGTTTTGAAAATGGATTTTCTTGGTAAGAAAGTAAGAAAACTTTGAAAATAATGTTGATCTTTGTAGAAGATCATCCATGGAGATGGTCTTCCATGGTGATCTTCTTAGATCTAGAGCAAGAAGATGAAAGAACTACATTTTGTAGTTTGAAGATGCATGCATGGATGAGATTTAGGGTTAGGAAGAGGAGGGTTTACCAATCTTCCTTGTGTTCTTGAGTGTTTGGCTTGAGTGTATGAGTGTTTAGGGCTTTAATATGAGAGTGAGTGGATGAGTATGAGTTGGGAAAGATTGGAGAGAAAAAGGTGACAATTCTTGAAGAATTCTCACTGTTTTCTCTCTATATTTCGCCAGAGGTTCGGTGCAATTGTGTTCTTCCTTCTTATTTTTGTGACTGGAGGGCTCAATTTATAGCCCTCTGAAATTGACAATCCCATCCGCGCGGACAAGTCCCCTCAGCTTGCACTGTTCATTAAATGCAGCTCCAGCTTTGGACAAGGGGAATAATCTTTTTCAAAATTCAAATTAACAGCCAGTTTTTGTGTCTCCAGCCATTGCTATTTGTGGTTTTATTCTTTTGTTTTTCTTTTTAAGATTCTTTTTAAGGTTTAACCTTAAATAACAATGCCCATTTTACCCTCACTTTGTTAGAAATGTTAGGATAGTTAGGAATTGTTAGAAATGTTATAACTTTCGTTAATTTTCTAACGAAAATTCTAACAAGCTCAAATTGGAGCACTTACAGTAGCCCCTCGGCGACGGCGCTTTCGAAGGAAGCGGGGTCGTCGATAAGAGTGGGCTCCATATTTGGCGTGATGATCGAGTGATCGGGTGGCTGAACCTAGCGATAGGCTACCTACGTATCCCGAATGGGAATCAAGCCGATCGTAGTTCGGGTCTTTGACCACTGGAGGGATGGCGTTTTAGGTGCCTCGAACCTCGATGAGCGAGTTACTGCGATCGGTTCTTTGGAAAGAAACTCTGCTGGGGATAAGAGTTGACCATTTTCGGTCTGATGGCTATCCGCTCTGCTGGGGATAGGAATGACCATTTTCGGTCTGACGGGTATCCGCTCTGCTGGGGATTTTTGCGATTTATCGCTTTCCTAGTGATAGCGTCTTAGGTGCCTCAAATCTTGGAGATGGCGTTTTAGGTGCCTCGAACCTTGGAGATGGCTTTTTAGGTGCCTCGGACCTTGATGATGGCGTTTTAGGTGCCTCGAACCTTGATGGCTTTTTAGGCGCCTCGAACCTTAATTTGAAATGGCCTTTCGGTGGACTTTGTCTGCTGCCGAAGGATAGGGTGACCGTTTTGGTCGAGGGGCTGGACCTAATGATAGGCTACCTACGTATCCCTAGTGGGAATCAAGCCCTTTCGTAGTTCGAGTACTACTCGAGATTCCGTTGGCTTTTGGGATTCCGTTAACTTTGCTGGGGATTTCGTTAGCCTTTGCTGGGAAAAATCAGACGTATTTGTCTGGGAAATGATTTTGATGAAAGATACGGGATCTCGTTATCTTTCTCGGGGCACTCGGTCTTACGTTTTACTGCCGGGGGTAATTTTGATGAAAGATACGGGATCTCGTTATCTTTCTCGAGGAGATCGGTCTTACGTTTGACTGCCGTGGAAGATTTTGATGAAAGATACGGGATCTCGTTATCTTTCTTGGGGCACTCGGTCTTACGTTTGACTGCCGGGGGTAATTTTGATGAAAGATATGGGATCTCGTTATCTTTCTCGGGGCACTCGGTCTTACGTTTGACTGTCGGGGGTAATTTTGATGAAAGATATGGGATCTCGTTATCTTTCTCGGGGCACTCGGTCTTACGTTTGAGCTATGCAGGGGTAATTTTGATGAAAGATACGGGATCTCGTTATCTTTCTCGGGGCACTCGGTCTTACGTTTGACTGCCGGGGGTAATTTTGATGAAAGATACGGGATCTCGTTATCTTTCTCGAGGAGATCGGTCTTACGTTTTACTGCCGGGGGTAATTTTGATGAAAGATACGGGATCTCGTTATCTTTCTCGGGGCACTCGGTCTTACGTTTGACTGCCGGGGGTAATTTCTTGACAAGGGGCTGACTTTGGTTAACTTTGGTTAACTCTGTCAAGTTAAGGGACCGAATTGCGTAGTCCTGGAATTTTAAGGGGCAAAAGGGTCATTTTGACCCTTGCAATCCTATCCGCGCGGACAGGGTTTGAAAACCAGGGGTATTAATTAGGGCCAACGCCCTTTCTCTTCCCCATTCAGTTTTTTGAATTTTACGAGAGCAGAGGGAGAGAAACCAGCCATTTCGCCATTTTTGGCCATTTAAGCTTCAAAATTCCTCCGATTTCCTTGATTTTTCGAGCAATGGAACACGGGGAAGGCGCTTTTCAAGGCCAAGGACGTGGCCCGGTAGCGGAGAGGCGATTGGAGCTCGTCCGGATGAGGAGGCATTACAATCTTTCGTAATCGGTTGAGGAGGAGCATTACCCCGATGCTTGGCAACATTGGGCTTCGGATCCGCATCTCCGAACGGTATACTTTGAAACCCTTTGATCCCTTTGTTGATTTCTTGTTTGAAAATTGAATTTTGGGTGATTTTTGAATTAATTTTTTTTTGAAAATTCGAATGATTGATGTTCTTGGCTTTGAATTTTGATTTTGATGCTTTGCATGTTGTAATGAGTATATGAGTAACCCAAAATGTGCACTTTGCTTGGGAAAAAGAATTGGCATTTTTGCCACATTTTTTTTTTCAATTTGAAAATTACATGTGAAAATTCGAAGAATTGTGATTTTTTTTTGAAATTGAATATTGCATGTTGATGATGATGATGATTTTTTTTTTTTTTTGAAATTGAATTTTGATATTGATGAATGATGATGTAATGCATGCATTTTGTTTGGAAAGAATGGGCATTTTGCCAATATGGGATGTATGTATGTTTAGGATATATTTTTTGAAAAGTGGGACGGATTCTTCCTCCCGTTGCATGTAAGATGGATGATATGCATGTATGCATTTTTTTTTTTGAAAATGGGACGGAGTTTTTACTTCCGTAGGAATGCATTTTTTTTTTTTGATGAATGCGTTGGGACTTGCTGAAAACTGTTTTCTTTCGTGCGAGAAAAATGGGGCTATGCTCATTGTGTGCTGTCATGCTGTCAAAATTTCTCTTTTTTTTTTTTAATGTATGTGTATGCTTTCTTTTTTTTTTTGTAAATGCAAATGCAATCTTTTTGACATTTTCTCTTTTTTTTTTACAGGGCGGAAACCGTTTTGTGACGGAGCAGCTGAACAAAATGAAGACTCGGGGATCAGTGGAGTCTGTGATTGACTTGTGGGACCGGCTTCCGGATGCGGGCCGAGGAGCTTTGCCGAGTCCGAGACAGATTGTTGTTGAGACGGGGCTCTGGGAGTTCGTCGAGTGTTTGAGGGGACTGGTCAAGTTCCCTAAGAGCAAGGGCTTGATGTTTGCTACGCGCGGCTTGGTGGGACGCGACCCACACCTTCCACTTCTTCTGGGGCGAGGCTACGGTTACGCCCTCCGACTATGCTGCGATTACGGGCCTGTCCTTTAATGGACGCATCATCGAGTGGCGGGATGGCTACGGCGATGCGATCTGCGAGCTCTTACGGGATTTTCCCTATTCCCAAAAGGGGATGGGGATGGAGTATGCCGTGGTCTACGGCAAGATTGTGGAGACCATAGCGAGCTATGAGGTGGGGAGGAGAGGATAGGCGCCGATCGGATTGCCGGGGCCTTCTTGTGGTTTACCTTTTCGAGCACCCTCTTTGGGCATCTTTGAGGGACGGCAGTCTTTGCCTTGCTGAGGTCCTTGGAGGACATGGAGACGGCCGGAGATGTCTCGTGGGGAGAGGCCGGGCGCGAGCTTTATTTTGCTCTTGATAGGTACAGTAGGAAGGCTGTGAGCTCCTTATCTTGCTTCGAGTTTGCCACTGGAGGTATAAGCTCTCTTTGCTTTCCTCTCTCTTTTTTTTGAGCATGCACTTTTTTTTTGCACTTTGGATTGATTGGATTTTTACCTTTCGCAGGTATGGGCGTTGGAGTTTTTCCACGTCACGGTGTGGCGGCGGCCGCGGAGTACGTCGGGCGTATCCGGCCATGCGGTCTTGGTCCAAGCATGCCGGGAGAAGATAAGCTCCAGGGGGCGTACGACCCTCGAGTACGCGGATTGCCTTCCTTTGACGGAGGCCGAGACGGATGAGGGGATGATATTCTTCCCCTGGGATCGCTTTGAGGTGGCGCAGTGAAGGGCGCCGAGATCTGGGACGGTGCGGCGGAGGATTTTGAGGGTCCGACCTGCGATGCCTATTATGCGGGAGAGAGGGTGACGCGCCGGCATGGCGTGAACTCGCCTTTGAGGACACCGGTGGAGCCTCCCGCCGATATGATGCACCCGAGCGATCGGTCCGTGACTGGGATGATTACCGAGCAGGCCAGCACTTCTCGGACTTCGTGGCGATTGAGCCGTATGCGACGTTCGTCTTGAGGAGGCTGAGGATGCCTCAGGTTTTGGAGAGGGAGGGGCTTGGGATCCCGCGGTACCCTCGGACGGATTTTTCCTACATCCAGGATGGGGTCCGATTGAGGGTGCAGATCCCTCAGCCCGAGCGGCTTCCACGAGCTTTCCGGCCTCGTCCGGGTATGAAGGTATGGTTTCACCTTTTCCTCTTCTTTTCTTTCCTTTGTTTCACCATCTTTAGCATCACCTCTCTTTTTTTTTTTGACGCTTTTGCTTTTGTGCAGTTTTCGGAGGTGGTCGTCGAGACACTGACGAAGCAAGTGATTGGAGCCAAGAGGTTCATCAGGAGGATGGTCGCTTGCGGGGCTCCTCGAGCTAGAGCGAGAGCGACCACGGCCGGCGCCAGTCGGACGGGAGGCTTCCCTATTCGCTCGAGACTTCTTCGAGACTCCTCTGTCTCCTCTCCTTGATCCCTCAGCGGTGCCGCCTTCGGATCACGTCATTCTCGGGGATCCACACGGGCGAGGACACGTTTGGCGGCATGGCGGGTCGTCTTCGTACGTGCGGGAGTCCGACGCCTTCACCTTCGGGTACGATTTTTCGCGAGATCTCGGCTTGCCCTATCGGAGCGTGCCGGTTGGTCTGATGAGCCTCTTTACGGAGACGAGGACGATTACGAGCCCGAGATTTTCGGGGCTCTGAGGAGGCGGGCCCGAGTCGCAAGAGGGGCCGGGGAGAGACATCGGGCGCTGGAGACTCCGATTGATTTTTTTTTTTTGAGGTTTGAGATTGAGATTTAGATTTGTACAGCTTATGCACATTTTTTTTTTTTTTTGATGTAATAATTTAGGATTTTATTTATGTTTGCTTGTTTTTTTTTTTATGCACACTCTTCTTTTTTTTTTTGGAATGTAATAATTTAGGATTTTATTTTATGAATGCAATGCAATATGAATGCAGTGTTGCATGAGCCTTGGTTTTTTTTTTTTGCAAGGGTGTTTGGTATATGGACTGGTTTGGGGAGGTTTTTGCACAAGTTTCGAGCAACCGGGACGGAATATTCTTCTTTTGGTGTAGCGGCTTGGTACATTGCGGATTTTTTTTTTTGGGAAAGCAATCCCATCCGCGCGGATAGGGACGGCATCGACAATGTCCTTTAATTTTGGTTCGCACCTGGTCTTGCTTTATTTCAAATTCAAATATCCTCTTCAACCTCCGAGTCAAACGGCCATTTTTGGGGAGAAAGAGAGAAAAACCATGGAAATGGCCAAAAATTCTCCAAAATTGTCCAAAGAAAGGCAAATGTTGTTCTTTGAAAAGTTCAAGGAGTGGTGTAGGGAGATCATGCATGAGAGAAGATCATTCTTTGAAGAAAGGTACAAGATACGATGCTTGTGGTCTCTCAAATAATTGGTTCGGATTATGACCTCTTAAGAGCTTCTTCTTCGTTTTGGGATACTAGAAGGCATGTCTTTTGCCTTTCCTTCAATGAGATTGTTCCGACTATGGAAGAGTGTCGGGCCTTGCTTGGAGGTCCGGAGGTGGAAGAGATAGCGATTCCTTTGCCGGAGGGGCTTCTTTTCGACAGATTGTGGATCCTCCTTCATCTTTCCCCGGAGGAAGCGCAAGGTATGATCCGCGGTCCCGATCATCTCGATATTTCTGGTCTTCCCGACAGATTTAGGGGCCTAGGTTTGGTGGATGATGCCTATTGGGATGCCTTTACACTTTGTATGTTTGGCACCTGTTCATGGTCTATTCCTTTGGGATGCGCCATCGGTCTTTCTTTGGATGTCGTCGTTCACTGTCGCCCGGGCGAGGATGTCGTTCCTTTGATTACGGGGAGACTTTTCATGCTCTCGACGAGTTAGCTACCAGGACGGCGGTATATGCGCGGGGGCGGCCGTTCCTCTTGACCACTGTGGGCGATGGAGCGTTTGGGGTTCTTCGGGAAACCTCGATATGATTAGGCCTTGGACTTTTGCCGGGAGAGGTGTCGATGTAGATTTTGATGATCGGGGCTCGTGGGCGCGTTGGATGGCGGGTCGCCGGGCTGAAGATATCAGATGGTTGGTGCCTCGTTGGCGGGTGGAGACTCGCGAGTGCTTCGGGATGGGTCTCCCGTGGTCATGCTTCCGGGCTTTCTCGGTCCAGCTTTTACATTGCGGCTTTGGGTCTGAGACAGTTTGGCTTGGAGCAAGTTCCTTTGGAGGGTTTTGATGATATAGCCACCAAGGTGGTGGCTCCTGTTTCCATGGATGATCCCTCGGTGTTCCCATTTCTTTCCCGAGTATGGAGGTATGATGCCTTTCCTCCTCGGGTCATTCTCAGGCGTCCGAGACCGGTGTTCTGACCACTTGGTACCTGGATTGGTATGAGAGGCATGCAGGAGAGACTCGGGTGGCTATTTTCACGGCGTGAGACCATTGTAGGTGCGGAGGACCGAGGCCCATTTCGAGAGGAGGAGGGCCGAGGCGAGGGCCAACCCTCATGACGGGAGCGGAGACGCCGTGGCCGACTATGAGGCTTACGTCAAGAGACAGGAGCGGAGGGCTCCTATGCTACCGGCTAGGTTACAGGAGATGAGGGATGACGCTAGGGCTACTAAGGCCACTGACGGAGTGGTTTGATAGACCCTGTCCCTATACCGAGCTTGGTAGGAGGAATAAGACATTTTTCCGGTTCGAAGAGAAAGACTCGGAGGGGAAGAAGAAGGGAGAGGCCGATGCGAGTGGCTTGGAGTGACTCGAGGTTTCAGTATCCCTTTCTTGCCATGAGACACATTAGTTTGATTATGTATCTTAGTTTTCTTTTAGCGAGGTTACCGAGTTATAGGAATGAATCGGGCTTAGACTCATCAAAGAGCTTTTAACTTGTAATGAATATTTGAATTGCTTTGGAGTTTTTCGAGACGCTTTCATGGTCTGATCAATTGTATTGATGCCAAAGTATGGCTTTTATTTGTGCTTTAGACCGAACCGTTTCCGCCTACGTTCCCCTCATTTTGAGGAGCTCGGGTCTTCGTAGTTCAACCTGGTGAACTCTTTTTTGTTTTTTTTTTTGGTGCAACCACATGTTTTTTACCTAGGCCGCCCTTTTCGGGTTTCTAACCTAGTTGGGTATTACTCTTTTAGCACTCTTTTTTTGTTTTTTTGGTGCAACCACTGTTTTTACCTAGGCCGCCCTTTTCGGGTTTCTAACCTAGTTGGGTATTACTCTTTTAGCACTCTTTTTTTTTTTTTTTTTTGTTTTTTTTTTTTTTGTTTTTTTTTTTTGTTTTGTTTTGTTTTTTTTTTTTTTTGTTTTGTTTTTTTTTGTTTTTTTTTTTGTTTTTTTTTTTGGTCTTTTTTTTTTTTTTTTATGCGTAGTATACGCGCGGCTTGTCACCATTCACTTGGGTGTACAAAGGGATTCCGTCGAGGTCAAGTTGCATGGCTCCTCAGGAGAAGATTTTACGGACTACATATGGCCCGACCCATACGAGGCTCCCATTTGCCGAGGGGTTGATACGGACTAGGGGCTTTTCTTTTAGAACGAGATCACCTTCTCGGATCTCCCGATGCTTTACTTTTTGTCAAAGGCTCAGCCATTCTTCCTTGGTAGGCTCGGATGTGTTCCATGGCCTTCGATCGGCGTTCATCTAGTAGGGCCAATTCATCATGGCGACTGCGGAGCCATTCGACCTCGTTGATCGGCTTTCCGGCGGTATACGGAGCGAGGGGATTTCCGGCTCGATTGGGAGTACGGCTTCCATTCCGTATGTGAGGGCAAACGGTGTTTCCCGATTGCCGTTCGGCGATGTTACGTAGCCCCGAGCGCCAGTGTAACTTCTCGGGCCAATCTACGCCTTGGACGGCCATTTTCCGGATGATATTTTCCGAGTCTTGTTTCTTTGCCTCGACGGCTCCGTTGGTTTGGGGCTGTAGGGAGATGACTTGTGACGGGTTATTCGGAATTCCGCCGGCGGTTTTCACATTCCCCTTCGAAGTGGGATCCATTATACGAGATGATTTGGTGGCAACCCGTATACGCACATGATGTTTTCTTTGATGAAGAGGGCAACTTTCTTTGAATTGAGGATTTTGTAGGACTTTGCGAGCATCCTTTTCGATTCCTTCGAAGAAATCGCCAATCTGCGTCTTTCGGGCTCTTCCACAGTTCCCAAATTCACACTCGTCAAAATCTCTTCGGCGGCTTGGGCTCGATTTTCCTCTTTCCGGATAACTTTGCTTAAAGATTTTTTTGTTGTTTGATTTTTTCGTTTAATGTATGCTTGCTTCTTTATCTAATGAATTATTATTAAAAATTTTTTTTATTCATCATTAGTTAAAGTGGCAATCAAGGGATACTCGAAGGTTCGTCATTTCATTGAAAACGAAAGGGAGTACGGCGCTTGCTACGGACTCGTAGTCTTCGGGCGTAAGGCCGTCGGACGACCCTAGAGACTCGATCTTAACGAGAGAGAGGCGGGAGGACTTGTCCTAGATTGACACAAAGGGACGGGGAACCAATCCAAGCTTGGTGATCATTTCTTCCTTGGTCGCGGACGGGCACGAGAGGTTTTCCCAATTTCTTAGCGGCTTTCTTTGTTGGTGGCCTCATGACTCGGGAAGCTGCTTTGTTTTGTTTTCCTTTCTCAATTGCCGCTATCATCTTTTGGACCGAGCCGAGATCAATCAGGTGCGCACTGGACTTCTTCTTCGAACAATTGTTGCATGACCGAGACCATCCCAATCATCGAGGGACATTCCGTGGCCTTAGCTTTTGGCCTTTGTCAATTCGAATTCGGGTTTCGGATCTTCTGGGCGTAGGAATAGTGGTTGTGAGCTTCTCGAAGCTGTTCCACCGGGTCGAGCACGCCTACGAAGGTATACTCACTCTTCATGGTAGTGGTAGCCCCGGGTATCTTGGGTAGGTCCGGGAACATTCTACGGACCGGGTTAGCCTTGGTTCCTCTGAACTTGTTGAGGTTATCTTGTAGCTTTAGCCATCCTACCGTAGGAGTGGGCTCTGTGATGTTTCCCGGTTGTGTGGGACCCTTTACAAAGTAGTCGGCCAAATTAGGAGGCTGAAGGGGAGAGATTTAGGGTTGTCGGCCGGGACCTTTCTGTGGCGGCTTCAAATCTCTTTCCTTTTGTAGTGTCCACTGGGGAGGCCTCATATCCCGGGCCGTGGCAAGTATTCTGTCCTTTCACTTCGATGAGTTTGTGAGTTCCTTGTTGGTGCTTCCCAGGCCAGAGGCCGAGTAGATAGCTCATTTTTCTCATCATTTTCAAGACCGGTGGGATTTTATCCCGAGTGACCGTCGAGATCTATGTTGCACACTTGGGCCTTGGGAGGCTCGGCCGTGAAGCCCGTTAGCATGTGACCTTCCTCGTCATGTTTGATTTCGAATAGGTATTCCGCCCGTATCCGTGCCTTCTAAAGTGACTAAATCTCCGTAAATGGTCGTCGAGATCCCCATTCGAGGCAATTTCACACACCTTTGGTGGAGGCTTGAGGCGACCCCTTTGACTTGGTGCAGCCAAGGTCTTCCCAGCCAGGGCATTGAAAGTAATCGGGATGTCGATAACCTGGAATTCCACGAGGTATCAATTTGCATCCAAACCGGAGGTCTAAAGTAGCAACTCAGGGGCGCTCGGGATGTTGAGTCGTAAGCTTTGGCTGTGAGAGAAGAAGGCTTCAAGTACGTAGTCTTGATATCAAGCAAGCTCATGATCTTTGCCGGAAGAATGTTCATTCCGGACCCATTATCAACCGGGACCCGAGGAGGCGTCGTTCATCCAGTGGTGTGATGAAGAGAGGCTCATTATGATCGGCCCCAAATTGAGGGAGGTCGAGATGCGTGAAAGTGATTATGTTCCCGTAGTGGATGTTTCCAATCACTGTACCACATCATCGGGAGTAGCATCAATAGGCACGAGAGTGCGAGCCGGGCTTTCTTCCGGCTTCGGCTTATGGGGATAAAGCAAGTGAGTAGAGACCGAGAGGAAATGTTGGCTGTGTTTGCTTCAACTGGTGAGCATGGGGTCCTCTTTTTCGGGATGCGGAATTTGTTGTCTTAGCATAGGGCGGCGATCTTCTTTTGGTGCTTGATACGTGGCCTTCTTATACGCCTTGGGATTTCCTTGGAAAATGCGCCGGAGCGGGTCAATGATTAACTTCCTCATCGATCGTCTCTTGGTAGATTTCTTCAATCTTTGCTAGGGTCAATGGGGAGCTCTTTTGGCTATTGGCCATTGGTTACGACGGAGTCTAGTGGACAGTGAGGGCTGAGTATCTTGGCTCCTTCCTGGGCGGCCCTTATAACTGCTTCCCAAGTCACAGGCTTTCGGGTTTGGGGTTGTGTTGTTGCCCCCTGGATGGCCCACAGAGCTAGGGCGTCCTCTGATTCACTCTCATGGCCGGCCTTGCTCATTGTTATCATGCAACAAGAGTCGCTATTGTCGGGACTCGGCGGCTTTTCGATTTCATCCCCGGTATAGTGCAGCCATTCTGGTTCCTTTCTGTAATATTCAGAGTTGGAGATGATTATAGCACTTTGTGTTGGAGGCGCATCCGGTATCATGCCAGTTTCTAGGACTTCTCTGAAAGCTGACATACATTCGGGAAAGGTGACCTCTTCTTGGGTAACCCTGATAAGGATCGTTACCTTGCTTTCGGGCGGATTTGATCTGACCAGGGTTATTCTCTCATTTGGGAGAATGGGAGTCAGTCTCCCTCTTTCTAGCAAATCTTCAACTATCCGCTTGGATCGGATGTCTGAGAATCCTTTCCCCAAAGCATGGTAGGCAGTGTTGAATTCTATGACCTCCACATACTCAGCCCCAGGAAATTTCATGGCTTTCATGTCCTCGGTCTCATATTCGTCTTCCGAAGTTTCCTCGTCGTCGCTTGCTGACAACCAACCATTGTGCCTAGCTCCCATGGGCTCATTTCCGGCATGATTGTTCCAGATTGCTTCCGGATCGGGGGCCTCAGTTGACTCTTCACTCTCGTCATCATCATCATCATCGCTGTCATCGGAATCCTCTTCCCATACTACCGGGATTTCGGCTGAGAGGGAACGTCGATCAAACCCGTTGGGGGAATATGGGTGCGTGCAACCGCAGAAATTGTCATATGTTCCCATTCCCGGAAGTGGCAATTGTGACTCAGCTTCTCCTCCCAGAAATTGCGGGGGAAGAGTGAGAGGGGGTGGCACGTATTTGACACCAGGTAGGATATAGAAGGAATCCTCTTCTTCCGATTCTTCGCAGTTCTCGGGATCATATTCGGGCTTTCCCAAAGCCACTTTGCAGAAGTGTACTAGCTCCAGATGCTCTTCGGCCTCTTTCTTTGATAAGCCCCGTACGAGCGCCGCGGAAGCTTTCTTGTTCGATTCTTCTCGATTCTTCTAACCATCTTGTGTAAATAGTTCTTTCATGTTCTAAGCGGAACAGCCCCAATTCTTCGGTATAGGTTTTCCCTTTATCCGAGAAATAGCAGGCCGCGTATTCTTGCAAGGAGTCTACGACATGAAACCAAGATGGGTTGATTCGTTCGATATCCTTGAGGCGAGGGAATCCGAATTCGGGATCCTCGACGAGATTGGCCACGGTATTTGGGGACCTTCATCGGCATCTTCCTGGGCGTGTGAAGATTCTCCGCATTCAATCATATTCACACGATTATGGTTCCGTGGCAGCGGATTTTTGGCGTGTTGGGCCCCTGGGCCTTCCAACTTTCCTTGCTCTATTAGCCCCTGGATTGCCTTTTTCGAGTAAAGCGGTATCGATCGGATGTCCGTGAGCTTGATGAAAAGCACAATACTTTGTAGTATCCACGGGAGCATTCGGATTTGGGTTGGAAATTCTCCAAAGGCCGCAGCAAGCCTTCTTTCACCGATCCCTAAAGATGTCATTCGGGGGCATTCCAAAGTTTTCGAGATTTATGACCCGCGGTCTGCAGGCTCAGTGTTTTCTTGGGAGCAAAAGGAGTCGTGTTATTACATTCTGTCCCGCATAGTTAATCGTCTCTTTGCCTTTGGCGAGGCTTGAGGCGATGTTTGCCGGAGGAGCCCGATATACGTAGGCGGAGTGCGGCGGCCGGTTGCGGATTGTAGGCCTTTTCAAACCTAGGCTGAGAGTTAACCATGGCCCGTAAGTGCAGTATGGGAAGTGACCGAGGGAGGCTCTCGGATGTGGTTTCAAGCATGGTGGAAGATGTCCAGTTGTTCCTCTTCGGAAGGAGGGATGGCCATTTCACGAGTTTCGGATTCCACCGCTTGTAAAAGTCCCCAACATTCTCATCGGGGCCATTTGCATTTGTTGTTTGTAGGTCAACCCTATTTGATTCCCATTCCAAGTTGGCCTTATATTTTTTACGTGAAAGCATTGGTGATCTGGTCCCATGTAGCCACGGCTTCGGGTTTCAAACGGAAGAACCACTTTAAGGCACTTTGGACTTCAAGGATAGGCGAAATAGTCGACCAACTGGCGATTGGTACATCCTTTGGCTTTCATCGCCAAGGTATACGTGTCCAAATGGGTTTTCGGACATGCGGTCCCATCAAAGAGATCCAGATTTGGCATCACGAATTTGTGGGGCGGAGGAACAATGGAGTCAGAGTACGTAGGCGGAAGGCAGAACTTCTTGGCGGTCGGTTCGGCGATCTACGCTTTCATTTCCTTGTGTTGTTCCATGAACCGGGCCGGATGAGGGTCTTGTGGCGGAACCATGGCATTCAAGTTAGTGGCTGAGCTAGAGAGGAGCTACCACTTTGGAGCGGGCGGGTGGAGGGAATGGCCGATCCGGGGACGTAGGTGAAAACTGTCCTGGGCCGAGTTACCACTGGGGAGCATGAGTAGGAGCACGAGCAAAAGGGTAGAACCTTGCGGCTTCTTGTTGATTTTCAACCGGCAAAGTAGGTGGGGGCAGCCCGATGTAGCCGGATAACTTGGATTTCCAGAGTGGGGCCCGTAAGTAGGCTTGAGTGCGGGGGCCGTCCGGATTGTTGAATTGCATGGTGCTTGTGGTGAAGGTGTGTAACAGAAGTGCTGCGGTCCTGGTGATTCGGATGACACGGGATGGAGGCTTGGTAACCCATAGAAGTCGAGTAAGGAATGGATTTGTGTGAGGAAGCTTGGTGAACTAGTGCATTACGAGGAGGGGCTCCGGCGTGGCCCGAGAACCAAGTTGTGGCGGCATTCCGAGCTGTAGCATTCTTTGTGAGGGTCGGATTGATCGGTTCCGGGCGAGGGGATCCCGATTAGGCTGTGGCATTCAGAGATAGCCCCAACCATGAGAAGACATTCCGTCTTGATTTTGCCCCCAGGATTTGTGCCGTCGGTGCATGGATCCGGTGGTGCGTGGTTGGGGAGGCTGGTGACCTGAAAATCGAGGAGCATGGGTCTGGTAGTGGCACCATAGGAGGTGGGTGGCGGCATCCCGGGTGTAATCGGGCGGCGAGAGTGGGGTTGGCATCCTCGTCTTCTTCCACGGTGAAGGTGCCATCCGGATTGAGGCCGGGCGGCCGACCGTGACTCTTAATAGCCTCCATAAGGCTGTTTAGCTGCGCTTCCTGTCGTAACCTCATACGTTACGCTAACGGATTCCACTTTGTTGCTCTGTCGAGGGGTCCGGGAGGCGGAGTGATGTTATCCCCATCATTACCGGGCGATGCGGACATTACGAAACCCGGAGTCGGAACAAACGGTGAAGGCGACGATGCGCTTGACTCTTCCCAGCGATCAAACGATGACCCGGTGCCCGAAACCAAGCTTTGTGCGGAGGCTGCGGGGAAAGGACATGAAGGTTCGGATGTGCAGGAATGGAAAGAGGGTAGGTGTTTGGGCTTTTGGCTCATGCAACATGCGATTATTTGTTCACGTTTACTTAAAACATGTTTTGTTAACCTAATCGGTTGGAAAAGATTGCTCTTCTTTTCGCAAACTACTCGATTCCTGGATGAGTGGGCCCCGTCACGACGTCTATAAGCCCCTCGTATTCCACCTGTATTTCGACCTCCCGGGGTGGACGGCCCGGGCGAGGGTCCTATAGGGCAAGCGGGTCCCACCGACCGAAAGAAAAACGATCCTAAAAGTCGGCGGGTAATCGAGTCTTAACGAGCATTCGATGTAAATTACGAGACAAAGGCGACGTCAAAAGTCAAGATCATGTCCGAGGGCTCGACAAAAAGTCGGCATGATTTGGGTGATAAGCGTCCACGATTGATCTTGACTTGTTGTCGGTTAAGCCGTAATTAGGCATGGAATAGTCATTAATCCTTGATGACTCGGTGTCAATCTTTGGGAGTCGGTGTATAATTTGTGCCGATCGAGCCGAAGTCAAGGCGCCGGTCAATATCTTGGTCAAAGTCTGCGGTGGAAAACCGGCAGAACTTCGACTGATTAGGGACCCGAAAGATATTGAGTCGGTATGCCGACAAAGGCTCGAAAGGAAAGGTCTATACACGGACAGGGCATGACACAGACCAGACTAAAAACCAACCGGGTCTCGGACAGAGTGTGTCACGGACAAGTGCATGGTCGACACGAGGCTCCATGGGATGTTTGAGTAGTCCTGTACTCATCCGAGAGGCGTAATAAGACCAAACGGACCGCGACAAGGATTTCCCCGGGTTAAGGACGTAGTGTGCAGTGTACGGTCACGTGCGCGTAGTGTGCAAGCAGTCTATATTCTTTTTCTGAGTAAAATAGAGATTTTTTTATGTGTCTTAAAAAAAATATGATGCATGATTTTTTTTTTTTTGAAAGTTTTCTTTTTCTTTTTTTTTTGAAAATCTCTTTTTTTTTTTGATTTTTTTTTATGAGCACATAAGCACGTAAGCACGGAAATTCCGACAGTTAGGGACATTGTTCCGACAGTCAAAATTTTGACTTTCTCCGAGGCGGCCAAAACAACATGAAAACTGTGCAAAAATCAACACACACACAAAAATGATTTTCAAAGCCGGGACGGAAGCTTGACCCTCAAAAGCTTTTTTTTTTGAAAACGGTGATACCGGTACGTGGGATTGTTAGACCACAATTTATCCCCGACTCGTGTTAGGAGGCGATAACGGGAAATTTAGTGGTTTCCACCAATATACCAAATACCATTTTAAAAAAAGCTTATCCCCAGCGGAGTCGCCACTGTGATGATGTGCGCCATTCGCGGGAAAATTCGATTTTTGCGTTTCTTTGAAAAACCAAATAAAACCGGAAAACGGAGTCGCCACGCCATTTTAATTTTGAGGGCCAAAACTTTGAAAAAAGCCCGAGATCAGAGATTTAGGTTCGGAGGTCATGTTACGCGTCGGGAAGGACGTTAGTGTGCACCGACGCGCCTCGTAAACGAGTCTTCCAAGCTGAAAATCATTTTGTGTGTGTGTGTGTGTGTGTGTGTGTTTTGGCCAAAATAAGTTGAAACTCAGAAAAGTAAAAATTGGGATATCTTTTTAAGACTTTAAACTGATCCCATGATTTTTTGGAAGATTTTTGGATTGAGATTTGGTACTCAAAAGACCTTTTAGAGTTGAGAGCCATTTCTGCCAGAATGAAAAAGGCAGTGGACCTTTGATTTTGAAAGGGATTCAAGGGTCTTAAAACTTCATAATCTGGATAAACTCAGAGAATGAAAGTTGTTCTAGACACCTTAAATAAAGTTTGTGCAAAGGAATTTTCCATTTTCGAGAAGATTTGAGGGGTCAAAACCTTCTGGAAACCTCAGATATGAGATCTGGATTCCCAGAAGCTGATGAACTAGCCTCTGAAAGAAAATTTGAAAGGAGGAGTTTTACTCACCCAAAAAATAAAGTAAAAATATGTATGGAAAGCTCTGGATGTTGGCTACAAAAAGTATTTTGTAGTCAACACCAAATTCCAAGTTCATCTGTGTCCAAAAATTAAGACCATGGACTGAGGTCTGAGAAAATTGCTACTGGACAGCAACTTCTCAAGAAAGAAAATATGATTTTAAAGGGGGTTTTGCATCCATGCTTGTCCCCATTTCCCTAGGTTTTGGTTAGTGATCACTAGACATTTTAGTGGTGAATCAACTATACCAAACCATCATTGGGGTACATTAGGACTAAGCATTTCATTTGCTTGGGAAGGGGAATTTTATTCTTTGAAATCAAGATTTTATGCTTGAAAATGGTTTTTAGGGTTTTGAAAATGGATTTTCTTGGTAAGAAAGTAAGAAAACTTTGAAAATAATGTTGATCTTTGTAGAAGATCATCCATGGAGATGGTCTTCCATGGTGATCTTCTTAGATCTAGAGCAAGAAGATGAAAGAACTACATTTTGTAGTTTGAAGATGCATGCATGGATGAGATTTAGGGTTAGGAAGAGGAGGGTTTACCAATCTTCCTTGTGTTCTTGAGTGTTTGGCTTGAGTGTATGAGTGTTTAGGGCTTTAATATGAGAGTGAGTGGATGAGTATGAGTTGGGAAAGATTGGAGAGAAAAAGGTGACAATTCTTGAAGAATTCTCACTGTTTTCTCTTTATATTTCGCCAGAGGTTCGGTGCAATTGTGTTCTTCCTTCTTATTTTTGTGACTGGAGGGCTCAATTTATAGCCCTCTGAAATTGACAATCCCATCCGCGCGGACAAGTCCCCTCAGCGTGCACTGTTCATTAAATGCAGCTCCAGCTTTGGACAAGGGGAATAATCTTTTTCAAAATTCAAATTAACAGCCAGTTTTTGTGTCTCCAGCCATTGCTATTTGTGGTTTTATTCTTTTGTTTTTCTTTTTAAGATTCTTTTTAAGGTTTAACCTTAAATAACAATGCCCATTTTACCCTCACTTTGTTAGAAATGTTAGGATAGTTAGGAATTGTTAGAAATGTTATAACTTTCGTTAATTTTCTAACGAAAATTCTAACAAGCTCAAATTGGAGCACTTACAGTGGCGGCGAAGGTATCTGGTATCTGGTGTCGCCGGAGAGCATGGCGGAGACTGAAGGGACGGAGGGCGAAGGTATCTGGTGTCGCCGGAGAGCATGGCGGAGGCTGAAGGGACGGTGAGGGAGCTGAGAGGGAAATGAGAGAGAGAGAAAATGGTGGGTAGCTTCAACTGGGTTCTGGAAATTCGAAATGAAGAGAGAGAGAGAGAGAGAAATGAGGAGTGAAATAGGGAGAGAGGGAGTTTGGTATTGGTTGGAATAATATGGTTCGTTTGATCGAAGGTATTGAACGGTCAGATTTTGCCTTGAGCCATAATCCCCGTGAAATTTTGAAACCAATCAAACAATGCCACATCACGTATTTATATCTATTTCACACTATATTATACACTAACTAAAATATTTATGTCTAATAATAAGAATAATAATATTTATTATTAATAATATTTATTAATAAATTATTAATTATATAATTAATTAATTAATATTAATATTAATTATATAATCAATAATAATATTAATAATAGTATTAATAATAATTAGAAATTTTAAATATTTTTTATTGAATAGGAAAAAATATTTTAGATTTTTTTATTACTGAAATTTATAAAAAGTTATTTAAAATATTTACATGTTTTTATTTGATTTACCCAAAATTTAAGTTATAGTAATATACCTAATATCAAGAATAATAACATTATCATAAAATTAGTAATAATACTTAATAATAAGACTAATAATGATATTATTGTTAATTATTCAATTATATAATTGAATATATTAATAATTATTATTATATAATTAATAATAATATTAATAATAATATTAATAATAACTAGTAATAATACATAACATAAAAAATAATAATGTTATTAATTAATAATAATATTCATTAATTTAATTATTTTAATTTATTAATAATAATTTAATAATTTAAACTTCTAAGAAATATTAATATACCTAAGTAATAATTGATATTAATAAATTATAAAAAAATACTTATTAACAATAACAATAATTTTATCTTTAAAGAAAATAGTAATTAGTAATAATACTTAATAATAAGTCTAATAATGATGTTATTGTTAATTATTCAATTATATAATTGAATATATTAGTAATTATTATTGAATAATTAATAATAATATTAATAATATCTAGTAATAATACATAATATCAAAAATAATAATGTTATTAATTAATAATAATACTCATTAATTTAATTATTTTAAATTTATTAATAATAATTTAATAATGTATAAGGGTATAGGGTTTAGGGTTTAGAGTTTAGGGTTTAGGGTATAGGGTATAGGATATAGGATATAGGGTATAGGGTATAAGATTTATGGCTCAGAGTTAGGGTTTAGGATTTAGGGTATAGGGTTTAGGGTTTAGGGGTTAGGGTATAGGGTTTAGGGTTTAGGGTTTAGGGTATAGGGTATAGGGTTTAGGGTATAGGGTTTAGGGTTTAGGGGTTAGGGTTTAGGGTTTAGGGTATAGGGTGTAGGGTTTAGGGTTTAGAGTTTAGGGTTTAGGGTTTAGGGTTTAGGGTATAAGGTATAGGGTTTAAGGTTTAGGGTTTAGGGCTCAGAGTTAGGGGTATAGGGTTTAGGGTATAGGGTATAGGATTTAGGGTTTAGGGTTTAGGATTTAGGGTATAGGGTATAAGGTTTAGGGTTTAGGGGTTAGGGTATAGGGTTTAGGGTTTAGGGTTTAGGGTATAGGGTATAGGGTTTAGGGTTAGGGTTTAGGGTTTAGGGTATATAGTATAGGGTTTAGGGTTTAGAGTTTAGGGGTTAGGGTTTAGGGTTTAGGGTATAAGGTTTAGGGTTTAAGGTTTAGGGTTTAGGGCTCAGAGTTAGGGGTATAGGGTTTAGGGTATAGGGTTAGGGTTTAGGGTATAGGTATAGGATTTAAGGTATAGGGTATAATGTATAAGGGTTAGGGTATAGGGTATAGGGTATAGGATTTAGGGTATAGGGTTTAGGGTTTAGGGTTTAGGGTATAGGGAATAGGCTTTAGGCTTTAGGGTATAGGATTTAGGGTTTAGGGGTTAGGTATAGGGTATAATGTATAAGGGTTAGGGTATAGGGTATAGGGTATAGGATTTAGGGTTTAGGGGTTAAGGTATAGCGTTTAGGGTTTAGGGTTTAGGGTATAGGATTTGGGTTTAGGGGTTAGGGTTTAGGGGTTAGGGTATAGGGTTTAGGGTTTAGGGTTTAGGGTTTAGGGTTTAGGGTATAGGGTGTAGGATTTAGGGTTTAAACCCCAAACCCTATACCTTGAACCCTAACCCCTAAACTCTAAACCCTAAACCCTAAATCCTATACCCTAAACCCTAAACCCTAACCCCTAAACCCTAACCCCTAACCCCTAAACCCTATACCCTAAACCCTATACCCTATACCCTAACCCCTAAACCCTAAACCCTAACCCCTAAACCCTATACCCTAAACCCGAAACCCTATTCCCTAACCTCTAAACCCTAAATCCTATACCCTATACCCTAACCCTTATACATTATACCCTATACCTAACCCCTAAACCCTAAACCCTAACCCCTAAACCCTAAACCCTATACCCTAAACCCTAAACCCTATACCCTAAACGCTAAATCCAATACCCTATACCCTAAATCATATACCCTTTTTTTTTTTTTCTTTTTTCTCTTTTAAAAGAAGGGGATCAACACATTTCACCGCTCCCCCCTTGATGCACTTCACAGAGGCGCCTAGCTATGCTAGGGAGGGCAATGTCATTCCCTCTAACCACTGGTGGGGGAATCGAACCCATGACCATCAGGTTGGAAGCCATGAACTCTAACCATCAGGCTAAGACCCCACGTGCCCTAAATCATATACCCTATACACTAAATCAATAGAAGAAAAGTATATAGAAGAAAAGTCAAAAGAGGGACGGACTACCCTATATTTATTTTTATTTTTTTTAAATTTTTTTATTGACTAGAAAACAATATTTTAGCCTTTGTTAATTCATGGTTTTTTTAGAAAAAGTTATATAAAAAAAGATAGAAAAAAACTAAACAAATGAAAGTATATAGAAGAAAAGTCAAAAGAGGGACGGACTACCCTATATTTATTTTTTATTTTTTAAAAAAAAATTTATTGACTAGAAAACAATATTTTAGCCTTTGTTAATCAGTGGTTTTTTTAGAAAAAGTTATATAAAAAAAGATAGAAAAAAACTAAACAAATGAAAGTATATAGAAGAAAAGTCAAAAGAGGGACGGACTACACTATATTTATTTTTTATTTTTTAAAAAAAAATTTATTCACTAGAAAACAATATTTTAGCCTTTGTTAATTAGTGGTTTTTTTTAGAAAAAGTTATATAAAAAAATATAGCAAAAAACTAAACAAATGAAAGTATATAGAAGAAAAGTCAAAAGAGGGACGGACTACCCTATATTTATTTATTATTTTTTAAAAAAATTTTATTGAATAAAAAATAATATTTTAGCCTTTGTTAATTAGTGGTTTTTTAAGAAAAATTTATATAAAAAAAGATAGAAAAAACTAAACAAATGAAAGTATATAGAAGAAAAGTCAAAAGAGGGACGGACTACCCTATATTTATTTTTTATTTTTTAAAAAAAATTTTATTGACTAGAAAACAATATTTTAGCCTTTGTTAATTAGTGGTTTTTTTTTAGAAAAATTTATATAAAAAAAGATAGAAAAAAACTAAACAAATGAAAGTATATAGAAGAAAAGTCAAAAGAGGGACGGATTACCCTATATTTATTTTTTATATTTTAAAATAAATTTTATTGACTAGAAAACAATATTTTAGCCTTTGTTAATTAGTGATTTTTTTTAGAAAAAGTTATATAAAAAAAGATAGAAAAAAACTAAACAAATGAAAGTATATAGAAGAAAAGTCAAAAGAGGGACGGACTACCCTATATTTATTTTTTATTTTTAAAAATTTTTTTTATTGACTAGAAAATAATATTTAAGCCTTTGTTAATTAGTGTTTTTTTTTAGAAAAAGTTATATAAAAAAAGATAGAAAAAAACTAAATAAATGAAAGTATATAGAAGAAAAGTCAAATTTAGAGACGGATACTAAATCTGTCTCTAAATTTTAGAGACAGATGTTGAATCTGTCACTAAATTAGAGACGGATTCAAAAATCTGTCCCTAAATTAGAGACGGATTAAAATCTGTCTCTAAAGTTTAGAGACGAATTCTGAATCTGTCTCTAATTTAGAGACGGATTCTGAATCTGTCTCTAAATTAGAGACAGATACAAAATCCGTCTCTAAAATTTAGAGACGGAATTCGAATCCGTCTCTAAATTAGAGACGAAATCAGATTTCGTCTCTAAATTAGAGACGGATTCGGATTCCGTCTCTAAATTAGAGACAGATTCATATTTCGTCTCTGAATTAGAGACGGAATCTGAATTCGTCTCTAATTTAGAGACGGAATCCAAATTCGTCTCTGATTTTTGGTTCTGTCTCTAATCCGTCGCCAAATTAGCTACAGATTCCGTCCGTCTCTAATTTTTCGTCTCTAAATCCGGTTTTCCTTGTAGTATTAACCACATATTCATGAATCCTTCCAAGAGTCTTTGGGAATGTTAATCGAATCTCAACATTAACTTTAGTAGGCGAGGACAATAACTCGAGTGTAGAGGAGGCCACGTTCAACTTGGCGGCCTTTCACCATTGTCAATGAAGCTTGCTCTTTTGGGCGGTAGGGACTCTGGTAAGCGCCGAAAACCCTTGGCGGAGGGGCGGTGGGGGGGGGGGAAGGTCAACAGAGTGAATGGAGGAGAGAGAAGGCGAGGGGAAAGATGAAAAAGGTTGGAGGGGGTTTTAGAGGGAAATGAGGTTGGTATATTTGAGAAAATTACGTAATAATCCCTCAAAATAACCTAATCTACATTCTAATACATAGAATTATCAATTCTACCTCCTAATCCTACTCCAAAAATAAATAAAACATATAGTCCTCATTCCATTTAAAAAAAAATTAAATGAAATATGTACACCCCCTCCCCACCTTATCATACAAAACACACACTCTCTCTCTCACACAAACACAGACCCACACACTTTTTCTCTCTAAGTTTCCCTCTCTACTCCATCTCTTCCGTCGCCCCACTTCCGACAAACCCCTCCCTCCCTCACTTCCGGCGACCTTCTCCCCTAACTCCGGAGACCGTCTACCCTCTCCCTTTGTCTATCTCTAATTTCCCTCTCTAAAATACTTATCCCACCTCTGGTCACCCAAAACTCCGTCACCTTCTCCTCCTCAAATTCGGCGACCATCTCCTTTCATTTCTCCATCTTTCCCTGCTCAAGCTCTATTTCCCATCTTCTGTACCCCTCCCCTCCCCTCCACCACGACCACTACCTCCTTATCTGAATGTTTTCAAGCATGGTAGAAGCATAAATAGTTTTGGCCAGATCTACAATTCCGACGACCTCTCCACCCGGCCAGATCTACAGTAGCGACACCCTTCTCAGATGAAGTTTATGGTGGCAGTTCGAGCGTTTGGTTGGACTTCAGAATTTGGAACCTCTGTAATATTCAATCTACTTGACTTTACTAACTATAATAAAAAAATCTTTAATGTGTAGGCTAAATTAGTAGTAGGGGTGTAAATGGTCCGGTTTGTTTCGGTTTAGGTCAATTTACGTACTGAACAACTAGTTATCGGTTTGGAAAAATCTCAAACCGAACCGAACCATGAAAAATTTCAAACCGAACCAAACCAAACCACCATGGTTTGGTTCGGTTTGGTTCGAACCGCGGTTTGATTTTACGGTCCGAACCACGGTTTAAACCACAATTCAAACCATGAAATAGAACACGACTTAAACCATTAATTAGAACATAGTTTTAGACTACACAATTCATTGTCATGTTTGTTTGAATTTTCCAGACATAACATACAGAATAGATTCAAAATTTAAATGAAAGTGTGATTCAATATTTATGATAACAACAGGCCAATTGAGCAATTGTAATGGTATGTGCTAAAAAGTGAACAACATTATTACAGGAAGATTAACCAAAAGAAAAAAGGGTTATGGGCTAAAGCTCATGAATAGAATTAGAAGTTTTCAAATCTAAATGTAAGTTGCAGATGAAAGATATACATATCTACGGTTAATATTGAACGGTTTGGTGGTTTGGTTTATCGTTTTGGTTTGGTGGTTCGGTCTCGCGTTCTCAAACCGTGGTTTGGGGGTCCAGACCGCATACCAAACCGAACCACACGGTTTGACAATTTTTGGAATCGAACCAAACAACTATTGCTTGAAAACCGAACTAAAACGTGTGGTTTGGTTTGGTTCCGAACCGCGATTTGGACTGAACCACTTACACCCCAATTAGTAGTACGAGTTATTGCAACTAATGCCACTTTTTAGGGACATTGTTTTAAATTTATTTTGGTACAGAATGTTGCAATAACTATTTTTTCTCCTTCTGGTTATGTGCTGCAACTTTTCATTAATTCTAGGCTGGGGATTTGAGTGAGATTAATTAGTTTTGGTTTTGTTGTTGTTCATTTGATTTGGCATTGTTAATTGTTTCCACAACTTGTATATGACACCTGATAATACACCATTATTAAGTGTTGGAACTATTTTTTTTTTTTTTGCATGATTTTCCCTATAAACTACTCTCTCTCTCCCGTAATACATATCGCATTTGAGTTGTGAACAATGATAAAGAGTGTGTCTTACTAGCGTGTACAATATCAAATTTGCACTAAGTTTATTTCCTAATTTAGAAATGTGACATTTATTTTGAGACGTATCAAAATAAAAAGTGCGACATTTATTCTAGAACATATATTAAATTAGTTATGAATGTATGTGTTTTTTCAATATTAAAAATTGTGGTGCTTGAAAGGCTGTGTTTGGATACAAATATCATGGGTTCAACATCACTATTGTCAGAATAAAGTTTTTCTTGACATTTGTGACGCCCTTTGTGTTGTGGACTTTGTGATGAATGGTAACAGTAGTGGTCGTGTGCTTACTAGTTGACAAGTGAGAATAATTGAGAACTTCTCTACTATACAACTGAGAACAACTCGAAAGTTCTCAATCGTTGGTCGTCGGCCGGAGTTGGTCGCTAGAGTTGGTCATGTTTTTAATAGTTGAAATTTTTTTCAGTTGTTTGGTCGCCGGAGTTGGTTGCTTTCTCGGTTGACAACTGAGAATAACAGTTCTTAGTTGTTTGGTCGTCAGAGTTGGTGGTCGCCGGAGTAGATCGTGTTCTTATTAGTTTAGTTGACAACTGAAATCTTACTGATAAGTTAAGTTCTCAGTTGTTTGGTCGCCGGAGTTGATCGTGTTATTAGTAGTTTAGTTGACAACTGAGAACTTACTGATAAGTTAAATTCTCAGTTGTTTGGTCATCAAAGTAAAAAAAAATCTATTTAATATTTAATGGGTTTTAATCACACATAACATGACATAACCAATTTTCCCCTTGTATGTGGTGATGTTACGGATCTAAAAGGGAAAGGTTTGGAAGGGGATTTTTTTTTCAGTTGCTTCTTATTGTTCCTCTTCCGTTGCGTATGGGATGGGGTTTAGTGTTAGTCATGCCGTCACGAAAATGCATGCCAATTTAACCATTTCATTCATACAATTTTGCCTAGTGCAACATCTCCTTGACATCAATTACTCCATAAGGTCATACAAGTTTAGCCGTTTCAACGAATTTCAGATTTTCGTATAAACTAAATTCATTGTATGTAAATAATAAGTTGAAAGACATTGAAAGTTGATGATGAGGATGAAATTGAAGATAATACGGTGCCTTGAAACCTGTTACGCGAAAGGAAGCACATTTGGCGTCTAAAACTCTTTAAAATTTTATGATACAATTCGAAAACATAACACCGTAACTATTGAATACAATAAGAAAAATTAGAGATAAACTACAACTTGATTTGAACTCCAATTGAAAAACAAACAACTATATAGTCATATTTCTACTAAATTGTAATAATCAGTTTTTCAGTTTCTAACAATTATTAATTCACGATTTTTGTGTGACCTAAAATTATAAAGGGTCTCCCGAAAAATTATTAAATTATTATTTTATCGATTTTCATAATTTTTTCAATTGATCCATGTTAGGACGAGACAAATTTATTATTTTAGAGAGTTCATTAATTTATCGAATATTAATCTAAAGGGATTTTGTTGTAATATAGTCTTTATACACCGCGGTTATGGTCTACGGTTATGGTCTAGTTATCAAAATAAAATAAGAAGACTTGCGAAAACGCCATCCACGTGTCTGAGTGCACTATTTCGTACTGAGAATGACAATGACGAACCACCACGGCCCCTCCCCTGCCACTCCCTACCCAAAATTCAACCCCATTTCAGCCTACATTTGAACCTAAAGCTCCAAGCAAAAGCCATTTGTTAGCCAAAGTAGAGCAACTCTCGTCAAACCCATGAAACCATAAATTCACAACACAAGAAATCATAAGTTTGTCTATTCCCAAATCAAATGGATTATGTTTTACAATTAATACTAGATAATACAAGTTCAACATATTCAATAGACAAATGTATAAGAACAGCAACAATCATATTAAAATACTCAACCCATCAGTCAAATTACCATGGATATGGGAGGAAGGTTAGCACCAACAACACTAGGTATCATGACACCTCCATCTTCGCCTTCACTCACTCCATTTGAATCAACGAAGATTTCAGATAGTGTTTCGACTTCGACCTAAAAAATCAGCTATTTAGCGGCTGTTAGTCATTTGCCATTACATAGCCAAATCCGTTAAAAATTAACGACTCCCATCATGGGGTGATCACATTGCAAAAAGAATAGGTGCTTATGGACAATAGGAGATGAAAGTCTTTTATACCATTTCGTGCACCACATTGTGTACCGCTGATATTTATTATCATGACATAAACACGAACAACACATAACACGACTGTTATCTGGAAACAAGTTCCCAACCATTGCCCCCTTCTCTTCTCTGTGGTGATGTTAAGGGTCATAATTGCATCAACGATATTTTGACACAATTTAATCCAGGCTATCGATTTGAATCAATGAATGAACAATGAAATCTTGACCCTTTATAGGAATGTCCGGGACCCACATATCAGCAAGCTGCAAAATCATAATGATTTCACAAATATTATTATCTCCAAAATATCTTCTTCACATAAACTCAACAAGTAGCCAATTACACACTACAAAAATTGTACCTCCCCAGAGTACAACCATATAGCACTTGCAAGTTTTTTTTTTTTCCCTTTACGATGAATCTTGGGCGGGCCCCTACAGTACCTCATCATCCTGTTGATAATACAACGAGCCATTGTCGATGATAGGCAATGAAGGTGGAGTTCCAGGAGGGATGGAAGCTGCACCATTCTCACCAGCACATATACAAAGAGCTTCCGCATCACGGAGAATTGCGTCCAGATTTATTTGACCACTCAGTTCATTGATGAATTTTAAGAGCGTGTCAAAATCCATTTGCTGTCCCATTATTTTGCCCTGATATTTCTTCAGAATTGAAACGCAGACGTAAAGGTGAAGGTGTTCGCTCAGATAGTGTGTCCATAATACTTCCCATAACCTCAATGTTGTCTTGTATTCAAATTCCCTGAATAATTAGAAGACCACGTCACATATAATTTAATTTCGAGAGCTAATCAGGTTTTGTTAATATCGCATTTAGCTTGATAAGGATAAAACTGGAAATTCAAAAAATGTAAAGTTTAGTTTTTGAATAAAAAACGAAAAAAATAAATAAAAGGAACAAGAAAAAGAATAGGGATATTTCAAGTAATAAAAGGAGGAAGTATCAACTTTGATAACTGACCTAAGGCTCCGTTTGTTTGGGGGAAAATGTTTTTCGGAAAACATTTTCCTCATTTTCCGGTGTTTGTTTAGCACCAGAAATGGGGTAAACTTCATTTTTATCTTATTTTCCGGAAAACATTTTCATTTTCCGAAAAACATTTTACCGGAAATCATTTTCCGGAAAATGTTTTACGCTAAACAAACGGAGCCTAAAATTAAGAACTGAAAAAGGTAAAATTTAAAGATGAATGGAGCTAAAAGTCTCACTTGCCTTTTGAATTGTATAAGAATCCATCGAAAGCAAAAGAAATAGTTTAAGCAATCGTTCTGCTTGAAATAATTGTGCAATGGGCTGTCCAACAGTTCCACCAACTGCCAAATTAACAGACAAAATGTAAAATCATAAGTAACTGAAAACGAAAAGAAAAATGCATTCAATCTCTGAGCAAAATATGATACACTGACGCATCAAAGATCTGTAGAGTGTCACCACCATAGAGGTTTATGGCTATCAAAATTTTAGATCCGAAGAAGGATATTCATCCTCGGTGGGATTAAGTTGAAAAACAAAGGATCCAATTCTTCCTGAAAACAATTTGGCAAAAGATAATTTCTATTGATTACAATGGCAGTATTTATAGTACAAAGTATGTAACTGAAAATGCCTAAAGATATACATAATCACAATTTGTAAATAAAAATATACAACTGAATATTCTAGTTGAGAAAATGAAGGAAACAAATATGTAGATGAATCAAGAGAGTTAAGGAGAGAATTTGAGAAGAATCAGGAGGATCATTCATTCTGATAATCAGGAGGATCATTCTGATCCTTAATACGCCCCCGCAAAATGGACGGTCCGGGAGTGAGTCCAATCTTGGAGATAAGAGACAAGAACCGTGCACGGGAGAGTGGTTTCGTGAGTGCGTCAGCCAGTTGGTCATTGCCGGAGATATGTTGAACTCGAAGCTTGCCCAGGTGAACTTGTTCCCGTACGAAATGAAAGGCAAGTGCGAGGTGTTTCATTCTGGAGTGAAAGACAGGATTGGCGGAGTAATTCGCAGCGCCAAGGTTGTCACAATAAATTACCGGTGGAGTGGAAGAGGAGATGCCGAGCTCTGACAGAAGATTGTTGACCCATAAAAGTTCTGCGGTAGTAGCAGCTACAGCACGAAATTCGGCCTCCGTGGAAGAACGGGCAAGAGCCCGTTGTTTCTTGGAAGACCAGGCTATAGGATTGCGACCAAGATAAATAACAAACCCGGTGGTGGAGATAAAGTCATCTTTGTCACCCGCCCAATCGGCGTCACAAAAGGCATGAAGTAGATGAGGAGAGTTTTTGAAAATTTGGATACCCATATGGAGAGTACCGTGAAGATACCGAAGAAGTCTCTTGAGAGCAGACCAGTGTGATTCTTGTGGGTGATGTAGAAACTGAGCAAGTTTGTTGACAGTGAAGGCGATGTCCGGACGAGTGAGGGAAAGGTATTGAAGGCTTCCGATGATAGCTCGGTATTCGGTGGGGTTGTGTATGGGTGTCCGGGGGTGGGCCGAGAGAGGTAGGTTGACATGGGCGTTGGAGATGGTTTTGAGTTGTGCATGTCATGGCGGGTGAGAAGATCAGTGATGTACTTGGACTGAGAGAGGAGTATACCGTGAGGGTTAGGAGTGATCTCTATTCCAAGAAAGTAGGACAAGGGACCCAAGTCTTTTAAGGAGAACCGAGTGGAGAGACATTGGATAAAGGTTTCTAGAGAGGAGGTGGAAGAGCCCGTGATGACTATGTCATCAACATAGACGAGGAGGAGGAGGTGATGAGAGTTTTTGTTGTAGGTGAAGAGAGAGGGCCTGGCAAGTGGAGGTCAAAGCCGTATGAAAGAAGGAATTGTTTAAGGGCGGTGTACCAAGCACGTGGTGCTTGTTTGAGACCGTAAATGGCTTTTGAGAGCCGACACACATGGGAAGGTTTGGATGGATCTTGAAATCCGGGAGGTTGTGACATAAACACAGTTTCGGAAAGATCGCCTTGAAGGAAGGCATTGTTGATGTCAAGTTGGCGTAGGGGCCAACCTTGGGTGATGGCAAGAGAGAGAATTAGACGGATGGTGACGGGTTTGACTACGGGACTGAAGGTTTCGGAGTAATCAAGTCCGGGGCGTTGATGAAAGCCCTTGGCAACAAGTCGAGCCTTGTATTTTTGGATGGAGTTGTCGGGGTTATATTTAATTCGAAAGACCCATTTGCATCCGACCACATTGGGTGCTTCATGGGATGGAACTAGTGACCAAGTTTTGTTTCGCATTAATGCATTATATTCCTCTAGCATGGAGGCATGCCAAAGGGGTGAGGCTAGTGCCTGTTTGGTGGAGGTGGGGAGGGAGGTGGAGGAGGGTAGGGTTGCAAGTTGGGCATATTTGGGGTTGGGTTTACGAATGTTGTTGAGGAGCGGGTAGTGATGGTACTACCGGGATTAGGAGGTGGAGGAGGGGGTGGGTTGGGAGCAGGGCTTGAGGAGGACGGTGGTGAGTTGGTGTGGGTGGGCAGGTCAGTGGTTTCGGCTAAGGTTGGTGAGGCTGGTAGAGGGTCAGATAGTGGGGCGGTATCGGAGAGTTGGACAGCAGGAGTAATATTGGTGGTTGCATGGCTATTAGGATTTGTGTGGTTGGGTTGTGGAGAATTGCATGGAGAGGTTGGAGGGGTAGGTGCGTAGGTGTAGAGATAATAGGCGGTGAGATAGAGCACCATTCGGTGGAGTAATTTGAGAGGTTTGGCCGGGTAGTTGCGAGATGTGGATAAGGAAACTCGGTTTCGACAAATTTGACATGTCGAGAGGTGTATATGCGGTTTGTGGATGGGTCTAGACAATGGTATCCACTTTGTGAGGGAGAGTAACCGATAAAAATGCATGGGCTGGATTTGGGTGCAAGTTTATGTGGAGCATAAGGACGAAGCCAAGGATAGCAAAGGCATCCAAAACTTCGGAGTTTATCATAATTTGGTGATTTTTGAAATAAGCGGAGATAGGGAGAATCATTGTGAAGAGTGGGAGTCGGCATGCGATTTATAAGGTAGCATGCGGTGGTGAGAGCATGGGGCCAAAAGGAGAGGGGAAGTTTAGCATGGGAGAGTAAGGTAAGACCGGTTTCAACTAGATGTCGATGACGACGTTCGGAAAATCCGTTGTGTTCGGGAGTATGAGGTGGTGATGTAAGATGAGAGATACCACTTTGAAGAAGTGAGGGAGTGAGTTTTAGGTATTCCCCACCGTTGTCGGAGAAGAATTGAATAATGGGACGGGAAAAGTATTTTTCGACTAATAATTTGAAACGATTAAAAGTAGCAAAAGTGTCGGATTTGTTTTTCAAGGGGTAGAGCCAAGTATATTTTGTGAAGTGGTCTACAAAAATAACATAGTATTTGTAATTGTCGTACGAGTATAGTGGGGAGGTCCAAACATCCGAAAAAAACAAGTTCAAGAGGAGCATGAGATTCAAGAGTAGAAGTAGAAAAGGGTAGTTTGTGACTTTTGTTAGTGTCACAAGCATTGCAATTAGAATAGGGTTTTGGGGAGATGGGTAAAGAAAATTGTTTTTGAATTGTTGAAATAATGGTGGGTGCGGGATGACCAAGTTTGTGATGCCACGAAAGAAGGGAGGTAGTGGCAGTTAGGGTTTGAGGTGATGTCGGATGCCAGAGATAGACACCATTATCAAGCGTACCTTGAATTAGAGTGTGGCCGGTGGAGATTGCTTTGAAAAGAAAGGAAGATGCGAGAGAATTCAATGATTGCATCATTATCTCTACAAAAGCTGGGGAGACTGAAATGATATTTCTAGAGATGGTGGGAACGTGTAGGACATGGTGAAAATAGAGGGTGGAGTTGTGGGTTGAGAGATTGAATGATCCAAGGTTGGAGATGGGAAGGGAGGAGCCATCACCTATTGTTACGCCGTCATTGCCATGATAAGGGGTGTGATTGATAAGAGTTGAGAGAGAGTTGGTGATGTGATGAGTGGCGCCACTGTCCACCAGCCATGACGTGGAGCGGGTGGTGTTAGGTGATGTGGCGGTGTGTACATGAGGGCGAAGATGAGAGATGGTTGGTGTGGGTGAGGAGAATAGGGAAAGATATGGATAGTCCTTCTGGAATTGAGGACAGTGGGTGGCGACATGGCCAAGGATATTGCAGTATTGGCATCCGTCCATGAAGGGAGCAGTGTGAATATGACCAGAGGGTGTAGCCGAGTTGAGCGCAAATGGAAAAAAAAAAAAAAAGGCGAGCGGCGGATGAGAGGGCAGAGGTAGCGGCGGTTTTGAGAGTTTTACTTTTGGTGATCACTTTGCTCTGATACCATGAAAACAATTTGGCAAAAGATAATTTCTATTGATTACAATGGCAGTATTTATAGTACAAAGTATGTAACTGAAAATGTCTAAAGATATACATAATCACAATTTGTAAATAAAATGAAGGAAACAAATATGTAGATGAATCAGGAAAGTTAAGGAGAGAATTTGAGAAGAATCAGGAGGATCATTCATTCTGATAATCAGGAGGATCATTCTGATTCTTAATACTTCCTTCACGAAATTGCTACATAAGGACTTTATTATCATCAATATTACTCCCTCCGTCCCAAAATGAATGTCCATTTTTTTTAGTTTGCTATTGATCAAGAGTAAATTTTGATATTTTTTGGACATTCATTTGGGGATGGAGGGAGTAACATTTTTCTAAGTAGGCTGTCTAAAGGCCATTTCAGACACAGTATTTAAGGATGTTTTGAACCAATTTTATAGCATTCAAGAGTCTTTAGTCTTGGAAGAGCACTAGCTCAAGCAATATAATCAGGTATACCTTTCCATAGGGAAGGTTAGGGGTTCAAACCCCACCAATGATGAATTCACTCTCCATGTGTCCTCTAACGGACCAGGTGATCAAATATTAAAAAACCCAATTTACTAAAAAAAAAAATAGTCTTTAAGCTTTAAAGGTATCATTTTATTCCAAAATTTTGCCACGTAGAAAGAACCATAACATTATAATTAAATCTTACGATGCAAAGAAACTTGACAAAGATCAGTCAGTACACACATGAGAGGGGGAGAGAGAGAGAGAGAGAGAGAGAGAGAGAGAGAGAGAGAGAGAGAGCGAGAGAACCTTTCCCAACGCAAAAAGTTGAGAATGCATGCCACTTTGGTCGCGGTTAAAATTTGGTCCAAGTCGTTCCATTAGTGAAACAAAACACCAAAATGATTCTGATTCATCTTGCATGATGAACATTATTGGGGACAAAAGATCGCTCATTCCCTAATAACAAGGTAAATATCTTCTTAATAAGCATAGAGTAAAACAAACAAATGTAGACTTGCAAAGAAAAATGTTGCATTCCATACACCAAACAAGAGCAAATTTGGAATTTTTTTTGGACATTCATTTTGGGACGGAGGGAGTAGCATAGTAAAAATACCATCCTAAAGGCCTAACATAGATTAACACATTCTCTAGTTCAATCCATCATTTGTTACTTACTGAATAATCTATCATAAGATGATGATCGCAACAAGGGAATAGAAAAAAGAAGAAGAAGAAGACTTTGGATATCTTCAAATTCTTTATTTCTCTTGGTTCAAGGTTCTCTTTCCTAGTTTTCACTTTATCTTTCTTATGTGTCGCCTTTTTCCTATCTGTATCTCTCTTACTGTTTCATGCATTTGACAAAGCAAACTTTTTACACATTTTTACATTTCCAAAATGCCCGTCTTCTCCGTGTTGTGCTCTAAGCATTTCCTTCAAGATAACAATTTTTATTAGAGAGAGCATTTTGGGAAAATCATGTGAGTTTATACTCTGTTTTTGGAAGTTCAACTCTTTTTTGAGCAAACCGAAAAGAATGTGCAATTCTTATTTGGGACGGAGGTAGTATTTTAGTAAACCTTTTTGCCTGTTCTGGGGTGATGCTCTGCAGATTTATAAACATGTGCATAGTGCTAAGTTTTCATGAAAGTTGAGAATTAAAACTCTGAAGAAATACACAACAATTTGGCAGATAATTGGAGTTTAAAGAACAGCAAGTCAGGCTGTCTCGTCTTTACCTTATAAGACCTAGTCTCTTACTAACAATTACCGGTAAGTAACGCACAATTTATTACATGTAAATATTAGTCACAGACCTGCCACTGGCTTTTTATAGTCTCATACTCGGACTTCTTTACTGCCACAAGATACTCCCTCTCCGCGTAAGTTGAATCATATGGATGATACTCCAATAAGAATGACCAGACCTGAAATTATAAATGAAATTCATAAATTGAAATTATAAACGAAATTCATAAATTGAGCAATTCAAAAGAAAAAACAAAAAGATAACTTATAATGCCACAATATCTTAACCTCTTTCCGCAAATTGTGCTCAACTCCTCCATAAAAAATTCTCTTCCTTAAAGCCTCTGAATCCATTACACGGCCTTCAGAATCCAAGAATGTGGCCCACTGCAAAAGAAATAATTAAGTCCTTAGGAATCCAAAACATGATGTCTCTTCTTATTACTTGTATTTCCTTTTATTGTGTGCATTGACGTGTGCTTTTTGGATGATGGTGGAGGATGGTTCTAATATTGACAAGGTTTTTGGCTTAAGAAGCTTTCATATGGCCAGGTCACCACACCATACCCAACTTTTGATCAGTTACCATTAATCCAATAAGCTGCTTTGATTAACCATTTCTCCTAGCATGTTTCCAAAATCCCAAAAGCTTAGTCCATAAAAGAAAAATATAACAGGCTAATTAAGCCCAGGATAGATGAAGTTCTGTTCTTGGCAAACTTTATTTGTGACATAACATAAAAAAACAATGCTAATAGACAAATCCAACTTGCAGAAAGAGAAGTTTTGTTCTTGGCAAACTTTATTTGTGACATAACATAAAATAACAATGCTAATAGACAAATCCAACTTGCAGAAATTAAGATAACCGAAAGCTTTACCTCCTCAGGTCCCAAGGGAGGCAGACGTTGTTTTCCCCATACTAGTGTTAGCTTATCAACCTACCAAAGGAGAGAAAGATATAAAAGAAGTATGCAGATAAAACCATAGAGACAATCACAGGAAGATGTACGCATATTAATCTGAACAGTTAATAGGAACTCATTTGTAACTTGTAAGAGCTAATTCCACCTCAAGTTGCTTTGCAAGAGGGAGCGTGGTTGGACTATTAACAAATTTCATTTTTCTTCAGTTAATTATACTGCACCACCAGGTACATAATGTTCCATTATTATGCCAACCATCTAGTATCTTCAAGCAACTTTAGCATTCTTATTAAATTCTTTACAAGCATTCTCTTCAGTAAATATGTGTTCTTCATTACCCAATAAGAGTATCAAAACTACAACATATTAAAGGAATAAGATATTACCTCTATTGGATCAGGGACTACGGGAACTTCATCTGGAACTTTCTCAATGTAATTGGTTGTCTGGCTGCTAGGCTGATCATGAGAAGAATGGTGAGTGTCCATCCTCTCAGGAGCAGTAAACCCTTCATGGCGACTTTCTCCAAAGAGCTGGGAAGTTGTATCTCGAGCAAATCTGGTTACAAGAGAGAACTTCTCCAAAACATGAATGGAAAGATCATGAGTAGGATCATTACTTTTTTGTCGCTGTCTACCATTTTGTTGGGTTCTACACAAACTTCCATCAATAGCACCCAAGTCATACCTTCTGTTTGCCTCGTTTTGAGACTCATAGAAGCATGTGACTCTGTACGAGGGTAAGACTACTTCTACTAGAGCAACTGCCTCTGATCCATATGTGAGCGAGAAAGGGGTTTCATCGGTTGAATTTCTGATTGTGGTGCGGACAACCCACAATGCGGTCTGGAGCTCGTCTAACCAGCGTCCTCCTCGCCCTTCCAAATTTTTCTTTAGGGCGGAGAGAATTAACTTGTTCGCGGCCTCAGCTTGACCGTTTCCTTGCGGATAAGCTACTGCGGACTAGCAAAATCCCTCCTCAAAAGCTTCGAGTACTATGAGTTGAACCAAGTGAGAGAGAGAGAGAGAGAGAGTGATGGCAATAAGGGATTTGGTTTCTTCGGCCGGATTAGTGAGGTAGATAGTAGCTTCAGCAGCCATGGAGAAAAGAAGAAAAGAAATTTTTTATTGGTGATCTAAGCTCTGATACCATGTAAGCTTTGATAAATATTGAAGAAGATATCTTGAGTTTTCTTAATATTGTAAAGGCCCTATTTATGCATAACAAGAGGAAGTAAATAAGATAATAACAAAACCTAATATAACTAGTATTCTAATATAGTAAATATAATTTTAATTGGAGAATACTTCAAACTGAGGTAGTTTTTCTAAGTTGGCTCAATACCAACTTAGGTAACTGAATATTTGGTGAATCTCTTTCTTTATCTCTATCACTTATATATTCACAAATAACTATTCACTTAATATTTTATACCTCATTTTTTCTTTTCTATCTCACTTTTCATAGTCACATCATTTATATTTTTTATTAATCTCGTGTTCAAAATAAAAATGTAACATAATTTTTAGTGAGACGGAGAACGTATTATAATGACTATTATATTTGTTGTGAATATAGCCCTCCACTACCAAGCAAACCTACAATAATGATTAGAGCACACAAACAAAACACAAGAAATAAAGCACAAAGAAGAACACCGGAATTGTTTACCCAGTTCACCAATATGTTTGGCTACGTCTGGGGGCACTACCAAGCCAGGATCTTGCACTATAATAGTTGTATATTGTTACAATGAGTCTAGGGGGCGGAACATAGCTTAAATATATGTAAAGGAACAAAACCTAACCCTAGATGGACAAGGGAAGCCCGAAAATCGCCTAAAAAACGGGCTCAGAAATTTCCACCCCGACACATGGGCGGTCGCCCAACAGACCATGGGCGGTCGCCCAAGGCAAAAATCCTCCGAGCCAAAACCTTCTGTCCAAGTAAGCGGTCGCCCTTGGACACCTGCGCGGCCGCCCTCAAGATGAATAGCCTTTCGACGTACCTACTGTGCATGTGGGCGGTCGCCCATCATCACCTGGGCGGTCGCCCATGACGACAGAAACTCCGACGATTTTCTCCCTTTTACTCCGAAGTCTAACCCGGTTGGTCCTCTATCCCAACAATATTTGGGGAAAATAATAAGGTGAACTGGTGAAGCGAGTAGGATAATGAGAATAGTGGAGCGAGTAGAGTAGAGTAGGTTTTAACGCTTCGCTGTATGGCTCTTTCAATGTGTCTTGCGTCAGCATTACACGGTTTGCACTAACCGGATAAAGTACTACGAGACCAACGTTTTATTGACACGAGATCTCCTCTTGCGAGTATGACCACTAAAATATCGCGCAAGTGGGTGGGTGTGAGTGAGATACACGATACTAGTGTAATCCCTGTCTCACCCGACTTAAGATTTTATTTTTTTGGATTAAGAAATACTATTATAAAAAAAATGAGACAAAACATAAAGTGTTGTGAGTATAAAAAATAAAATAAGAGAGAAAGAGTGGGAGAAATATTAAGAAAATTGTTGCTGTGAATTTGACAAGTGAGTCTCATTAAATATAAAAATAATATAAACTTGTTATTTTGAGACATTTTAAGTCAAATGTGAAACCTAAAATGACAAATTGTATTAAATCGAATGAGACGGAAGGAGTATGTGAACTTTCCTCGAGAGCAGGGTAGTTGACTAGTTTTTTTTCTTTCTCATAGACATAAATGATGGTATCCCCACTTTCATATTTTCATAATAAGTGTCTTAATTAATTTATGTCAAAATATATTTACACCCCTAAAGTATATATTTTCTTAGTCTCGGCTCATGGTGCACGCTTTTTTTAAATCACACAAATTAAGAAAATAGGTGGAAAGAAAAAATGTTGTGAGTGTAATATTGAATTTGGAGAGAGAATTAGTGGAGGAAATAGTAAATTTGAAAAGTGTTGTGAGTGTAATAGTGAATTAGGAGAGAGAATGAGCGGAGGAAATAGTAAAGATTCTTTGCCAAAAAAGAAAATGTGAAGCTTTTAACGGGACACCGATTTTGGCAAAAATTCAAGCTTGGGCCGGGACGGAGGGAGTATTTATTACCACTTTGCATTCTTGTGCGAATTTTGTCCAAGTGGGCACTTCAATTAACCATGAATCCCAATTTTCCCCTAGCACTAAATAACGTTACGAATTTAACGAAAAATAGTTATTTACATGTCACATAAGGGACATTTTGGTCATTTTTCTTGAAATGAGAAGGACATGAATGACATATTACATATCATTCTGATGGGGTCTTACTAATTATCGTTCACTTCAGCTAGGGTCATATTGAAACGATACATGCATATATCATGTCAAATAGGTTAGCATTTTTCTTTTTGGGATAGTGATTAAGATCATATAATTTGTATGTACTCAATTTTAAATTAGAATGACTTAATAAATACTTCTTCCCATTTGTTAGAAATAATTTTAAATAATTTAATTTTTGGGAGAATGAGAATCTCTCATCAATTTTAAAAAAGTACCGTAATACCCTATATAAGTTCATTCTCATGTTGTATTAGTCAAATACATAACGGTGTATAATATTGTATAGTTGAATATAATACTGCAAGAATGGTGGTAGGCAGCAACTGATTTTCGACAGATGACGGCCGGCGACGATAATACTACAAGAATGGTGGCAGGCAGCAACTGATTTTCGACAGATGACGGCCGGCGACGATGGCTGACGGCAGTATTGATGAATCTTTATCATATTTTTTAATTACTACATAATGCATGCAGTATAATACAATATATTATTGCATAAAAACTTGTGAGACATTTAATTTATTGAGGAAATTGAGGGAAACTGATTCGTCCCACAAGGAATTTATGGATCAAGTTCCCTTAATTATTTTAACAAAAATCTTAGAATTAATATCATTAGTATTTATAATGGTGTGAACATTATTTTGAAAAAAAGAAATTTTTATCTTTTAATTCATCAAAATTAAGATAAAATTACATTTATAAAAGTATTGTAAATGAGAGGAAAAGTTGGAGACATAATCCCGAAAAGTAAGGTTCTCCTTAAGCAATTTAACCGCGTAAATTAAAGTGATTTATTATCTACTTTAGTGATATTTGACAACAAGTCAAACTTTTTATAATACTAGTACATGCCCGTGTCCAAGGACACGATTTTTTTTTTAATTTTTTTTTAATTTAAAAAAAAAAAATTTAAGGGCAAAATGGGAAAGGGACAAATGTATGAGGGCAAAATGGAAAAAAATCCATTTGAAACTATTCATTCAACTGTTCACCCATTCTCTCATTTATACTATAGATAACCGAGCACAAATTATTAACAAATGTACACATGAATTAGGTTAAGACATATTGTGTACCATAGGTGATCTAACGGTTATACATCAATAATGATGTCATGATGACGTCAGCCATAATAACTTATAATTGGATCATATGTGGTACATAATGTGATACACAAAAGTGATACAAATTGTTCCCGATCATATACCAAAGAGAATTGTTATTCACACCCAAATGTTACCGAATGCCCCCGAATGACAATTATTACAAAATTGTCATCAATTCAAATGACCATATTAACCCTTAAAAAAATATTATGCCTAAACGAGGGGTTTCATATTATTATTTTTTGGTATTCTTCCGTTCTTAAGCTGCGTGGGTGAGAATGTTGTTAGAATGTTACTTCTTCCTCCTCTTATTGTTTTCCAGCCAAGTTGGAGTATGAGTTTCCTTCATACAACAACGACACCATCATCCAATACTTCACACCATGCTGCTTCTTCAACCCAAATTCCTCTGCCATAACGACAAATTTCGTGACATCAACGTTGAATTTTCTGGGCAACTCATAAATGTACATCCTGAGCGGGGAAGAGGACGAAGATCAAGTGGTGTACAAGGACGGTGTAACGCCCCCAATCGCAATAACGACAATTTCAAATAAAAGAGACGTTACTCACAAGACTAATCCATAATAATCTTCAAATATCTCAACATTCAAAACCAACTTCTAAAATTCGATAATAATCAAATCCAATTGCCACCTAAAAGTTCGGGGCATTTATTACAACTCCAAATAGTGCTAACTAGGTAAAATAAATTGAACTACTAGTTTTATTCTAAGCTTTTCCCGGTGACACTCCAACTGGTAGCCTCCTTCCTACTTGTTACCTGGAAGGAAAAGAATTAAAGAAGGAAAATAATTAAAGAAGTAAAAATGAACAGTCATCATAAACGAAATGGACTATTAAAGCCAAACAATATTTCAAATATAAAATAAGAACAATGACACAATCAATGTTCGATATACAATGTTACCAATATAATCACATAGATGTCACTATTATTCAAGTGTCCCAACAAGGGGATTCAATATGTCAATATTTCAATGTTTGATATATCCGAATAACCTAACCACAATTCTTAGTGGTGTAAATGTCAATAATAAGGCGACATAGGCCTGTCATGATTTACCCCTCATGACTATTACTGAGTGTCAATAATGTCATTTATACCCATGACCGGGTGTCGATTATGTCATTTATACCCATGACGAGGTGTCAATATAATTATTATTAAATAAATTACTGCAAGATGTGACCCAATTGATCAATAACTATATGTCAATAAGTTTCGGATTAAATTCAAGGACGTAAGCACATGAATAAGGGTCAATAATTCACCGGCCATAGCGGTATAATATATTTACTCGATGGATAGGAGGATCAAAAGAAGTCATCATATTCAAAAAGAACTAAGGAAACGTATTCCCTTACCTTAGCTTAATCACGCCAACAATACTGTTTTTGCGAATGAACGTACGCACCTAACGTCGCTTCCCAAAATCTATCGATAAGAGATATCATAACCAACAATATCAAGAAGATAATCTTGATATAAACCAAACACCAAAACAGCCCCAACAAGAATACCAGAAACTGCAGCAGATTCGGACTAGAAAATCACCTATATTTAGACCTGGAAAGCCTGATCGGCCACGATAGGATTGAAGCTCTGTCTCTTATGGAAACACAGGCGAAAAAATCACTCAAATCGGACCATAAACAAAACAGGAATCGCGATTTGAAAACTGCTGCGCTGAAGCTATATGGCATACGAGAATTCTGTTTTTCTCTCTGTCGGCTGCTATGGTTTAGGTTAAGGGATAATATTTATATAGGGGTGATTAGGGTTGACTTACCTAAATAAACAATAGCCCAAAATCTTTATTTCTCTGGCCCACAATTAAATACATCATTAACCCAAAAATATTTACTGCAGCCCATTAATTAATTAACAATTATTATTATTATTATTTTTTCATAATAATATACCAAAAACACCCCCATATATTACAGACGGATTGGAAGAACAATCATTGGGCTGCTGACAGTGAGTGAAAAACGAAAATGGGATCTGAAATCGACAGTTTCAATCAAAATCGAGTAGGTGATTATGATTACAATGAAAAATCCAACCAGAGAGATGATTGTTTTACCAAAAAATTTCATTAAATTTCTTGGGTTCGTAAATCTTAGGGTTGGCAATGAAGCTGTCGGCGTTCGGTTGGTAGTGCCCAAACAATGTCACCTTGTTTGGTAATTGTTGACTGGACAAAATTATGTTGTTCGGCCAAGAGTGACCAAACAATGAGTAATGTTTCGGCCACTAATGACTGAACATGATAATATTGTTTGATCGGCTTTGACCGAACAAACAATAAGCCCTCGAATTTCCATAGCCAATAGCTATCATTTCTTTGCATAGTTCACATATGTCTCTTCTTATGTACATTGTATATAATAAGCCAATATTACAAAGGCCAAACTTATGTTGAGTTTTACAAAGTCCCAAACTTCTGCTTTGTAAAGTCTCTTTATTCTCTTCGTCTCTTTTATGAAGAAAGGATTGACAGGAGAATATGAAGAGTTTACCGTATAAGATGGAGTTGACCGGAGAAGATAAAGATTGAGTGTGTGGGTTTGTTAATTTAGGTAGGTGATTGTTTATGAGTTTTTAAGGGTAAAATAGGAATAGTGGTGGTGTGTCTAGTGTTGAATGTTTAATTCTTGAGGTAAACCTAATAACGTGGCGATATTCAGTAATGTTGTGACTAGCAATTCTCTATACCAAATTATGGATAAGGATGGGCATGGGAGCCCAATAGTTAAGCAAATTTCAAGCTAGTACCTTTAAGCATTCATCATGGCCCAAATATAGTTTTACACTCATAAGACTAGACTGAGGCTTTGTGAGCCCAAATTATAAAGTGTGAAGGATGGTGTCACTCACGTGTGTCACGAGCCCTCTCTTACCTTTGGGACTTAGCTTATGCACACCCAACTGTTGTTCATGACATGACAGCAAAATGGGTAATTAAAATTAATATTTTTTTTTTACAATTAGATTTACAAAATGATATATAATAATCGTGTGATGGTGCTTTTAATTTCAATTAGAGTGTGACAGATCTATAATCAATGCAACCAATAAAAAATCACCATCTTATTATCTGTTTTTTTGCAAAATTCTCTTTTACCCTGTTGTCATAGAAAAGTCAATCCTACTTTGATTTTCATGATCAACTTAATCTAACTTTTACCATAATTTAATAAAAACCTAATTATCCCATTAAATTTTAAAAATTGTTATTAATTCACCGTTGTTAATACTATCAATACCAATTTTTGTAATTTTATAAGGATAACTAGTTTCCTTCGTAAAATTATAATATAAAATTTTTGAGAAAGTATAATTATAACATGTAAATAACTTGCTAATATAATATGTAACTCAAGTATGGTTATTTTTCAAACATTTTCAATCGCTTGAATCTCATCCGTTGATATTAGAATAACACCGAATCCATGGTTTGACCTCCTCATGGAGAGAGTAGGAAGATGTTTGGATAGCCAATTTAGACTTTGTTGTCAAAGTTGCTAATTTCAATTTCGCAAAATTTAATATAATTCAAAGCTTGAAAGAACATTCCACCTAACATTTCGTTAAAGGTACGCAATATTTATACTCAACTAGTACTAACCTCGTGCCCACGACGCCTACCCACTCGCGGTTTTACTAAATTCATTTTTTTCTTCTTTAATTGAAATCGTCGTATTGGTAAAAAAAATATCATATCCCAAAAAAATAATTTAAACTAAGTTTTTATTTATTATTATAACAAAAAGTAAAATAAAATAAAATCATGAACAATAAATAATAAAAAATAAAATCCAAACTCTATTGCTATTAATGGTTATGAGATCGATAAGTAAATAATAATTAAAAAAACAAATTAATAAAAAAATCATGGAGTATGTTAGAGATATTATCCCACATCGGAAATTGACGAACCTTGCCTTTAATATACAAAGATCCAGGGTCACTCCCCTTAACACCGATTGATTTTAAGGTGGAATCTCAGACTTTAAGATAGTAAATAAAAGGGTGTGTTGGGGGAAGTTAAAAGATAGGTTTAAGAAAAGGTGGGGAGTTATAAAACTGGAAGTGGGAATGTGCAATATTTGGGTTAATTCAGGCCGTCAAATTAATTTTTTAATTCAATCTCAGCCGCTTTTTATCTCATCGATTACTAACGGTTAAACCCGATGTGTATTGCATTATAGATTATTCCTCCATCTCACAATAAAATAAATGTCAATTTTTTTTTTTGTGTTTTTTTTTTAAATTAACATTTATTTTGGACAAAACAAAATAGTATTCTGTGTGGAGGACAATAGAAGAGGTCCAGAGCTCAAAAAAGCAACTTCTGAAAGAAAAATAAAAATAAAATTCAAAGGATGATAAAGCTGAGGACTGTCCAAACAAAGGTGATGTCAAAATAATGGATTAGAGATGCGAAATGCCTGAAATGACATTCTGACAACTCTCCATCATCCATGACAGCAGCACCTGCCCTGGATCGCAAAACAACAGACAAAATGAGAAAAAAAAAAGATCAAAGCTAGGGTTGTTTTTTGGGTTGCTGTAGAAATTACACCAGATATTTCTGACAACTCTCCATCATCCATATCAAAATCAACTACCCACGTCTTAGCACTTTTGTTTCTACAGGTTTTTAGTTAAATCGTGACCAAATGGAAGCTTGGCAAAAATAAAGGACCAAGGGCAAGAAAAGATAGCTTCAAAATGGGCATTCAGCCCAAAACCATGTTGGAGCGGCCGTGCATTGTATTCTGGAGCGGCCGTGCACCTGCCAGGCCAAAATGGCCCCAAATCAGCAAAGTGGCTGGCCACACCAGGCATAGTGGTTGTGTAGAGTTTCGTGGAGCGGCCGTGCAAGAGGGCCAGTTCAAAATCAAATATGGCGCCAAGGCTGGAGCGGCCGTGCAAGATCATAGTGCACGGCCGTGCATTCTGTACCAGTTCATGGAAAGGTGCCTCTTGAAGACATCTTTTTGAAGGAACACAACTCTAGCCTAGGATGCCTATTTAAAAGCCACTTGTATCAGTCAAAAGATATCAGATTTGACATAAGAATACCTGAGATTACATAGCAAAACTCTAGCAATAATTACATCATAGATTTCTCGAGGATCAAACTTATGTTCTTGGAATTGTACTTTGAAGTATCAAAAGCAATAAAAGATCTAAGTTATTCACATCCTTTTCTCTCTTTCAATCATAAGTTCTTTTATCTCTATCTTTATTTTATGTATTTATGTTTATATTAAGAATGGCTAGTGAGTAATCCCCCATATTCTTGGGGTTGAAAACTCAAAATGTCTTTTATTCATATTCTTTTATAAAAGTCTTGTCAATTCTCTTCATCTAAACAATTTCTTTATATCAATCTCAAAATGACTTACATTTTGAAGACGTCCAACTTGTATGATTCAGCCAATCGAGAGAAGTACCTAGCGGAGAATCTCGATTGACGGAACCATATAAAGGAACTAGGTTTCATTGATCACGAGAGTAGTTCAATGGCCTAGGGATGTTCCTTGAATGGAAAGTGCGTTGATTTGTGAACTTTAATGGATCCTTGCTAATTATGGTCATTTAGAGATAAACCGGAATGCTAGTTCGTGACAGACGGGAATATCATAAACGGAAATCTCAAAGAGATAAGGCACAACACTACTGACGTTGTACTCAGGCAGAGGTTCGGCGTGCCTCGGAATTGTCGGTTGTACTCGGGCAGAGATTCGGCGTGCCTCGGGAGTGTTGGTTGTACTCGAACAGAGCTCTGGCTTGCTTCGGGATGGACCGGGATTGTCCGGCATGGCTTCGGGATGGACCGGGATGGACCGGGATGCCTCGGGATGGACCGGAATGCCTCGGGATGGACCGGCAAGGCTTCGGGATGCCTCGGGAGTGCCTCGGGGCAGCTTGGGAGTATCTCGGAAGCGCTCGACAGGGCTTCGGAGCACCTCGAGGGGGCTCAGAAGGCCCTGGAGGGAATCGAAAGGGACTGGGAGTGCCTCGAGAGAAGACTTAGAGGGGAGCCTGAAGGATGGGGGGAGAGAGGAGAGAAGGGAGGTATGAGAAAAATGAGAGGGGGGTCCTCTATTTATAGGGTTGGAAAAAATTGCAAAGTGGTCAGCACGAACCATTTTGCAAAATCAAAGTTTGGTTTTCCTGAATTTAAGGGAATATTGTGGACTTTAAGGGGATTTTGCAATTATGCTGTCTGGGGTGCAAAATGGTCCGTGCAGACCATTATGTAGGCCAGATATTTTGCAAAATTTCTAAAAAGTCATTTTGCAATTATGCTGTCCGGGGTGTTTTTCGTGTACTTGGAAGGGAGCGATCCAGATTGGGTACTTACACAGGTGGGTAATACTAAAATTACTCTTTATTCAAATTAATTTTAAAGCTAGTAGAAATTTAATTATCCTATTAATACAACAAATAAAGTCCCCTCTCTCGAACAAACAAATTAAATTTGAATTGTACAAATGCAATAAGTCTTCAAAGCCTCTCTAATCTAATCACCTGACTGACTAGCACTTGTCTCAATAATTATACTGTACTATTCTACCCACGTCTTAGCACTTGTCAAAATAATGGATTAGATACGGACTGCCGTGACAGCCCTGGATTGCAAAACAACAGACAAAATGAGAAACAAAAGATCAAAGCATACACAAAAGCAACAAAAATAACTTGGATTAAGGCATAAGCTACATAGAAACAACTTCTTGTTTATAAAAGATGAAACAAACACAACAAAAGAGACAAGTTAAGGGCATAAGCAACAAAAGTAACTCAAACTCACACTGATTTTTATCTTGGTCCTGATAATATTGATGCCACCGGTAAACTCGAGTCGCTTGAAGATTTTGAATTGGCAAGAAACCGAGCATCATGAGTTTCTTGCCTAGTCAAGTTTAATTGATCTTCAACACATTCCAGATCAATTAAACCCTCTAAAACCTTCAAAACTGTTGACATGTGTGGCCTTCTATTATGAGTTTGTAAACATCTTACAGCAACATTTATCATCTTCACAGCTTCCTCTTTGTGGGATTGCATATTCTCATCAAGTATATCATGAAACTCATCTTTTTCTGCCTTCTCCTTCACCAAATTTATTAGAGGACCGAAACTTGACGAGTTCTTTCTTCCCAAAACGATTTCTAGAACAACAATGCCGAAGCTGAAGACATCTGCTTTCACTGAAATATGTGTGCCATGAAACAGTTCAGGGGCAACATACCCCGGAGTTCCCTTCAACACTGTTAACACTTGGCTTTGATCTCTGTCTATCAGTTTAGCTAACCCGAAATCAGAAATCTTGACATTGAAATCCTCATCAAGAAGTATGTTTTGGGGTTTAATGTCGAAATGAATGATATTTGGGTTGCAATGGATGTGAAGATACTCAAGACCCTTTGCTAAGCCAACAATGATTGTTCTTCTTATCTCCCAACTTAGGGTTTGTGCCGGTTCTTGATTGAAGATCCATTTATCTAAAGACCCTTTGCTCATATGCTCATACACAAGAAGCCGGTTCGATTTCTCAGCACAATATCCAACCAGTTTCACCAAATTAAAGTGATGAATGCTGCCTATGGTATTGACCTCTGCCAAAAACTCTTTCCTTCCTTGGCCAATTGAATCTAGATGTTTTACTGCAACTTTGGTGCCATCACTTAATTCTCCTTTAAAAACAGAACCAAACCCTCCTTGACCAAGCTTCACTTGAAAATCTTCGGTGGCAGATTTCAACTCAAGGAAAGAGAACCTTTTTAGTGCACCCATTACCTCATCATCTCCGTCTTCTTCTTCAGACTTCGAATTTTTCATGATTTTATATGAATAATAGCCACAAACAAAAAGGATCAATAGTCCAACAGAAAGAGAGGGTGCTAACACATGAACCAGAGGGAACTTTTTCCTTTCAGGAGTAACTTGAACCTTGATGAATGCATAAAAATTCCCACTTATGTCGGTCTTAAAAGAATAGAGATTTGACTGTAATGAACACTGACCAGATGACATGCTTTCAGTGGTGCGAAACAAGGCAGCTTTGCAGGTACAATTGTTCAAGCATGCTGTTTTACAACTCTCCACATCCATTCTCGAATTTGAGTACTCAAAATCAAAGTATCTAACATTCCTATGCTCCAAAAAGGTCTGGATCGAAGATTCGCATGTCAAAGGGTTGACTTCCGTGCATCCTAGTGTGGGTTGTAGATCTTGTGTCAATGTGAAATAAGTGGCATTTCCACCAGGACAGCTGCACTCGCCATTTGAGCAGATGCCATAGTTTCCACACACACTCGGGTAATCACATTCTCTGAAATCGTTATAACGGAGAATATCACCAGATAACACAACATAAAAACTAACTGAACTAACTTTGTCTAACCGATAAACATTCAGATGTCCATTTGGCTCGAGCACGATGTATCGAAAACCATCCACCGCAGAGTTTCGGATGTCGAATCGCACATAGTTCGAGAAGGCTTCAATGCTGCCTGAGTTCCCCAAAGCTGCATCGTATAAAAAAAATGGTCTTGAACGGTACATTTTGGGGGGTCCAGAACCAATGAAAGCATCGATGCTAACGTTATTGACGGATATAGAGTACTGCCCTGAACCCACATTGTTCGAGGAATTTCGAGCAACAAGGCCTTTACCAAAATGTATGTTTTGGCCCGGGAGCCAAGTATCAGTAGGGTAATCGAAAGACTGCCATATAACTCTATCTTTATCATCAAGAAGCATCAAATTGCCTCCATCACTGAAATTCAAGCGACTAACTGAGAGACCTGACGTGTTGGTAGACCAAACAAGACTACCATCTACATCATGCAATTGCAAATCCCCTGCAGCCGTGAAATTCAGCTTGGCATTTTCTTGAACGGGTCTATCTCTGTTTGCAAGCCACACGACAACTGGGGATATCATAGAGAAATCTTCATCAGATATAGGCAGGAGTAATGTAACAAGATAGAAAAGTTGCATATTACTAGTGGTCCTATTTGAGAAGAACCCAAAACAGAAAGCGGGTTTGCTTGTCCCTTGTGTAGACCATTCTTCCTCCCTCACAAAAAGGATTGGTCTTACAGGGGAACCATCAGCCAGAGTCCAAGCAGCTGGGCTGGTTTTCCATGAAGCAGAGAGATTAACTGAGGTTACTAATGGTTCATCAATAAGAGCATATGAGGTGGAGAGGTCAATCATGGTGGGCTCGGTGGTGAGGGGAACAATGAAAGGAGTAAAAGGGAAAATGAGGTCGGTGGAGGAGATCTCATTGGCGTGCAATACAGTTTTGGGGTCGGAAACACCAAAGGCTGAAGCGATGGAAGAAAAGTTGTCTCCCGAAGTGATGAGGTAGGTGAGAAGGTACCTGATGCCGTTAGCGGTCTGGTTGGGAGTGGGACAAGCGCATCGGAGAGGGATGGAGATGTTCGTACCCATATTGATCAACCCGCTGAAGTTATAAGGATTGTAGTTGGTGATAGCCTGGCAAGTGGTGAGGCCCTGGTAGGTGTTGTTGGCAATGGAGAACTGGAGTTCATAAGGGTTGCTGAAGATGTAAGAAGCGTTGTGCTGATAAAAGAGCTGTTGTTGTGGTGGAGAAGAGGAGGGAAGGGGATAAGAGCAGGAACACTTAGAGATGGGGATGATGAGGAGGGTGTTAGAGCGGATGACGGAATTGATGGTGGAGATGTTGTTGATGCGGGTGATGGCGATGGGATCAGAGTTGAGGAGGGAAGCGATGGAGGAAGGGGTGTTGTAAAAGGGATATTGAGATCGGAAGGTAAGGTAGGAGGAGCATGAACTAGAAGCATTGTTATTGTTGCAGAGGTAGCCGATGGCATTGGCAGTGGTGTCGTTTCGATCGCAGTTGAGCTGTGTGCCGTGGACATAAGTCTGTTGTCCATTAATGCAGAAACAGAATTGAAGTAGCACTAGTACTATTAGAGTTGATGATGGAGGGAGAGGGAGGAGCTTTTTCATATTGAGCTTGTAGTGAAGTTGAAGATACGTAAATGAAGAAAAACGAAGTTGTTTAATAGAAACCGGTCTTAATTGTCATCTTTATTTCTTTCTTTCTTTTGGTTGGACACTTAGCTGAATTGAACGGTATAAATCGAGGTACGAAAGTGGATTCGTGGTCGGGCAAGACCTAATGGATTGAGCCCAAAATATAATCCATACAAGTCTCAATTACGACAAAGGAAGTGGGTTTTCCCATAAATACAAACCATTGTTGGGATGTGGAGTCAAAACCATGGATAAAGGAATTTGAACCGCGGTCGGAGGAGTTGGTGAGATCAAGGAGGATTCTTCTGCAGCAGATTTGTTTCCTATTTTGATTAGATCTCCTCTTGCATTGGTGATTCCTTTTGGTAGTAATATTTGGAAGGACTTGTGAAGAAAGAAGATTACTTTCTTGAGTAGGAATCCTTTTATTACTAGGATTTGATTTATTGTTCCCTATATATACATGTGATAGCCTAGAGACAAATTGTAACATCTGAAAATATTAGAGAGAATATTTTGGCTTGGTAGCGCCCCCGGACGTAGTTGTTGTTGCAACGAACCGGGTTAACAATTCTTGTGTGTTCCTTTGTGTGTGATTTACTTTTCGTGTGTGTTGCTCTTATTTTTTCTTCCTAGCTCGGTCCGTTTTCCGCTGCGTGGGCGTGATTTTCACAACAACCATAATTCACATTATTTGGATAATACATATTTTGACTCTAAACTCTTATCAATTGATTTCTCTCTATCTATAAAGACAAATACTAACTCTCACGCCGGATGACCTTCGCCGGTGAAGTCTTAACTTAGTTTACGTGTTTGTTCGTATTTGGACTAATCCGAACTTTTTTGACATCATCAGACACCTATTTATTTTTTGCGATAAGGGACACCTATTTTTATTTTATTTTTTTGATAAGGGACACCTATTTCCGGATCCGGAATCTCTATTTCAAAACAGTGTTTGTGACACGTACGGGTAAGAGCTCGACGAGATGTGTGAGCAAAATTGATTTGCTTTTGATAGTGCTAGGCGGTACCACAAAGCTGTGTGATTAGAGATTGTAATCGGTTGATTTAAAGAAAATAATAATATTCTCTCTCTCTACCCGTAGACCTGTAGCCAAGTTGATGAACCACATATATTATTGTGTTGTGTGATTGTTGCTTGTTTTCTATTTTATACATAAACTATGTTCTAACAAAAAGTATAACAGTCCGACTCTTTTAGAGCGGACTTTTAGAGTCAAATAAATGTAAATGTTAATATATCAATTGGCTAAATTGAAGTTTTGAAAGTAACATTGTAAATTGAAGTAAGCTTTACAAACCAAATTACAAATAACCTAGGCTAGGGATTGAAAGGTTCAATTAAAGAAAATTTAACAAAACACCTAATATATGTAGTCATTCCCTCTCCAATTAAGGTTTTACAAATTACAATGGTAAAAATACATTATTTTTTTCTAAAGATAGTTTTTTTTTAAAAAACAATTAATTTATGAAAATTTATCATCTCAATAATATTCTAAACATTGTTGATGCACCTAAGAACGTTATCACATAAATCATTAGATTAAGTGATCATTATTCTCTTCGTCCCAAAATAATATCAATAAGATATAGATAATTTTTTATTTTTATTTTTTAATTTTTCTTTCCTTTTTTTTTTTCAATTCAATAAGTTACAAAACCACCCAAATAATTGCAAGTTCAAACCGGTCAAAATGACAAGAACCTTGAAGCTCATAAATTAATAGCTACATAACATGTCTTCTTCAATGGACCACCAATAATATTGGGCCGAAATTATTGGTTCTTTGTGGGCTCAATTGCATTAATTAGTGGTTCTTTGTGGGTTCAATTGCATTAATTAACTGCAATAATTCTACTAGTTCAAATAAATTCTTTCATCAAATTGCAATTGCAATTAATTCATCCATTTTAGTCGGACCCCCGAGACTTTTCTTACAAACTTTTTCTCTCCACTTGAGCGGCTTTAAGGTCATCAATGTTACCTTTTCCTCTTCTTGCGCGGTAGAGACTGATTTAATAAAATATGAGTCTCATTCTATTCAATAGAAGAACATCTTGTCCGTTAGCTAAAAATAAATAAAATGAAATAAGCTGATCGGCAACACTTACTGTAGCTTACGATGCCAAATTCCAATTTAGTCACTTTCATTTTCCATTGCGTTAGGAAGAAGCTATATTAGGGAGTTATCAATTTAAATGAAATTCCGCTCATTTTCACTTTGGGTTTGTGATTTGGACCGTAGTCGTCGGCTGACCCGTATTTAATTTTAACTAAGAAAATGTTTTGGTCAATTTTTAGTGATCTTGTTAATTGAACTTTTGTGGAATGATTTTGGGCACAAATGAAATATAAGAATGTAGAACTTCAAAACGTGACACCAAGATGTAACGAGAAAAATCCTTGATCAATTGATCTCCGACACAAAACATCGGGAGGTTTTAGGAAACCTACCTAAAACCTAAATATTTTTATTGATGCTTGAGTATTGAGTACAAAATGAAAGTATTGTGAGAGTTACAAAAATATTCTGTGTCCTTCACCTATCTCTATCTCTCTTTAAATACTCCAATGAAATAAGCTCACAAAAAAAAAAAAAATGAAATAAGCTGATGGGCAACACTTACTGAAGCTTACGATGCCAAATTCCAATTTAGTCACTTTCATCTTCCATTGCGAGGCTATATTAGGGAGTTATCAATTTAAATGAAATTCCACTCATTTTCACTTTGGGTTTGCGATTTTGATCGTAGTCATCGGCTGACCCGTATTTAATTTTAACTAAGAAAATGTTTTGGTCAATTTTCAGTGATCTTGTAAATTGAACTTTTGTGGAATGATTTTGGACACAAATGAAATATAAAAATGTAGAACTTCAAGACGTGACACCAAGATGTAACGAGGAAACCCCCGAAACCTTCTTTCTTTTCTGACAAAATAAACGGAAAGCCCTTGATCAATTGATATCCGGTACAAAACCTCGCGAGATTTTAGGAAACCTACCTAAAACCTAAATATTTTTATTGATGCTTGAGTATTGAGTACAAAGTGAAAGTATTATGAGAGTTACAAAAATATGCCGTGTCCTTCACCTATCTCTATCTCTATCTCTCTTTAAATACCCCAAGGACGAAGAAAATAACAAGTAACAGAAAAATCCCTACAAATTCGGTGAAGATTGCTAAAAAGGAGCCGTTGCCATGACTTGAGTGGCCGTTGGAAATGTGCTTTGAATAATCTTTGACTGAGTCATCTGACTTGTGTGACATTATGTCCTGAAAAGTAGGATCAAACATACCTGTATCTTCAAGATGTTAATATGTGATAATATGTTCAAGATGCTGAAGATTTATGCTAGCAAAAATGACGGTGCAAACTTGAATGAAAATTCTACCCCAAACAGAAAAACCCGTATTTAAAATGTGATTACGAGTTCTATGAACCGAATTTTACGGGTCTTTGTTAACTATTGCTTTATTTATGGAGAGAACCTTATTTTTATTGGTGGATAACTAAAAGCAATTGGTAATGAGTTCAGGTTACCAAGTTAATGATTTTGATTATCTCCTTTGTAATAATGTATATCTCATTTATAATGATGTTCAGTTGCCCCCTTTGTATTTTCAAAAATTATTGTTTTAGTACTTGAAAATTAAAAGTATTTTATTTTGTAGCTTTGAAATTAAAATTTTGCCTCCCACACCAAGAAAAATAACACTAATTTAAAAATTTATCTCACTTTAAATTAATTGTAGATATATTTATAGTATTTTATATTCGAAATAATTTTTCCCCAGTTTAATTTTGTTTTGACTAAAAAGTTAATCAAATAAATTGTTCTCATGCAAATTTATATTTTTAGTGTTTTGGGCACTTTTAGTACATTATTATAAACAACTAGTGCTACACACGGATAAAAAACTATTTCAAAAAAACATGAAAATAATAGGAGAAGTTGCTCACTATAGAGCACATTACACATCTATCCCTTTTAATTTTTTCCCTTTTTCTTTATACCAAGTCCCTATCTTACAAATGTGAAATGACAAAATCGACCAAGTTTCCAATTCCAAAATTGGATGTGAGCGGGAAACAAAAATGAAAAGCTTTTTTGAGAAATTAAGGAGCTATGAAAAGTCTTAGTTAAGGAGTCATTTGGCAGTGATTAAGCGCCCTAGACGTGCTCTATGGAGAGCAACTTCTCCTAATATTTCTAACTTTCTTTGAAACAATTTTTTATCCGTGCGTTTAATGCACGGGTGTAGCACTATTTTAATCTTAACGTTCCTTTCATTTTGATTGTTTCAAAATGCTGAAAATGAATGGGGTCAGTTGACCCCCTAGCCACAGTGTGGCTCTATCCCTGGTTTTTGTACATAGTGAAATGTTGGAGCTGTTGGACAATTGCTAGGCTTCTCAAGAACTTAACGAAAAAACTTGACAGAAAATGTAACGGAGATTGAAAAACAAAGAGACAAGTCGAGTCTTGTATTTAATACAATCTCCGTAAGAAATTATTGCCTCGCACAGGTGCTTACGGTTTATATGGCAATCTTCTAGTAAGATAAAACGACTTACAAGTAAATGATAGGAGCACTCCAAATCAATTACTCTAACGAACAACACTTTGTTTTGAACTTTGGACTTTGAAGGATTGAATGCAACAATATGCAATGATTTGGGTATGTTAATATATCTTACTAGAGGGTAGGAAGGTTAGAAATACAGTATGAGTGAATTGAAATTCGGAGGGGGAAGTATTTAAAGAGATTCAAGAGGTTTTGTGGCTTTTCGCATGAAAGGGTGCAACCATTGATTGAAACAGCACCAGGGCACGACTCGTGCCCCTTGGCACGAGTCGTGACCACGACTCGTTCCAATGCTTTCCACTCGTTCTGATCAGTTTTGAGCCAAGTCCATTAAGGTCCATTCGTGCTCACGACTCGTGCTCAGAGTCCCCACTCGTTCTGATCACCAGATTGCACAATTTCATCATCCAAAAACACAGTTTGAATCCAATTTGAACCAAATGATCAAATTGACCTTTTAACTAACTTCTTGTTAAGTTACAAAAGACTTTATCATTAATTCTCATTCACCCTAAATGGTTTTGAGACATTCAATGAGTTTAGTAATCTACAACAAATGTAGAATACAATTTGTAACTAGTTTCGTTAACATTTAACGAACTTCCGTTAGAAACTAGATCAACGTTAAGTTAAACTTAACTTTCCGTTATCCATTTCCAACAATCCTCCACATGAATGACAATTAATGCATGTATGCAATTTCGTCCAAAGTTCCAGCGAACTATTATTACATCGGGATAGATAGCTTGTGGCCTTGAATCTTCCCTAGTGAAATATTATCGGATATACTAGCCATTTGGTAACGAGTCGCTTTGAACCAGTGACTGTCGGATGTATACCAAGACAATAATACTCACATAATAACAGTTCTAACAATTGTTGTTCTCACGTTTTGTCCATTTTGGCCCTGGACCGTATCTCATTCATAAGCGTTCATTTAGAGGCGGCCTGATTACCTCTCACTTATATAGGTGATTCTCACTATAAGGAGTATCATGCACTACTCCACCCGTAGGTATAGAAATCATTAAAAGTTTTCTCAACTTATCCTTACTACTGCTGCATGTGCTTGTACTTGGATGTTCTGGGAATGAGTATTCAACATCTCCAGGTTAATAAACCGAGTTATTGTTTCCAAGTAACTCTACTAGAACTTATAACTTGGTTGTCTCATTGAACCAAGGGCCTGGGATCTCCATTTCTCAAGGTTGAGTGTCCGCTATAAGTTCTTTTGTTGTGGGTTTTAAACCCATTCCCCTTAACAGTTTATACAGTTGATCTCGATTTATACCTTTGGTAAATGGATCCGCTAGGTTATCACATGATTTCACATAATCAATAGTGATAACGCCATTCTTGATCAACTGTCTAATGGTATTGTGTCTACGACGAATATGTTTAGACTTATCATTGTACATACTATTCTGTGCCCTTTCAATTGCTGATTGACTATCACAATGGATTAGTACAAACAGTAATGTGCTTGCTCCAACAAGGAATATCCTCCAGAAGTTCTTAAGCTATTCTCGCTTCTTCCCGCCTTTATCCAAAGCTATAAACTCAGATTCCATCGTGGATCTGGCAATACATGTTTGTTTGGAGAATTTCCATGACACCGCTCCTCCACCTATTGTGAATACATATCCATTCGTGGACTTGGAGTCTTTCGTGTCTGATATCCAATTAGCATCACAGTATCCTTCTAATATTGTTGGATATCTCTTATAAAGTATTTCATGCTTTAATGTATACTTTAAATATCTTAGTACTCTCATTAGTGCTTTCCAATGATCGTACTAGGATTGCTTGTGAACCTACTTAGTTTGCTTATCGAATATGCAATGTCCGGACGAGTACAATTCGTTAAGTACATCGATCGCCAATTATTCTTGCATATTCCAGTTGAGAAACCGGTTCCCCTTGTTCTTGGCTAAATGTAGAGCCAAGTCTACAGTGTCTTTGAGGGTTATCAAAGACATTGAATTTCCGAAGAACATTCTCTAGGTAATGGGATTGTGAAAGAACTAATCCTTCAGATGTTCTAGAGATCTTTATCCCTAATATTACATCAGCTAACCCCATGTCTTTCATGTCAAAGTTCTTCTTTAACATGCCTTTGGTATTCATGATCAAATCATGATTACTTCCCATTATGAGCATGTCGTCTACATAAAGACAAACGATAACGAATGATTCAGATGTTCCTTTAATGTAGACACATTTGTCACATTCATTAATCTTGAATCCATTCGATAACATGGTTCTATCGAACTTCTCATGCCATTGTTTAGGTGCTTGTTTTAGTTCATACAAGGACTTTACGAGTTTACACACCTTCCTTTCTTTACCAGGAGCTACAAACCCTTCGGGTTGTTCCATGTAAATTTCTTCATCAAGTTCTCCATTTAGGAAAGCAGTCTTCACATCCATTTGGTGTATCTCAAGATTATGCACTGCTGCAATAGCTATGAGAACACGAATAGATGTGATCCTTGTGACAGGGGAGTATGTATCAAAGAAATCATATCCTTCTTTCTGTCTAAAGCCTTTGGCAACTAGCCTAGCTTTGTACTTATCGATTGATCCATCCGCCTTATACTTCCTTTTAAGGATCCATTTACAACCTAATGATTTGCAACCTGGAGAGAGATCAACCAATTCCCAAGTATTGTTGAGCATTATGGATTCAATTTCGTTGTTAATAGCTTCTTTCCAGAACGAACTATCCGGACCGGATAAAGCTTCTTTAACAGTTGCTGGTTCATTTTCTAACATGTAAGATATAAAATCAGGACCAAAAGACTTTTCCACTCTTGTCCTTTTGCTACGTCTCGGTTCTTCATCTTCTATTTGAGAAGGACCGGTTGTAGACTCATATGTTCTCTTACTAGAACCTACATCTTTCCTATCCTTAACCGGAAAAATGTTTTCAAAGAATACCGCATTCCTTGATTCTATAGTAGTTCCTACATGCATATCAGGAATGTCTGATTTGTGCACTATAAACCGATAGGCACTACTATTATTGGCATATCCAATAAAAACACAGTCAATGGTCTTTGGACCAATCTTGACTTGTTTAGGCTTAGGTACTTCAACCTTGGCCAAACACCCCCACACTTTAAGGTATTTAAAACATGGCCTACGATTATGCCATAATTCATAGGGCGTTTTATCAATACCTTTCTTGGGTATTTTATTAAGAACATAATTAGAAGTGAGTATTGCTTCCCCCCACAAGTTGTCGGGTAAGCCTGAACTTATCAAAAGCGTGTTCATCATCTCTTTGAGAGTACGGTTTTTGCGTTCAGCAACACCATTAGATTGAGGGGTATATGGAGCCGTTGTTTGATGAATTATGTCGGATTCCCAACATAGTCCTTCAAACGGTGCTTCATATTCTCCACCTCTATCGCTTCTAATTTTCTTAATCTTTAAGTTAAGTTGATTCTCAACTTCTTATAAGTCTCAAAAGCCCCTAAGGCTTCATCCTTACTTCTTAAGAGATAAACATAGCAGTACTTAGTGCAATCATCTATAAATGTAATGAAGTACTTTTTACCTCCTCGAGTTTGCATAAGTTTTAAATCACATATGTCGGTGTGAATTAACTCGAGAGGAGTTGTGTTTCTTTGTATGGCATTAAATGGCGACTTTGTTATTTTTGCCTCAACACAAACTTTGCACCTATTAGTCGAGTCAGATTTAGTCATATGGATGAAATCTTGTCTCGCTAATTTCTTAATGGTGTCGAGGTTTACATGTCCTAATCTATCATGCCATAAATTAGAACTTTCCGACAAATAAACGTAAGAAACACAATTTTTATTCATCGCACTTTGGTGGATCACAGTCATTACATTCATTTTAAAAAGGCCCTCCTCGAGGTAACCTTTTCCAAGAAACAAACCATTCTTGGTTAGTACAAATTTGTCGGATTCAAATACTAGTCTAAAACCGGCCTTACTAAGCAAAGCGTCGGACACCAAATTTTTACGGATGTCTGGAACATGCAGCACATCCAACAAGGTTACTTCTTTTCCGGAAGTCATCTTTAAAATCACGTTTCCAATGCCTTGAACATTGGAGGTCGCAGAATTTCCCATGTAAAGCTTTCTTCCGGAGATGGGAGTATAGGAGGAGAAACTTTCCTTGTTACCACAAATATGGCGGGTAGCACCGGTATCTATCCACCAAGCTTTAGGATTCTCCTCCAAATTTGCAACGTTGACCTCAAAGATCATTGCCGCAAAGTCTAGGTCCATGTGGTCAACATTATTCGCCTCTTTCTTCGGGAGACGACAATCCCTTGACAAGTGGCCCGGTTTGCCACAATTATAGCAAGACCCTTTGAACTTCTTAGAGCCCTTCTTCTTCCCTTTCTTAGCATTCCCGGCATTTTCGAAATGCTTTCTCTTTGTGCCACTTGTGCTAGCCTCGGCGAGATTGACTTTTGCCTCCATCTTGCCCTTAGCAACTTTGGCCTCATTCATTCTAGTGTTCTCTTCAATTTGAAGACGAACAACAATGTCTTCCAAGGACATCTCTTTGCGTTTATGCTTGAGATAGTTCTTGAAATCCTTCCATGAAGGAGGCAACTTTTCAATGATAGCAGCCACCTTAAATGGATCATTCATGATCATTCCCTCGGCATCTAGCCCATGTAGAATGATTTGGAATTCATCTACTTGAGTTGTTACCGATTTGGAATCGACCATCATAAAGTCAAGATACTTACCGACGCCAAATTTCTTTGACCCGGCATCTTCGATCTTGTACTTCCTTTCCAAGGTGTCCCACAATGCCTTGGCTAACTCGACGGTACTATACACATTGTATAGTGCATCGTCAAGTCCATTTAAGATGTAGTTCTTACAAAGAAAATTACCGTGAGCCCAAGCCTCCTTTGTCATTTGCCTTTGGGGATCGGAATCACCATTTTCCACCGCCGGAGGATCTTCCTTTAAGAAGCGGTGCAAGCTTAAGGTGGTCAAGTAGAAGAGCATCTTCTGTTGCCATCTCTTGAAATCCACACCAGTGAATTTCGCGGGTTTCTCACCATGACCGAGGTGATGAGTTGTAGGAGCGGGAGCAACATGGTTGAATGTAGTATCACCTTGCGAAGGAGGCGTCACATTCCCTTGACTTGATTCGGTGGAATCTTTCTCATTTGCCATCTTGATGATCTTGAAGAAGCGTAAATAACTTCTTACGATTGTTGGACAATTGCTAGGCTTCTCAAGAACTTAACGAAAAAACTTGACAGAAAATGTAACGGAGATTGGAAAACAAAGAGACAAGTCGAGTCTTGTATTTAATACAATCTCCGTAAGAAGTTATTGCCCCGCACAGGTGCTTACGGTTTATATGGCAATCTTCTAGTAAGATAAAACGACTTACAAGTAAATGATAGGAGCACTCCAAATCAATTACTCTAACGAACAACACTTTGTTTTGAACTTTGGACTTTGAAGGATTGAATGCAACAATATGCAATGATTTGGGTATGTTAATCTATCTTACTAGAGGGTAGGAAGGGTAGAAATACAGTATGAGTGAATTGAAATTCGGAGGGGGGAAGTATGTAAAGAGAGTCAAGAGGTTTTGTGGCTTTTCGCATGAAAGGGTGCAACCATTGATTGAAACAGCACCAGGGCACGACTCGTGCCCCTTGGCACGAGTCGTGACCACGACTCGTTCCAATGCTTTCCACTCGTTCTGATCAGTTTTGAGCCAAGTCCATTAAGGTCCATTCATGCTCACGACTCGTGCTCAGAGTCCCCACTCGTTCTGATCACCAGATTGCACAATTTCATCATCCAAAAACACAGTTTGAATCCAATTTGAACCAAATGATCAAATTGACCTTTTAACTAACTTCTTGTTAAGTTACAAAAGACTTTATCATTAATTCTCATTCACCCTAAATGGTTTTGAGACATTCAATGAGTTTAGTAATCTACAACAAATGTAGAATACAATTTGTAACTAGTTTCGTTAACATTTAACGAACTTCCGTTAGAAACTAGATCAACGTTAAGTTAAACTTAACTTTCCGTTATCCATTTCCAACAGGAGCATGGATATTGGCCATGGCTACAAGGTATCATTCAACGAAATAATTTGAGAATTGATAGTTCAGGGGTCGGTTAGCTATTTAGCAGGGATGAATGCAACATCAAACTACAGGAAATGAAAAACAGTCAATAATCTTATGAGTAATCAAAATATAAATGCTCATTTTATAAGCCACACATAATATATGGTGGGGGCCAAATGACTCTTGACTTTCAACATCATCATTTAATAAAATGTCTCTCCCAAAGTTGGGGAAAAGTCAAATACTTTTAATTTCAAAATTGAAATGCGAATCTTATACGCTACATAAGGATCTGGAACCTTGGTTATAGTTCCTTATTTGGCAGTGGAGATTTAGCCACATCAGCTACTTGGCAAGATGATGGACGGCATAAGTTTATATTTTGTGGGCCGCACCGAATACAGTCTCAAGCAAAAACTTATCTATGACCAATTAATCCATCGAGTTCATCATTTCAATCACACGCGTATTTAAACACAATCAGGTCCAAAACAGGGGTTGCGAATTGGACTAGTAAACCAAATAATCACAATTAACACATTCAGCATAGCATATAGAGCAAACAAAATGTACATGAACATCAACAATCACATTAAAATGTTTCTGTAATATGTAATATATTGGGGGTATTTTTGGTATGTTATTATGAAATAGTAAAAAATAAAAAATAAAAATTGTTAAATAAATTAATGGGTTGCAGTAAATATTTATGGGTTAATGATGTATTTAATTGTGGGCCAGAGAAATAAAGATTTTGGGCCTATAGTTTATTTAGGTAAGTCAACCCTAATCACCCCTAGATAAATATTGTCCCTTAACCTAAACCCTAGCAGCCGGCAGTGAAAAAAAAACAGAATTCCCGTATGCCATATAGCTTAAGCGCAGCAGTTTGCAATTCGCGATTACCGTTTCTTTTATGGCTCGATTTAAGTGATTTTTCGCCTGTGTTTCCATAAGAGACATAGCTTCAATCCTATTTGTGTCGATCGGGTTTTACAGGTCTCAATACAGGTGATTTTCTGGTCCGAATCTGCTGCAATTTTTGGTATTCTTGTTGGGGCTGTTTTGGTGTTTGATTTATATCAAGATTATTTTCTAGATATTGTTGGTAACGATATCTCTTATTGGTACATTTTGGGAAGTGGCATTAGGTGCGTCCATTCATTCGCGAAAACAGTATTGTCGGCGTGATTAAGCTAAGGCAAGGGAATACGTTTTCTTAAATCTTTTTTAATATGATGACTTCTTTTGATCCTCCTATCCATCGAGTAAATATATTGTACCGCTATGGCCGGTGAATTATTGACCCTCATTCATGTGCTTACGTCCTTGAATTTAATCTGAAACTTATTGACATTTAGTTATTGGTCAATTGAGTCACATCTTGCAGTAATTTATTTAATGATCACTATATTGACACCTTGTCATGGGTATAAATGACATAATCGACACCTAGTCATGGGTATAAATGACATTATTGACACCCGATCATGAGGGGTAAATCATGACAGGCCTCTGTGGCCTTATTATTGACATTGACACAACTAAGAATTGTGGTTAGGTTATCCGGATATACCAAACATTGAAATATTGACACATTGAATCCCCTTGTTGGGACACTTGAATAATAGTGACATCTATGTGATTATATTGGTAACATTGAATATCGAACTTTGATTGTGCCATAGTTCTTATTTTACATTTGAAATATTATTTGACTTTAATAGTCTATTTCGTTTATGATGACTGTTCATTGATACTTCCTTGAGGTCACCCCTTCTTAGAAATCGGAGGGGCGGCATAGGACCTTACTGAGCTTAGTTCGCTCATCCGTTCTTTAATTATTTTCTTTCCAGGTAACAAGTAGGAAGGAGGCTACCAGTTGGAGCGTCACTGGGAAAAGCTTAGAATAAAACTAGTAGTTCAATTTATTTTACCTGTAAGCACTATTTGGAGTTGTAATAAATGCCCCGAAATTTTAGGTGGCAATTGGATTTGATTATTATTGAAATTGAGACGTTGGTTTTGAATGTTGAGATATTTGAAGATTATTATGGATTAGTCTTGTGAGTAACGTCTCTTTTATTTGAAATTGTCGTTATTGCGATTGGGGGCGTTACGGTTTCTCAATCCATCAATAAATTAACAATGTGAAATAACTCATGGTGCTTTCTGTTTTCCATTGAGTTAGGTTGTTCAGGTCGGTGACTGTCTTCTTACGGGCCCCAGCCGTAGAGAATCGATCTAGAAACTTCTTCCTCATATAACTCCATGAGGTGATACACCCAGTGGTTAGACCACGAAACCAAGCCGGCCGCACCCGCGGAAGGTGCTGGTTAATGTCTTGCATAGCACATCATCCCTGGAGGAGACCAAGCACATTATGGCCTCAATATGTTGCATGTGGTTCAAGGCATTGGTCGTGCCTGAATATATATATCTAACCCGGGAAGCTTGAACCCGGCAAATGGTCCTTCGTCGAGCATGGCCTTGGATAGAGGACGGATAGTACAGTCGTTCTACTCGACCTTCCCATTGGCTTCCCTTCTGTCAGCCTCCATACTATCCAACCTCCTTTTCAAATTGAGAAGCTCCCTAGCATTCAGGTCGCTTCTTTGGTGGGAGAAAGAATTGGATTTTTGCCCCTCATCTTGGTAAGGTTCCCTTCTAAACTGGGCCCTCTGCCTTTCACTTCTAGGTGGGGTTGCTTCTCTTCCTCTCCTTTCTCTATGGGACTGTGACCTTTCCATTCTTACTGGCGACCTAAGCCTATTCCTTAAGGCCTCTTATTGTCTCCTCGACGCTGATTCGGCCTCCTGTTCTCTTCGTTGGTCGAGCCTATCCCTTAGGTCGACACTGGGATCTATTGATATATGAGAAGGGTCAGGCCTACCATTCCTTTTTTCACCGTTGGATTGCCTGGAACCTCCATTGGCTTGTCTATGAGAAGTGATTGATGGAGCCACTCTCTGAGACCTTCTGTCATCCTTGTTGGGAGACTCAGACATGTCTAACAACTCCTCTTGCACATCGAGCAAGATTTGCAGTATTCTAGCTCGTTCCAGCAGAATTTCTTTCCTAGTAGGGTGATTAGTTGAGGGACCTGGAATGTCGCCTGCAACCGTTCGACCCGTTTGAATTCGCTTTGGCTGCTGACCCTCTCCTTGCTCGGGCATAGGTCTTTTTTGCCTTCTATTATCCTGCAACCCGTGCCATCAGTAACGCTATTGGAGTGGGTGGCTCTTCTAGTGGGGCATCCCGATGGGGGATGAGGCAAATTAGTGTTTGTAAGTGCTCCAATTTGAGTTGGTAGCTTTTTCGTTAGAAAATTAACGAAAGTTTTAACATTTCTAACATTTCTAACAATTCCTAACTTTTCTAACAAAGCAAGGATAAAGTAGGCATTGCTATTTGAAGATAAACAAGGAAAGGAATCTCAAAAAAGTAAAAGAAATTGAAAAAACTCGAATTGGCAAGCTGAAAAACAGCAACCAGTTTGAATTTTCTGAAAATATTCCTCCTGTCCAAAGCCTGCACTGTAGCAGATGAACAGTGCACGCCTGCACACAGATCCGCGCGGATGAGTTTGCTTCTCACAGTGGCCTATAAATTGAACCCTCCTCTCTCAGTTTACACAACACAATTCACTCACAGCAACAACACTCTGGCGAAAAATAGAGAGAAAACAGTGGGAATCCTTAGATTGCCACCATTTTCTCTTGAATCTTTCCCAAATCTCACTCACTCCAAATACTCTCAAATCACTCCCATTCATGCACAAGCCCAAGCTTCAACCACCCCTTAAGAGGAGGATTAGAGAGAAAACATAGATGACTTAATTGTTATTTACTTGTTTTCTCTTTGACCAACTCTAATCACAAGCCCTAAACACATTCAAACCCTAAACACATTCAAACCCTAAACACATTCAAGCCTTGAATCCATTCAAACACAAATACAAGAGAAGATAGGTATAACCTCCCTCTCCCTACCCTAAATCTCTCTCATCCATGCATGCACTTTCAAACTCCAAAATGTAGTTTGTTCATCTTCTTGCTCTAGATCCAAGAGGATCATCATGGAAGTTCATCTCCATGGATGATCCTCTACAAGGATCAACATTACTTTCAAAGTGTTTTTACTTACTTGCAAACACATTTTCAAAACCCTAAAAATTATTTTCATACATCAAATCTTGATTTCAAAGGATAAAATTCCCCTTCCCAAGCAAATGAAATGCTTAAGTCCTAATGTACCCTAAGGATGGCTTGATATAGTAGATCAACACTAAAATTTCTAGTGACTACTAATCAAAGCCTAAGGAGATGGGGACAAGCATGGATGCCAAACCCCCTTTAAAATCATGTTTTTCTTCAAGAGGAAGTTGCTGTCCAGTAGCCTTTCTCTAAGACCTCTGTCCATGGTCTAATTTTTTGAACATACAGAAACTTGGAATTTGGTGTTGACTACAAAACACTTTTTGTAGCCAACATTGAGAGCTTTCTATAAATATTTTTACTTTATTTTTTTCGTGAGTAAAACTCCCTTTTTCAAATTATTTTTCAAAGGTCAGTTCATCAGTCTCTGGAAATCCAGATTTCACATCTGAGATTTCCAGAAGGTTTTGGTCCACCAAATCATCTCCAAATGGGAAAGTTCTTTTACAGAAACCTTATTTAAGGTGTTTTGAACAACTTTAATTCTCGTACTTTCCCCAGATTTTGAAGTTTTAAAGCCCTTAAACCCATTTTAAAATCAAGTGTCCACTCCCCTTTTCATTCTGACAGAATTGGTTTTCAACTTCAAAATGTCTTTTGAGTACCAAAACCCAACCCTAAAATCACACCAAAAATCATGGGATTTGTTCAAAGTCTAATAAAGAGTTCCCAATTTTTACTTTTCAGTTTGAACTTATTTTGGCCAAAACACACACACACAAATGGTTTTTAATGCTTGGAAGACTCGTTTTACGAGGCATTCCGGGTGAACACTAACGTTCTTCCCGGCGTGTAACGTGACCTCCGAACCCAAATCTCTCATCTCGGGCATTTTTCAAAGTTTTGGCCCTTAAAATAAAAATGGCGTGGCGACTCCGTTTGATTTAAAAAAAATCGGGTATCATCACAGTGGCGACTCCGCAGGGGACAAATAAGCTTTATCTTAAAAAAAAAAAATGATATTTGGTATATTGGTGGAAACCATTAAACTTCCCGTTATCGCCTCCTAACACGAGTCGGGGATAAATTGTGGTTTAACAATCCCACGTACCGGTATCATTGTTTTCAAAAAAAAAAAAGCTTTTGAGGGTCAAGCTTCCGTCCCGGTATTTGAAACCGTTTGTTGTGTGTGTGTTGATTTTTCACATTTTCGTGTTGTTTTGACCGCCTCGGAAAAGTCAAAATTTTGACTATCGGACCCGTTGCCTTGAATTTTGAATTATGTGCTTATGTGCTTATGTGTTATTTGCTTTCAAAAAAAAAATTTCAAAAAAAAAAAGACTTCAAAAAAAAATTTTCAAAAAAAAAAATCAAAAAAAAAGGGATGGTTTTCAAAAAAAAAAAACCATTTTGTGCATGCATCATACTTTTTAAGACACATGCGAAAATTCCTATTTTACTCAGAAAAAGAAGATAGACTGCCTGCACACTACGCGTACGTGACCTTACACTGCACACTACGTCCCTAACCCGGGAAAATCCCTGTAGCGGCCCGCTTGGTCTTATTACGCCTCTCGGTTCAAGCACGGGACTACCCAAACATCCCATGGAGCCTCGTGTCGACCATGCGCTTGTCCGTGACACACTTTGTCCGAGACCCGGTTGGTTTTTAGTCTGGTCTGTGTCATGCCCTGTCCGTGTATAGACCTTTCCTTTCAAGCCTTAGTCGGCATACCAAGTCAATATCTTTCGGGACCCTAATCAGTCGAAGTCCTGCCGGTTTTCCGTCACGGGCTTTGACCCGATATTGACTGGTGCCTTGACTTTGACTCTGACTGGCACAAATTATACACTGACTCCCAGCATGACACTGAGTCATCAAGGATTAACGATTATTCCATGCCTAATTACGGCCTAATTGACGACAAGTCAAGATCAATCGTGGACATTTATCAGTCCGAATCATGCCGACTTTTTTTGTCGAGCCCTCGGACATGATCTTGACTTTGACGTCAGCTTTGTCCGTAATTTACATCGAATGCTCGTTAAAACTCGATTACCCGCCAGACTTTTAGGATCGTTTTCATTTTCGATCGGTGGGACCCGCTTGCCCTATAGGACCCTCGCCCTGGCCGTCCACCCCGGGAAGTCGAAATACAGGTGGAATACGAGGGGCTTATAGACGTAGTGATGGGGCCCACCGATCCAGATCCCGAGAATAGTTTGCGAAAAAGAAGAGCAATCTTTTCCAACCGATTGGGTTTAATAAAACATGTTTTAAGTAAATTTAAACGAATAATCGCATGTTGCATGAGCCCTAAGCCCAAACACCAACATGTTCCGCTTCCCGAGTCCGAACCACACCCTTTGTGCCTTCCATAGTCGCAGAGTTTGGATCAAGACCCCGGTCATCATTTGCTCGCCTCGCCTATTCCGGAGTCGATACTTCATCGCTTCTCCTTCGCTTCAACTCAAAGTTTCGTAATGCCCAACTCGTAGAAGAAATGTGGGGGACGTACAACTCCGCACCCCGAAAATCCGCAAATGCCGAAAGCTGGAATCGATGTTGGAACAGATAAGACAACATCAAGAGGCTCGATCCCGCTTATTGGAAGGTATCGTAACCTGTGGGCTAGCAATTGTTCACAACCCTAATGGAACCTTTACGGTTGATGCGAAGATTGGAACTAATTACCCCCGGCATGCCAACTACCGTCAAATGCCCCGTTCCCTTTCGTGTGGAACTACTAATGGGCCAAGCATCCCCACCCTATCACTCACCGCCTCTTGGCCTCATTGTATCAATACTCCTCGACAACCGATATTGGTCAACTTCCCCCCGGCGCCTCTCGGCATTCACCTTTGGGTTTCACCGCCCGTTTCGCCCGCAGCCTTGGAATGGGCCGGGCCGCTACTCCAAAACCTCGCCCGGCCTGGCCATCGGGCCCGGAATTGGCCGGGCCATTACATCTCGCCCCTACACTCGATACTCCTCAACAAACCCGATCTAGGTCAACCCGCCCCGGTGCCTCTCGAGATATCACCACCAGATTGAATCAGCTGGCTTTCGCCCCACACTTGGAAGGGGCCGCTACTACTTCACAACATTAGCTCCGGTTCGGGTCATCACTTGGAAGGGGTCGGCTTACTACTTCACAACATCGGGCCGCTCGGGTCATCATCTCTAATGGGACGCTTCGCTTCTCAGCTCCATGGTTCGTAGGGGGCCGCCTTGCTTCCTCCAATTCTCAAAGCACATTTGCCCCTATGATACCGCAAGATCACATGGGCCACTGTGCTTTTATCACCACTTCATCAGTTCACCGTATTCACAATATCCTCCAAGCTCTACCCCGCCCTCCGGTTGGGAAGTCCGACAAGGTCAAATGCTCCTCATCAAATTCTCCACCCGGCCACGCAAGCCGCTCCTGTTCATCAAGTACGTATGCACATTACCCTTGTAGTCACGTTCCTCGCTGTGGTCAAGACACGTTTAGTCCTACGTGTACGATGCCTCAAATCTCATGTTTTCAGTGCAGCCTTTTGGATCCGCGCCACGCTCCTCGTTATCCACCCATTACGAGCCATATATCCTCATCTTCGGTAATCGCTGTGCCTTATGAAGAGGGTTACGGCCACGATTTTAATACTCGCATCGTCATCCCTCCCACCAGAGTACTTCCTACTATGGTTTCATTTACTAATGCCAATCTTGTGGCGGGGTCATGCAGTCCTAGTGTTCCTATTGACTCGTCCAATGGATTATTGGTAGAACCAATTAAGAAGGTACAAGAAAAGCCTAGTAACGAGAGTATCGACGATCGATCGACTCGGGTCATCTCACCATACCAATCTTGTGTATCCGACACGAATGAGTTTTACAAAAGGTCGAATCTCGACGATTACATCGATGATTACATCAAAAGGGTTCGTGCACGGGGAAAAACTACGAGTCTGAACATGTCTCACCGCTATAAACCTTACCCTTCCAACACGGCTCCGACATCCAGTAAAGGAAAGAAGGCATTGTGTACAATTGACGGCACCCAAAAGCAACGAAGAAGTGGTGGTCCTTTAAGGCAACGAGAACATTTTGATGATTTTGGGATGCCCATGGGCTTAATTTTCAAGAGTTTAGTAAGGGAAGGCCTTTTGGAGCCTCTCAGGGACTACCATCCAAGGAGCTCAAATGCACCCCTCGACATGAGTAAGCACTGCGCCTTCCATGATCATTTTGGCCACACGACCGACAACCGCACAGCTCTTGAAGAGAGCGGTTCAAGGGTTAATCGAAGCGGCAAGCTTGAGCGCCCCAACGGACCAAAACCGGCAAACCCCTGTTCGTAATGGTGACCAAGTCAATGACCAAATCTCGAATCAAAGAGCATTAAGAGTTTATTCTCCCCCAAAGGAGAAATCACATCCTGAGGATTTGGGTGTTCCCTTAAGCAAAGTTTTAAATAGCTTGCTAAAGCAGTGGTCTCCTCGAACCCATAAGAAACTATCGCCCCAAGGATCCCAAAATCCCTTTCGACACCACTAAGCATTGTGCTTTCCACCGCATCACGGCCATGTAATCGATAACCACATGCCTTTGAGAAAGGCAATTCGGGGTTAATTAAGAAGGGCAAACTCGAGCGCCTCGGTGATCTCAACTCCCGCCAATGATCATTTCTCAAACAACACGAGTGTAAACATGATTGAGTGTCATGATTCAAATTCAATAGACTTTGGCAAGCCAGATGATTTAGTCGCAACAAATGTTGAGAATGACTGGTTTGAGTGCAACAAGCATGTGACCATGGCAAAGCCGGATTTGGTGAAATGCTTTAAACTCCCGCCCTCCGGTAAGTTCACAACTGACGCCAAGGGTAAATGGGAGGATAATAATCTGGTGGCAGATAAGGCAACCGTCAGGGCCGGTGAGCGAGGAATTCCTGAAGTTACCAAAGGCGAGCATAGTCTGTCATAGTCTCATGAGGAATTCGCTGAAGGGTAGAGACGTGGTCCAACAACAAAGAGTAGCTAGACTAGGGGCTACCCATCCTTTAATATTAAAACAGTCTTTTAGTCAACCTTTGTAGGTTCTAGTACTTTCTTCGTTCAATCAAGTCCTCCTTGGACATTGTAGTTAATCTTAAATTTTCTATAAAAGAGTCTTTTTCTTTTCTTGCTAGACTTGAGACATTATTTGCACACCTACATTTAATGAAATGGTTTTATCTTAAATGATCACTCGCATTGCTCAACAAATAATCTCTGGAAATGATTAAGATTTTAATTAATTGGTGCGAGAAAGTCAACTAATGCCCTTCCTATACACTTTCCTTACCTCACGAAGGCCTCCATCAAGCCATACACTTTCCAAATCATGTCCCCATCATCACCTTGACCAAGTCAACGACGGCGGCAAAAGATCGGGGTTAACAACAAAAGGTCACTCAAAGATCGGAAGATTGACCCCATGTCGACAAAAAAAAACAGGGGCTTGCCTTCGCCTCACGTGCATCAAGAAAGTTCGAGCAGAGACTTGCCTTCAAAAAAAAAAAGAGCTCAAGCAAAAGCTTCAAAAAAAAAGAGCAAAAGCAAAAGCTTCAAAAAAAATGAGGCCAAGGACCCAGCACCTCCGATCAAAGGCTTGACATATGGGCAAAATTAAAGCCCGAAGAACGAAAGTTGTCGACAACAAGGGAGAAGTTAAAGCAACGGCAAAAACATATCATAAGCCCTTAAGCTGCATCCAAAATCTTTCTCCCCCGATGAAGGACGACGATTAAGAAGCAACAGAATCGCCAAAATACCTGTCAAACTGACTTGTCGAGGAATCACCTCAAGGCCCGTACCTTATCATCCAAACATCCTATCCGAACCTTTTCACCAAGAGTACCACAAATGTTCATACCCCTTTTCCAAAGCCAAACACAGTTCAAGCTCGAACTACGGCGACCTGAGCTCCTTATATTAAGGGGAACGTAGGCAACCAGAAATGGTCCGGTCATAAACACATTCAAATCCCAGAAAATTCGGTCTCATCAATGGCCTCTCATGTGCACAATCTTTCGTCGCAATTCGCCGACTTAACCCTTGGTATTGGTCGACTTTCTCCTCATGATTAATCAAAATGTTTGTTCATATTGAGATTAGAGGTGTGAGTAACCCGAACATTAATAAAGGGTTTTAAGCAATCTTGTGATCATTTTGAATAAAACATGTTTTCAGATGTCTCGACAAGTCTTCTTTTTCTACATTATAGGAAAAATAGAGCTAAACACTATTTTTCTGTCAGCAGGGGCTTCCATACACTTTTACAAACCTTTCTACACGTGTGCTCTCTCAAAAGAGTCAAGCCCAAAGCGAGTTCTTTTCTGCCTTCATCAAATGAGGCCATCAAATAATACAAGTCGGGGATTCGTCCCCACTTTTCAAAAATATGCCCCTGCAGGTATACATTTCTAAATTGTTTTTCTTTTACATTTTCTTCCGGTTGACTAATTGACTAAAGAAAATAATAAAGTAAGTATAGAAGGATGGGTTGCCTCTTTTGCTACATGAAAATTCAATTTTGCATTAGAGCTGCACTGTACTCTTTGAGGGAGGACTTTCGTCAAGCCATTTATTTAGAGTGGGGCTTCTCTGGTCACGCCCGTTCTTCACTTTGCTACAAGATGGGCTGGGTCTTTGTTTAGACTCATCTCGATTATCGATCACCGCAATGCCTACCAGGTTTGTGTCAGATTCACAATCATGAGACAAAGGCTCTACCAAGTCACTTCTTCAAAATCAAGACTTCGCAAACACATCTCTTCAGACCAAGGCCTCGCCAAGCAAAGTGAGATTTGATCCCCATGTTGGTCGTGGGTTTGTCAAGTACAGTTCTTTAATGTCCAAGGTTGAGGACGGAATTTTAATCGTAACCGTGGATTCATCATGGCTAATATTAAAATCCTTCGACCAATTAGAATGAGGTGTTGATGATCAATTTTGGAAGGTATCGGGAATTTTGGTTTGACGATTGCCCTCAACCCCGATGGGACTTTCACGATAGAAGAGGAAGAGGATCCCCATCCCTATCTCGGCCACACAGACTACCGCCAAATGCCACCACCTTCCTTACATGGAACCTCCACCGGCCACACTCTTCTCAACCCGCGGATCGGCCATCCTTTCAGCCTCGGTCCGGTATACATTCACAGCCCGCCTGGGGACAGCCGCTTGGGGAAACAAATTGAATTCAATCCGATTTGGGCCAGTATGGTGTGCCTCAAGGCAGTAGGGGTCAACTCGGTATGTCGCAGCAGTTTGGTATGCCTCAACGGCCTCGGCAGATCGCCGTGGGCTTCTCGGTTACACCCGCCTTGGTATGACTTCTCATTGGGTTTGGGACGGCGGTCAACTATGGATCGCTTGAACTTCTCACCCCCGTAGCTTGGAATGCCTCGACAACAACCAGTTCAAGACAGCCACCCCGCACTCACAAGTCTCATAAGATCCCTTCATGATCGCCTCAATGGGACAAAGAAACCCCAATCCCACTCTCGGTCGCCCAGTGCTACTCCAGATGCCACCACCACCTCCTATGGTACTATCTCCTCGATCTTTGGGTCGGCCAGCTCCCCAACTACGGACCACTGGATCCATGCAGCTCGACGGGATGGATCGGTTCGCTTCCCGGTAGAAACAAAATCGCATCGAATGTCTTCTCATGGTTGGGGGTACCTTGGAATGCCACAGCAAATTGGGATCCCGTCTCAGTTCGGAAACGATCAAGCCAAACCTTCACAATAACAGTTTAGAGTGCCGCAGCAACAGTTTGGGATGCCACCACAGTTTGGTTCGGGACAACAAAATGATGCTAGTTCAGCTGCCCCTAACACAGCTTCCACAAACCCATCTCTCACTCAGGGATCAATGGGCCAGCAAGCCCCTATCCCAGTTTCATCAGAAATCACCAGGACCGCAGCATCCTCCTGGTTATGCACCCTCGCCACAGCTAGCCATGCAATTTAACAACCAGGGACAGCAGCCCGTATTTAAGCCTACTTATGGGCCTCACTCCGGAAACTCGAGCTACCCGGCCACCTCGAGTCTACCACCACCCTCTTTGCCAATTGGAAGTTAACAGCAAGCCACTGGGTTCTATCCCTTTAACCAGGCTCCTACTCACACTCCCCAGGGTAATTCGGGCCAAGGACAGGTTTTCACCTACATCCCCGGATCGGCCGTTCCCTCCACCAGTCTGCCGCCAATGGTAGTTCCTCTCTCTAGCTCAGTCGCCGGCTTGAACACTCTGGTTCCACCACCGGACCCTCATCTGGTTTTGGTTCATGGAACAGCATAAGGAATTGAAAACGCAGATTGCTGAATTGATCGCTAAGAAGTCTGCCTTCCGGCCTACGGACCCGGACTCCATTGTTCCTCCGCCCCACAAATTTGTGATGCCTAATCTGGACATCTTTGATGGGAATGCATGCCCAAAAACCCATCTGGACACGTATACCTTGGCAATGAAGGCCAAAGGGTGCACCAATCAGCAGTTGGCGGACTATTTCAGCCTCTCTTTGAAATTCAGTGCTTTGAAGTGGTTCTTCCGCTTAAAACCCGAGGTCAGGGCTACATGGGACCAGATTACAAGTTCCTTCACAGAAAAGTATAAAGTTAATTTTAGAGTTGACTTGCAGACAACAGTGCAGCGTCCCGACGAGAATGTTGGGGATTTCTACAAGCGGTGGAATCTGAAACTCAGTGAAATGGCCATCCCTCCTTCTGAAGAATCACAACTGGACATCTTTCAGTCATGCTTGAAGCCGCATTTAAGGGCCTCACTTAGCAATTTCCCCTATCCGGATCTGCGGGCAATGGTCAATGCCGGGGCTAAGTTTGAGAGGACTTACAATCAGCAGCAAGTTGTTGCACCTACTTACAGATACCGGGCTTCTTCCACCTCCAACACGACTCCTGCCCAGCCCTATTCGGGACAGGATTGCAACAATGCCACTCCTTTCGTGCCAAGGAAAGGTGATGTGCCCAAGTCGCGAAGACTTAAGCTTGAAGATTTCGGAATGCCTCTGAGCGACGTCTTTCAGGGATTTGTTTGACCAGATAACCATCAGCCCATGGATCCCGGTGTCCCTTTGGACACAACTAAACTAAGTGCTCCCCACTAGTGTGCTCCTGAAAAAGGGCAGTGTGAGAACTGATCAAAAAAGGGTACCCCAAGGGCCCAACACAGTCAACAATCCATTCCCTAAGAAAAACCATAGGGTGAATATGATTGAAGCCATGAACAAGCCAAGTGCCACTATGGCTAACAGTTCCCATATGGAAGACGCCCTTCGAAGGGAGGATTCTAGTTGCATAGTTGTTATCAAAGATGGGTTTCTCACTCCATGACGTAATGCTGCAACGAGTCTGGGGTCACATCAACTTCACCTCGAGGTCTCTCACGTTGATCGATCGGCTTAATACTTCATCAGTATGTCAGTTTTACAGTTAAACCTTTGACTGGACCCCTGTAGTGACGTTTTGTCGAACCTGGGGCTTCATCAAATCATTCACAGAAAGCTTCTGTGGCTTTCGCCATGTATCTTCCACGATATGGGGCTTTATCAAGTCATACCTATCTTCAGAAGAAAGGCCTAGTCACCTCAACAACTATCTTGGAGTTTCAGCTTTAGAACTTGGTATATGGCAACTCCCTGCATCATCAAAGGTTGAAAACTGGGAATCTCCTCATATCACCATTTCGCCAAGTCATTCTCCAAATTTATGTCAAGTCACAACTAACCCAAGCGAGAGAGGGTTCATTCATATCAACATACTTTGATTCTAGAGCCTGTCAGCATCAGCTTCAAATGTCCGAGACTGAAAAGAAATTTCAATCGAGACCCGGGTTTCAAATCCAACTTCATCCCAAGATGATACTGCTGACCTACAACAAAACCTCATCAATGACATGCAATTCAGTCCGCGACCAAGGAATATCACCCCACCTGCACAAAGCTTGTCCCAAACAGTCCACATGCATCCCCACAAAAATCTCCCCAGGGCTCATGTAGCATGCAAAACACTAATCAATAAAAAAAAAAAAAAACCCTAAGCGATTGCGAATCATTTTAGTTCTATGCATGCATCCATCATCATAAATGTCATATGTGCATTTGTCCCTCTACTAACAAATGTAGCAATTCAACGAAAGACCAGTTTTCCATCACTACCCGAAGCCTCTCCGCAGCGAGGATGGTCTCCACCGAAGCGTAATGACTTCAACGGAACTACCCAAATGACTGATACCTCAGGTCAACACCCTCTTGGTTCAAACCCCTCAAGCCCACGTCAGCTTGTGCTCGGACACCTAAAAGTCGACATCAGCCTGATTCAGACACCTCAATCCTGCACCATTTTGGCCTCAGACACATTAGGACAACACCACCTTGGCTCCAGATCTACAGTGCATCAAGTCCGTGAAGACACCTTCCGACATCTCCAGTTCGGCAAAGGCGACCTCCAATGTCCACAAATGGATGAAGACAGCCTCCAGCATCTACAGTTTGGCAAAGATAGTCCCCATGTCTATAGCTTGGCAAAGACGAGCTCCGACAACCCCCAACATCCACAAATATATGAAGATCGCCTCCAGTGTCTACAATTCGGTCAGAGACGCCAAGTTCTCAAATGCAAATCGGTCAGGGACGCCAAGTTCTCAAACGCAAATCGGTTAGGGACGCCAAGTTCTCAAATACAATTTGGTCAGGGACGCCAAGTTCTCAAATGCAAATCGGTTAGGGATGCCAAGTTCTCAAATACAATTTGATCAGAGACGCCAAGTTCTCAAACGCAAATCGGTTAGGGACGCCAAGTTCTCAAAAACAATTCGGTCAGGGACGCCAAGTTCTCAAACGCAAATCGGTTAGGGACGCCAAGTTCTCAAATATAATTCGGTCAGAGACGCCAAGTTCTCAAACGCAATTCGGTCAGAGACGCCAAGTTCTCAAATACAATTCGGTCAGAGACGCCAAGTTCTCAAACGTAAATCGGTCAGGGACGCCAAGTTCTCAAATACAATTCGGTCAGGGACGCCAAGTTCTCAAACGCAAATCGGTCAGGGATGCCAAGTTCTCAAACGCAATTCGGTCAGGGACGCCAAGTTCTCAAACGCAAATCGGTCAGAGACGCCAAGTTCTCAAAATGCAAATCGGTCAGGGACGCCAAGTTCTCGAATGCAAATCGGTCAGGGACGCCAGGTTCTCGAATGCGAATGGGTCAGGGAAGCCAGGTTCTCAAATGCAATTCAATCAGAGACACCAAGTTCTCAAAGGCTAGTAGGTCAGGGACGCCAAATTTTCAAATGCCAATCGGTCAGAGGTACCTCACGCCCCTAAATGTTTCAACATCTCGATCAGATACATCAAGACTCTCAACACTATCAACTACCACACAGCCCCGACGACTTGCTCTCCTGCAGGTAAGCACAACAAAGGTACGTTAGTCCCTCAACATATGCATACAAATGTTGCATGATTACCCATAGCTTTAGCTATCTCTATCTCCGCAAATAGCGACGGAAGCTTTAGCTCCTTAAGGTGACAGCCTCCGAATTATCAAAAGAACCAGGATCTTAGACCTGTTCCTAACTATCCAGTCGATTTCGAACTACGTCCAGGCTTGATTCCCACTCGGGATACGTAGGCAGCCTACCATAGGTCCAGCCGCTTGTGATGTACCCGATTTTTTTGTGAAAATCAAAACGGAGTCGCCACGCCATTTTAATTTTGAGGGCCAAAACTTTGAAAAAAGCCCGAGATCAGAAATTTAGGTTCGGAGGTCATGTTACGTGCCGGGAAGGACGTTAGTGTGCACCCGGAACGCCTCGTAAAAACGAGTCTTCCAAACATTCAAAATCCTTTGTTGTGTGTGTGTGTGTGTGTGTGTGTTTTGGCCAAAATAAGTTGAAACTGAGGTAAGTAAAAATTGGGAACTCTTTTTAAGGCTTTAAACTGATCCCATGATTTTTTGGATGATTTTTGGGTTGAGATTTGGAACTCAAAAGATTTTTGGAAGTTGAAAACCATTTCTGCCAGAATGAAAAAGGCAGTTGACCCTTGACTTTGAAATGGACTTTAGGGCTTGAAAACTCCAGAATCTGGGAAAAGTCCGGGAATGAAAAATGTTCAAAACACCTAAAAAAAGGTTTCTTTAAAAGAACTTTTAATTTTGGAGATGATTTGAGGGGTCAAAACCTTCTGGAAATCTCAGATCTGAAATCTGGATTTCCAGAGACTGATGAACTGACCTTTAAAAGAAAATTTGAAAAATGGAGTTTTACTCACGAAAAAAATAAAATAAAAATATGTCTGGAAAGATCTGGATGTTGGCTACAAAAAGTATTTTGTAGTCAACACCCAATTCCAAGTTTTACTGGGTCCAAAAAATAGGGAAATGGACTGAGTTCTCAGAACAATGCTACTGGACAGCAAGATGTTCTTGAGGAGAAATGTGATTTTTGGGGGGTTTGCATCTATGTTCACCCCATTTTCATCCCTAGACTTGATTCCACTACCTTGTGCCAAGTGGTTATCATATTCAAGTCATCCTTGGGGAATTTATGGGGTTTAAACATATCCTTTGCAAAGGGAAAGGGGATCTTTGTAAAGATGAAATTAAAGAGAAAACCAACTAGAGATTTAGAATATGGACCATTTGAGATGGTCATTCATGAAGATGAACTTCAAGATGACCATCTTAGGTCAAGACTTAAGTTAAACTAGACATAAAGTAGATCAAAGTAGGAAGAACAAGATGAACAAGAAATTAAAAGGGAGTTTTAGGGTTTCAAGAAGGAGGGCTTTACCAATGGTGACACCCTATCTTCCTAGGCTTGGAATTTGACTTGAGGAGTATCAAGATTTGGTGTTTGGCTTGAGGAGTATCAAGGTTTGGTGTTTGTATTTGTGTTTGGAGTGAGATTGGGAAAGATTCAAGAGAAAATAGTGGCAATCTAGAGATTCCCACTGTTTTCTCTCTATATTTCGCCAGAACTTCGTTGCTGTGATCAAAATGTGTTCTGTAACGAGAGAGGAGGGTTCAATTTATAACCCCCTGTGAGAGTCAAACATATCCGCGCGGACAAGGTTGGTCGCGTGCACCGTTCATTAATTACGGCTTCGGGCTTTGGACAGAAGAATAATCTTTTCAAAATTCAAATTAATCGGCCGGTTTTGTTCCGGCCATTTCTATTTAGGGTTTTTCTTATTTCTTTTGCTTTTTTGATTCCTTTTCTTGGTTTATCTTTTTTGGCAATCCCTAATCTACCCTTACTTGGTTAGAAATGTTAGGAATGTTAGGAATTGTTAGAAATGTTATAACTTTCGTTAATTTTCTAACGAAAATGCTAACAAGCTCAAATTGGAGCACTTACAGTAGCCCCTCGACGACGGCGCTTTCGAAGGAAGCGGGGTCGTCGATAAGAGTAAGGCTCCATATTTGGCAGGATGATCAAGTGATCGAGTGGCTGAACCTATTTAATAGGCTACCTACGTATCCTTAAAAGGAATCAAGCCAGTCGTAGTTCGGGTCTTTCGACTATCTTTAGTCGTCGACCCTACTGCTTTAGGAAGGTCGCCCTAAGATTTGACCATTTTTGGGAAGTCACTCTATGGTCTGACTATTTTGGGGAAGTCACCCTATGGTTTGACTATTTTGGGGAAGTCACCCTGTGATCTGACTGTTTTGGGGGAGTCACCCTAAGGTTTTGACTGTTTTGGGGAAGTCGCCCTAAGGTTTTGACTATTTTCGGGAAGTCACCCTAAGGTTTTGACTGTTTTGGGGAAGTCGCCCTAAGGTTTTGACTGTTTTGGGGAAGTCGCCCTATGGTTAGACTATTTTGGGGAAGTCGCCCTATGGTTTGACTATTTTTGGGAAGTCGCCCTGTAATCTGACTGTTTTTGGGAAGTCACCCTAAGGTTTTGACTGTTTTGGGGAAGTCTCCCTAAGATCTGACTATTTTTGGGAAGTCACCCTGTAATCTGACTGTTTTTGGGAAGTCGCCCTATGGTTTGACTATTTTTGAGAAGTCACCCCGATCTATGGTTTGACTATTTTGGGAAGTCACCCTAAGGTTTGACTATTTTGGGAAGTCACCACATGGTTTGACTATTTTGGGAAGTCGCCCATGGTTTGACTATTTTGGGAAGTCACCCTGTGATCTTGTTTTGGGAAGTCACCCTAAGGTTTGACTGTTTTGGGAAGTCGCCCTAAGGTTTTGACTGTTTTCGGAAGTCACCCTAAGGTCGACTATTTTTGGGAAGTCACCCGTAATCTGACCGTTTTTGGGAAGTCGCCCTGGTTTGACTATTTTTGGGAAGTCACCCCGATCGACTGTTTTGGGAAGTCACCCTAAGGTTTGACTATTTTGGGAAGTCACCCTAAGATTTGATGATAATGTTCTTTTAGAAAAGTAGTTGACTAAGATATGATTTCATACATCTTTGTGCTTACCTATAGGCTAAGGACCGAGGCTTCACTGATGTTGATGAAGAGTTGTTAGGTTGCCGTTCGTGGGACGGTTTACCGACGATTTGCTTTGTCTTTGGAGGCATTTTGACCTGAAGGAGGAGTCCTGGTTGAGTCCGTATCTTCTTTGGTGATCGTTAACCTTGTAGAGTTTGTTGAGCTTGTCTTCACATTGGGACTTTTTGCTTTTGAGAATTTGGTGTCTCTGACCGCATTGTATTTGAGAATTTGGCGTCTCTGACCGATTTGTATTTGAGAACTTGGCGTCTCCGACCGATTTGTATTTTGAGAACTTGGCATCTCTGACCGAATTGTATTTTGAGAACTTGGCATCTCTGACCGAATTGTATTTGAGAACTTGGCGTCTCTGACCGAACTGTATTTGAGAACTTGGCGTCTCTGACCGATTTGTATTTTGAGAACTTGGCATCTCTGACCGAGTTGTATTTGAGAACTTGGCGTCTCTGACCGATTTGTATTTTGAGGACTTGGCGTCTCTGACCGAACTGTATTTGAGAACTTGGCGTCTCTGACCGAACTGTATTTGAGAACTTGGCGTCTCGACCGAACCGTATTTGAGAACTTGGCGTCTACGACCGAACCTGTATTTGAGAACTTGGCGTCTCTGACCGAATTGTATTTGAGAACTTGGCGTCTCTGACCGAATTGTATTTGAGAACTTGGCGTCTCTGACCGAACTGTATTTGAGAACTTGGCGTCTACGACCGAACCGTATTGAGAACTTGGCGTCTCGACCGAACCGTATTTGAGAACTTGGCGTCTCGACCGAACCGTATTTGAGAACTTGGCGTCTCGACCGATTTGTATTTGAGAACTTGGCGTCTCGACCGAACCGTATTTGAGAACTTGGCGTCTCGGACCGAGCGGTACAGCCGGAGGCGGTCTTCATTGGGGTTTTCATCCATTTGTGGACATTGGAGGTCGTCTTTAGCAAGTTGCGTACGCCGGAGCTTGTCTTTGCCAAACTGTAGATGCTTTGGAGGCCGTCTTCATCCATTTGTGGACATTGGAGGTCGTCTTTGGTGAAGATCATCCTTGTCGAAAAGGGGATTTGATTTCACGTTTGAATTCCTGCATTCGTTAGTGAAGAGGAAGATGCATATATGACATTCATGATGACGAGATGCATGCCTAGAGCTAAAAATGATTGTGAGAGTATCACCGCATATGTTCGCGAGATGATGCATTTACTTGCTTTTGAAGGTGCACTTAGCCTAAGCTTTTGGCGAGGAAGTTATGATCTTCAATCACTTAGGATTTTTCCTATTGATTCAAGTTTTGTGCATGCTACATGAGCCCTTGGGAGATTTTTGTGGGGATGCATGGTGATGTATGTGTCCGGAGAGCGTTTGGAACAGATTTTGAGCATGTGGGGGATGAGAACCCTTGATCGCGATTTAAACGGCGGTTGTTGGTGAGGTTTTGTCGGCGGTATCACATGGACCTCAATTTTGATGAGATTGGATTTGGATCCGGGTCTTGGTTGTGAGTTTCCCTCTCATTCTTGGTCATTTGAAGGCGTCTTTGACGAGGCTTTAGGGCCAACGTTGATATGAGTGAAGCTTCTTTCATTTGGGTGAGCTGTGACCTTGGCCGAAACCTTGTCAGGAGGATGATTTGATGGAATTGCTAATGCGGGAGAAACCACGATCTTGAATTCCGATGCTACGGGGAAGCCGCCGTGTACCAAGTTACGAAGAAGCGAAATTCTTTCTTGCGACTTGATAAAATTCGGGTCCAAAAGACCATCTTGACAAAGCCCCGGATCCCGAGTAGGCAAAGTCCGGATTTTGAAGAAGCGACTTGGCGAGTCTATCTCGTAGTGAAGAACCCAACGTGGACCCAAAGATGACTATATAAGCCCCGGCTTGAAGAGAGGCGTACGGAGAACACAGGAGGAACCGCTTAGCAAGCCCCGGCGTGAAGAAATTCAGAGTAGTCTTATGTGCAGAGGGGAACCCATCTTTTCAAATCTTAGTCAACCGCAGTGGACAAGACTCGAAATGTTTACGTGCGGGGGCATATCTTTTGAAAAGTGGGAATGTCTCCCGATTTTGTGTATGACACTCTCGCTTTTGGTTTGACTCTTTTGAGAGAGTATAAGCATCACAAGGTGTGGAAAAGTGTATGGAAGCCCTGGCGACGGAAAGACAGTGTTTGGCTCTATTTTCCTATGATGGAGAGAGAGAAGACTTGTCGAGACACTTGAAAACTTGTCTTATTCATGATGATCACAAAATTTGCTTAAAACCCTTTGTTAATGTTCGGGTTATTCAATCCCTAAATCTGATATGAACAAATATTTTGATTAATCACAAGGAGAAAACCAGCGATATCGAAAATCAAGCTTGGAAGGGCGGAAAGTGTATAGGGACGATCCTTGATGAGACCGGATTTTTTTGAGATTTGTTTGTGATTTCGACCGGACCATTTCGGTTGCCTACGTTCCCTCCATTATGAAGAGCTCGGGTCGCCGTAGTTCGGGCTTATCCCGAATGAAAAGAGAATGAATGTTGAAATTCGAGGGTCGAGGACCTTTGGGGATTTTGAGGATTGAATAACATATCCCCTTAGAGTGTCCATGAAAGACACGGATGCGAAGCTTGATGGGACATCCACGGCAAGTGTTTGTGAGGAGAAATGAAATATGCTCACATGAAGGGAAGGGTTGAATTTGCACAATCTTTGATTGGTAATTTTGGACCAAGATGGGTTAGATTCCAATTTTAAGCAAGCAATGAAGCATTAATTTGATCCGACATCGAGGATATTAGAATGAAACCGCTATCCGATAGGGGCTGTAGTTGGGTTTCCGGGCTTCGATCGGCCATCGGGTGATTTTGGAAATTTTGACCTCTTAAGATGAGAGGTCGGCTGGGCCTTTCTTGGCGAACCTCTAAAGATGAGAGGTTGGCTTGTAGGGACGTGTTTGGGAAATCTATGGCGGGAAGATTGATTGCCTCTAAGAATGAGAGGTCAAATTTTGACTTTGGCCAAAGGCGAGGGTAATGGGAGTATCCTCTAAAATAGAGAGGATGGCTTGGGATTGATTTAAGGTAATGGTGAGAGGAAGTCCAAGCTATCGACAACTTTTTGCGATCTTGCGAGAATTCGGGCTCCTTTTTGATCATTGGAGAGCTTCTTGAGATGTCGGGGACTTTTGAGTTCTTCTTCTTTTTTTTTTTTTTTTTTTTTATTCCGAGATTTGATTTTAAAATCCTTTTTTTTTGTTTTTTTTTTGTTTTTTTTTTTTTTTTTTTTTTTTTTTTTTTTTTTTTTTTTTTTTTTTTTTGACTTGGAAAGCCTCTGAGGAGTTGAAGATTATCTTTGTCCTTCCTTCATGGCTTGAGATATTTTGCGCATCGCCGACTCTCGAAGCTAACTTCTTGGGCTCGCTTGGACTTTCTCTCAGTATGGAACAAAAATGATGGCTAAACCGGGTTTCAAAACACGCCGATCTTGAAATGAAAGGGTAGTGTTTAGTAAGGGTGAGGTAATGGCTTTCCTATGGGTGAAAGGTTTCAACCGCAATCCCTACTGGATGACCTAAATGAGATTTAAGTCTTCATTGCTTGCTTAAACTTTATATGAGAAAAGATCCATGCAAATTCATCGAGCAACGAGATGATGATGATGAAAGGGATGTGAGCATATGAGATGCAAGATGGGGAGTTGGTAAGCCCCCATTTGAGAAGGATATCCATTGGTTTTCTCACTCCGATTAGTTTAAATATTAATCATTTTCGAAGAATTAGTGGTTGAGCAGCACAAGTGATCATTTTGGATAAAACCATTTCAATTAAGCGTAACGTGGGTGCGCAAGTGATGTCTCGAGTCTAGCAAGAAGAGAAAAAAGACTTATATTAAAAGTTAGGCATTTAACCACTATGTCCAAAATGGACTACAACGACAAATGTCCAGGAAGGACTTAGGTGAAAGAAAAGTACTAGAACCTACGAAGGTTGACTCAAAAGACTATTTTAAAGATAGGTAGCCCCCAGTCTAGCCGCTCTTTGCTGTTGAACCATGCATCTATTCTTCGACGCCTGAGAGGCAGAGCTATTGCAGACCTTTCCATCAGGATTTCCTTGGCAACTTTTTGCTCAATCCAACCATCTTCATTGCCTGCGATGACTGGTTCATTGACCTTGCAAAGGGACGAGTCAAACTCCATTGTGCCCACAAGGCTTGAACCACCAAACTCGATCATGTTGACACTCATGTTGTTAGGGAGCGGGTTATTGATAGTGTTAGGCCCTTCAGGCATCTCTAACCTCCCTTGCTCAATCAAACCTTGGATGGCCTTTTTCAGGGGGACGCAATCATCCGTCAGGTGCCCATGGTACTGATGAAAGGCACAATGCTTGGAGGTATCCAAAGGAGCATTGGGGTTTCTAGGCTGATAATTTTCCAAAGGCCGGAGCAAACCTTCTCTCACCAAACCTCTGAAGATATCACTCAAAGGCATCCCAAAGTTTCCCAAGTTTTGGAGCCGGGATCTGGATGGATCAGGTTTCTTGGGAACAAAGGAAGTGGCATTGTTACGATCTGTCCCGCATAGCTAATCACTTCTTTACCTTTTGGTTGGGCGGGAGAGCCGTGTTGGAGGTGGAAGAAACCCGGTATCAGTGGCGGAGTGCGGCGGTCGGCTGCGATTGTAAGCCTTTTCGAACTTAGCCCCGGAATTAACCATTGCACGCAAGTCGGCGTAGGGAAGTGACCGAGGGAAGCTCTCAAATGCGGCTTCAAGCATGACTGAAAGATGTCTAACCGCTCCTCGTCGAGGGAGGACTGCCATTTCACCGAGCTTTAAGTTCCATCTCTTATAGAAATCCCCAATATTCTCATTAGGGCGCTGCATCGTTGTTTGCGAGTCAACTCTTGTTTGTCTCCCACTCCAAGTTGGCTTTATACTTATCTCGTGAAAGTACTGGTAATTTGTTCCCAAGTAGCCCTAGCTTCAGGTGCAATCGGAAAAACCATTTCAAAGCCCCACGACTTCAAAGAGAGACTAAAGTAATCGGCCAACCGCGGTTTGTGCATCCCTTAGCCTTCATTGCCAAAGTATAGGTGTCCAAGTGAGTTTTAGGGCATGCACTCCCGTCAAACAATTCCAGTGGGCATCACAAACTTGTGAGGCAGGGGGACAATCGAGTCGGGATACGTAGGCCGAAGAGCAATGTTCTTTTTGGCGGTCAATTCAGCAATCTGTGCTTTCATTTCCTTGTGTTGCTCCATAAACCAAGCCAATTGGGGATCCAAAGGTGGAGCGGGAATTCCTGAGCCGATATTTGAGCTAGGAAGAAGACTAGCTGTTGGTGGTGCATCGGTGGAAGGAATACCATATCCGGAGCATAGGTGAAAACTTGTCCTTGGCCCAAATTACCACAGGGAGTGTAGGTAGGAGCTTGGGCAAAAGGATAAAACCCAGCGGCTTGCTTTGTTGGCTTTCCATCGGCGAGGAAGATGGAGGCAGACCTGAGGTAGCCGGATAGCTAGGATTTCCGGAGTGAGGCCCATAAGTAGGCTTGAGCACGGGTTGCTGTCCCGGATTGTTGAATTGCATGGCTGCTTGTGGCGAAGGTGTGTAACCAGGGGGATACTGCGGTCCTAGTGATTCGGATGACACCAGGATGGAGGCTTGATAACCCATAGAAGTCTGAGTGAGAAATGGATTTGTGAGAGCTGTGTGAGGAGCAGCTGAGCTAGTACCATTCAGAGGTGGGACTCCTGATTGTTGCCCCAAACCAAATTGGGGTGGTATCCCAAACTGTCCGTGAAGGTCCGGATTGATTGGTCCCGAACCGAGGTGGGATCCCCATTTCTTTGTGGCATTCAGGGGTAGCCCCAAGCATGAGAAGATATTCCGTGCGATTTTGTCCCCACCGAGGGACCTGGGAATTGGCTCGTCTCGTCGGGGCCGCAGGGATCCAGTGGTCTCAGTATTTGGGAGCCGGCTGACCCAGAGGCCGAGAAGCATGGATTCTGGCAGTAGTACCGTGGGAGGCCGGTGGTGGCATCCTGGAGTCGGGCCGACCAAGAGTGGGGTTGAGGTCTTCCTCTTCTTCCACGGTGAAGGTGCCATCTGGGTTGAGACGCGGCCAATCCATGGCTCTTAATAGCCTCGATAAGGCTATTCAGTGTGCTTCCTGTCGCACTCTCATCTGTTCTGCTAACTGATTCCATTGCTGTTCTGTCTGAGGAGTCCCGGGAGGCGGAGTGACGTTGTCCCCATCGTTACCAGCTGATGCAGACATTCTGAAACCCGGAGTTGAAACAAACGACGAAGCTGACGATGCGCTTGACTCTTCCCAACTGATTAAACGGTGACCCGGTGCCCGAAACCAAGCTTTGTGCGGAGCTGCGGGGGAAAGACACGAGGGTTCAGATGGCGGGAATTGAAGGTGGGTAGGTGTTTGGGCTCAAGGCTCGTGCAACATGCAATTATTTGTTCATGTTTACTTAAAACACGTTTTATTAACCTAATCGGTTGGAAAAGATTGCTCTTTTTTTTTTTTGCAAACTACTCTGATTCCTGGATCAGTGGGCCCCATCACTACGTCTATAAGCCCCTCGTATTCCACCTGTATTTCGACCTCCCAGGGTGGACAGCCCCGGGCGAGGGTCCTATAGGGCAAGCGGGTCCCACCGACCGAAAGAAAAACGATCCTAAAAGTCTGGCGGGTAATCGAGTCTTAACGAGCATTCGATGTAAATTACGGACAAAGCTGACGTCGAAAGTCAAGATCATGTCCAGGGCTCGACGAAAAGTCGGCATGATTTGGAGCGATAAGCGTCCACAATTGATTTTGACTTGTCGTCGCTTAAGCCGTAATTAGGCATGGAATATTCATTAATCCTTGATGACTCGTGTCAATGCTGGGAGTCGGTGTATAATTTGTGCCGGTCGGAGCCGAAGTCAAGGCGCCTGGTCAATATCTTGGTCAAAGTCTCGCGGCGGAAAACCGGCACTTCGACCGATTAGCGGACCGATTAGGGACCCGAGAGATATTGAGTCGGTATGCCGACAAAGGCTTGAAAGGAAAGGTCTATACACGGACAGGGCATGACACAGACCAGACTAAAAACCAACCGGGTCTCGGACAAAGTGTGTCACGGACAAGTGCATGGTCGACACGAGGCTCCATGGGATGTTTGGGTAGTCCTGTGCTCATCCGAGAGGCGTAATAAGACCAAACGGACCGCGACAAGGATTTCCCCGGGTTAAGGACGTAGTGTGCAGTGTACGGTCACGTGCGCGTAGTGTGCAAGCAGTCTATATTCTTTTTCTGAGTAAAATAGAGATTTTTTTATGTGTCTTAAAAATATGATGCATGATTTTTTTTTGGAAATTTTCTTTTTTTTTTTTGAAAATCTTTTTTTTTTGAATTTTTTTTTTTATGAGCACATAAGCACGTAAGCATGAAAATTCCGACAGTTAGGGACATTATTCCGACAGTCAAAATTTTGACTTTCTCCGAGGCGGCCAAAACAACATGAAAACTGTGCAAAAAATCAACACACACACAAAAATGATTTTCAAATGTTGGGACGGAAGCTTGACCCTCAAAAGCTTTTTTTTTTGAAAACGGTGATATCGGTACGTGGGATTGTTAGACCACAATTTATCCCCGACTCGTGTTAGGAGGCGATAACGGGAAATTTAATGGTTTCCACCAATATACCGAATACCATTTTTTTATTAAAAAGCTTAGTTCCCCAGCAGAGTCGCCACTGTGATGTACCCGATTTTTTTGTGAAAATCAAAACGGAGTCGCCACGCCATTTTAATTTTGAGGGCCAAAACTTTGAAAAAAGCCCGAGATCAGAAATTTAGGTTCGGAGGTCATGTTACGTGCCGGGAAGGACGTTAGTGTGCACCCGGAACGCCTCGTAAAAACGAGTCTTCCAAACATTCAAAATCCTTTGTTGTGTGTGTGTGTGTGTGTGTGTGTGTTTTGGCCAAAATAAGTTGAAACTGAGGTAAGTAAAAATTGGGAACTCTTTTTAAGGCTTTAAACTGATCCCATGATTTTTTGGATGATTTTTGGGTTGAGATTTGGAACTCAAAAGATTTTTGGAAGTTGAAAACCATTTCTGCCAGAATGAAAAAGGCAGTTGACCCTTGACTTTGAAATGGACTTTAGGGCTTGAAAACTCCAGAATCTGGGAAAAGTCCGGGAATGAAAAATGTTCAAAACACCTAAAAAAAGGTTTCTGTAAAAGAAATTTTAATTTTGGAGATGATTTGAGGGGTCAAAACCTTCTGGAAATCTCAGATCTGAAATCTGGATTTCCAGAGACTGATGAACTGACCTTTAAAAGAAAATTTGAAAAATGGAGTTTTACTCACGCAAAAATAAAATAAAAATATGTCTGGAAAGATCTGGATGTTGGCTACAAAAAGTATTTTGTAGTCAACACCCAATTCCAAGTTTTACTGGGTCCAAAAAATAGGGAAATGGACTGAGTTCTCAGAACAATGCTACTGGACAGCAAGATGTTCTTGAGGAGAAATGTGATTTTTGGGGGGTTTGCATCTATGTTCACCCCATTTTCATCCCTAGACTTGATTCCACTACCTTGTGCCAAGTGGTTATCATATTCAAGTCATCCTTGGGGAATTTATGGGGTTTAAACATATCCTTTGCAAAGGGAAAGGGGATCTTTGTAAAGATGAAATTAAAGAGAAAACCAACTAGAGATTTAGAATATGGACCATTTGAGATGGTCATTCATGAAGATGAACTTCAAGATGACCATCTTAGGTCAAGACTTAAGTTAAACTAGACATAAAGTAGATCAAAGTAGGAAGAACAAGATGAACAAGAAATTAAAAGGGAGTTTTAGGGTTTCAAGAAGGAGGGCTTTACCAATGGTGACACCCTATCTTCCTAGGCTTGGAATTTGACTTGAGGAGTATCAAGATTTGGTGTTTGGCTTGAGGAGTATCAAGGTTTGGTGTTTGTATTTGTGTTTGGAGTGAGATTGGGAAAGATTCAAGAGAAAATAGTGGCAATCTAGAGATTCCCACTGTTTTCTCTCTATATTCGCGAGAACTTCGTTCTTTGTGATCAAAATGTGTTGTGTAAGCGAGAGAGGAGGGTTCAATTTATAACCCCCTGTGAGAGTCAAACATATCCGCGCGGACAAGGTTGATCGCGTGCACTTTGTTCATTAATTACAGCCTTCCAGGCTTTGGACGGGAAGAATAATCTTTTCAAAATTCAAATTAATCGGCCGAGTTTTTGTTCCGGCCATTTCTATTAAGGGTTTTTCTTATTTCTTTTGCTTTTTTGATTCCTTTTCTTGGTTTATCTTTTTTTGGCAATCCCTAATCTACCCTTACTTGGTTAGAAATGTTAGGAATGTTAGGAATTGTTAGAAATGTTATAACTTTCGTTAATTTTCTAACGAAAATGCTAACAAGCTCAAATTGGAGCACTTACACCGCTTGACCAACACGGTCACCCTTTTCCCCGATAATCATCGTAAGCTCTAATCTTCCCCTGCGAGAATGCCCTCAAATAGTCTCCCTCAACCTCGATTTAGGTTCATACTCCTGAACTGAGCCCTCATTTAGGTTCATACAATAGAACTAAACCTCAATTTAGGTTCATCCCTGACGAAAGCCAATGGAATTCCGTCTCTTTCATCTCCGGCAGCAAACGTAAGACCGATCCCTTCAAATGAAGTCCACCAAAAGACTGTCTATCCCCTCGAAGTCTGTCCCCAACGAAAGGATACGAACATCGAAGGAAATCGTTTCAAAACAAGTTGTCACCTCCAGATCACCCATCATCAAGGTTCAATGCACCTACAACGCCATCATCAAGGTTTGAGGCACCTAAGACGCCATCACCAAGGTTCGAGGCACCTACGATGCCATCATCAAGGTTTGAGGCACCTAAGACGCCATCACCAAGGTTCGAGGCACCTAAGACGCCATCATCAAGGTTCGAGGCACCTAAGACGCCATCACCAAGGTTCGAGGCACCTACGACGCCATCATCAAAGTTTGAGGCACCTAAGAAGCCATCACCAAGGTTCGAGGCACCTAAGGCGCCATCATCAAGGTTCGAGGCACCTAAGACGCCATCATCAAGGTTCAAGGCACCTAAGACGCCATCACCAAGGTTCGAGGCACCTACAACGCCATCATCAAGGTTTGAGGCACCTAAGACGCCATCACCAAGGTTTGAGGCACCTAATACGCCATCATCAAGGTTTGAGGCACCTAAGACGCCATCATCAAGGTTCAAGGCACCTAAGACACCATCACCAAGGTTCGAGGCACCTATGACGCCATCATCAAGGTTTGAGGCACCTAAGACGCCATCACCAAGGTTCGAGGCACCTAAGACGCCATCATCAAGGTTTGAGGCACCTAAGACGCCATCATCAAGGTTCAAGGCACCCAAGACGCCATCATTAAGGTTTGAGGCACCTAAAACGCTATCACACACAACACTAGGAAAGCAATAAATCGCAATCATCCCCTAATTCGACAAACCGAAATCATTACCAGGGCAACTTCCCCAAAATAGTCAAACCATAGGGCGACTTCCCCAAAATAGTCAAACCATAGGGCGACTTCCCCAAAATAGTCAAATCATAGGGCGACTTCCCCAAAATAGTCAAATCATAGGGCGACTTCCCCAAAATAGTCAAATCATAGGGCGACTTCCCCAAAATAGTCAAACCATAGGGCGACTTCCCCAAAATAGTCAAAATCATAGGGCGACTTCCCCAAAATAGTCAAAATCTTAGGGCGACTTCCCCAAAATAGTCAAACCATAGGGCGACTTCCCCAAAATAGTCAAACCATAGGGCGACTTCCCCAAAATAGTCAAATCTTAGGGCGACTTCCCCAAAACAGTCAAATCATAGGGTGACTTCCCCAAAATAGTCAAATCATAGGGCAACTTCCCCAAAATAGTCAAATCATAGGGCGACTTCCCCAAAACAGTCAAATCATAGGGCGACTTCCCCAAAACAGACAAATCATAGGGCGACTTCCCCAAAATAGTCAAATCTTAGGGCGACTTCCCCAAAACAGTCAAATCATAGGGCGACTTCCCCAAAACAGTCAAATCATAGGGCGACTTCCCAAAAATAGTCAAAATCGTAGGGCGACTTCCCCAAAATAGTCGAGTCATAGGTTGACATCCTAAAACAGTCACTCTAGGGTCAACGACTTAAGATAGTCGAAAAACCCGAACTACGACCGGCTTGATTCCTCTTAAGGATACGTAGGTAGCCTATCGCTAGGTTCAGCCACCAGACCAAAATGGTCACTCTATCCCCAGCAGAGCGAAAATGCGACTCTAGCCACCAGACCAAAATGGTCACTCTATCCCCAGCAGAGCGGAAATGCGACTCTAGCCATCAGACTAAAATGGTCATTCCTACCAGAGTTTCTTCTAGCAATCGACTGCAGAACTCGCTCACCAGGTTGACATCCTAAAACAGTTACTCTAGGGTCGACGACTGAAGATAGTCGAAAAACCCGAACTACGACTGGCTTGATTCCCATTCGGGATACGTAGGTAGCCTATCGCTAGGTTCAGCCACTCGATCACTTGATCATCCAGTCAAATATGGAGCCTTACTCTTATCGACGACCCCGCTTCCTTCGAAAGCGCCGTCGCCGAGGGGCTACTGTAAGTGCTCCAATTTGAGTTGGTAGCTTTTTCGTTAGAAAATTAACGAAAGTTTTAACATTTCTAACATTTCTAACAATTCCTAACTTTTCTAACAAAGCAAGGGTAAAGTAGGCATTGCTATTTGAAGATAAACAAGGAAAGGAATCTCAAAAAAGCAAAAGAAATTGAAAAAACTCGAATTGGCAAGCTGAAAAACAGGAACCAGTTTGAATTTTCTGAAAATAATCCTCCTGTCCAAAGCCTGCACTGTAGCAGATGAACAGTGCATGCCTGCACACAGATCCGCGCGGATGAGTTTGCTTCTAACAGTGGCCTATAAATTGAACCCTCCTCTCTCAGTTTACACAACACAATTCACTCACAGCAACAACACTCTGGCGAAAAATAGAGAGAAAACAGTGGGAATCCTTAGATTGCCACCATTATCTCTTGAATCTTTCCCAAATCTCACTCACTCCAAATACTCTCAAATCACTCCCATTCATACACAAGCCCAAGCTTCAACCACCCCTTAAGAGGAGGATTAGAGAGAAAACATAGAGGACTTAATTGTTATCTACTTGTTTTCTCTTTGACCAACTCTAATCACAAGCCCTAAACACATTCAAACCCTAAACACATTCAAACCCTAAACACATTCAAGCCTTGAATCCATTCAAACACAAACACAAGAGAAGATAGGTATAACCTCCCTCTCCCTACCCTAAATCTCTCTCATCCATGCATGCACTTTCAAACTCCAAAATGTAGTTTGTTCATCTTCTTGCTCTAGATCCAAGAGGATCACCATGGAAGTTCGTCTCCATGGATGATCCTCTACAAGGATCAACATTACTTTCAAAGTGTTTTTACTTACTTGCAAACACATTTTCAAAACCCTAAAAATCATTTTCATACATCAAATCTTGATTTCAAAGGATAAAATTTCCCTTCCCAAGCAAATGAAATGCTTAAGTCCTAATGTACCCTAAGGATGGCTTGATATAGTAGATCACCACTAAAATGTATAGTGACTACTAATCAAAGCCTAAGGAGATGGGGACAAGCATGGATGCCAAACCCCCTTTAAAATCATGTTTTTCTTCAAGAGGAAGTTGCTGTCCAGTAGCCTTTCTCTAAGACCTCTGTTCATGGTCTAATTTTTTGGGCATACAGAAACTTGGAATTTGGTGTTGACTACAAAACACTTTTTGTAGCCAACATCCATATATTTCCAGACATATTTTTACTTTATTTTTTACGTGAGTAAAACTTTCTTTTTCAAATTATTTTTCAAAGGTCAGTTCATCAGTCTCTGGAAATCCAGATTTCACATCTGAGATTTACAGAAGGTTTTGGTCCACCAAATCATCTCCAAATTGGAAAGTTATTTTATATAAACCTTATTTAAGATGTTTTTAACAACTTTCATTCTCGGACTTTCCCCAGATTTTGAAGTTTTAAATCCCTTAAACCCATTTTAAAATCAAGTGTCCACTCCCCTTTTCATTCTGGCAGAATTGGTTTTCACCTTCAAAATGTCTTTTGAGTACCAAAACCCAACCCTAAAATCACACCAAAAATCATGGGATTTGTTCAAAGTCTAATAAAGAGTTCTCAATTTTTACTTTTCAGTTTGAACTTATTTTGGCCAAAACATACACACACACACACACAAATGGTTTTTAATGCTTGGAAGACTCGTTTTACGAGGCATTCCGGGTGAACACTAACGTTCTTCCCGGCGTGTAACGTGACCTCCGAACCCAAATCTCTCATCTCGGGCATTTTTCAAAGTTTTGGCCCTTAAAATAAAAATGGCGTGGCGACTCCGTTTGATTTCAAAAAAAATCGGGTACATCACAGTGTTACGATTTTCGGCATCGGCGTCCGTGTTTCTTCCAGCGTTTTCGAGTTCGTGTTCAGTGGAGGGGGTAGCAGTTTGCCCATCGGATACCATTGTTACGATTTGAATAGAGTTTCAAAGTCAAATATGCTCCTTTCTCGGCAATGGAACCAAACTGATGTTGCAGGAAACATGTCTTGATCAGCCATAGTCCAGAATTAGGTTGATCTCCTAGCTTTGACCTGAAACCAGTGAACACACGACTAGCCGGGATGGTCTCCGGCTAAGACCCTCGGGCGTGATGATGAAATATCACGTATTTTGCTTATAAACTATAATTGAATGTATTGAAATCAATTGAATAGCAAATAAGGTATTACCTTCTAACGTTGGATGTTGTGAGGTATTTATAGTCTTGATAAGAGATAGTGTTGTAGTAGGATTGTATCGAATCCCGTAAATTATGGATAAAATATCGGCATAACGTACTCCGAGATTGTAGGAGGCAGTTATGGAAAGAGTCTTAGGTTGACGTACGTCTCTGTAGGTCGAGGTCGCCTGAGTAGATCAAGGTCGACCTGACATTTTATCATAGCCAGATATAATTGGTATAAGGAGATGATCGTCGGTTGGACTTAGCTAGGTCAGGACCAATGATGGTCGGACAATGAGCTAGATCGACTGATCTTTGTTGTTGGGCCATGGGCCTTGTAATAACTTGGCCGGCCCACTCGATGATGTTGCTGTAATAACGTCTGAATAATTGGGCTTCGTACGTTGGGCCTAGCCTGTCACTTTTATTCCGTTCACAACCAATAAAAAATCACCATCTTATTATCTATTTTTTGCAAAATTCTCTTCTACTAAATTCATTTTTTCCTTCTTTAATTGAAATCGTCGTACTAGTAAAAAAAATATCATGTCCCAAAAAAGTAATTTAAACTAAATTTTTATTTATTATTATAACAAAAAGTAAAAAAAAATCATGAACAATAAATAATAAAAAATAAAATCCAAACTTTATTGCTATTGATGGTTATGAGATCGATAAGTAAATAATAATTAAAAAAAACAAATTAATAAAAATCATGTAGTAAATAAAAGGGTGTGTTGGGGGAAGTTAAAAGACAGGTTTGAGAAAAGGTGGGGAGTTATAAAACTGGAAGTGGGAATGTGGAATAATTGGGTTAATTCATGCCGTCAGATTAATTTTTTAATTCAATCTCAGATTCTCAGCCACTTTTTATCCCATCGATTACAAACGGTTAAACCCGATGTGTATTGCATTATAGATTATTCCTCCATCTCACTATAAAATAAATGTCAATTTTTTTTTGTTTTTTTTTCAATTAACATTTTGGACAAAACAAAATAGTATTCTGTGTGGAGGACAATAGAAGAGGTCCAGAGCACAAAAAATCAACTTTCGGAAGAAAACTAAAAATAAATACAAAGGATGAGAAAGCTGAGGACTGTCCACACAAAGGAGGGAAGGGGATAAGAGCAGAAACACTTAGAGATGGGGATGATGAGGAGGGTGTTAGAGGGGATGATGGAATTGATGGAAGGGATGTTGTTGATGCGGGTGATGGCGATGGGATCAGAGTTGAGGAGGGAAGCGATGGAGGAAGGGGTGTTGTAAAAGGGATATTGAGATCGGAAGGTAAGGTAGGAGGAGCATGAACTAGAAGCATTGTTATTGTTGCAGAGGTAGCCGATGGCAGTGGTGTCGTTTCGATTGCAGTTGACCTGTAAGTTGTTGACATAAGTCTGTTGTCCATTGATGCAGAAACAGAATTGAAGTAGCACTAGTACTCGTAGAGTTGATGATGGAGGGAGAAGGAGAGGGAGAGGGAGAGGGAGGAGCTTTTTCATATTGAGCTTGTAGTGAAGTTGAAGATACATAAATGAAGAAAAACAAAGGTTTTTAATAGAAACTGGGCTTAATTGTCATCTTCATTTCTTTCTTTCTTTTGGTTGGACAATGAACGGTTGAACGTGGATTTGTGGCCGGGCAAGGCCCAATGGATTGGGCCCAAAATATAATCCATACATGAGTCTCAATTACGATAAAGGGAGTGAGTTTTCCCTACCTTTGTTCGTCATGCTTCCTCGTCATTTCCCACTATGTCGACCTTAACATAGGTGAGCGTATAATGACTGAGGCCCAAAACCGTATGCCGACGAGACACAGATCTCATATGCCGAGCAAGGCATCTAACAAAGCCGAGCAAGGTCTCCTTTGAATACGACTCCTCGGTCTCCGTTTACTATAAGGAAATGAAAAAGAATCAATAATACTATGGATTAATCAAAACGTAAATGCTCATTTTATAAGCCACAAATAATATATGGTGGGGCCAAATGACTCTTGACTTTCAACATCATCATTTAGGAAAATGTCTCTGCCAAAGTTGGGGAAAATTCAAATACTTTTAATTTCAAAATTGAAATGCGAATCTTATAGGCTACATAAGGATCTGGAACCTTGGTTATAGTTCCTTGTTTGACAGTGGAGATTTAGCCACATCAGCTACTGGGCAAGATGATGGACGGCATAAGTTTATATTTTGTGGGCCGCACCGAGCACAGTTTCAAGCAAAAACTAATCTATGACAAATTAATCCATCAAGTTCATCATTCCAATCACAATCAGCTCCAAAACAGGGGTTGCGGATTGGGGTTTGTTTGGACTAGTAAACCAAAAATTCACAATTAACACATTCAGCATATAGAGCAAACAAAATGTACATGAACATCAACAATCACATTAAAATGTTTCTGTAATATATTGGGGGTATTTTTGGTATATTATTATGAAATAGTAAAAAATAAAAAAAAATAAAAAAATTGTTAAATAAATTAATGGGCTGCTGTGAATGTGGGCCCAGAAATGAATCCGCGGGTCGCTGCTTCACCTCATAGTTTGATGACATCCGGTTTAAATTGAAAAACGGAGTCGCCACGCCATTTTGATTTCCTCAAAACTTTGAAAAAAGGATTAGGGTTCGGAGGTTAAGTTACCCCTTGGGATGAACGTTTGGCGTTCACCCAAGGTGCCTTGTCGAAGCAAGTCTCCCTAGATCCAATTTTCGTGCTTGTCTTGTGCTTTTGTGTGTGTATGTGATTGAAAAAGAGGGAGGGGATGTGCCAAGTTGTCTTCCGGGCGTATAAACCATTTAGGTTGGTTATCGCTCGGGATTTCTTGGATTTTTTATGTGTTCGGGATTTGATCCCGTGCTCATCTTGGACTTGTGATCATCATTACTTGACCTTGGGTCATATGTGATCGAGAGAGGGACTCCTTTTTATAGTCCAAGAATGAGGCTCTTTAGAGGGGAAGAACCTTAGCCCATCAATCCTACATCTTGAGACGGTTTGAGCTTAGTCAGGACATTTATGCTCGTCTCAAGTGATGATCGGAGATGTAGGGTTCAAGGTTCATCCACTTCTAAAGGGATTATGGCATCTTTAATGGAGTAAACGATGTAAAGATAGGACCTTTACACCGATCCACCCCACGGGATGCTTCAAATACCAAAGGGACAAGGGGGAGGGGTATAAAGATCATCCTATGCCTTTCGTGCCTTAGGAAGGTCACTAGGCAATCCTTGGAGAGAGATCCAACCATGAGGGACATGGGGAAGCTACATTTGAAAGTAAAGATGGCATTTTTATGCAAGCAAGTGTAAGGAACACTATAAAAACTAAGACTAGGAATGTAAAGGGGAGACCTTTATGGCTTTCCTATGTCCTTTAAGAACCATTTAGGTGGACAATCCTTGGAAGCAAGGTCTATGGGAAAGGGATGACATTTATGACAATAAAGATTGCATTTTTAATGTAAATATGACATTTTTATATGATAAAGATGACATTTTTCACATCATCATGTGAGGAATCCACCTTAGAACAAGCCATTTGTGGTCTTATTGTTCATCCTTGGGATGGATTCTCCATGAATCCTATGTGATAGGGGGAAGGGGGGATATGATGATCTACATGGTAAAGATATGATCTTTATGACAATAAATCACATAAAATGGTAATAAATGGCAATATGGAAAGCAAGTAAGCAATATAACAAGATAACAAGTATATTTCAAAGAGAAAAAGAGGAGAGGTTACAAATGGCGGTGTTCCTCTATCTCCCTTGAAGTTTTCCTAAGGAAGGAGTGACTTTGGAAGGATTTTGGAGAGGAGAGAGGTGATTTTGAGAGGGTTTTGGCTACTGAAAATTTGTGGTCTCAATTGGGCAGAGTAACAGTGCTCCCAATTCCTTTTTTAAAATGAATAGAGGAGGCCTCTATTTATAGGCAGATTTTGTGTTTCCTAATGAAGCCGTGCGGCATTAACCCTTGGCAAAAGAAGCCGTGCGGTCTTATCCTTGATGACTCAGCTTGTTTCTAGAACCATGCAAGGTGGCGTTCTAGAAGCTCTTTCCAGCGAGGGACTGCTTGGAATTTTAATTCCTAGCCAGTCCTTCACCTCTTGGAAAGTTTGGAAAAGTTCCCGAATGGCCCCTGGACTTTAGGAAAGTCCGGGAAGGTGCCGGGAAACTTAACCGGAAGGCATGAGCCAGATTTGGGTACTTACAGCTGTAGTAAATATTTATGGGTTAATGATGTATTTAATTGTGAGCTAGAGAAATAAAGATATTGGGCCTATTGTTTATTTAGGTAAGTCAACCCTAATCATCCCTATATAAATATTTTCCCTTAACATAAACCCTAGCGGCCGGAAGAGAGAAAAACAAAATTCCCGTATGTCATATAGCTTCAGCCCAGCAGTTTGCAATTCACGATTCCTATTTCATTTATGGTCCGATTTGTGTGAGTTTTCGCCTGTGATTCCATAAGAGACAGAGCTTCAATCCTATCGGTGTCGATTGGGTTTTACAGGTCTCAATACAGGTGATTTTTTGGTCCGAATTTGCTGCAGTTTCTAGTATTCTTGTTGGAGCTGTTTTGGTGTTTGGTTTATATCAAGATTATTTTCTTGATATTGTTGGTTATGATATCTCTTATCGATAGATTTTGGGAAGCGGCGTTAGGTGCGTCTGTTCATTCGCGAAAACAGTATTGTCGGCGTGATTAAGCTAAAGTAAGGAAATACGTTTCCTTAGGGGCCGTTTGGTTCGATGGAAAAAAAGTGAAGGAATGGAATGGTCAATGGAATTGAATTCCTGAAGGAATTGGAATGGAAAAAAACTGGTCAAATCCCTCCGTTTGGTTGGCACGAAATGGAATGAAATTGTCATTCAATTCCTTGGCAAATCATGTTTGGTTTGAAAATACAAATTATAGGAATGGAATGAAAGCATATAAAATGTCCAATTTACCCTTCTTTTAAATTTTTTTTTGGGGGGGTGAGGGGGGTGCTAGGGAAGGGGCTAGATGGGGGTAGGCAGGGGTCTTTTAAAAAAAAATTTGTGGGGGTGGGGGGGGGGTAGGTGGGGGTGGTAGGGCATGGGCTGGATGGGGGGGGGGGGTGGGCGGGGGTCTTTTAAAAAAAAATTATGGGTATGGGGGGGTAGGTGGGGGTGGTAGGGCAGGGGCAGGATGGGGGGTAGGTAGGGGTCTTTAAAAAAAAATTCGTGGGGGTGGGTGGTGGGGGGTGGTAGGGCAGGGGCTGAATGGGTGGTGGGGTAGGGGCTGGGTGGAGGTGGGTAGGCAGGGGTAGGGGTGGTTTAGATTTGGGGGTATTTTGGTCAATTTTTTTTACAATTCCATTCCTGAAGGAATTGAGCATTCCTTCCATATTTGGAAGGAATGACCAATTCCTTCATTCAAAGGAATTTGCCATTCCATTGTCATGGAAAATGCAAACCAAACACGGGGCTGGAATGGGTCAAACGGAATTGACCATTCCATTTCGCCGCGGAATGGTCAATTACCACGAACCAAACGCCCCCTTAGTTCTTTTTTAATATGATGACTTCTTTTGATCCTCCTATCCATCGAGTAAATATATTGTACCGCTATGGACGGTGAATTATTGACCATCATTCATGTGCTTACGTCCTTGAATTTAATCAAAAACTTATTGACATTTAGTTATCGGTCAATTGAGTCACATCTTGCAGTAATTTATTTAATGATCACTATATTGACACCTTTTCATGGGTATAAATGACATAATCGACACCCAGTCATGGGTATAAATGACATTATTGACACCCGGTCATGAGGGGTAAATCATGACAGGCCTATGTGGCCTTATTATTGACATTGACACCACTAACAATTGTGGTTAGGTTATCCGGATATACCAAACATTGAAATATTGACACATTAAATCCCCTTGTTGGGACACTTGAATAATAGTGACATCTATGTGATTATATTGGTAACATTGAATATCGAACATTGATTGTGCCATATTTCTTATTTTACGTTTGAAATATTATTTGGCTTTAATAGTCCGTTTCGTTTATGATGACTGTTCATTGATAATTCCTTGAGGTCACCCCTTCTAAGAAACCGGAGGGACGGCGTAGGACCTTACTGAGCTTAGTTCGCTCATTCCTTCTTTAATTCTTTTCTTTCCAGGTAACAAGTAGGAAGGAGGCTACCAGTTGGAGCGTCACTGGGAAAAGTTTAGAATAAAACTAGTAGTTGAATTTATTTTACCTAGTAAGCACTATTTGGAGTTGTAATAAATGCCCCGAACTTTTAGGTGACAATTGGATTTGATTATTATTCAAATTGAGACATTGATTTTGAATGTTGAGATATTTGAAGATTATTATGGATTAGTCTTGTGAGTAACGTCTCTTTTATTTGAAATTGTCATTATTGTTATTGGGGGCATTACAGTTTCTCAATCCATCATTAAATTAAAAATGTGAAAATGAAAATTTGGAATGTTAGAAAGATTACCATGGATTTGACACCGCCTCCTTCGTGTTCCCGCCCTCAATTTGAGTAAATGAAGTGTTCGGATAGTGGTTCGATTTCGACCTAAAAACTACAGTTGAATCGTATGAAAAACCCCTAAAACAGTGGCGCAATCAAATTAATCAAAACTAAAGAATTTATAGATTTACCTGTTAGGATCGATCTCACACAAGAGAATTTGCACAAAAGAAACCAAACGGTAAACACTCACACAAAACAAAGAAAAAGACACAATATTACGTGGTTCGGCTTAAATCCTATTCCACCACTAAACAATATTATAATTTCTTCAATATTACAAGAATAGAGACTCTCCCTCTCAATACTCTTGAATATCCTTCCTAATGCAAAAGCTTACAATTCCTCCCTCGATTTGAATTCCCAAATATCTAAACACAATCAGAGAATGTGACCTTCTTCTTTGACTTGTCACCCTTTATAGTAAAAATTAAATAAATTAATAATATTGGGATCGGTAAAATTTATTAATTTATAGAGTTACTAATTTATCAATAAATTAATAATTATTAATATAAAGAGTTTTTAGCCGTTTCAACGAATTTAAGAATTCCATATAAACTAAATTCATCATATATACATTTTTTTATTCATTGTATATACATAATAAGTTGAAAGACATTGCAAGTTGATGATGAGGATGAAGCTGAAGATGATACGGTGCCTTTGAAACCTGTTACGCGAAAGGAAGCACATTTGGCATCTAAAACTCTTTAAAATTTTATGATACAATTCAAAAACACAACACCATAACTATTGAATGCAATAAGAAAAATTAGAGATAAACTACAACTTGATTTGAACCCCAACTAGCAACAAATTCGTGCGATGCATGTCGATTATATATAGTCATGCATGTACTGAAAAAGTAAATCGAAAGATCAAAGTGTGAATACTACTTAAACATTTCAAAATACTTCCTGAAACAAAACATTCGTAGTATATTTAGTACTTGAAGAACTATCATCTCCACCGACAACAGTTTTTTCACCAAATAGTGTTTCACTTCTACTCGAATCAATATTTTTCAAGATATCTTTCAATAAAAAATAAAGAAAATCCGTATAGTAGACTATTCTCTCCGAAAGTGTGCATGCAAACCTTTTTAAATCTCTAAAAGGAATGTTCAATAATTTTTCAAATTTGCTATTTAATTAAGAGAAAATCTTATTTTTTTTATACTTATTTTAAAATAGAGAGAGTAAAATAAAGACTCGTTCGAAGAAATTGAAGTTTATAAAATAGAATCACATATCACCTTTTATAATTTTCTAAAACATTTTTTCACTTTCGTTTTAACCAACCTTTTTCTCTCTCCCCTATACTAATTGGGTAATAGTAAAAACACAAAATAATTAGAAAATTTGTTTACAAAATCGTAAATGTAATAATTTTATTATTGTTTTTAATTAAAGTGTATTGAGTCCATTACAGATGTTATCATAAATATCGTCAATTAATTTTGTTAGCAAGATTTTGTAGACAACTTTCAATCTGCCACCCAAAAATCTCAAATCAGCTTCAAATAAATTATCTTCACATTTAATGATAATTTTTACTTCCAACATAAAGAGAAATTTAACTTTTTCCTCATAGTCAGCCCATCACCCCTAAATTAGGTCTATAAACTAAAAAATAGAGTCATGGCTCCATCCCCCCATTTAGTTTCTCAGTTTATCAATTTTTAAATTAAAAGGATCACTTTTTATTTTAAAATATTATTTATATTAGTAACCATTTAAAAAAATTAATGCACCATTTTAAAAATTATTATTCTATATTTAAATTTAATCATTATAACTGTTTAATGAGTTTATTAGACTAAAAATGAGGGTTTTTTTTTTCAATTTTTCTGAATTAAAAACAATAAATTTTAAAACTCATTAAACAATTATTTTTTAAATAAATAATTAGAAAACGTTCATGTATTGCAACATAGTCTAGACACCTAGTGTTGATTAATTAATGAAAAAGATTTTTTTTTGGCACATTTCCAAAAGTTTTCAAAGAGTGTGAGTAATATAGATCATGTTTTTCACTTTCTTTCCACCCATGTTCCAAAATCATTGGCTAAAATCATGTGTTGAATCAATTTTCATTTTCATTCCCTTGATAGTGACATTTTTGGGCTCCAACTTACTAAATTTAGGAACGACTTTGCTTTAATATATTTATAGATTGGAAAACAAACAAATATAGAGTCATATTTCAACTAAATTGTAATAATTAGTTTTTCAGTTTCTAAGAATTATTAATTCATGATTTTTGTGGCGCCTAAAATTATAAAGGGGTCTCCCAAAAAATTATTATATTATTATTTTATCGATTTTCATAATTTTTTTCAATTGGTCCCGTCAGGACGAGACAAATTTATTATTTTATTAATTTATCGAATATTAATCTAAAGAGATTATGATGTAATATAGTCTTTTTACACCACGGATATGGTCTAATTATCAAAATAAAATAAGAAGACCATCGAAAACGCCATCCACATGTCTGAGTGGACTATTTTGACCTAAAAAATCAGCTATCAAAATCCCAAAATCCTTTGCAAGATTTGGGTTACTCCATTCATGAATCCGTTAGATATTTAGCGGCTGTTAGTTAGTCATTTGCCATTACATAGCCAAATCCGTTAAAAATTAACCACTCCATCATAGGGTGATCACATTGCAAAAAGAATAGGTGCTTATGGACAATAGGAGATGAAATAGTCTTTTATACCATTTCGTGCACCACATTGTGTACCGCTGATATTTATTATCGTGACATAAACACTAACAACACATAACGACTGTGTTATTAGGAAACAAGTTCCCAACCATTGCCCCCTTCTCTTCTCTGTGGTGATGTTAAGGGTCATAATTGCATAAACGATATTTTGACACAATTTAATTTAGGCTATCAATTTGAATCGATGAATGAACAATGAAATCATCTTGACCCTTTATAGGAATGTCCGGGACCCACATATATCAGTAAGCTGCAAAATCATAATGATTACACAAATATTATTATCTCCAAAATATCTTCTTCACATAAACTGAACAAGTAGCCAATCACACACTACAAAAATTGTACCTCCCCAGAGTACAACCATATAGCACTTGCAAGTTTTTTTTTTCCCTTTACGATGAATCCTGGGCGGGCCCCTACAGTACCTCATCATCCTGTTGATAATACAGCGAGCCATTGTCGATGATAGGCAATGAAGGTGGAGTTCCAGGAGGGATGGAAGCTGCACCATTCTCACCAGCACATATACAAAGAGCTTCCGCATCACGGAGAATTGCGTCCAGATTTATTTGACCACTCAGTTCATTGATGAATTTTAAGAGCGTGTCAAAATCCATTTGCTGTCCCATTATTTTGCCCCGATATTTCTTCAGAATTGAAACGCAGACGTAAAGGTGAAGGTGTTCGCTCAGATAGTGCGTCCATAATACTTCCCATAACCTCAATGTTGTCTTGTATTCAAATTCCCTGAATAATTAGAAGACCACGTCACTATAATTTAATTGCTAAATTCATAACAATCAAATCACATACTTCCTCCATAATAAAATGATAAACGCACCCAATTGACAAGTCAAATCGTTTATGGGTGATGCATTACTTGCTTGTACCTTTTGAATTGTATAAGAATCCAGCGAAAGCAAAAGAAATAGTTTAAGCAATCGTTCTGCTTGAAATAATTGTGCAATGGGCTGTCCAACAGTTCCACCAACTGCCAAATTAACAGACAAAATGTAAAATCATAAGTAACTGAAAACGAAAAGAAAAATGCATTCAATCTCTGAGCAAAATATGATACACTGACGCATCAAAGATCTGTAGAGTGTCACCACCATAGCGATTTATGGCTATCAAAATTTTAGATCCGAAGAAGGATATTCATGTCCTCGGTGGGATTAAGTTGAAAAACAAAGGATCCAATTCTTCCTTCACGAAATTGCTACATAAGGACTTTATTATCATCAATATTACTCCCTCCGTCCCAAAATGAATGTCCATTTTTTTTTAGTTTGCTCTTGATCAAGATGATCAAGAGTAAAGCAAACAAATGTAGACTTGCAAAGAAAAATGTTGCATTCCATACACCAAACATATTACTCCAGCTGTCCCAAAATGAATGTCCAAAAAAAAAAATTCAAATTTGCTCTTGATCAAGATCAAATTTGATTTATTTTTTTTGGACATTCATTATGGGACGGAGGGAGTAGCATAGTAAAAATACCATCCTAAAGGCCTAACACAGACTTAACACATTCTCTAGTTCAATCCATCATTTGTTACTTACTGAATAATCTATCATCAGATGATGATACATCGCAACAAGGGAATATAAAAAAGAAGAAGACTTTGGATATCTTCAAATTCGTTATTTCTCTTGGTTCAAGGTTCTCTTTCCTAGTTTTCACTTTATCCCTCTTATGTGAAACCTTTTTCCTATCTATATCTCTCTTACTGTTTCATGCAATCACTACAAAACACCACACAAAAAACGTGAATCCAAACAGGGTCTTTATGTTATGTTACTCCCTCTTTCCCGTAGAAAGAGTCGCATTTGACAAGTCAAACTTTTTACACATTTTTACATTTCCAAAATGCCCGTCTTCTCCGTGTTGTGCTCTAAGCATTTCCTTCAAGATAACAATTTTTATTAGAGAGAGCATTTTGGGAAAATCATGTGAGTTTATACTCTGTTTTTGGAAGTTCAACTCTTTTTTTCTTTTTTTTTTTTTTTGAGCAAACCGAAAAGAATGTGCAACTCTTATTTGGGACGGAGGTAGTATTTTAGTGCATAAGCATCATTTTGTTAGTTATCCAAACAAATAGGACAGTCAAGAGATAGGAAAATATAAGATGAAAGAAGGATTGGAAATGGGCATCGACGTGGCAAGTGTCGCTTCATTTGTCCACCGGTTCAAGGTAATGATGGGGCGTGGTGCACGATGTCTGACACACGTCTTGGACATGAAAAGTCCAATCTGATCTAAATTAGATGATATAAGACGTAAGATTGATCAGAGTGAGTACCACATCTTTCTCAATAAGGCTCCTCCTTTCCCTGAATTTTGTAAACCTTTTTGCCTGTTCTGGGGTGATGCTCTGCAGATTTATAAACATGTGCATAGTGCTAAGTTTTCATGAAAGTTGAGAATTAAAACTCTGAAGAAATACACAACAATTTGGCAGATAATTGGAGTTTAAAGAACAGCAAGTCAGGTTGTCTCGTCTTTACCTTATAAGACCTAGTCTCTTACTAACAATTACTGGTGAGTAATGCACAATTTATTACTGGTAAATATTAGTCACAGACCTAGTCTCTTAAATATTAGGAAAATATAAGATGAAACAAGGATTGGAAATGGACACTTTAAGCAAAACGTCCCAAAATAGAATAGCGGACTCTTAACATGGAACGGAGGGAATAGTAGTCAAATCAAATGCATGAGCTTTTCAATCATCATATTATTAACCACTTAAAGTTGTCGGCTTAGTCAATTTGTGCAACTGAATTACCCACTTGTATATGGACTAATTATGGCTCTCCAGTGTATATTAGTTGCGGGGTTTTCCCATGAATGATACTGCTATTGCAGCCTGGTTTGCAAGTATTATCCCTTCAAATGTATGTGTTGGGTAAGACAATTTTTCAACAAGATTTAATCAATGTGAGAGATAATGTGTCATAACCTTTTTGTAAACCTTTTTGCCTGTTCTCAATTTTAATCATGTCAAATAGGTTAGTATTTTTCTTTTTGGGATAGTGATTAAGATCATATAATTTGTATGTACTCAATTTTAAATTAGAATGACTTAATAAATACTTCTTCCCATTTGTTAGAAATAATTTTAAATTAATTTAATTTTTGGGAGAATGAGAATGTCTCATAAATTTTAAAAAAGTATCGTAATACCCTCTATAAGTTCCTTCTCATGTTGTACTAGTCAAATAAATGAGGAGTATAATATTATATAGCTGAATATAATACTGCAAAAATGGTGGCAGGTAGCAACTGGTTTTCGACAGATGACGACCGGCAACGATGGTTGAGGACCTGAGGTGGTGACGGCAGGCAGCAGTATTGATGAAGTTGTATCATATTTTTTAATTACTACATATTGCATGCAGTATAATACAATTTATTATTACATAAAAACTTGTGAGACATTTAATTTATTGAGAAAATTGAGGGGAACTGATTCGTCCCAAAAGGGAGTTTATGAATCAAGTTCCCTTAATTATTTTAACAAAAATCTTAGAATTAGTATCATTAGTATTTATAATGGTGTGAACATTATTTTGAAAAAAGAAAGTTTTATCTTTTAATTCATCAAAATTAAGATAAAATTACATTTATAAAAGTATTGTAATGAGAGGAAAAGTTGGAGACATAATCCCGAAAAGTAAGGTTCCCCTTTAAGCAATTTAACCGCTTAAATTAAAGTGATTTATTATCTACTTTAGTGATATTTGACAACAAGTCAAATAATATTTCACTTTTATTTTTATTTATATTTGACAACAAGTCAAACTTTTTAATAATATAACCGAGCACAAACTATTAACAAATGTACACATGAATTAGGTTAAGACATATTTTTTGGATACGGGGCTTGTACAAAAGAAAAGTTTTAACATAATAAGAATTGATTTTTTAATAGATTAATATTTTATAAAAAAATGGATTATATTTTATAATTACATGTATTATATTTTATCGGGAGAATAAAAATAAGTTATAGATAATTTATTAACATGATGAGTTGCATTTTATAATAAAATAAATTACTTTATAATTCAAGTGTACCGTCAAACTTCACGATTTCAAATAATAAATAAGTGAGACAAGAGAGACACTTGCTATTTTGGAGATGGGCGTATATGGGTTAAGTAATAGTATTATAAATAGTATTAATTTACTATATAGGTTAAGTAATAGTATTATAGTTACAATATATATTAACTATTACTATTAATAATATTAGTTAATCATAATAGTTACTATATATATATATATATATATATATATATATATATCAAAGTAGGTCATTAATAATGCCAATGAGCATTTAGCTTAAAGACGTACTTTTTTCGGGAAGGTTAAGGGTTGGAACCCCATACATTGTATTTAAAATGTTGTAATTTGAAAAGAAATAGGTCGTTAGTTTTTTCATTCACTTTGTTAACGTCCATAAAAAATGTTGCATGCTGACATAAATTACGACATCAAAAATAAATGACATAAAGTATGAACATCAAAAATAAAATAGCAAAAATTGCTACATTGTTAGTCACAATGCAATTCCTATTAAACTAATGTGCAACAAAGTTATTAAAATTGAACACAATTTTTCTAACTTTATAAATGTTAATGTTTTGATTCATTTATAATATACTTATATTATAAAAAATAAATCATGATATTAGCAAATTAGCTTCCCGTACGGAGCACGGGTTACCTACTAGTACATAATGTTATACAAATTGTCTCCGATCATATACCAAAGAGAATTGTTATTCACACCCGAATGTTAACGAATGCCTCCGAATGACAATTATTACAAAATTGTCATCAATTCAAATGACCATATTAACCCTTAAAAATATTATGCCTAAATGAGGGATTTCATATTATTATTTTTTGGTCTTCTTCCGTTATTAAGTTGCGTGGGTGAGAATGTTGTTAGACTATTACTTCTTCGTCCTCTTATTGTTTTCCAGCCAAAAAAAAAAAAATCATTTAATAAAAATTATCAATCAAAATTAAAATTCAACTTGAAATTAAACTTAAAATATTACAAATACATAACAAAAATAAAATTACAATATATGAAATGAAATAAAAATTTGGATTCATGATTGTGTCTAAAAAATCCCAAACTAATCTCTATTTATAGAGGATGAAAAATAAAACATTTTGGTGTTTTTTTTTTTTTTATAAAAAATATATTCATTTACAATTATTTTAGATATATATTAAAAAGGATAATTAGAAATATCTTTGCTCCAGTCTTATTGTGACATGTGTTTTACTTGGATGGAAAAGTGAAAGAACCGCCCCATGCCGGCTGACAGGCATAGACCGGGCAAGATCGTTGGCTTTCTTTTCTTTTTTTTTTTTTTTTTTTCATTTTTCATTTTCCTTGTTTGTCTTATGTGCCCCAACCCAAGAAAGAGTTCTCTGGTGGACTTAGTCTGAGTTTCCTTCCTACAACAGCGACACCGTCATCCAATACTTCACACCATGATGCATCTTCAACCCAAATTCCTCTCGTGACATCAACGTTGAATTTTCTGGGCAACTCATAAATATTGTACATATATATTGTACATCCTGAGCGGGGAAGAGAACGAATATCGAGTGGTGTAAAAGGACGATGTAACGCCCCCAATCGCAATAACAACAATTTCAAATAAAAGAGACGTTACTCACAAGACTAATCCATAATAATCTTCAAATATCTCAACATTCAAAATCAACGTCTCAAATTCGATAATAATCAAATCCAATTGCCGCATAAAAGTTCGGGGCATTTATTACAACTCCAAATAGTGCTTACTAGGTAAAATAAATTGAACTACTAGTTTTGTTCTAAGCTTTTCCCAGTGACGCTCCAATCCAACTGGTAGCCTCCTTCCTACTTGTTACCTGAAAGGAAAAGAATTAAAGAAGGAATGAGCGAACTAAGCTTAGTAACGTCCTACGCTACCCCTTCGGCTTCTAAGAAGGGGTGACCTCAAGGAAGTATCAATGAACAGTCTTCATAAATTAAACGGACTATTAAAGCCAAATAATATTTCAAATATAAAATAAGAACTATGGCACAATCAATGTTCGATATTCAATGTTACCAATATAATCACATAGATGTCACTATTATTCAAGTGTCCCAACAAGGGAATTCAATGTGTCAAATTTGTATATCCAGATAACCTAACCACAATTCTTGGTGGTGTCAATGCCAGTAAGAAGGCCACATAGGCATGTCATGATTTACCCCTCATGATTGGGTGTCAATAATGTCAATTATATCCATGACTAAGAGTTGATTATGTCATTTATACACATTACGAGGTGTCAATATAGTGATCATTAAATAAATTACTGCAAGATGTGACTCAATTGACCAATAACTAAATGTCAATAAGTTTCGAATTAAATTCAAGGACGTAAGCACATGAATGAGGGTCAATAATTCACCGGCCATAGCGGTACAATATATTTACTCGATGGATAGGAGGATCAAAAGAAGTCATCATATTAAAAAACAACTAAGGAAACGTATTCCCTCACCTTAGCTTAATCACGCCGACAATACTATTTTCGTGAATGAACGGACGCACCTAACGCCACTTCCCAAAATCTATCGATAAGAGACGTCATAACCAACAATATCAAGAAAACAATCTTGATATAAACCAAACACCAAAACAACCCCAACAAGAATACCAGAAACTGCAGCAGATTCGAACCAGAAAATCACATGTATTGAGACCTGAAAAACTCGATCGACACCGATAGGATTGAAGCTCTGTCTCTTATGGAAACACAAGCAAAAAAATCACTCAAATCGGACCATAAACAAAACGGGAATCGCGATTTGAAAACTGTTGCGCTGAAGCTTGTTTTTCTCTGTGTCGGCTGCCAGGGTTTAGGTTAAGGGACAATATTTATATAGGGGTAATTAGGGTTGACTTACCTAAATAAACAATAAGCCCAAAATCTTTATTTCTCTAGCCCACAATTAAGTACATCATTAACTCATACATATTCACTGCACCCCATTAATTAATTAATATTTTTTTAATTATTTTTTTTCATAAAAATATACCAAAAATACCCCCATATATTACAGACGGATTGGAAGAACAATCATTGGGCTGCTGACAGTGAGTGAAAAACGAAAATGGGATCTGAAATCGACAGTTTCAATCAAAATCGAGTAGGTGATTATGATTACAATAAAAAATCCAATCAGAGAGATGATTGTTTTACCAAAAAAATCATTAAATTTCTTGGGTTCATAAATCTTAGGGTTGTCAATGAAGCTGCCGGCGTTCAATTGGTAGTGGCCAAACAATGTCACCTTGTTTGGTAATTGTCGACTGGACAAAATTATGTTGTTCGGCCAAATGACCAAACAATGAGTAATGTTTCGACCACTAATGACTGAACATGATAATATTGTTTGATCGACTTTGACCGAACAAACAATAAGCCCTCGAATTTCCATAGCCAATAGCTATCCTTTCTTTGCATAGTTCACATAGGTCTCTTCTTAGATACATTGTATATAATAAGTCAATATTACAAAGGCCAAACTTATGTTGAGTTTTACAAAGTCCCAAACTTCTGCTTTGTAAAGTCTCTTCATTCTCTTCGTCTCTGAAAAAAGGATTGAAAAAGGATTGATCGGAGAATATGAAGAGTTGACCGTATAAGATGGAGATTGGACGGAGAAGATGAAGATTGAGTGTGTGGGTTTGTTAATTTAGGTAGGTGATTGTTTAAGAGTTTTAAAGGGTAAAATAGGAATAGTGGTGGTGTGTATAGTGTTGAGTGTTTAATTCTTGAGGTAAACCTAATAGCGTGGCAATATTCAGTAATGTTGTGACTAGCAATTCTCTATACCAAATTATGGATAAGGATGGGTCTGGGAGCCCAATAGTTAAGCAAATTTAAAGCAAGTACCTTTAAGCATTCGTCATGGCCAAATATAGTTTTACACTCATAAGACTGAGGCCCAAAGTATAAAGTGTGAATGATGGTGTCACTCACGTGTCACGAGCCCTCTCTTACCTTTGGGACTTAGCTTATGCACACCCAACTGTTGTTCATGACATGATAGTAAAATGGGTAATTAAAATTAATTTTTTTTTTACAAAATTAAATTTACAAAATGATATATAATAATCGTGATGGTGCTTTTAATTTCAATTGTAGCGTGACATATCCATAATCAATGCAACCAATAAAAAATCACCATCTTGTTATCCATTTTTTGCAAAATTCTCTTTTACCCCAGTTAAATTAACCCACTACAAAATACTCCTTCCCTCATCCATCCGGGAAAAGTTAATCCTACTTTGATTTTCATGATCAACTTAATCTAACTTTTACCATAATTTAATAATAACCTAATTATCCTATTAAATTTAAAAAATTGTTATTATTTCACCGTTGTTAATATAATATATAACTCACGTATGGTTATTCAAATATTTTCAATGGCTTGAATCTCATCCGTTGATATTAGAATAACACCGAATCCATGGTTTGACCTCTTCGATGGAGAGAGTAGGAAGATGTTTGGATAGCCAATTTAGACTTTGTTGTCAAAGTTGCCAATTTCAATTTCGCAAAATTTAATATAATTCAAAGCTTGAAAGAACATTCCACCTAACATTTTGCTAAAGGTTTACTCAATATTTATACTCAACTAGTACTAACCCCGTGCCTATGACGCCTACCTACTCGCGATTCTACTAAATTCATTTTTCAATTCTTTAATTTGAATCATCGTACTAGTAAAAAAAAATATCATGTCCCAAAAAAGTAATTTAAACTAAGTTTTTATTTATTATTATAACAAAAAGTAAAAAAAAAAATCATGAATAAATAATAAAAAAATAAAATCCAAACTCTATTGCTTATTGCTATTGATGGTTATAAGATCTATAAATAAATAATAATTAAAAAAACAAATTAATAAAAAAATCATGTAGTAAATAAAAGGGTGTGTTGGGGAAAGATAAAATACAGGTTTGAGAAAAGGTGGGGAGTTATAAAGCTGAAAGTGGGAATGTGAAATATTTGGGTTAATTCAGGCCGTCAGATTAATTTTTTAGATTCAATCTCAGCCACTTTTTATTCCAGCGATTACAAACGATTAAACCCGATGTGTATTGCATTATAAATTATTCCTCCATCTCACAATAAAATAAATGTCAGTTTTTTTTTTTTTTTTTTTTTTTTTTTTTTTTAATTCACATTTATTTTGGACAAAACAAAATAGTATTTTGTGTGGAGGGCAATAGAAGAGGTACAGAGCACAAAAACGCAACTTCCGAAAGAAAAATAAAAATAAAATTCAAAGGATTAGAAAGCTGAGGACTATCCACACAAAGGTGATGTCAAAATAATGGATTAGAGACGCGAAATACCTGAAATGGCATTCTGACAACTCTTCATCATCCATATCAAAATCAACGATCTGGGATACGGACTGCCATGACAGCAACACCTGTCCTGGATCGTAAAACAACAGAGAAAATGAGAAACAAAAGATCAAAGCTAGGGTTGTTTTTTGGGTTGCTGTAGGATAGAGCCGTTAAGTTGGGACGGTCCCGTCGGGACATCCCGTCCCGCAATAGATTTGGGACGGGATGGGATGGAGTATTTTAGTCCCGTCCCGTTTCATCCCGTTCCCGTCGCGGGACAACATGGTGCGATCCCGCCCGTCCCGTTCCCGTCCCGCATATCTCGGCCCTATATATCTCGCTGGTTTCAGTGTTATCAATATGGAAAACTTTTTATAAATGCTGAGAAAATTCATGCATGCAACATCTAGGGACCAATATTTGTGAACTCTAGTAAATGATCGGTATATCTAGTACTGATAATACACTTGCTCTTATGGTGGATATTCATCTTTATGATCTGCAAGGTATCAATTAAGCATTTGTCATTAAGATAGCCTGACAAGGACTTGAGCAGAATAATGATGTGCTCTTCTAAATGCAGCTTCACCACAATATCAAGAGAATAATTGCTTAAGCAGCCAAAACCACAGTAAATGTGATTTTGGCTCCATTCTTATAATGGATCAAAATGAATAGAAGCTCCTTAACCCTCCAAAGACATAAAATAACATAAAGTATCTGCAAAGAGTTCATTTTTGGTAGCATGCCACAGGCTGTTTGAGAATTATAGTACGTGATTGTTGCTCAATATGTCTTTGCGGATACTTTATCCCTCCTAGTCAACGGTCCCGCATGGGTCCCGCGGGATCCCACGTCCCACAAATGGGACGGGATAGGACGGAGTATTTTAGTCCCGTCCCTTTTTGTCTCGTTCCCGTCGTGGGACAACATAATTTTGTCCCGTCCCGTATTCCCGAACTGACAGCTCTACTGTAGGAATTACACCAGATATTTCTTCCACAGATGAACAGTAGCAAAGCTAGACTTGTCCATAGGTATGTTTTCAATTATACAAGTTTTAACATAGTTAAATCTGTTGTAGGTATAAGGTATGCAAAAATAACAATAAGCATACACAAAAGCAACAAAAACAACTTGGTTTAAGGCATAAGCTACACATAAACAACTTCTTGCTTATAAAAGATGAAACAAGCACAACAAAAGAGACAAGTTAAAGGCAAAAGCAACAAAAGTAACTCAAACTCACACTGATTTTCATCTTGGTCCTGATAAGATTGATGCCACCGGTAAACTCGATAAACTCGAGTCGCTTGAAGAATTTGAATTGGCAAGAAACCGAGCATCATGAGTTTCTTGCATAGTCAAGTTTAATTGATCTTCAACACATTCCGGATCAATTAAACCCTCTAAAACCTTCAAAACTGTAGACATGTGTGGCCTTCTATTATGAGCTTGTAAACATCTTACAGCAACATTTATCATCTTCACAGCTTCCTCTTTGTGGGATTGCATATTCTCATCAAGTATATCATGAAACTCATCTTTTTCTGCCTTCTCCTTCACCAAATTTATTAGAGGACCGAAACTTGACGAGTTCTTTCTCCCCAAAACGATTTCTAGAACAACAATGCCGAAGCTGAAGACATCTGCTTTCACTGAAATATGTGTGCCATGAAACAGTTCAGGGGCAACATACCCCGGAGTTCCCTTCAATACTGTTAACACTTGGCTTTGATCTCTGTCTATCAGTTTAGCTAACCCGAAATCAGAAATCTTGACATTGAAATCCGCATCAAGAAGTATGTTTTGGGGTTTAATGTCGAAATGAATGATATTTGGGTTGCAATGGATGTGAAGATACTCGAGACCCTTTGCTAAGCCAACAATGATTGTTCTTCTTATCTCCCAACTTAGGGTTTGTGCCGGTTCTTGATTGAAGATCCATTTATCTAAAGACCCTTTGCTCATATGCTCATATACAAGAAGCCGGTTCGATTTCTCAGCACAATATCCAACCAGTTTCACCAAATTAAAGTGATGAATGCTGCCTATGGTATTGACCTCTGCCAAAAACTCTTTCCTTCCTTGGCCAATTGAATCTAGAAGTTTTACGGCAACTTTGGTGCCATCACTTAATTCTCCTTTAAAAACAGAACCAAACCCTCCTTGACCAAGCTTCACTTGAAAATCTTCGGTGGCAGATTTCAACTCAAGGAAAGAGAACCTTTTTAGTGCACCCATTACCTCATCATCTCCGTATTCTTCTTCTTCTTCAGACTTCGAATTTTTCATGATTTTATATGAATAATAGCCACAAACAAAAAGGATCAATAGTCCAACAGAAAGAGAGGGTGCGAACACTTGAACCAGAGGGAACTTTTTCCTTTCAGAAGTGTTCGTATCAGGAGTAACCTGAACCTTGATGAATGTATAATAATTCATACCATTTATGCCCTTGTCGGTCTTAAAAGAATAGAGATTTGACTGTAATGAACACTGACCAGATGACATGCCTTCAGGGTTGAGAAACAAGGCAGCTTTGCAGGTACAATTGTTCAAGCACGCTGTTTTACAACTCTCCACATTCATTCTCGAATTTGAGTACTCAAAATCTGAGTACTCAAAATCAAAGTATAGAACATTCCTATACTCCAAAAAGGTCTGGATCGAAGATTCGCATGTCAAAGGGTTGACTTCCGTGCATCCTAGTGTGGGTTGTAGATCTTGTGTCAATGTGAAATAAGTGCCATTTCCACCAGGACAGCTGCACTGGCCATTTGAGCAGATGCCATAGTTTCCACACACACTCGGGTAATCACATTCTCCGAAATCGTCATAACGGAGAATATCACCAGATAACACAACATCAAAATTAACTGAACTAGCTTTGTCTAACCGATAAACATTCAGATGTCCATTTGGCTCGAGCACGATGTATCGAAAACCATCCACCGTAGAGTTTCGGATGTCGAATCGCACATAGTTCGAGAGGGCTTCAATGTTGCCTGAGTTCCCCAAAGCTGCATCGGATAGAGGTCCATAAAATGGTCTTGAACGGTACATTTTGGGGGGTCCAGAACCAATGAAAGCATCGATGCTAACATTATTGACGGATATAGAGTACTGCCCTGAACCCACATTGCTCGAGGAATTTCGAGCAACAAGGCCTTTACCAAAATGTATGTTTTGGCCCGGGAGCCAAGTATCAGTAGGGTAATCGAAAGACTGCCATATAACTCTATCTTTATCATCAAGAAGCATCAAATTGCCTCCATCACTGAAATTCAAGCGACTAACTGAGAGACCTGACGTGTTGGTAGACCAAACAAGACTACCATCTACATCATGCAATTGCAAATCCCCTGCAGCCGTGAAATTCAGCTTGGCATTTTCTTGAACGGGTCTATCTCTGTTTGCAAGCCACACGACAACTGGGGATATCCTAGAGAAATCATCATTAGATCTAGGCAGGAGTAATGTAACAAGATAGAAAAGTTGCACATTACTAGTGGTCCTATTTGAGAAGAACCCAAAACAGAAAGCGGGTTTGGTTGTCCCCTGTGTAGACCATTCTTCCTCCCTCACAAAAAGGATTGGTCTTACAAAGGAACCATCAGCCAGAGTCCAAGCAGCTGGGCTGGTTTTCCATGAAGCAGAGAGATTAAGTGAGGTTACTAATGGTTTATCAATAAGAGCATATGAGGTGGAGAGGTCAATCATGGTGGGCTCGGTGGTGAGGGGAACAAGGAGAGGAGTAAAAGGGAAAATGAGGTCGGCGGAGGAGATCTCATTAGCGTCCAATACAGTTTGGGGGTCGGAAACACCAAAGGTGGAAGCGATGGAAGAAAAGTTATCTCCCCAGGCGATGAGGTAGGTGAGAAGGTACCTGATGCCGTTAGCGGTCTGGTTGGGAGTGGGACAAGCGCATCGGAGAGGGATGGAGATGTTTGTACCGATATCGAGCAGGCGGAAGTTATAAGGATTGTAGTTGGTGATAGCCTGGCAAGTGGTGAGGCCCTGGTAGGTGTCGTTGGCAATGGAGAACTGGAGTTCATAAGGGTTGCTGAAGATGTAAGAAGCGTTGTGCTGATAAAAGAGCTGTTGTTGTGGTGGAGAAGAGGAGGGAAGGGGATAAGAGCAGGAACACTTAGAGATGGGGATGATGAGGAGGGTGTTAGAGGGGATGACGGAATTGATGGAGAAGATGTTGTTGATGCGGGTGATGGCGAAGGGATCAGAGTTGAGGAGGGAAGCGATGGAGGAAGGGGTGTTGTAAAAGGGATATTGAGATCGGAAGGTAAGGTAGGAGGAGCATGAACTAGAAGCATTGTTATTGTTGCAGAGGTAGCCGATGGCAGCGGTGTTGTTTCGACAGTTGGGCTGTGTGTTGTTGGCATAAGTCTGTTGTCCATTGATGCAGAAACAGAATTGAAGTAGCACAAGTACGCGTAGAGTTGATGAAGGAGGGAGAGGGAGGAGCTTTTTCATATTGAGCTTGTAGTGAAGTTGAAGATACATAAATGAAGAAAAACAAAGTTGTTTAATAGAAACTGGTCTTAATTGTCATCTTTATTTAAAGTGAAAAATGAACATTCAATTAGAGACAAGAGTACTATTTAATCAATCAAAATAAAAGTCAAATTATTTGAGTTTAAAATGGATACACTGACCTTTGATTTCACACTTACCCACTCATGAATAATTAGTCTTAATGTTCCTTTCATTTTGATTGTTTCAAAATGCTGAAAATGAATGGGGTCAGTTGACTCCCTTGCCACAGTGTGGCTCTATCCCTGGTTTTTGTACATAGTGAAATGTTGGAGCATGGATATTGGCCATGGCCCATGGCTACAATCATTCAACGAATTAATTTGAGAATTGATAGTTCAGGGGTCGGTTAGCTATTTTGCAACATCAAACTACAGGAAATGAAAAGGAGTCAATAATCTTACGGAGTAATCAAAACAGAAATCTCATTTTATAAGCCACCATAAAATATGGTGGGGCCAAATGACTCTTGACTTTCAACATCATCATTTAGGAAAATGTCTCCACCAAAGTTGGGGAAAAGTCAAATATTTTTAGTAATTTCAAAATTGAAATGCGAATCTTATACGCTACCTAAGGATCTGGAACCTTGGTTATAGTTTTTTTCTTTTTTTTTTCTCTTCACGTTTTCCTTGTTTGACAGTGGAGATTTAGTCACATCAGCTACTGGGCAAGATGGTGGACGGCATAAGTTTCTATTTTGTGGGGCGCACCGAGCAGAGTCTCAAGCAAAAACTAATCTATGACCAATTAATCCATCGAGTTCGTCATTTCAATCACACGCGCATCTAAAAACAATCAGCTCCAAAACAGGAGTTGCGGATTGGGGTTTGTTTGGACTAGTAAACCAAATAATCACAATTAACACATTCAGCATAGCATATAGAGCAAACAAAATGTACATGAACATCAACAATCACATTAAAATCGCAATCAAATTCGTCAAAACTGGAGAATTTATAGATTTACCTTTAGTAGGCGAGGACAGTAACTCGAGTGTAGAGGCGGACACGTTCACCTTGGCGGCCTTTCACCATTGTCAATGAAGCTTGCTGGGCGGTAGGGACTCTGGTAAAAATGTCGGAAACCCTAGGCGGAGGGGCGGTGGGTGGGGGGGTGTGTGTGGGGGTGGGGGGGGGGGGGTAGGGGAGGGGAAGGTCAACAGAGTGAATGGAGGAGAGAGAAGGCGAGGGGAAAGATTAAAAAGACTGGAGATTGGTATATTTCAGAAAATCACGTTTTAATTCCTCAAAATAACCTAATCTGCATCCTAATACATAATTATCAATTGAGGCATTTACAAAAAATTATTTCAGAAAGATGAAAATTACAAAAAAAAAACACATAAGTTCAAAATTATAAAAAAAAAAAAAATTGGTTTTTTTTTATCAGTTTTGGTCAAACAACTGATAATTTCAGTTATCAGTTGTTCAAATAACTGATAATTTCAGTTATCATTCAGCTGTTTGAAGCACAAATTACTCTTCAAACAACTGATAACTGAAATTATCAGTTGTTTGACCAAAACTGATTAAAAAAAACAAAAAAAAAAGTTTTTTGTAAAAAAAGAAAAAAAATAGTTTTTTGTAATTTTCCATGTTACATGTTTTTTTTTTTGTAAATGTCATCTTTTTTAGTGAGTTTTTGTAATAAACCCTTATCAATTCTACCTCCTAATCCTACTCCAAAAATAAATTAACCATATAATCCTCTTTCAATTTACAATTTTTTTAAATGAAATATCTATACCCCTCCCACCTTATCATACAAAACACACACACTCTCTCACACACAAACACACACCCACACACTTTCTCTCTCTAAGTTTCCCTCTCTACTTCATCTCTCCCGTCGCCCCATTTCCGGCAAACCCCTCCCTCCCTCACTTCAGGCGATCGTCTCCCCTAACTCCGGCGACCGTCTACACTCTCCCTTTGTCTATCTCTAATATTTTTAGTAATTTCAAAATTGAAATGCGAATCTTATACGCTACCTAAGGATCTGGAACCTTGGTTATAGTTTTTTTCTTTTTTTTTCTCTTCACGTTTTCCTTGTTTGACAGTGGAGATTTAGCCACATCAGCTACTGGACAAGATGGTGGACGGCATAAGTTTATATTTTGTGGGCCGCACTGAGCAGAGTCTCAATCAAAAACTAATCTATGACCAATTAATCAATCGAGTTGATCATTTCAATCACACGCGTATCTAAACACAATCAGCTCCAAAACAGGGGTTGCGGATTGGGGTTTGTTTGGACTAGTAAACCAAATAATCACAATTAACACATTCAGCATATAGAGCAAATAAAATGTACATGAACATCAACAATCACATTAAAATCGCAATCAAATTCGTCAAAACTGGAGAATTTATAGATTTACCTTTAGTAGGCGAGGACATTAACTCGAGTGTAGAGGCGGACACGTTCACCTTGGCGGCCTTTCACCATTGTCAATGAAGCTTGCTGGGCGGTAGGGACTCTGGTAAAAATGTCGGAAACCCTAGGCGGAGGGCCGGGGGAGGGGGGAGGTTGTGAAGGTCAACAGAGTGAATGGAGAAGAGAGAAGGCTGAAGGGAGGGGGGTTTTCAGATGGATAAGAGGCTGGTATATTTGAGAAAATTAAGTTCTAATCCCTCAAAATAACCTAATCTGCATCCTAATACATAATTATAAATTGAGGCATTTACAAAAAACTACTTTAGAAAGATGGAAATTACAAAAAAGAAAAAAAAAACACATAAGTTCAAAATTACAATTTTTTTTTTTATCAATTTTGGTCAAACAACTGATAATTTCAGTTATCACTTGTTTACAACTGATAACTGAAATTATCAGTTATTTGAAGCACAAATTACTCTTCAAACAAACAACAGATAATTTCAGTTATCAGTTGAAATTATCACTTGTTTGAACAACTGATAACTGAAATTATCAGCTGTTTGACCAAAATTGATTAAAAAACCAAAAAAAAAAAATATTTTTGTAAAAAGAAAAAAAAAGTAGTTTTTCGTAATTTTTCATCTTACATATTTTTTTTTTTGTAAATGTCATCTTTTTGAGTGAGTTTTTTATAATAAACCCTTATCAATTCTACCTCCTAATCCTACTCCAAAAATAAATTAACCATATAATCCTCTTTCAATGAGTTGGTCTTACAAAAAACGCGTTTTTTCCTGGCACTTAGGAAAATCGTGTTTTGTTTTCCCCGTTTGTGTCAGTGTCAGTTTAACCAAGTGTCAGTGTGACAAAGTGCCAGTGCATGTGTAACAAAGTGCCAGTGTAAAAAAGTGTCAGTACCAGTTTAACAAAGTGCCAGTGTAAACAAAGTGCCAGTGCATGTGTAACAAAGTGCCAGTGTAAAAAGTGTCAGTGCCAGTTTAACAAAGTGCCAGTGTTAGTGTAACAAAGTGCCAGTGTGAAAAAGTGTCAATGCATGTATATTAAGCATCAATTTATAAACTAACACTGGCACTTTGTTACACTAACACTGACACTTTGTTAAACCAACACTGGCACTTGTTTTACACTAACATCGGCACTTTGTTACACTAATACTGACACTTTATTACACTAACACTGACACTTTTTTTACACTGGCACTGGCACTATTTTACGTTAACACCGACACTTTTAGATGTATAAACTTAAGAATAAAAAACCCTCAATTCAACCCACCCAACCTCAACCCACCACCATTAACACCACCACTCAAATAAAAATTACCAATTTCAAACTCTACACTATCTCCTTTTCCAGATTTGCTAAGGAAGAAGCTCCAATAACACCAATGCCCTGAAAATACCCATAAAGGCATCTGGAAGTAAGGAGTAATTAAATTTCATTCCTCCCCTCACAATATACTAATCATGACCAGCAAGTTTAACCTCCTATTTCTTAAAGACATTTGTCTTAAAATCGAGCGCAGCTGGACTTCTTCAAACGATTTCTTCAATAGCGATTGTTCCTCATCAATTGCGATTTCTTCAAACGATTGTTGCCCTGATCTGGGTTTTGCTCTTGAAGAAATCGAGGCTGAAGATCTAGATCTGACAATGTTTAATTTCTTCAAACGATTTCTTCAATGGCGATTGTTGACAGTGATGGGGCGGGAGAGACGGTATGAATAAAGTGGCAGACTGCGGCGATCGCACAAGCGCGCGTTATTTCAAAACCCATTTTTCCTATTGTTCAGGAAAAACTGAGTTTTTGTGAGATTTTGGCTTTTTCAATTTACAATTTTTTTAAATGAAATATCTATACCCCTCCCCACCTTATCATACAAAACACACACACACACTCTCTCTCTCACACAAACACACACCCACACACTTTCTCTCTCTAAGTGGAACCTCTCTACTTCATCTCTCCCGCGCCCCACTTCAGCAAACCCCTCCCTCCCTCACTTCAGGCGACCGTCTCCCCTAACTCCGGCGACCGTCTACCCTCTCCCTTTGTCTATCTCTAATTTCCCTCTCTAAAATACTTCTCCCACCTCCGGTCACCCAAAACTCCGACCACCTTCTCCTCCTAAAATTTGGCGACCATCTCCCCTCATTTCTCCATCTTTCCCTGCTCAAGCCCTACTTCCCATCTTCTGTACCCCTCCCCTCCCCTCCCTTCCACCACGACTACTACCTCCTTATCTGAATGTTTTCAAGCATGGTAGAAGCATAAATAGTTTCGAGGCCAGATCTACACTAGCGACACCCTTCTTAGATGAAGTTTATGGTGGCAGTTTGAGTGTTTGCTTGGGCTTCAAAATTTGGAACCTCTGTAATATTCAATCTACTTAACTTTACGGACTATAATAAAAAAAAAATACTAGTTTGCCTAATGCAACATCTCCTTGACATCAATTACTCCATAAGGTCAACAAAATTAGCATAGTTACTAAATTTAAACACTGCATATTTGATTGCAGCAATAAGTATCTTAGTGAGCTATTATGTAGTGAAAAGGACAACCAACCATTTTAGGTTTAGTTAGATGATAGAAGTATAGTAAAAATTCTATAAATTAATAATATTGGGATCAGTGAAATTTATTAATTTATAGAGTTACTAATTTATCAATAAATTAATAATTATTAATTTAAAGAGGTTTTAGCCGTTTCACGAATTTCAGATTTCCTTATAAACTAAATTCATCGTATGTAAATAATAAATTGAAAGACATTGTAAGTTGATGATGAGGGTGAAGCTGAAGATGACACGGTGCCTTTGAAACCTGTTACGCGAAAGGAAGCACATTTGGCGTCTAAAACTCTTTAAAATTTTATAATACAATTCGAAAACACAACACCGTAACTATTGAATAATAAGAAAAATTAGAGATGAACTACAACTTGATTTGAACTCCAATTGGAAAACAAATAACTATAGTCATATTACCACTAAATTGTAATAATTAGTTTTTCAGTTTCTAAGAATTATTAATTCATGATTTTTGTGGGACCTAAAATTATAAATGGGTCTCTCGAAAAATTATTACATTATTATTTTATCGATTTTCATAATTTTTTCAATTGACCTATTAGGACGAGTCAAATTTATTATTTTAAAGAGTTCATTAATTTATCGAATATTAATCTAAAGAAATTCTGCTGTAATATAGTCTTTCTACACTGCGATTATAGTCTAGTTATCAAAATAAAATAAGAAGACTTGCGAAAACGCCATCCACATGTCTGAGTGGACTATTTCGTACTGAGAATGAAGATGACGAACCACCACGGCCCCTCCCCTGCCACTCCCTACCCAAAATTCAACCCCATTTCAGCCTACACTTGAACCTAAAGCTCCAAGCAAAAGCCATTTGTTAGCCAAAGTAGAGCAACTCTCCTCTCGTCAAACCCATGAAACCATAAATTCACAACACAAGAACTCATAAGTTTGTCTATTCCCAAATCAAATGGATCATGTTTTACAATTAATACCAGATTATACAAGTTCATCATATTCCATAGACAAATGTATAAGAACGAATTTTTTTCCAAAATGACACTGTTTCAAAAAGTATTTTTCAAAATGTCACACTTTTAAAAGTATTGATCAGAATAGCCTAGTTTTTAGAATTCGCGGTTGGCAACTGCGTTTTCATTAATGAATTTGCAGTTGGCAACAATAGGTTTATAATTTTTCTAATTTTTTTTTTTTTAAAACGCGGTTGGCAACTGCGAATTCAATTTTGAAAACGCAGTTGCCAACCGCGAATTCTAAAAACTAGGCTATTCTAGTCAATACTTTTAAAAGTGTGACATTTTGGGAAATACTTTTTAAAACAGTGTCATTTTGGGAAAAAGCTCGTATAAAAACAGCAACAATCATAATTAAATACTCAACCCGTCAACTTACCATGGATATGGGAGGAAGGTTAGCATGAATAACACTAGGTATCATGACACCTCCATCTTCGCCTACGAAGTTTTCGGATAGTGTTTTTTCGATTCGACCTAAAAAATCAGCTATCAAAATCCCAAAATCCTTTGTAAGATTTGGGTTACTCCATTCACGAATCCGTTAGATATTTAGCGGCTGTTAGTTAGTCATTTGCCATTACATAGCCAAATTGATGCAGCCATGGAAAATGGTGTTGATCAGGAGTTGAATCTTCAACTGCTTCAAAGGATACTCCGGCTAATCTTCTTGGGATGGCTCGCTATGGGACCTACACACACAAGCAACAATGAACTAAACCGGGGGTGACTCCGGTGAAACCCCTCCGGCGTGAGAATCAGTTTTTGTTCAGATTTTAGAAAAGCTCTCTATTGTAATGGAGAAAAGACAGATTTTAAAGAGAGAGAGTAGACTTACTTGATAATGGAGAATTTTACATATTTATACCACCTTGTAATCATGGACCATACTTAGAAGGACACGTGTCAGTCATCTATACTAAGTCAGTCAACTACCCTCAGAGTTAGTAAAAAGTACTGACATTCCCATCACGTTACACTGTTTTACATTATGGGGGTGGGTGCCACGTGTCAATACACCCAAAGGTTGGACCATCAGTCACGTTTGTCGCTAGGCGACAAACCCTTTATTGCGACAAAGCATACCCGGTGACTCGCCATAAGTTATCCCCTTTGGTACCTAAAAATATGGATACGAATTAATATTCCCGCCAGTTACTCTTCTCGCCTTTATTTGAATTCCTCTATAAGCCGCACGTTTGTCGCATATAGTGTTATCTTGATCTTCTGGGCCAACGTATTAATTATTGTTTAATTTCCAGTTTATTACCCACCTTACTTGATCTATCGGTTTCATCGAACTGTTCTTAACTGTTCAGTCCCAACCCATTTATGATGACCATTTCAGTAGCCCCCAATTTCAAGACCTGGATCATTCATGTTCCAGGCGAGAAATTTACGTTGCCTATTACTTCCCGCCTGCGGGTAACCACCTCGCACGACGCGATTAGATGACGTCATCCAAGGGACACGTGGCACACTCCTAGGTCCTTCCACTGACTGACGGTTGGTGTGATGTGACATATGAAAAGACTTTTTGAAATTTCAAAATCATTTAATGGGGGGAATTTCAAAATTTTTGGGGGCCAATTAATTGTACTGTCCCCTATGAACCTGTTCATATTCCCTTGATATAAATAACCTCCCCACCCCCCATTTTACCTTTTTCCTTCTCCTCGTTCTAAAAACTTCCTAGGCGATTTCCGGCGAAAGCAATACGTTTTCCGGCGAACTCCCTACCTTTCTTCCTTGACCTTTCCTTCTTTTTATTGACTAAATCCTTGTTCCCCTTTGAAATTTCACCATAAACGTTCATTCCTTGCCTTGATTCATCCACTAAATCATCCTGGAAAATCATTTCTTTGGTCGGACCTTGAATATTCCGGCGAACTTACAGTCGGTCTTTGACTTCATCAACGATCCCTCCTATTTTCCAGGTAATCTCTTTGATTTTCAATTTCCTTTGTTTTTCTCAAGCTTTACTTGTTATCATGGCTAGGTTTAAGAACTGTCTTAGAAAAATTAGGTATGGCCAATGTCAAAGGACTGGGGGTATTTACTACTTAACTAGGGGCATCTGGGCAAGGATCCCGCGAGATGATTTAGTGAACTGTCTTAGGATCAATAAGGTAGATCCCGCAATAATTGCCGCAATAGAAATTAGAGGCAAATGTTTTCTTCATTCCTCAGCCCCCATGTCCAAAACATTTTTCACTCCCAACGAACTTTGTGAACATCTTTGTCACTTCTATGGTCCACCTACTTATTCGACAGGTTCGACACTGACTTTCTCGCTGCGAGATCTATAGCTCATAGGAACCATTATAAACAAATTATCTCTTCTTCTGATTCAGGCGAGATGTCTAACTTTGGAGCACCTGGCGCCTCAACCTCTGCTGGCGGACAATCCCATTTACCCACTAATCCTTCTACTTCTAATGTGGCGGGAAGAGACCCTTCAACAAATTCCCTCATCACCCCTTTCATACCCAATACCACATAGATCACTTAAACTACCATATTGCCGGCTATGATGGTGACATGTCGCTACAATCCATCCGCCCGACGGGACGGAATAGTGGTCTTCCCGTCACGATTAGAAGCGGGTCTTAGGATCCTGTTGACCACTTTCATCTCTCTGGTCCTTTCTAAGCTCACGCGGCTATAGTGAGCTTCACCCCTGATGCCATAAGGGTTTTAACTTGCTTCATAGTCGTTTGTCGCGCACTTAGGCGGGAACCCACCACTCATCTTCTCATGGATATGTTTACGGGTTACGCACAAAAGACAAACAAACAAATGAGCTCCGTATGTCTTTGAAATTCAAAAACCCAAGATCCTAACACCTCTTCCCTCCAAAGTCCATAACGGCGGAACAACCCGCTATTCATCATTTCTCGCGTAGATTTGGACACTTCCCACCGATCTTGAGGGAATTCATCCTAAAGTTGACAAGAAGTGGTCCTTGGATGAGGATGAAAAAAGGTTACAAAGATTGATGGTCAAGCTTCTTAATGACAATAATCCCGCCGATCCTTCGATTCCTCGCTTCTCGTGGCAACAGATTTTAGCTGACGATGCCCTGCTGAGCCAAGTAGGACTTTCTTACAACTTCCCGCCCTTGCCTCCTAGGGTGGCCATTGAGCATACAGTTTCCTGGGCGGGATGGGAGCTTCATTCAGGCGCGAAATTTGCTTCTGAGTGCACAGCATGCGGGAACGGCCACAATGTTTGTCGCTCAATGCGAGAAGTCCTACGTATGATCTTTACTAATTTACGCATTCCCTCATTTATTAACTTAATCTTATAATGTCAATAATGACTTTTTGCTTTTGTCGCGAGTTCATCGTTCAATGAATATGAATCAAAAGAGGCTAGCACACGGGCAGTCTGAGCAACAGGCCAGACGTTTGGCCGCGGCTAGGAATGCCAGCCTCAAGGCCCAGCCAGCTGACTTAACCATTCCCATTGCCACTCTTGGAGTTGATGATAAGGTTGTTCTGAAAATTCCCGCCGGCGGGCCCCTTCTACCAACCCTCGCCCGACCTGGCAACGTACTTCGCTCCGCTCCGCACAAACTCATGAGGACCTTCCTGAAACTTTAATCTTGGAAGATGATGAAGAAGAAGAAGATAATGATGAAAATGATGAACTCCAAGACGAGGATGAGGTTGTCGCTTCCACGTGGGGATCTGGCCGAAGTTGGGGGGGTTCAAAATGAAGATCCTATAGACTCCCACACCCCGCTTTCCCCCTTTGCACATGAGACTGACCCTCCTTCTAATCCCACAACCTCACCGCCTCGCCCTTCATCTTCCCGCTCACATACTCGTCGCCAACCCAGTGGTTAAAAGAAGGGTTCAGTTCCGGCAGATGAGGAGGGTATGGTGGCTCTTTGTCGGGAAGCCAACGATATCCCTAAACTTAAAGGATTGATAACTGAGCGGCTAGACACAGTTTCTTGCTTGCTAGGCTCCACCGCTCTTAAGCGGTCAAGCGACGCCGAACAAGTCGCTTATGTTGAAGGAGAGAACCACTGCTTACTCCGCCTATCATGCCGGGATCCAACTCTCTTTAGTAAGATGTCTTTACTCGCTTTCCTTTTCATTTTTAAATTTTTATATCTAACCTTAAATCATAATATTTACTTGCCTTTCTACTTCTTGCGGGCCGGCGGCACTCTTACGGGCTTGAGTAACAAATGCCTTAAGTTAGAGGGATAGCTCACGAAGGTGATCGTGAGCGGAATCTTTATAAACGCGGGGTTGCCGGGCGGGATACCACTATTCAAGAACTCCGGGAACTTGCGAGACCAAGGCGTGCGTCGGCGGAGGGTAAGGCGAGGTTAGAAGAACTTGAAAAGAAAAACAAGGATTCGGAGGAGAAGCTTGCTCGCCTTATTGCTGAGAGCGAGAAGAATAAAGAGCTTGTCGCTAAGTTTCCCGAGCTTGAGGTGAAAATAAACGGCTTAGGGATACAGACTTCGTGCGAGCTAACCCAGTGACCAAACTTCGTGAAGATCTTGAAGCCGCTAAAACCAAAGCGAGGGCGATGAAATGGATGCGTTTGACAACGCTATCCTTCATACTCTCCGAACAATTGCCGCCGAAGGAAATCCCGCCGTTACCCCGCAATGCTAGCCGAGATGGGGCTCACGAAACAATTTTCGGCGACAAAAGTCGCAAGGGACATCCACTTGTTCCTTACGGCGAAGAAGAGTTGGCACGGCTAGCATCGGAGGATGCCGTCCTTGGCAAAGCCGCATGGCCGGTTCCGAAATTCGTCCGACAACATTGTTCCCGCTTGGTCGGTTGTCTCAAGCAAGAAGGACGCCCTTAACGCCGCCTACGACGCTCGATGAATGGCGCTTTCGTTTTGTAGCTGCTATCAACTTTTATTTTTGGGCTGTAACAAACAATTTTTATTTCCTTCTTTTAAGTTTCGCTACCTCTTTTGTCGCAAACAATTAATTTCATTTACTGTTTCCGGCCTTCGCGCAAAGACAATTTGTAGCTATTTTCTTGTCGCCTTGTTGCGACCTTTTATCCTCTTGCTTTACTTCTTATGACACATACAGAAACTATCTCTGTTTATCATAACTTTTTCATGTCGCTTGTTTCTCTTTTGATAATTCTGATTTTGCTTTGATAGTTCATCAAAGATTGTACCTCTTACTGTATCTCTCCATCTTATCTCTATACACATACTACTCCCTTCAAAAAAGTGAGGCTTGTCTTTAGGCAGCCTCACTCCCAAGTGTAGATTATTGTCAACTATTTGATGCGACAATTTTTACGCGTAGCCATTCGGCGTATCCATTTGGTATCTTGGTCTCTAACCCAGATACCTCAATTTAGGCGGCTTGGTCTCTAACCAAGATACCTCATCCATTTAGGTGCCTTGGTCTCTAACCAAGACACCACATCCCTTTTGGGCGACTTGGTCTCTAATCAAGCCGCCACATCCACTAGATGCCTTGGTCTCTAACCAAGACACCACATCCTTTTTGGGCGGCTTGGTCTCTAATCAAGCCGCCACATCCACTAGATGCCTTGGTCTCTAACCAAGACACCACATCCTTTTTGGGCGGCTTGGTCTCTAACCAAGCCGCCACATCCCTTTTGGGTGACTTGGTCTCTAACCAAGTCGCCCCATCCACTTTTGGGTGACTTGGTCTCTAACGACCGCCACATCCCTTTTGGGTGACTTGGTCTCTAACCAAGCCCACCACATCCCTTTTGGGCGACTTGGTCTCTAACCAAGCCGCCACATCCCTTTTTGGGTGACTTGGTCTCTAACCAAGCCACCACATCCCTTTTGGGCGACTTGGTCTCTAACCAAGCCGCCACATCCCTTTTTGGGTGACTTGGTCTCTAACCAAGCCACCACATCCCTTTGGGTGCACTTGGTCTCTAACCAAGCCGCCACATCCATTAGGTGCCTTGGTCTCTAACCAAGACACCACATCCCTCTTGGTGAGTGTTGACGACTATTGCTTCTCACGTTTCTTTGCGCGCCTCTACTTGTCGCCTCCTTTATCCAAGCTCTTTATCCTTTGTTAAAACGGCTTCCTTGACCACCGTCGTTCTTCTAATCCCGCCGTTCAATAAGCTGTTTCACAAAACATAACACTTGTCAAATTTTAATGAAAACGGTGATCACAAAACAATATGTCGCTGAATAATTCCTTCCTTCTTCATCACGTCGACAAGTTACATCGTGCTAGATTGGCAAATTTTACATAACTTTTCCGTCAATGCGATGTACACAAAAACACATGACCCCGAGAAAAGTTACGTATCTTTTGTCATCTAGAACCAAAATCAAAAGATGCAACTAAAAAGGTTACTACAACTTCATTGATAAACGCTTCAAATGATCGACACTCCGGGCATTCTTCAACTCTTCGCCATCTTGCTTTCTCGGTAGATAGGTCCCTTCTCGAACAATTTGAGATACACAGAAACGGCCCTTCCCATTTTCATTCAACTTGGTGAAGCTTGGTTTGGGTCCCGTGGCCTGCACTCCTTAGTACCCAATCACCTACGTTGAAAGACCTCTTGTTAACCCGCTTATCATGTTGGGCCTTCATCCTACGCTTGTAATTTACCATCCTCATTCTCGCTTGTAGCCTCCTTTCATCAACCAAATCAAGGTCGTTGCACCGCCTCGACCATTTCTCACCTCATCATAATAAGTCACTCTATAAGTCGGCGAGGCCATCTCGGCCGGCGCCGTGGCTTGAGACCCGTAAGTCAAAGCAAATCTTTGTTTCACCGGTTGAACCCTTTATTGTGGTCCTTACATTACCATAATGCGGTAGATAATTCTTCTAACCATGCTCAGCCCCCTTCCTTCCAAATTCTTGCGTAATGCGGCAATAATTTGCTTATTTCTTAGCCTCACGACCATTGCCTGTTCGCGGCTTTTGTATCTGTGGAGCATCCAATGCTTCACATTCATCCTTTGACATTCCGCGGCAAATTTCTTACCAAAGCGTGTTCCATGATCGAAATAATGGCCACACAGGTAGCCCATATACGCACCAAATGTTTTCTTGCACGAACTTAATCACATTATCCTCGCTTATCGTCGCCAAGGCTTTCGCTTGATCCACTTCGTAAAATAATCTCTTGCAACGACTACATGCTGGCATCCTCCCTTGGCCTTTGGGAATGGCCCGATTAAATCTATGCCCCACATATCAAAAGGCCACGTTGCGACAATAGGCGTCTGCTCAGTGGCGGGTCGGCGCGGAATATTCCCAAACCTTTGACACTTCTCGCATTTCCGCACATACTCTTCAGCATCCTTTCTCAAACTTGGCCAGTAATAGCCATGAAACAACACCTTCTCCGCTAATGACCTCGCCCCGGATGCCCGCACAAACACCCTCATGGATTTCAAACAAAACCTTAGCCACCATTCCTGGCTCTATGCATCTCATCAACGGCTTTGAAAAAGATCTTCTATATAGGATTCCATCTTGCACAGTGAATCGCGGGGAAGTCACCTTTACTAGTTTAGCCCTTTCTTCTTCAAGCGGCAATTCACCCTTCTCTAAAAAATCTTTCATTTCGGTAACCCAATTTGCTTCTGTCTCTCCAATCTCCATTACCCTGGATCTATCAATTGCCGGCGTGTCCACATACTCCACCAAGGGATCCACAGCTGCTTCAATTTCCCCACTTCCCGCCGACCTACTCAGTGCATCCGCCTTTGAATTCTCTTCTCGCCCGATTTGTACTAACTCCCAAAACTCAAAATGACTCAAGATGTTTCTCACCAAATCACAATATCTTATTAAAAATGAATTCACCGTGCCATATTCACCTTTCACTTGCTTAACAATCAACTGAGAGTCAGAATGGATCACAATCCTCTTTACTCCAACATCCCGCGCAAATTCAATTCCCGACACTAATGCTTCGTATTCCTTTGATTATTAGATGCGGGAACTTGAACTGAATGCTTTCCTATACTCACATTCCGTCGGGGACATCAAAACCATTCCCGCTCCTCCTCGTCCTTTGCGACGAACCATCAACATGTAGAATCCAACAATCCTCCAGGCCTCTTCTTTTCTTCAATCAAACTTGGCTCGGCCCGCTTTGCCATCTTCTTTTTCTCGCGCTCCTCAACTACGTCGGCTGTGATTTGGTAAATGAGGTTTCAACTATAAAGTCTCGCTAACGCTTGCGCCTTAATAGCTCGGCGAGATTCATAGGCGATGTCGAATTCCGTCAACTCAATTGACCATTTCAAAAGCCTTCCCGCGGAATGCGGTTCTTTGCAAATCTTTCTTAAGGGCGCGTCTGTCAACACCACAATGGTATGAGCGACAAAATAGGCCCTCGGCTTCCTTGCCGCCACCACCAACGCATAAGCCAACTTCTCGGCATTAAAATACCTCGACTCAACCTCACTTAATGCTTTGGAAACATAGTATACAGGCCTTTGAATTCCTCCGTCTTCCCTCACCAACACTGCCGCAACCGCATAGTCGAGAGGCGCCAAATAAACAAACAATTCCTCCTCCACAGTACGCTCAACAATGGTGGCTTTCCCAAGTAAGCTTTCATTTCCTCAAAAGCTGCTCCGCACTCCTCGCTCCATTCAAATTTCTTTCCGCCCTTCAAAACTTTGAAGAACGGCAAACATCTCTCCGCTGACTTCGAAATAAATCTTCCCAAGGCAATGATCCTCCCATTTAGTCGCTGAATCTCGCGAATAGACTTAGGTGGCGACATGTCTAATAGCGCCTGAATTTTTAGGTTGGCCTCAATCCCGCGCTGTTGACCAAGAATCCCGAAATTTTCCCGCCGTAACACCAAACGTGCACTTACTAGGGTTCAACTTCATTGAATTCCTTCTTAAGTTCTCAAAGTCTCGGCAAGATCCAACAAGTGGTTATTCTCTGCTGGTCTTGATCACCATGTCGTCAATGTACGCTTCTATATTCCGCCCAATCTGCGACTTAAACACCTCGTTCACCATCCTTTGATATGTTGCCCCCGCATTCTTCAAGCCGAGCGGCATCATTTTGTAACAAAAATTTCCCTTTGGAGTCCTAAACGCTGTTTTTCGCTTTGTCTTCCTCCGCCATCTTAATCTGGTGGTATCTGAATAAGCATCAATAAAAAGCGAACACTCGTGACCTGAAATAGAATCCACCAACTTATCAATCTTGGGTAAAGGATAGCAATCCTTGGGACATGCCGTATTCAGATCGGTAAAATCAATGCACATTCTCCACTTCTTGTTTGACTTCAAAACCATTACGGGACAAGCCAACCACACCGGATATTGAATTTTCTCGATTATTCCCGCCTTCAACAACTTTTCCACTTCTTCCAATCTTGCCATCTCTTTCTCCGGCGACAAATGCCTTACCCTTTGCTTAAATGGATCCACCCTAGGATCAGCATTCAAACAATGCAGAGCAACACTCTCATCAATACCCTTCATGTCCTCCGGTCTCCAAGCGAATACATCCAAGTTTTCCTTCAAAAAATCAATCAAAGCTTCCCGCTCATCCCGCGATAGTTGCTTGCCAATCTTCACCTTCTGCTCAGGAAAATAACAATTGATTTCCACCTCCTCTAACTCTTCTCCTGCCTTGATATCTGGCTCATCCCGCACTTTGCGGCGTCTCCACCTCTATTCTTTTCCTCTTCCTCATTACCCATAGGAGCGGGCTTCTTAAGATCGGCAAAGACATTACCGTAGGCCGCCCACACGAGCATCCTCCACCTCAATGGCTTCATAATCGTCATCAGATTCGCTCATTAGTACTTTAACGTTTCCCTCAACCACTTCTTCAATCCTTGGCTCCTCCATACTAACAAACCTTACAACCCTGGCATAACTTATATGGGGCGTGGCATTCACTATTTCCATCGCCCAACAATTTTCTTCACCATCATCACCCTTTCCCACCATATCGGGTCAACATCCCGCCAACACGATTCCCGCTCTTCCATCCTACACATTTCTCGCCCCAAAACTTGCCCTGACACTTGGTTTGTCGCTTCGGCCACCATAGCGGTTCCACTTTTCATACTCTCCGTTATGATCCAATCTGGTTCACCATTCTCCACCTCTACAATCTTAACCATATTTATCTTTAGTGGACTAGATTCTACTTTGGAAGTCATCGAAATTGTACTCTCTGCCTTAGCTTTCAACATCTCCTTTTGTTTTCTTATCACAGTGACCGCCTCACTCTTCAAGCAACCTATCCCATTAGCTGTGGGATACTTCACCCTCTGATGGGGAATTGACAGAACCATTTCAAAACTCAACATGAATGGGATTCCCACTATAGCATTATAAGGAGACACAAGATCAATCACCATGAATTCGACATTCTCGCATCTCGCCAGCTTTCCTTCACCAATTTCAACATCCAACATAATCGTCCCTTTAACTTTAACAGAGTGATTAGTAAATCCCTCAAGATATCCCTTATGAGGCACCAAATTTGCCTCTGTATAATTCATCCTTTTAAAAGCATCATAATAAAGCACATTCCTACTTGCCCCAGAGTCCACCATGACTCATTTGTACGATATTATTGCTCGGATACATAGTGATGATAATTGGGCGACTCCCGTGGCTTTTGGTAATGACCAACTCTCGCTGGAAAAGCTGATCACCCTATCTTGACTGGCGGGGAACTGAGGAACATCAAACGTATGCGTCAAAGTCATGATTTGGGTATTCAACTGAGACACACTGGGTAAAGGGTCATGAATGACATCTACCAAATTTCTCTCCGGCCTACGTTGGTCATCCCGCCCAACATTCTCCTCCAAATACTCCTGCAGAAAACCCCTGTCAATTTTCCCCTGAATCAATCTTCTCAAGTTATAACAATCGTCAGTCTTGTGCCCCTTATCTTTGTGAAATTCACAAGTAACTATTCGATCTCTAGACGGGCCGAGTTCTGGTGTAATGGGAAAAGGTTCGGGCATTTATTTTCTTCATGATCTCGCTAATAGGAGTGTTCAACCGGCTATACTTGATGTCTGTCTTTGGCTTAAACTCTCTACGATCCCCGTGCGCCCTTCCCGCGGCCTCAGCTTCCTCCCGTTTGACTTGCCCCTCTATTGCCGCCAAACCCCTTTCTATCATCTCGCACTATTTCCACCCTTTCGCTCGCCACTTTCTTGACGGCTGACTCGCAATTGTACCCCCTTTGTCTTAACTCTAGCTCCACTACAAAATCCTCGCACTCTTTCATACAACTCCCCCGTAGTCTTTGGCAATCTCATCCCTAGCTCCTGTTTGAAGTGACCCGGCTGTAAACTGGTGTTATACAACATGATTATCTCGCCTTGTGCGATATCGGGAACAATTGGCCACTCCCATGAACACATCTGTGAAAGTCGCAATCCCTTCCCCATCCTTTTGCTTAAGGCGCATAACTCCGTCTTTTGAACTGGTTGTGATCCTGACGCACTAAATCTCGCCAAGAATTTCTCCCTGAAATCTTGATACCCCGTTATAGAATCTTCAGGCTGTACCAAGAACCAATCCAATGCATGATCTGCCAAAGTGCTCACCAATGCTCGACATAAAATTGCTTCATTCTCGGTCACAATGGCGACATGGTTGCTTCAAATCCTCCTACGTGGAGTTCTTGCTCTAGACTTTCCTGAATAACTTGATAAAGTTGGCATTCGAAAACTTGGGTCTGGGGCAACACCTTTGATATTTTGGGTGAAAGGAGCCAAAAAAGGCTTTTTCCCTTCCACTTTCTTTATTCCCGCCTCTAAATCCTTGATTTTCTTCGCCATCTCAGCCACCTCATTTCTTAACCTTTGTTCCTCTTCCTTCTTAGCCTTCTCTGCCTCACTAGCCTTGGCTAACTCTGCGGCTTTTATGGCTTCTACGATCTTCTCGGCCTCTGCCCGCCCCTCGCTCTGCAGCTCTCCGCTCCCTTTCCTTGTCATAATCTTTATCTTTCCTATCTTGTCGCCGTCGCTCCCTATCCCGCGGTGACCTCTCACGATGTCGCCTAGCATCATGACGTCGCGATATCTGGGTCCTTTCCTTGCCGCGTCCCTCGTCGTGCGTGGAGCCACTAGATTCATTGCTGTCATATTCAAAGTAATAAGATTCTTCTTTGGAATTGCACGGCTTATGGTGTATTTTCTTTCTTCTCTTCTTTCTTGCTTCCAAGTCATCATCTCGCCTTCGATTTTCTGCTAATCTCCTGGGCAGCGGCGTATCTACATTCTGTCTTGGTCTATTAGCCACGCTAGCGCTATCCTCCCGATTTTGCCCACCGACATGGGACCTTCCCGCTTGCCCATTTAGCAAATTCTCAGGAACGTGGGAGGGCTCTACATGTAACTCCTTTAATTGTTGATTATTGGCGAGGACATGCATCCATGCCTCATTATCCGCCCTTAACTTTTCAATCCTTTCTCTTACTTCTGCATTCTTTGACTTCGCGGGAACTTGGCCTTCATCTACTGCCTTGGCTCTTTCCACTCTCACCCTTTCCTCCTCCACCCTAGCCCGCCTCACACTGGTGTTAGTCTCAGACGTATGGACCTCCACCTCTCTTTCCGATCCTGCTTCAGCTCCCGCACGAGCATCCTTTGCATTTGGGGTTGCCAATGTTAGGTTCTGGGCCACCCTAGAAGGAGTAGCTTTTTCTTGTCCAACCACCATAACTTGCTTCCAACTAACTGTTACACTTTTACATACACTTCAAGACAAATCACACCTTTTCACCATAAACCAACTGCTCTGACAACTTTACAAGTCACTTTCTGAAAACAAAATGCCTTTAATGCATGCACTAATGAACTTACAACCTTTACAGCCAAAGACAACTTTATGACTTCCTAAAATAAATATCACAATCCAAAAAACACTTTTAACCAGTACTATCTGAGAATCCTCCTTGGTTTTCTAATCAACTAGCCTTTACTCCTTTGACCAAACTGACAGTTAGAATCTTCTGGGCTCCACCAACAAAACAACAACAGTGCTTCATCTTTTCTCTCACCTCAGGCGGCCACCAACAACCTCCCAAACTTCACCTAGCCACCCCAGAAGAAACGCTCGAGGTCCGGCAACGGAACCAGCGATGCAGCCATGGAAAATGGTGTTGATCAGGAGTTGAATCTTCAACTGCTTCAAAGGATACTCCGGCTAATCTTCTTGGGATGGCTCGCTATGGGACCTACACACACAAGCAACAATGAACTAAACCGGGGGTGACTCCGGTGAAACCCCTCCGGCGTGAGAATCAGTTTTTGTTCAGATTTTAGAAAAGCTCTCTATTGTAATGGAGAAAAGACAGATTTTAAAGAGAGAGAGTAGACTTACTTGATAATGGAGAATTTTACATATTTATACCACCTTGTAATCATGGACCATACTTAGAAGGACACGTGTCAGTCATCTATACTAAGTCAGTCAACTACCCTCAGAGTTAGTAAAAAGTACTGACATTCCCATCACGTTACACTGTTTTACATTATGGGGGTGGGTGCCACGTGTCAATACACCCAAAGGTTGGACCATCAGTCACGTTTGTCGCTAGGCGACAAACCCTTTATTGCGACAAACCCTTTATTGCGACAAAGCATACCCGGTGACTCGCCATAAGTTATCCCCTTTGGTACCTAAAAATATGGATACGAATTAATATTCCCGCCAGTTACTCTTCTCGCCTTTATTTGAATTCCTCTATAAGCCGCACGTTTGTCGCATATAGTGTTATCTTGATCTTCTGGGCCAACGTATTAATTATTGTTTAATTTCCAGTTTATTACCCACCTTACTTGATCTATCGGTTTCATCGAACTGTTCTTAACTGTTCAGTCCCAACCCATTTATGATGACCATTTCACAAATCCATTAAAAATTAACCACTACATCATAGGGTGATCACATTGCAAAAAGAATAGGTGCTTATGGACAATAGGAGATAAAATAGTCTTTTATACCATTTCGTGCACCACATTGTATACCGCTGATATTTATTATCGTGATATAAACACTAACAACACATAACCGTTAGATCGCCCATGAAAAAATAAATGAGTGACTACATTTGAAAGATAAGGGTGAGGCATGGAGCGTTTGTTAAATTCATCGTAGACTAATCAAATCATCATCAGTTTATGGGGAAAATAATGGACTGTGTTATCAGGGAACAAGTTCCCAACCATTGGCCCCTTCTCTTCTCTGTGGTGATGTTAAGGGTCATAATTGCATCAACGATATTTTGACACAATTTAATCTAGGCTATCGATTTGAATCAATGAATGAACAATGAAATCTTGACCCTTTATAGGAATGCCCGGGACCCACATATTAGCAAGCTGCAAAATCATAATGATTTCACAAATATTATTATCTCCAAAATATCTTCTTCACATAAACTAAACAAGTAGCCAATTACACACTACAAAAATTGTACCTCCCCAGAGTACAACCATATAACACTTGCAAGTTTTTTTTTCCCTTTACGATGAATCCTGGGCGGGCCCCTACAGTACCTCATCATCCTGTTGATAATACAATGAGCCGTTGTCGATGATAGGCAATGAAGGTGGAGTTCCAGGAGGGATGGAAGCTGCACCATTCTCACCAGCACATATACAAAGAGCTTCCGCATCACGGAGAATTGCGTCCAGATTTATTTGACCACTCAGTTCATTGATGAATTTTAAGAGCGTGTCAAAATCCATTTGTTGTCCCATTATTTTGCCCCGATATTTCTTCAGAATTGAAACGCAGACATAAAGGTGAAGGTGTTCGCTCAGATAGTGTGTCCATAATACTTCCCATAACCTCAACGTTGTCTTGTATTCAAATTCCCTGAATAATTAGAAGACCACGTCACTTATAATTTAATTGCTAAATTCATAACAATCAAATCATATACTTCCTCCATAATAAAATGATAAATGCACCCAATTGACAAGTCAAATCAAATTTGCTCTTGATCAAGAGCAAATTTGATTTTTTTTTTTTTTTGGACATTCATTTTGGGACGGAAGGAGTAGCATAGTAAAAATACCATCCTAAAGGCCTAACACAGACTAACACATTCTCTAGTTCAATCCATCATTTGTTACAGTATTTAAGGATGTTTTGAACCAATTTTATACTCCCTCCGTCTCTAAAAGATTGTTCTGTTGTACATTTTGTAATTATTAAGGAAGAGCTTTACCTTCGTGTACCTTAATAGATTTGCACTAACATTCATGCCTAAGTTTAAAAATGGGACATACTTTTTGGGACAAGTCAAAATGGCAAATGGGACAATCTTTCAGGGACGGAGGGAGTAGCTGATACAATTATGAACTCAATGAATTCAGATAGAGAGAGAGAGAAAAGATATTTTTGTATATTGTTCATATTCAGTTACAATGCTTATAACAAACTGAGCTTATATACTCAGACTACTAACCGCCCTAACTGACTCCTCAAGAAGTTACATCCAAGCCCTCCAACTATTTACCACAGAGCAATACAACATTTAACTTCTATCTATATCCCCAATATCCCCACTCAAACTGGAAGGTTGAAACAAATTGCAAACTTTCAGTTTGGAGAGTAAATGAGAGATCTGAGAGGAGGATAAAGCCTTTGTAAACAAATCAGCTAGTTGATTATCTAAGGAAATATGTAAAGTAGAAATAATGCCCTTCTTCAGTTGCTCTCTGACTAAATGACAGTCCAAATCAATGTGTTTGGTTCTTTCATGAAACACTGGGTTGGAAGCTATATGCAATGCAGCCTTATTGTCACAAAAAAGCTGAACTGGAGTAAGAGAATGAACACCAAAGTCTTTAAGCAAAGACAAGAGCCAAATAATTTCACAGCAAGCATTAGCCATGGATCTATACTCTGCCTCTGCAGATGATCTGGAAATGGTGTTTTGTTTCTTGGCCTTCCATGTGATTAAACTAGAACCAAACATAGCACAATAACCAGATAGGGATTTCCTTGTGGTAGGACAACTACCCCAGTCTGCATCACAATAGACCTGCAGATTCAAAGATCCAGTAGAAGCATAGAATAACCCCTGACCTATTGAACCTTTGAGATACTTAACAAGCTTAAGAGCAGCATTGTAATGAGGAACCCTTGGAGTAGATAGAAACTGACTCAAAATATGAACAACATAGCTAATATCTGGTCTTGTAATTGTAAGATAGATAAGTCTCCCTACCAGTCTCCTATACTTATCAGCATCAGGCAAAATCTCACCTTTATCAGAAGCTAAAGAGTGATGAATATCAATGGGAAGGCTTGAATGATGAGCAGTGATAAGGCCAGTATCATTGATGATATCAAGAGTATATTTCCTCTGATGTAAATAAATGCCTTGAGTCCCTCTAGCAACCTCAATTCCCAGAAAATATTTAAGAAGTCCCAAGTCTTTAATGGAGAAATGAGAATGTAAATGTTTCTTGAGATCAATAAGAATGCCCTCATCAGAACCAGTGAGCAGAATATCATCCACATAGACAAGCACAGCAGTAAATGAAGTGGATGTATTTAGGACAAACAGGGAATGATCATTCTGAGACTGAGAGAAACCAAATTGAAGGAGAGCAGAAGAAAACTTAGCAAACCACTGTCTAGGAGCTTGTTTAAGCCCATAGAGAGATTTGAGAAGTCTGCACACCAATGGTTTGGAAGAAGAATGAAGAGAAGATGGTGGATTATAACCAGGTGGTAATGACATGTACACCTCCTCATCCAAATCCCCATGAAGAAAAGCATTAGACACATCCATTTGTTGAATAGGCCATCCTTTAAGAGAAGCAACAGATAAGAAAACTCTGAAAGTAGGCATCTTTGCAACAGGAGCAAAAGTCTCAAAATAATCTTCACCCTCTGTTTGAGTAAACCCTTTGGCAACTAATCTTGCTTTATATTTATCAAGAGTCCCATCAGCATTGTATTTAAGTTTGAAAATCCACTTGCATCCAATAGGTCTTTTGTGAGAAGGTAATTCCTGAACAACCCATGTTTTATTCTTTTCCAAAGCATTTATTTCACTGACCATAACATTACACCAATTTGGATCTTTGATGGCTTGCTTGTAAGTGTGAGGTTCAGAGAGAGTATATATATTGCATACATAAGAAAAATAAGAGGAAGACAGAGAAGAATAGTCAATGAAAGAAGAGGAAGGTAGAAAACAAGAACTAACCTGTGAAGAAGATGAAGAAGAAGGTGGGATTGTAACCGAGGAAGACACATGTAATCTGCAAGTCTCTTTGGAAGTTGTTTAGTTCTAATAGGCCTTGAATTAACTGGAGGAGATGAAGAAATAGGAGGAGCAGTAGGAGGAGAAGAAGTAGGAGCTGAAGAGATATGAGTATTTGGAGAAGGAACAGAAGCTTCAATGTCAGTTGAGGGAGAAGAAGAATACAGATCAACAAACATGGGAATCAAACACTCAGAAGAGTTGTAAGGAGTCTCTTTGAATGGAAATTGAGTTTCATAGAAAACAACATCTCTGCTATGAAAGATTTGATGAGAAGTGAGATCATACACTTTGTATGCTTTCTTTCCAAAAGGATATCCAAGAAAAATGCACTTCCTTGATCTTGGATCAATTTTATCTCTGTGAGTGGAGAGAGTAGAAGCATAACAAAGACACCCAAATACCTTTAAATGATGATAGAGAGGAGATTTATGAAGTAAAGACTCATAAGGGGTTTTGTTATTAAGCACAGAGGAAGGAAATCTGTTGATAAGGTAAGTGGCTGTAAGAAGACACTCACCCCAAAATTTTATAGGTAAGTGGGAATGAAATCGCAAAGCTCTTGCTACCTCAAGAAGATGTCTATGCTTTCTCTCCACTCTTCCATTTTGTTGAGGGGTATTCACACAAGAGCTTTGTTGTTCAATGCCCAGAGAAGAAAGAAGTGAAGAAACCTGAGTATTAAAGAACTCAGTACCATTGTCACTTCTGATTTGAGTGACCTTGGCCTGGAATTGGGTTTGTGTCATGATGATGAACTGATTAAGAAATGAACACACTTGAGATTTTGAAGAGAGAAGGAATGTCCATGTAGTTCTAGAACAATCATCAACTATAGTGAGAAATGAAGTATGACCATTATAAGTTGGATGTTTATAAGGGCCCCAAAGATCACAATGAAGTAAAGAACATATAGAAGAATTATGACTAGTGCTCACAGGAAAAGGTATTCTTGATTGTCTTGCAAAATGACAAGTGTCACATGGAGAAGAAGTAGCATGATTACATTGTAAAGATGGAATATGAAGTAATTGAGATAAAGGAATATGACCAAGTCTAAAATGCCACAATGTAGTCAAAGGAGTTTTACAACTGATAGAACTAACAAAGGAATGTAATTGCAGATCTGAGTTGGAAACATCACTTGGAAGAATCAGCTTGTACAATCCATCCCTCAGTTGTCCAATCCCCTTCACCTTCTTGTTCACAAGGTCCTGAAAAAGACAATGATTGGGGAAGAACAAGAGACACACATTGTTGTCAGATGAGAGTTTAGAAATGTGAATGGTACCTTTGTGAGTGATTGTAGAAGTATTGCCATTAGGCAATCTAATAGAGTTATGGATAGGAACAGGATTGGATAGGAGAGAGAAATTATGTGTGACATGATCACTAGCACCAGTGTCTATAATCCAATCAGTGTAATGCTTGGTATTGTGAGATAAACACATTGGAGAGAATAGGTCAGAGACAGTGGTTGTATTACCTGTAAAGTGATCAGGAGCAAATGTTGCTGTAGATTGAACATTGTCCAACATGTGTTGATACATGTTGACTTGAGATTGAGAAGCACCTTGATACACTGAGTTACTGACAGGTGTTTCAAGCAAAGGAGGCAGATTGGAGCCACTGGTAAGAGCATGTGCACCATGAGATAAACCACCACCAGAATAAACATTGTTGACAGGAGTTCTATTCCTCAGATTCTTGGGCATCTTGGAAGGATCTGGTCTCTTTCCATACAATTGGTGCCACTCAGGAAATCCTTTAATAAAGAAACAAGTGTCCTTTGTGTGTCTATTGCCACCACAATGATCACAGAGCAATTGAGACTTATCCACAGCTTTTCTGTACACGGAAGATCTTGGTCCTTGACTTTTAGAAAGTAAAGCAGTGGTATTATCATCTATAGATGAAGGAATTACCACAGATGAGCCAATACCTCTTTGTTTCTCATCTTGACATAAGAGAGAAACAGCTTGACCAAGACTAGGAAGAGGATCCATCATTAGAATGGAACCTCTGACACTTGTATAGCATTCATTCAACCCCATAAGAAACTGAGTTAAGTATTGAACATGAGTGAAAGTGTCTAATTGCTTCTGAACCACAAGAGCAATTGCAAGTGCATTTAGGAATGTTGCTCAAATTTAAAAATTCATCCCACAATGACTTAAACTTTGTGTAATACTGAGAAACAGATTGTGAGCCTTGAGAGAATGCTGACATCCCCTTCCTAATTTGATAAATCCTGAGAGTGTTTCCCTGAGTAAATCGTGTATGTAATTCCTCCCACATCTCCTTAGCACTTGTAACATACACAACACTCGATCTGATTTCAGGATTAATGACATTTAAAATCCACGAAATCAGCATATCATTACATCTATCCCAATGAATCAGATACTTCGAACCAACGCTAGGTCGAGTATGAACACCAGTAATTATTCCTAATTTCATTTTTGTGGATAAAGCAATGGTCATAGCACGCTTCCATTCTGAGTAATTAGAACCCGACAGAATAATTGTGATGATACTCATACCAGAGTTGTCGTTTGGATGAAGATACAGAGGATGCGAAGGGATCAGTTGAATTGTAGCTGCTTCTACATCATACGGATCAGTAGAAATGGTGGATTCAGGATTGGTGTTTGATTCCGCCATTAGAGCAAAGAGAACATGAAGGAAATGAGTTGATTTGAAGAAGAAATTCAATCAATCAATCAATCGCGGAATAGGCTCTGATACCATGATACAATTATGAACTCAATGAATTCAGATAGAGAGAGAGAGAAAAGATATTTTTGTATATTGTTCATATTCAGTTATAATGCTTATAACAAACTGAGCTTATATACTCAGACTACTAACCGCCCTAACTGACTCCTCAAGAAGTTACATCCAAGCCCTCCAACTATTTACCACAGAGCAATACAACATTTAACTTCTATCTATATCCCCAATAGTAGCATTCAAGAGTCTTTAGTCTTGGAAGAGCTCTAGCTCGAGCAATATAATCAGGTATACCTTTCCATAGGGAAGGTTAGGGGTTCAAGCCCCACCAATGATGAATTCGCCTCCATGTGTCCTCTAACAGACCAGGTGATCAAATATTAAAAAACCCAATTTACTAAAAAAATAGTCTTTAAGCTTGCTTTAAAGGTATCATTTTATTCCAAAATTTTGCCACGTAGAAAGAACCATAACATTATAATTAAATCTTACGATGCAAAGAAACTTGACAAAGATCAGTCAGTACACACATGAGAGGGGGAGAGAGAATCTTTCCCAACGCAAAAAGTTGAGAATGCATGCCACTTTGGTCGCGGTTAAAATTTGGTCCAAGTCGTTCCATTAGTGAAACAAAACACCAAAATGATTCTGATTCATCTTGCATGATGAACATTATTGGGGACAAAAGATCGCTCATTCCCTAATAAACAAGGTAAATATCTTCTTAATAAGCATAGAGTAAAGCAAACAAATGATGACTTGCAAAGAAAAATGTTGCATTCCATACACCAAACATATTACTCCAGCTGTCCCAAAATGAATGTCCAAAAAAAATTCAAATTTGCTCTTGATCAAGCGTAAATTTGATTTTTTTTTTTTTTTTGACATTCATTTTTTGGAGGAAAGAAAATAGCATAGTAAAAATACCATCCTAAAGGCCTAACACAGACCAACACATTCTCTAGTTCAATCCATCATTTGTTACTTACTGAATAATCTATCATCAGATGATGATACATCGCAACAAGGGAATAGAAAAAAGAAGACGACTTTGGATATCTTCAAATTCGTTATTTCTCTTGGTTCAAGGTTCTCTTTCCTAGTTTTCACTTTATCTCTCTTATGTGCCACCTTTTTCCTATCTATATCTCTCTTACTGTTTCATGCAATCACTACAAAACACCACACAAAAAACGTGAATCCAAACAGGGTCTTTATGTTACTCCCTCTGTCCCGTAGAAAGAGTCGCATTTGATAAGTCAAACTTTTTACACATTTTTACATTTCCAAAATGCCCATCTTCTCCGTGTTGTGCTCTAAGCATTTCCTTCAAGATAACAATTTTTATTAGAGCGAGCATTTTGGGAAAATCATGTGAGTTTATACTCTGTTTTTGGAAGTTCAATTCTTTTTTTCTTTTTTTTTGAGCAAACCGAAAAGAATGTGCAATTCTTATTTGGGACGGAGGTAGTATTTTAGTGCATAAGCATCATTTTGTTAGTTATCCAAACAAATAGGACAGTCAAGAGATAGGAAAATATAAGATAAAAGAAGGATAGGAAATGGACACTTTAAGTAAAACGTCCCAAAATAGAATAGCGGGCTCTTAACATGGAACGGAGGGAATAGTAGTCAAATGCATGAGCTTTTCAATCATCATATTACTAATCACTTAAAGTTGTCGGCTTAGTCAATTTGTGCAACTGAATTACCCACTTGTATATGGACTAATTTGGATTGTCATCCCCTTCGTAAAATGAAAGTGATCTGTCGGTTCTTACCTTGAAAACATATAAAAGAAGATTAAAACCACTTGGACATGAAAAGTCCAATCTGATCTAAATTAGATGATATAAGACGTAAGATTGATCAGAGTGCGTACCACATCTTTCTCAATAAGGCTCCTCCTTTCCCTGAATTTTGTAAACCTTTTTGCCTGTTCTCTGGGGGTGATGCTCTGCAGATTTATAAACATGTGCATAGTGCTAAGTTTTCACGAAAGTTGAGAATTAAAACTCTGAAGAAATACACAACAATTTGGCAGATAATTGGAGTTTAAAGAACGGCAAGTCAGGCTGTCTAGTCTTTACCTTATAAGACCTAGTCTCTTACTAACAATTACTGGTAAGTAACTGTAGACACCCCATTCTGAACCAATAAATCATGATTACACTACTCTTCATCTCTCTTTTGTGTTTTGATGAAAGCATATCAGTTTCGTCATGTTTCGTTAAGTTTCTAACTAACCTCGTTAGTTTTGGACCTAACTGACTAACGGAATAAACTGAAGAGGACAAAATAGTCATCAGACTAGATATCTCGCACGAGATATCATATCTCGCGCGAGATATCCCCTCGACAGGATGTGCAAAATCACAATTCTTCTCCGTCCCAAACTCTTTTCTTGATAAACCTCATCTAATCCGGTTCTCCAATCAGAATTGAGTTCTGGAAGCTTCCTAGGAGTGTTTTACCTCTCCACCTCTACCTCTTAAACCCCTATAAATACTTGGTGACTTCCACTATTTCAAAGGTCCAGATTTCCACACAACACACACAATTTGTTGGTTTCTCTCCACAAAAGATTCCTTCAAATCACTCACAAAACCTCCCTAAAATCACCTAAAGTTTGTTTATCAACCCTGTTGATCAACAAACATCCAAACCCGAATCAAGGATTGAGGCGAAGCTTTGTCCGCATCAAGATTTGACTCTCATATTGAGTCGAAACTCTGCCCAAATCACTTCTCGATCGAGAAAACATCTTAGAACCACGTTCTAAATCAAATCCTCCCTAAACTAGGTAAACTCCTATACTTTTACTCTTTTCTTCTTAATCTCTCTCTATTGGCTTTTAGAGTGGTGTAATCCCATCAAAAGGATTAGCCTAGAGTCCCTTCAATCGATGAAGGCGATCTCGAAGCGTACAATCCGACATTCCTAATCAAGAAATTGATTAGGGTTTTCTTGTTTTTTATTTAATTAGTAATTAAAAAGATTGATAATACTCAATTGGCAAGACCGATCTCCGGATTGGGTGGAATGGATGCTCCTCGACCTACCCATTCGATAACTTAACCCCCGAACCCTCAAATCTCTTTTCAAAATGGTTTTCCTATGTTTCCAAACAAATAATATAGGTGGCGACTCTGTTATTTCAAAATTCACGCATCGCTACAGTGGCGACTCTGCTGGGGACAATTAATTAAGAGGGTTAGACTTGCGTTACAATTGAGTATTATCAATCTTTTTATTTTCTGTAAAAATTCTGATTTTTCTGGATTTTTTGAAATTTTTCGACACTGTTTAAAAAAAAAAACTGTCCGAATACCTATCCCGCGCGAGATATACTAATCTCGCGCGAGATTAGTACACGGTTTAAAAGCCAAAATGTTCTCTGTTCGGCGGCGGCATTTAAAAAGGTAAAAGGGTTAGGTCAATTGATGGTTTGTCAAGGCTTAAAAAAAAAATAATAAATAAATAAATAAAGATTTCTTGGCTTGGCTCAGTTGACTCCTCTTTTCAAAGTTGACCGTACAAAATGAAAGAAAAATCCTTGGCGTTTGACTTGGCGTTTGACTGTACTTCCAAGGTTTGAAAAAAAAAATATAAAACAAAAAAAAGCCAAAACAGTTTCCGAAAATTTTCAAAAATAAATTTCAGAAAAATCAAAAATAAATTATCATTATTATTTTGCTTGTGCTAACTCTATTTTGCAGGGTAGAATAATTTTAATTACTTAAACTATATACCTGCGTGCGATTGGTTTTTTAATTTAAAGTCCGGTCCATGAAGGATTCGGGAGTTGTAATTTAAATTAATTTATCTCTCGCTCTCTGTCTCTTTAAGTGGAACTACGACGGCCTGAGTCTTCCTAATTTGGGAGAGACGTAGGCAACCACTTGGTGCGGCCATTATCTGTTTTCTTTTGTTTTCAAAAAAAAAAAAAAAACTTTCTATTTTACTCTATCACCTAGATTGAACTATCACACACGCGCACTCATATATAACTGTCATTGCACTACATACCCTCTATAAACTCGGGACCCACACTAAGGACGGATGACGGTAACCACCTAGTCGCCGATCTCTCCGAAGTTGGATCATCCCACTCCGCGTATTCAATCCACCTAGATTGTCATATCGCGGGGAGCCTAGCCTTCCAGCCCTGCATCGCCACATATCATATAGATTGACTTTTTAAGACACTCCTTGACCGGTCGGTTTGATCTTGGAGTCCTTGTAATCCCTTGTCAAGATCTTGTTTTGTGCAATAATCCAAGGAAAAGAAATCAATAAATTGTCGCTTCGGAATTGTCCCTTCGGACACGTCCCCATGATTGTCCCTTCGGATTTGTCCCTAAAGAGAAAAATTTTCTCATCAAAATTATTGCACAAAACTTGATGTTACTTTGGATTACTCCGACCCCTAGGTCCCTAGGTTTGGTTCTTGAACTTTAGAAACCCCCAAAACGGATTTTCCGTCCGACCAAAATTAGGATTAAAATCAGAAAATTGTGACTTTTCGTGGTGAAGTCTCGCGCGAGACTACTTGTCTCGTACGAGATAAGTGTTCGGTCTTTTCGTGTTTTGGCCAAAACCTTCAAACCTTCAAGCCTTCATTCACCCTATTCAGCCGACTTGTTGGGACTCGATCATGGTTTAACACGGTTGCTACACGTCTAGGTTCTTCGCCAAAGCTCGACACGATGTCTGCTTCTCCTTCTACCACCGAGGCCGATTTCAACGATGCTAAGGTCCAACTCATCGAAGCCATGACTAGGTTGGATGAACAAAGTAAGCAAATTGATGAGCAAAATGCCCAAATGGCCGCCCTCATGAAAGAACTCCACGAGTTGAAAGTCAAGAAAGGCAGAAAACAAAAGCAGAAAGTGGAATCCTCCTCCGATGAAGAGGAATCCTACACCAAAGTGAATAGAAAAACCAAGAAGTCAAGCAAGAAAAAGGAAGAATTCGATTCCTCCTCTTCCTCATCCTCCTCCGATGATGAGGAACATACCTCCAAGGGTGCTAAAACCAAGAAAGAAGGCAGTGGTGAAACTACTAAACTTGGTGACCATGTTACTAAGAACTACCTCGAAAAGAAGCTTGCGACTCTTGACACTTCCAAGGGGTCATTCGTTCCATTTGATCTCGATGCTCTTCAACAATCCATCACCAAGTTTCTTCGCAAGTACAAGACACCCGATATCGCCAAGTTCAATGGTACTACCTGTCCTCGAGCTCATGTTGAGACCTACACTTGGGCCATGCTTCCAATGGGCGTTGACAACACAATCTTGGCCCAATGCTTTCCTCAAACTTTAGAAGGTGCTGCAAGGAATTGGTACATGTCTCTTCCTACGACTACAAGGCTTGATTGGTCATCCGCATGTTTGGTCTTCCAAAGGCAGTTTGAAGACAACTCCACTTACCGCCCTACTAGGAGGGATCTTGAACAAACCAAGCAACATGCAAATGAGTCCTTTGCTGAATTTGCTAGAAGATGGAGACTCAAACTTACTGAAATTGTCGAAAGGCCTACTCTCAAAGAGCAAATCCACATCTTCCTTCAATGCCTTCGTGATGAATTTCAAGAGAAGCTCGTCGGTAACTACTTTCCTAGTTTCAATGAACTCCTCGAGTCCGGGATTAGGGTTGACGACTTCCTCAAAAGTAAAAAGAAGGAAAGTAACTTCCGCTACAACAAACCCGCAACAAGTAAGGATGCTTCAGTCAACGCTATTGCACTCAGCCGCCCCAACACCGGAAAATATTCTGCTGTCCCTCCTCCCGAAAAGAAAAAGAGGCACTACGACAAAATCGAAGGAATCACTCAAGAAGAACTCTTCGATGTGCTTGTCCAGAATGGAAAAATCAAACCAAGGGAAGGTGGTCCTCCGAAGGATATGGGTCCGAATCATGCTCATCACTTATTCTGCAAGTACCACAACTTCACCGGCCACGACACCAACTCTTGCCACCACTTGAAGGACATCATTAAAGACCTCTTTGACAAAGGAGATCTAGAACGTCCCAACGTCATCACCAATCCTCTCCCTCGTACTCCATAAAGAAGATGAAGCTCCGAGAAGAAATCTACACTTACCCCTTTGAAGCTACCACTATCCTCTCCCTTTCTCCTGTGATAGAAGTAGATTAGATTTTAAATTTCCAAGTATGAACTCGAAGAGTCGTTCTGTCTTTCTAATACTCCTCACCTCCTCTAGTTTGTGTCTTCTAAACTATCGAGTCTGTTCTTAAATTTCTCAATAAATTAAAGTAATTTCTTTTCCTAAACACTTTTCCTAAAGTTGTTCTACCTCATGAATATCATTCAACTCATGCAAGATAATGGACCCTCCATTCCCTAAATCATCACAAAAATAGAGACTTCTAAGCTAGTTTAAGAAGAAAGTTATCATTAGGAGGCTTAAGGGCTAAACATTACCCCTGCGAAAGTCAAAGATCAACAAGCGAAGAAAGCCAAAGGCCTTTGTCAACATTCATCCCAAGAAGAGTGGGGCTACTCAACTCAAGGCTTTGAGAGTACAAAAATAAAAAAAAAAGGCTCGCTAGGACGAAACTCCTCAAATCGTCCTAGGCAAAAATAGAGCATCGAAAAAAAAAAGAAAGAGAAGAAAAGAAAAGAAAAACTCTCAAGCCTTCATCGCCCCACAACAAGGATGAAATTTCAACAAAGGCAAGAAGGACTCTCCCACAAAGAAGAGGATTCAAGTGGTACCAACAAAAGAAAAGAGGATTTCTCAATATCATCCTACATCAAGTGAAGAAGACTTTCAGTATCAAGAAAAATGTTTACCCTTAAGTCATACTAATGATTGGCTTTCTCCTCAATCTTGTTTAGAAATTTCTAGATGAAGCAAGGTCCATTAAAAGTAGAACAACTTTTCTAGACCTTTGAGCCATGTAGCGTTCTTTGTTGAGTCTAGGGGCTTCCTGTTAGCCACTCTCATACACACTCTTGAAATTCAAGCATCAAAACTGGGGCTTCCTCACCTTTCCTCCCCCAGTCAATCTCTACTTCAACTCTTCAAAATAATCAAATCTGCATTAGGGGCTTTCCTCTTTGTTTCTCACTCTCATCATCAGAGAATACACTTCTCCAAAAAATCAATGCTTGGATCACCTTCCAAAGAATAGAGTCCGTCTCTCCTCAACCAAACTTGAGATCTCATTTCTCTCTCCTCAATAAGATTTTCTCTCTCTGAGTTCTCTTCGAGTTACATACTATTCAAAAAAAAAATGAAAAAAAAAAGACGCAAAAGAGATGCCCGCTAGATTGAAAACCCGAAAGGGCGGTCTAGGCAAAAACCAGGGTGCGCACTAAGAAAAAAAAATCATATCATAGGACAAAGGGAGAGTATTCTTCAGCCTTCTTCATCAAATATCATTCGATCTTCTTCAAATTAAAACAACAAGGAGAGTCTTCTTCGATCACCTTCAAATCAAGAGAGCAGACTCATAAGCCTGTTCACAAAGTCATCTACCACTTGCAAGCAACCTGGGGCTTGAGACACCAAAGGGCCTTGGACATAGAGCCATTACGACAGTCGACAGATGTGTAGTCGTTTGCCTCCTAGAGACACGACTCAAGGAGAAGTAAGAATGAAGATTCTCAACAGACCTAGATGGGTTCACACAAGGATACTCATCGAACGAAATTCTACAACAATACAACCTCGCTGACTTGCAACAGATTCTGCAAAACCTGATTGGGTCCCAACTTGTCAAACACAAGTTCACTCATATAGTTCACCCATCTCAAATACAAATCCATACAAATTTCCCTACATTTCCATATACCATATACTCGTACATAAACTCACCACCAAAATGTCCGACCGGCCATTTACACGAACAGACGTGAGCACCACCACGTAAGTCTAGTTGAACAACTAAAATCTGGAAAATCTATTTGGAATCTTTATGTGCTGACAGGTACAGAAAGGTAAGAATCATTCGGGTCCATCCGAGACCATCGTGCATATATCCTTGCATTACAGGGGCCGACAGAACCTTCATCTCAACCGACAACTTCAAGTCCGTGACCTCGGCAACACCAGCAAAGTCTGTGATGGCAGCAACCTCAAGTCCGTGACCTCGGCGACATCAACAAAGTCTGTGATGACAGCAACCTCAAGTCCATGACCTCGGCAACAACTTCAAAGTCTGTGATGGCAGCAAACTTCAAGTCCGTGACCTCGGCAACAACTTCAAAGTCTGTGACGGCAGCAACTTCAAGTCCGTAACCTCGGCAACATCAACAAAGTCTGTGACGGCAGCAACCTCAAAGTCCGTGACCTCGGCGACAACTTCAAAGTCTGTGATGGCAGCAAACTTCAAGTCCGCGACCTCGGCAACAACGGCAACGTCAGTAACCTCAGGCGACGCACTTCAACAACATCATCAAAAAACTGGTATCTTCAGAATTGGGTCAAGTCCTTGATTCCTCAGTATGATTTTACCTTTTCAAAAAAAAATCCCTCTTCGATTTTCAAAAAATGCTTTTCAAAATACCTAAAATAGCCTTTTTAGTGTTTTGGAGTCGAACTACGTTTGGTCTGATTCTCTCTTAGAGATACGTAGGCAGCCGTGCGGCACGACCATCCCAATGTTCAGAATGATGTCTTTCTATCGACGACACTTCTTCTTTCATAAGACCTGTCACCGAGGGGCTCTGTAGACACCCCATTCTGAACCAATAAATCATGATTACACTACTCTTCATCTCTCTTTTGTGTTTTGATGAAAGCATATCAGTTTCGTTTTTTTTCGTTAAGTTTCTAACTAACCTCGTTAGTTTTGGACCTAACTGACTAACGGAATAAACTGAAGAGGACAAAATAGTCATCAGACTAGATATCTCGCACGAGATATCATATCTCGCGCGAGATATCCCCTCGACAGGATGTGCAGAATCACAATTCTTCTCCGTCCCAAACTCTTTTCTTGATAAACCTCATCTAATCCGGTTCTCCAATCAGAATTGAGTTCTGGAAGCTTCCTAGGAGTGTTTTACCTCTCCACCTCTACCTCTTAAACCCCTATAAATACTTGGTGACTTCCACTATTTCAAAGGTCCAGATTTCCACACAACACACACAATTTGTTGGTTTCTCTCCACAAAAGATTCCTTCAAATCACTCACAAAACCTCCCTAAAATCATCTAAAGTTTGTTTATCAACCCTGTTGATCAACAAACATCCAAACCCGAATCAAGGATTGAGGCGAAGCTTTGTCCGCATCAAGATTTGACTCTCATATTGAGTCGAAACTCTGCCCAAATCACTTCTCGATCGAGAAAACATCTTAGAACCACGTTCTAAATCAAATCCTCCCTAAACTAGGTAAACTCCTATACTTTTACTATTTTCTTCTTAATCTCTCTCTATTGGCTTTTAGAGTGGTGTAATCCCATCAAAAGGATTAGCCTAGAGTCCCTTCAATCGATGAAGGCGATCTCGAAGCGTACAATCCGACATTCCTAATCAAGAAATTGATTAGGGTTTTCTTGTTTTTTATTTAATTAGTAATTAAAAAGATTGATAATACTCAATTGGCAAGACCGATCTCCGGATTGGGTAGAATGGATGCTCCTCGACCTACCCATTCGATAACTTAACCCCCGAACCCTCAAATCTCTTTTCAAAATGGTTTTCCTATGTTTCCAAACAAATAATATAGGTGGCGACTCTGTTATTTCAAAATTCACGCATCGCTACAGTAACGCACAATTTATTACTGGTAAATATTAGTCACAGACCTGCCACTGGCTTTTTATAGTCTCATACTCGGACTTCTTTACTGCCACAAGATACTCCCTCTCCGCGTAAGTTGAATCATATGGATGATACTCCAATAAGAATGACCAGACCTGAAATTATAAATGAGATTCATAAATTGAGCATTTCAAAAGAAAAAACAAAAAGTTAACTTCTTCTTCTTGATCTACTTCTTCTTCATCTACTTCTTTTTCTGCTGCTAGGCTTTTGTGGAATTTGATTGATTTTTCGAGATATCCTTTTTTTTTTTTAGGTTTATTTTGATTATTTATTTCAGGTTCAGGGTCAAGTGGCATAGGTGGGACTTTCGGAACACCAACTGGCATAAAATGAAAGACAAAATACGACTATATTCACTTTGATGTGGAAACGTAAGAAGGGTTTTCTAGTTTTTCTAATATTGTCCTTTCTCAAAAATTCATAAAGAAAGACAGAATGAATAAGGTCAAATTATTCGAAATAGGCCCTTGTAATGATGAACCAGTACGGACACACTTGCTCATAGAAAATGATGACGCCACGACTTTTGGCCTCGGAAGGTGGCTGAAACGCGTCGGCACCTCGGGAGGAACCTGCAAAACAGCACCGTTAGGGGTGCGGGGGGGAGCCCCGCTATAACCCTCGGGCGTAAGAATCAGTCGGTGTTTATGTGTATAAACTGTATATGAAAGCTCTTCCTAGAGAGAAAGAGCTGTGGAGAGAGAGTGTTTGTTGTATGTGTAAAATGAGAGAATGAGAGCTTACCTTGGCCTTTGAGGGTTATAGTATTTATAGGGGTGAAAGTGTGCCAATGTGACATATTATGAGGGGTCTCAATGTAAATATTTGGTAAGTGTATATATGTAATGTATTTGGCTGTTTGGGATTGTATTAATGTATAAGTGTATGTATAAATATATAACTGAAAAGTCAGGGCTCATCAATAGCCCCCTACTCCAAGTGATGATTATTTATGGTCGAAGCGAGGAGTACGATTTAGGTAGAGGCTGGCTTGAGTATATATTTATGGCTGGGAGCCTGAGCTCGCCAGATTGGCTTGAACTCGAGGCGGGAGCACGGGAGATTGAGGTCTAGGGAGAGAAGGTGGCGGCTAGGGAGCTGCTTTTTTCTCGGTCATTGAGACTGGGAAGTATTGGCACGATCTCATCGGACTACGGTCTGGATCTGCGGTCACTAGCCCCTGTTCGTCGGAGATGGGAGAGAAGGTGGCAGCGACAAGCTGCTTTTATCTCGGCCACCTCTCTTGGAGTCACAGAGACTAGGAGTTACAGGACTAGGAGTCACGGAGACTTGGAGTCACGGAGGACTAGGAGCCATGGAGGCTAGGAGTCACGGGGACTAGGAGCCATGGAGGCTGGAGTCACGGGGACTAGGAGCCATGGAGGCTAGGAGTCACGGAGACTTGGAGTCACGGAGGACTAGGAGCCATGGAGGCTTGGAGTCACGGAGGACTAGGAGCCATGGAGGCTAGGAGTCACGGAGACTTGGAGTCACGGAGGACTAGGAGCCATGGAGGCTAGGAGTCACGGGGACTATGAGCCATGGAGGCTAGGAGTCACGGAGACTTGGAGTCACGGAGGACTAGGAGCCATGGAGGCTAGGAGTCACGGGGACTTGGAGTCACGGAGGACTAGGAGCCATGGAGGCTAGGAGTCACGGGGACTTGAAGTCACGGAGGACTAGGAGCCATGGAGGCTAGAGGCAGCGATCTGCCTATGAACGCCAAAGATGGCCGGAGATTTCCGGATATAGGTGGGAGAGCACCATAAAATAAGCATAGATCCCAGAGGTAGCTTGAATAGAGCTCTCGGAGATTCTCGAGAGTAGATAAAGCGGGCACGTAGCCCGTGGATGAATATCCAATAATAAGAATAAGCGAGCCCCCGAGCTGGTCGTTGAGCTCCAAATATGCATAAACCTGTAGGTAGTTTCAAATATATTTGCCCGAAGGCTTATTGGCGGGTAAATATTTATTGGTCCGGCGGCTTTATAGATTTTTCTATTAGGATATCTGGCTTTGATATTAGTTTGTTGTTTGATCTTTGCCCGTAGGCTTATTGGATATTTTCCCGTAGGCTTATGGTTGGATCTTTGCCCGTAGGCTTATTGGATCTTTGCCCGTAGGCTTATTGGATCTTAATTGCTCGTCTTTTAGGCTGTTTTGAGTGTTCGCAATTTTTGAGTACCTTGATACTTGCATTCTTGCTCTCACTTTTTCCAGCGTTTTTGACTATCAATTAAACTTTATACTCTCCTTCTGCGGAAAAAAGCTTAGTAGGCCCTTTGCCCGCATTTTTTGAGTTTTCCTAACTCTTTATTCAAAATCACTTGGATTTTTCGTGAGAGTCAGCCTTATTCATCTTGTGATCGCTTTTGTTTGGCCTTGTGGCAAACTTTGGGGCCTTAACCCCCTTTGTCTGTTTGGCTTTGTAAAAACTTTTTTGATCACTGTCATCCGTTTACACGTATTCCCGACTCTTGCGAGCCGTGGTGTAAGTCAAAAAGCGCCAAGGCAAGCTACCTTCCTAGGTCATGCGAGTGTGGCCGTGAAGCTATAGTCCGCGCAATGTAGGTAGGAGCATATTTAGCATAGAGGCCCTTTAACCTACCGGCATCTGTATCCACTAATCGGTGGTTCACGCTTTTGACCCTTTATTCAAAATCACTTGGATTTTTGTGTGAGGGTCTTCTTCGCGATCTGGTAACGGGCTTATATGTAGGCCTTTGTCACATACAGGCATGCGAGTAACGGCCCTAACGAGGACCTTCGCGCACTGAGCGGGGACAAGGGCCTTGGCCTTTGTCCTCGCTGGCATCTATATCCACTTATTCTTGGTGGTGTCACGCGGGCAGGACAGTGTATCCTCCCCGCGATCGGAGTACGGATCGTAATGGATCTTTGTACTCATATAGGCTTGCGGACCGAATAGATCGTTGCGCATCAGTAGGTAGGAGCTCATATGTTTGCTCCTTAACCTACTGGCATCCGCTTGCGGGCATCCACTTTAGCTTTTGAGGCTGGTGGGAATAGGTTTTTGCATCAAAATATGATGAAACATGATGATAACTTCCTTTATATACAGGCTATACTCCTTCCAAAAAATTACAAAGATTTCAAAAGAAGTATCTCTTAAGGTGGTCGCTATTCCAAGCGTGCTTAAGCTCTTCTCCCTCTTTTGGTCGCAATATGTAGGTGCCCTCCTTGACTATCTTTGTGACCTCATATGGACCCTCCCATTTCGGGGACAGCTTGTTGAAACCAGGTTGGGTCCCTTGGACCTCTACGCTTCTGAGTACCCAGTCTCCAACTGAAAAACTCCTCTTATTTACTCTCTTGTCATGGTGCTTCTTCGCCGCTTGTAGTTCACCATTTTTTCATGTGCCCGCATTCTCTTTCCTTTCGAGATCGTCCATGTCACACCTTCTGTTTGCCTCGTTTTGAGACTCGTCGAAGTATGTGACTCTGTACGAGGGTAGGGCAACCTCAACTGGAGCCATTGCCTCTGACCCATACGTGAGCGAGAAAGGAGTTTCTCCCGTAGAATTCCTTGTAGTTGTGCGGACAACCCATAATGCGATCTGGAGCTCGTCCAACCATCGTCCTCCTCGCCCCTCCAAATTTTTCTTTAGGGCGGTCAGAACTAGCTTGTTCGCGGCCTCAGCTTGGCCATTTCCCTGAGGATAGGCAACTGCAGACTTTCGGTGCTGCACCTTCATTCTCACACATTCAGCAGTGAATTTTGCAGAGAATTGGGTGCCATTGTCTGAAATAATTGCTCGGGGAACCCCAAATCGACAATAGATGTGGTCGTGGACAAAATTGATTGTATTCTCCTCGGAGATAGTGGCTAAACCCTTGGCTTCTGTCCACTTGGTAAAATAATCCACGGCCACCACAGCATACTTGATGTTTCCCCTAGCAGTTGGGAATGGTCCAATGAGATCAATCCCCCACGTATCAAACGTGTGAGGACCCCGACCCGGAACCTACACGTGTCCCAAGCTGGAGCATCCTCAAACTAACCCAATTTCTCCTAATCTTTTAAAACTTTTATTTAACTTTCAAAATTAAATACAACTATTATAACCATTTGAAAATAAATCTACACCCTTTCACAATGGAGAAATAATTGACTAACTTAGCAAGTAAGAAACGATTTTAATTACAAAAGGCCTCGGTTATAACATAAAGTAAGGATTTATAAATACAATTCCACAAATGAATTATACCAACGTACACTTCCTATACCAACCTAATCATACCCCGACAATTCCCACAATATAACTTCCAATCTCCTCACCGCCCTTACTTGGCTGGTCCACCTGTCTCGGAATCTAAAACAGTAAAGGGAGAGGGGTGAGAATAAATCTCAATGAGCTATTATGAATGCAGCAAGATGCCAAACAAAGTGCAACACATAGCATGGTAGCACATAACACATTATGAAAGCGGTAAACACATTACGTTACCTCATTTTACCTTTTTCCCGTCTGAACAATAAGTCGTACAACGTGGGAGTAAAACTCCACTCTTTGGTGAATTGCCTCCAGCACATTCACCTCTTATAGGACTCATACCCCAGAGATCCATATAAGAAAAGATACCTATAATAGAGTATCCAAAAATAATATATTCCCCAGGTACACCAATCGCAAAGGTCTCAAAGGCTTCTTCATGCTCAATACGATCGCTAGCACACCCACTCTGTGGCCACGAGAGGAGGGAGGGTCACCGGTATGATGGACCTTCAATCACTTATAGAACAAATCAATAATTGATTGACTTCCATCATACCCACCCGAACGCATTCAAGCACATAATAGTTACTTGAATTATAATCCACAAAAAGGGATAATCATATAATAACATGGTAATGTATACTCATGCAATCAATACCATAGTGCAACAACCATTTAATACACTATGCATCATAATATAACAACATGGTAATGTATACTCATGCTAATCAATACCATCAATGAACATAAATCCAAGTAAGGTAACCATATAACCAAATAATCCACAATTTGGATACCACATAACACTTACCAGATAATCCCCACTTGGGATGCACATAACAACTTGCCAAATAATCCATACTTGGGATGCACATAACAACTTGCCAAATAATCCATACTTAGGATATTAAGGTAACCATATAATCAATAATTCCACAACTTGGAATAACAATGCCACAAGGTGATACATACCCATTACCAATTAGTTCAATAGTGAAACCTATGGCTTCTACACCATTGCAACTATTCACTAAAGATAAGGAGTGAGGCTACTATATATCATAAACCATTCTTACATAGTCATTACACAAACTTCGAATAACATTAATTAAAGTTCAAGTTCTATTTCCCAAATTGGAACTATTTTGGTGAAGTCACAAATCAAACCTATCAACCATTTTCGGGGCAATATTTAAACTACTTCCACAATTCCATTTTGATCACTTAAGATGTCATTGTGTAGCCAAAGTATTCTACTTTAATCTAGGTTAAAGAGATTTCATTTTGGTTCTAGTTCGATTAGGTTTAAACAGCTCCAAAGTTGACCCAATGTCACCAGGCCAGGGCACGACTCGTGCCCCAGGGGCACGACTCGTGCCCCTTTGGCCTTCCTCGCATTCATGCGTCCCCACTAGGCACGACTTCCCTTTAATCCATGTCACGACTCGTCCCCATCCAAGGCACGACTCGTGCCACAGGGCACCGACTCGTGCCCCGAACCCGTAATCTGTAATGTAATAAAATCCTTTAGTAACCCTAACCAAAATTGTCCCAAACTGATTTTCCCTTGTTTGTGAACTTATAAGGACTTCCTAAACTTCATACACATTATACTACTTCATTTAAACCCCAAGATAACCTAAACCCAAATCAATTACCACTTAATTTCCAACCCATTTTACTTCCATTTTTCATGATTAACCATCTTAATCCAACTCAACACATTTTCTTACACTCTTAATCATTTCTTATGAACAACAACAATATTCCATAACATTAACTAATTCCTCAACTCCAAGAAGCTTTCCAAGGCATCAAACAACCATTATAATAGCAATCACTATATCAAATCATTTATGAGCATTTAAAGAAAGGAAGTCATAATAACTCACTTTAAAATGGAAGATGGATCATGGATTTCTTTAGCTTGAAGAACTCCTCGAGGTCTCCCGATTCCAAAAGTACTCCCGGATCTAAAAATGGTGAAGGATGGCACTTGGTAGGAGCTTGAGAAGAGGTGCTTCCAAAGTGCTTCCATGGAAGGTTGAGAGAGAAAGTGAAGAGAAGAAGATGAAGAAGATGAAGAAGGTGGGAGGAGTATAAATGTGGTCAAGAGAGAGGGGGGGGGCCGGTTCAAGAGGGATTTGGGGAGGGTTTTAGGGAAGTTGTCCCCTACTCCAAATTCCCTACCAAAATTCTTTCATTATTTTAAATTAATTCCCCAACCCATAACATTTTATTTGTCCAATTTATTACCACTTCATTCTATTACTTTATTTATTTCCAATTATTATTTTTCCTTTAGAACACTATTTATTTTCTTATCATTTTATCCTAATATAAGAAATTTAAAGATATAAAATAATCACATAAGGTTGATATTAATATTAAAAGTATATAATGTTATACTAAAATTGTGCTTAGGGTTAGGGTCGTTACAAAACGGCCACGATGGTACGACCAAAGTTTGCTCTGTTGATGGTAGTCTGGGGATGTCTGCAAATCTATGGCACTTATCACACTTTCTTACATACTCCTGTGCATCCCTTCTCATTGTGGGCCAAAAGAATCCTTGGAATTTGATCTTGTCTGAGAGGGTGCGAGCACCTGGATGTCCGCCACAAACTCCTTCATGGACCTCATAGAGTAGGTTGGTGACCATGTGAGTTTTAACACATCTTAGCAAAGGCTTGGTGAATGATCGCCGAAAAAGCACCCCATCGAGGACGAGGTATTTCGCGGACACCGTTCTAATGGCTCTAGCCTTTACTGGGTCCTCGGGGAGGGTTTGCTTCTCGATGTAATCCTTCATTTCATCTACCCAGTCCCTTACTTGATCCTCAATATTGTTTATCTGAATCCGATCTATAGCAGGTCTTTCTGTGAATTCAATCTGGCAATCTGCCTCCAACTCACCAATTTCTTGATCGGTTATTCTGGAGAGGAGGTCAGCCTCCACGTTGTCCTCTCTCATGACTTGGTTCAGCTCATAGTAGGTGAAATTTTTGATGAGGGTTTTTGCAAGGCCACAGTACTGAGTTAGTACTGGGTTGATAGTATCATATTCCCCCTTAATTTGATTAACTATGAGCTGAGAGTCACTATTGATCTCTATATTCTGAACTCCCAAGTCTCTTGCCAATTCCATGCCTGCTATAATTGCCTCATACTCAGCCTGATTGTTTGATGCTTCGAATTTGAACCTCAAGGCTCTCTTAAATTTCTCCCCGCAGGGTGCAATCAGAAGTATGCCCGCGCCACTAATCAACTTGCTCGCTGAGCCGTCCACGTATAGAATCCATTACTTCCTCTGGACGCTCCTTGGCCGCGTGATTTCGTGCTCGGGCTACTTGGGCCTTCTTCGCATTCTCGCCCGCTTTCTTTTTCCCAGTGTCGCCGTCCGTCATTTTGAATGATGATTCTACCACAAAATCTACTAAGGCCTCGCGCTTTGATTGTCTTTCTCGAGGATTAGGTGATCCGGAACTCAACAGTTCTATAGACCAAGCTAGCATTCTCCCCGAGGACTCGGCTTGTGTAAAACCTTTCTAAGCGGAGCCTCGGCTAATACGCTTATAGGGTGTGCGAGAAAAGTAGGCTCTTAATTTTCGAGCATATACAAGCAAGGCGTAAGCTAACTTCTCTATATTAAGATAACGCCCTTCTACGGCGGACAGTGCCTTAGATACATAATAAACTGGTTTTTGGGAGTTATTCTCCTCCCTTACAAGAACAGCGGCCATCGCCCGGATCAAGAATCGCTAAAAACGGTAAAAGCTCTTCCCCGCACCGGGCCGCTGAGTGCAGGTGGTCCGCCCGAGGTATGTTTTGACTTCTTCAAAAGCTTTGATGGCACTCGGTGCTCCATGTAAATTCATCGCCTCTCTTCCCCTTTGAGAGTTTTGAAGAAGGGAGGCATCTCTCTGCTGACCGCGAGATGAAGCGGCCAAGTGCTGTGATGCGGCCATTGAGCTTTTGAACATCTTTAACGCAAGCAGGAGGCTTCATGTCCAATAGGGCTTGGATTTTCTCTGGGTTAGCCTCTATCCCCCTCTGATTGACCATGAATCCGAGGAACTTGCCCGCTTTTACCCCAAAGGCACATTTGAGGGGGTTTAGCTTCATATTGTTACGGCGCAAGTTCAGGAAGGTTTCCTCCACGTCGAGCTCGTGGGAGTTTCCCTTAGTTTTTATAACCATATCGTCAATGTAGGCCTCAAGATTTCTGCCTAGTTGGTTTTCGAAAACCAGATTGACCATTTTTTGATAGGTGGCTCCTGCGTTTTTCAACCCGAAGGGCATCATTTTGTAGCAGTAAGTCTTGCCCGCAGCGATGAAAGCTACAGAGCGGACATCTTCAGGAGCCATTTGGATCTGATGGTAGCCGGAGTAGGCATCGATGAAGCTCAATACTCTGTGGCCGGCTATAGAGTCCACCAATCTGTCAATGCGAGGAAGAGGGAAACAATCCTTGGGACATGCCTTGTTGAGATCGGTGAAATCAACACACATCCTCCATTTGTTATTGGATTTCTTGACCATCACGACATTGGCCAGCCATTTGGGGTAGGTAATTTCCTTGATTATCCCCACTTTTAGCAATTTTTCCACCTCTTCTTTGATGGCAATCTCTTTCTCCGGGGAGAAATATCTGGATTTCTGGTGAATGTTCTTGAAGGATGGGTCATCATTGATTTTATGGAGGATCACGTCCTCGCTGATTCCCAGCATATCTTCCACCCTCCAAGCGAACACATCGCAATTTGCTCTAAGGAACTTAATGAGTATCCTTCTCTCCTCGCTGTGAATTTCCAGGCCTACCTTAACAGTTTGTTCGGGGAAGTGGGGGTTGATTACCACCTCCTCGAGCTCGTCGTTAGGCTTTAGGTCACTGATTTCTCGGTTGTGCAAGGAGTCAATAACAATGGTAGGGGGGTTGACTTGAGCTCCAGTTAATGTTGCCATAGAATATATGATATCACGGTTAATTTCCCCCTCTATTCCTCGATCAATATAACCTCCCTCAACAGGGGCAGCCAACTGCTTCGATTTTCTGCTCATCTTGAGCTCCACCTTCGTGGAATGGAAAGAAAGCATGCCAATCGGTACGGGTGGCGGCGGAGTGCAAGAGTTTTCCCTTTTTTGATTTGTCCTCGCCTTTTCCCTCTATTATTTTGTCCTCGCCCTGTATTTGCGGGCGGGATGCCCGGCCTTTCGTTCTTTCCTTTTTCTTCCAAGTGCTCGGAGGAATCTCCCGGCTGGTTCTTGATGGTAGCAACCCCGCCCGGGTGTTAAATTTCACCCTTTGGTGGGGACGGACGCAACTATTCCCAATTCGGCTCGAGCGCTACGCCGAGAATGGCATTGTCGGGAAGGAAGATCGACCACCATGAAAGTTATCTTGGCCGTCTTCTCGCATGGGTTTTTCCCCAATAGTTACGTCAAACACAATCGTCCCCTTTACCCTTACAGCGTGGTTAGTGAAGCCTTCGAGCATGCCCGCATATGGAGTAAGATGTGCTTCAGTCATTCTCATTCCAACCAAAGTATGGTAGTAGAGTATGTCGCGGGCAGCTCCTGTATCTATCAACACACGGCCTATGTTTGCCCGGTTGATTCTCATTCTGAGGGTAAGAGGCTGAGTGGAATGAAAAAGGGTGGAGGCAAGTTCACTCCTTTTGAACCCATTTTCCTGCTCTTCTTCCTGAGCTATCATGGGATGGAGAAAACCTTTTCCAATGTCCGGATTTGGAGGGAGAGCTGTTTGTTGGAGGGAGGTTCTTCTCCAATGAAGTTTATGTTGTAGTCTCCATCGTCATCCTCAAAATTGTCTCTTTCTGTCCTCTCGGGACCACGAGTGTTTCGTGCCCGCTGCTGGTTATTATTGGGGGCCTGATTGTTTCCCTTGATCCATCTGGTTAGTTCTCCATCATTGATTCTTTGCTGAATTACTCTCTTTAGCTGGAAGCAGTCCTCTGTTCCGTGCCCGTGATCATTATGAAATTCGCAGAACTTTGTCCTACTCCTCTCACTTGGTTTTCTGAGCATGGGGGAGGAGGAGGAAAATCTCGATGCCCCCTACGATCACTGCTCGCGGCTCGGTGAGCTCGGTGTAGACTGTTTCCGCTACTTTTCTCCGGAGTTTGTCCGACCCACGACCTCTGTTTTTGCCCTGGTTGTTAACTTGGGCAGCCTCTGGGGTGGTCTCCTGAACTTGGCTTATTCTTTCCTTGGCTGAAGCTCGGGGAACGGGCATACTGCTCTCCTCGGCAGAGGCAATGGCAGAAGCCCTTTCATACATCTCCTCCACTGTTTTTGGCGGGCTGGAGGCGAAATTCAATTTTAGGAAGGAGGAGGAGAGGCCTCCCTCAAAGCAAAGCCTAATATCCCCTCCTTCTAGATCTACTATCTCCTCGCTCACCTTTCTGAAGCGAGCAATGTAATCTTTTGTGGATTCAGTGGGGGCCTGCTTGACACGGACAAGATCTGTCTTTGGTCTAGCGGGCACCCCGGCTCCAGCAAAGGCATTAAGAAAGATGTTCCTGAAGTGGCCGAAAGAGTCGATGGAGCGGGGTTTTAGAGCCAGCATCCAGGATAGGGCCTTGCCCGTAAAAGTGGCAGCTAGAGCTTTGCACATTACGGATTCGTCCGCGGAGAATAATGCCATTTGTCCCTCAAATCGACCCATGTGGCTCCTCGCGTTCTTGGAACCATCATATGTATCCATCTGGGGGGGCTTCCCCTTCTGGATAGGTGCCCGCGCGATCTTGTCGCTGAAGGCATCCATCGTGCGACCACACTTTTGGGCTGCGTTTTGATGGGTTTCCCACATTTTTTGCATGAAATCAACGAACTCGGGGTTCTCGCTATCAATCTTCTGTTTTTTACTGCGTGGAGCCACGGCCTTCCCTCGTCGGCCGTGGGTAGTGCTTGGGGCCTCACACGTTGATTAGATCGCGCCTCTTCGCCAATCTCCTCGCTATCATCTACGTGCACCACACCGCGCTTGGCCATCCGTCCGCGCTCAAGGGTTGGCTCCAACTTGCTTGCCTCGCCGCTGGACTAGCAAGTGATTTAGCGGGAGCTCGTTGGGAGAACCTTTGGGACCCTTGTGGAAACCGTAGCCCTCCATTGGCCTCTATTTCGAACATTTCCAACCGTTGGTCGGCAATCACCACGGCCTCGCCGACCGCCTTGGATTTGGAGTCCGTAATTTCTTGTCTCCTTAGGATTTGCTCCGGGAGAGAGGAGTGTTCATGGTGGAGTTTCGGGAGCTTGGGGAGTTTTGGGACTTTTGTTTAGGAGGGCTTGTGCCTTTTCAAGACGTATTTGGTCCGTGAGCCCGTGTATGGCTTTCTCGACCTGGGGAAAGGGTGTGAGCAGACTGGGAGCGAGCCCCCATTCTGTTGAAGACAGAGTTAGTTTGTTTTCCCCTATTGATAGCGGAGGGTGAGGCTTGGTTTTCATCCTCCAAGGTCAAATGACCAGCGTTTTCCAGTATCTTAGACATATTTTGTGAAAAGATGATGGAAAAAGAAGAGCCTTTCGGCACTCGTTTTGTTTAGGACACGAGAGGTGCCTTGAAAACAAAATATACGGGAAGTAAATAAAGAAAAGATTAAACTGTTTCTAGATTCCCGGCAATGGAACCACTGATGACGCCACGACTTTTGGCCTCGGAAGGTGGCTGAAACGCGTCGGCACCTCGGGAGGAACCTGCAAAACAGCACCGTTAGGGGTGCGGGGGGGAGCCCCGCTATAACCCTCGGGCGTAAGAATCAGTCGGTGTTTATGTGTATAAACTGTATATGAAAGCTCTTCCTAGAGAGAAAGAGCTGTGGAGAGAGAGTGTTTGTTGTGTGTGTAAAATGAGAGAATGAGAGCTTACCTTGGCCTTTGAGGGTTATAGTATTTATAGGGGTGAAAGTGTGCCAATGTGACATATTATGAGGGGTCTCAATGTAAATATTTGGTAAGTGTATATATGTAATGTATTTGGCTGTTTGGGATTGTATTAATGTATAAGTGTATGTATAAATATATAACTGAAAAGTCAGGGCTCATCAGAAAAGGCCTCAACCTTCCCATTGCGTATTCTTACTTATTGATCAGTTACCATTAACCCAATAAGCTGCTTTGATTAACCTTTTCTTCTAGCATGTTTCCAAAATCCCAAAATCTTAGTCCATAAAAGAAAAATATAACAGGCTAATTAAGCCCAGGATAGATGAAGTTCTGCTCTTGTTGAGGAGCAGTTGTAATCTTCTAGCAAAAAAGATGTCTTGATCATTCTACAATTTTCTACACAAACTGGCAAATTAAGTGGGCGTAGAGGACGTTCTTCTCTTTTTCTTCTCATCCATGCTTTTTGTTAACCATCTTTACTGAACCCTTTGTTTCCTAACAAATAGAAAGCTGTTATACTAGCAAAATCTCCATGATCACTAGAATACATGCATGCAAAAAGGATGCTTTTAATTGCTGAGTAACCCGTCTCAAGAGAAGTTTTGTTCTTGGCAAACTTTATTTGTAACATAACATAAAAAAACAATGCTAATAGACAAATCCAATTTGCAGAAATTAAGATAACCGAAAGCTTTACCTCCTCAGGTCCCAAGGGAGGCAGACGTTGTTTACCCCATACGAGTGTTAGCTTATCAACCTATCAAAGGAGAGAAAGATATAAAAGAAGTATGTAGATAAAACCATAGGGACAATCACACAGACGTTGAATTTCTGATCGTGGTGCGGACAATCCACAGTGCGGTCTGGAGCTCGTCTAACTAGCCTCCTCCTCCCCCTTCCAAATTTTTCTTTAGGGCGGAGAGAACTAACTTGTTCGCGGTCTCAGCTTGACCGTTTCCTTGCGGATAAGCTACTGCGGACTAGCAAAATCCCTCCTCAAAAGCTTCGAGTACTATGAGTTGAACCAAGTGAGAGAGAGAGAGATGGCAATAAGGGGTTTGGTTGCTTCGGCCGGATTGGTGAGGTACATAGTAGCTTCGGCAGCCATGGAGAAAAGAAGAAAAAAAAATTTTTATTGGTGATCTAAGCTCTGATACCAGGTAAGCTTTCAATAATGGAGTAATCAAAACATAGATGCTCATTTTATGGGCCGCACATAATATATGGTGGGGCCAAATGACTCTTCAACATCATCATTTAGGAAAATGTCTCTGCCAAAGTTGGGGAAAAGTCAAATACTTTTAATTTCAAAATTGAAATGCAAATCTTATACGCTGCATAAGGATCTGGAACCTTGGTTATAGTTCCTTATTTGACGGTGGAGATTTAGCCACATTAGCTACTGGGCAAGATGGTGGACGACATAAGTTTATATTTTGTGGGCCGCACCGAGCACGGTCTCAAGCAAAAACTAATCTATGACGAATTATTCCATCGAGTTCATCATTTCAATCATACACGTATCTAAACACAATCAGCTCCAAAACAGGGGTTGCGGATTGGGGTTTGTTTGGACTAGTAAACCAAATAATCACAATTAACACATTCAGCATATAGAGCAAACAAAATGTATATGAACATCAACAATCAAATTAAAATGTTTCTGTAATATATGGGGGATATTTTTGGTACATTATTATGAAATAGTAAAAAAAAATGTTAAATAAATTAATGGGCTGCAGTAAATATTTATGGGTTAATGATGTATTTAATTGTGGGCCAGAGAAATAAAGATTTTGGTCCTATTATTTATTTAGGTAAGTCAACCCTAATCACCCCTATATAAATATTATCCCTTAACCTAAACCCTAGCAGCCGGAAGAGAGAAAAACAGAATTCTCGTATGCCATATAGCTTCAGCGCAGCAGTTTGCAATTTGCGATTCCCGTTTCGTTTATGTCCTGATTTGAGTGATATTTCACATAGTGTTTCCATAAGAGACAGAGCTTCAATCCTATCGGCGTCGATCGGGTTTTACAGGTTTCAATACAGGTGATTTTCTGGTCCGAATCTGCTACAGTTTCTGGTATTCTTGTTGTGACGACCCCAACCCTAGGCACTAATTTTAAATATTAAATTATATGCTTTTAATATTTATGTTAGTTTTATGTGTTCAATTATGTCTTTAAATTCTTAATTTAAGATAAATTGGGTGAGAAGTAGATTTAGAATCTTTTATGAATTTATTAGACATTAAATAAGAACCTTGGAGAAATAATAAAAAATAGAAAATAGATAAATATATGAGGAGGTTAAAATGGGTAGAATAATTAATTAAGGGGAAGGGTAAATTAAATTGGGGTGAAAGCCTTTTGTAGATTTTCTCTTGGGGGGCCAAAGAAGTCTTACTCCCTCTAGGCTTGACATGTGTCCAACTCCCTCACCTCCTCTTACTTCCTCCTCCCTTCTCCATTATTCCCATACTTCCTCCTAGTAAGACCTTGAGAGAACTCCATGGAAGCTCTCAACTCATCTTCTTGAAGCCAAGCCATTTCTCCACCAAATTCAAGTCTAGGAGCATCATTGAAGTTGGATCATCTAGGAGAATCCATCAAGTTAGAAAGATCACCCTTCCATTATAAAACCCTAAGGTGAGTTGTTATGATTCCCTTCTTCTACTTGTTCATAAGTTCTTTAAATATTGTTCTTGCCCTTATGATGTTGATTTCATGCTTGGGAAACCTTAATGGAAGTTGGATGATTGGAAAATGAAATTAGTTGAAGCTAGGGTTCAATGAAGATAATCAAAAGGGTTTGAAATGGGTGGAATTTGTAGTGATAAATGATCTAGGGTTTCTTGGTTTTGAGTTTACATGTTTTGTATGAGACTTGGTAAGGTTAAGGTATCCTTTGGTGTTCTTGAAATAAGCAATGGTAGAAGGAAAGGAGAACTAGGTTTAAAAAGGATTAAAATCTGAATTTCGGCTGGAAGGAAGCTTGGGCGGTCGCCCATGGGGGGCTGAGCGGCCGCCCATCATGGCAGTAGCTCACAATTGCTTTGAAAATCCACTTGGGCGGTCGCCCAAGTGGTGAGGGCGGTCGCCCATAGTGGCAGAAACTTACATCCTCTTTGGAAATCCACTTGGGCGGTCGCCCAAGTGGTATGGGCGATCGCCCGCGGCCCTGAACCAACTCTTTAGTTTGAACTAGAATCGTTTAGCAAGTTTGTTTGGCCACTTATAAATTGTGACTCCCACTTGGTAATTGAACTTGAACCTTCATAGAGGCCTTGTATCCTCGTATATGGAAATTGTAGGGTGGGTTAATGATACCTTGTTTCCTTACTTGATATTATATACATTATTGATGTTGTTTAGTGTATTCATAAATTGTTACACTTTGATATTGATTGGGCATGAGTATATATTACCGTGTGGCTATTGTTATCCCTTTTGTGGATTTTATTTCAAGTAACTATTATGTGCTTGATGATCCGTTGTAATCGGTGATATTGGGGTATAACGTAATACGATCAATTATGGAAGTGTGACCTAATGTGATCGGATTATGTTATACCTGTGACCGTCCCCTCCCGTGGCCGCGGAGTTGGGGTTATAGCATACGTATTGAGCCAAAAGCCTTACGTAGTTGCTACTATCTTATTTGGTTCCCTGAAAAATGGGTCTTATAAGATGTGAGTATTGCTTAAGCGGCTCACTTAAGAATGGAGTATTATTATACCCAATGTTGTACGACTATTGTTCGAGACGGGAAAAGGTAAACCAAAGGTAACGTAAGGTGTTTACAGCTTTTTCCAACGTGTTATGTGTTGCATTTATTTGGCATATTGTTGCATCCATAATAGCTTGCTGAGATTTATTCTCACCCCTCTCCCTTTAATGTTTTAGATCCCGAGACAGGCGGACCGGCCAAGTAAGGACGGAGAGGAGTTTGGAAGTAATCTTTTGGGTATTGTCGGGGTATGTATAGGTTGGCGTATAAAATGTATTTTGGTAATTCCTTCTTGGAGTTTGTAATTATAAACTTTAATTTCTACGTCATAACCTTAATCTTTTGTAACTAAACAGTGTTCGCTTTCAAAGTTAGTCAACTCCTCCTCCAAAGTGGAGTGGAGTAGAGTTCTTTTGAAATTGTTATGTTATTAATGTTTATATTTGAAAGTCAAAGTAAAGTTTTAAAAGTTTAGTGTTTTTGGGATAGTTTGAGGACGCTCCAACTCGGGACACGTGTAGGTTTCGGGTCGGGGTCCTCACACTTGTTGGGCTGTTTTGGTGTTTGGTTTATATCAAAATAAAAATGTAATGTAATTTTTAGTGAGATGGAGAATATATTATTATGACTATTATATTTGGGGAAAGTAATAATGTGAAGAGAGTGGGATAATGAGAATAGTTGAGCGAGTAGAGTAGAGTAGGTTTTAACGCTTCGTTGTATGGCTCTTTCAATGTGTCTTGCGCCAGCATCACACGGTTCGCACTAACTGGATAAAGTACTACGAGACCAACGTTTTATTGACATGAGATCTCCTCTTGCGAGTATGACCACTAAAATATCGCGCAAGTGGGTGGGTGTGAGTGAGATACACGATACTAGTGTAATCCCCGTCTCATCGACAAAAGATTTTATTTTTTTGGTTTAAGAAATACTATTATTAAAAAATGAGACAAAACATAAAGTGTTGTGAGTATAAAAAGTAAAATAAGAGAGAAAGAGTGGGAGAAATATTAAGGAAATTGTTGCTGTGAGTTTGACAAGTGTGTCTCATTAAATATAAAAATAATATAAATTTGTCATTTTGAGACATTTTAAATTGAATGTGATACCTAAAATGACAAATTGTATTAAATTGAATGAGACGGAAGGAGTATGTGAACTTTCCTCTCGAGAGCAGGGTAGTTGACTAGTTTTTTTTCTTTATCATAAATGATGGTATCCCCACTTTCATATTTTCATAATAAGTGTCTTAATTTAGGCCAAAATATGTTTACACCCCTAAAGTATATATTTATTCTCACTTTATGCTCTTGCTCGAATTTTGTCCAAGTGGGCACTTTAATTAACCATGAATCCCACTTTGCCCCTATCACCAAACGATGTTAGGTATTTAACGGAAAATGGTCATTTACATGTCACATGAGGGATATTTTGGTCATTTTTCTTGAAATGAGAAGGACATGAATGCCATATTATACATATCATTCTGATGGGGTCTTATTAATTATTGATCACTTCAGCTAGAGGTTCATATTGAAACGATACATGCATATCATGTCAAATAGGTTAGTATTTTTCTTTTTGGGATAGTGATTAAGATCATATATTTTGTATGTACTCAATTTTAAATTAGAATGACTTAATGAATACTTCTTCCCATTTGTTAGAAATAATTTTAAATTAATTTAATTATTGGGAGAATGAGAATCTCTCATAAATTAAAAAAAAAAGTACCGTAATACCCTATATAAGTTCATTCTCATGTTGTATTAGTCAAATACATGACGGTGTATAATATTGCATAGTTGAATATAATACTGTAAGAATGGTGTCAGGCAGCAACTGATTTTCGACAGATAACGGCCGGCGACGATGGCTGAGGACCCGAGGTGGTGACGGCAGGCAGCAGTATTGATGAAGCTGTATCATATTTTTTAATTACTACATATTGCATGCAGTATAATACAATATATTATTACATAAAAACTTGCGAGACATTTAATTTATTGAGGAAATTGAGGGGAACTGATTCGTCCCAAAAGGAGTTTATGGATCAAGTTCTCTTAATTATTTTAACAAAAATCTTAGAATTAATATTATTAGTATTTATAATGGTGTGAACATTATTTTGAAAAAAGAAAGTTTTATCTTTTAATTCATCAAAATTAAGATAAAATTTACATTTATAAAAGTATTGTAATGAGAGGAAAAGTTGGAGACATAATCCCGAAAAGTAAGGTTCTCCTTTAAGCAATTTAACCGCTTAAATTAAAGTGATTTATTATCTACTTTAGTGATATTTGACAACAAGTCAAATAATATTTCAATTTTATTGATATTTGACAACAAGTCAAACTTTTTAATAATATAACCGAGCACAAATTATTAACAAATGTACACATGAATTAGGTTAAGACATGCATATTGGATACGGGGCTTGTACAAAAGAAAAGTTTTAACATAATAAGAACTGATTTTTTAATAGATTAATATTTTATAAAAAAATGGATTATATTTTATAACTACATGTATTATATTTTATCGGGAGAATACAAATAAGTTACAGTTAATTTAATAACATGATGAGTTACATTTTATAATAAAATAAATTACTTTATAATTCAAGTGTACAGTTAAACTTCATGATTCCAAATAATAAATAAGTGAGACAAGAGAGACACTTGCTATTTGGTGGAGGGAGGTTAGGAAATTCCATTTAAAAACTAGTGTAGGAGAAAAGGAGTCGAGATTATATGCACCACCTTTGTGTATCATATTTTATATCATATGTGATCTAACGGTTATACATCAATAATGATGTCATGATGACGTCAGCCATAATAACTCATAATTGTTGGATCACATGTGATACATAATGTGATACACAAATGTGATACAAATTGTTCCCGATCATATACCAAAGAGAATTGTTATTCACACCCGAATGTTACTGAATCCCCCGAATGACAATTATTACAAAATTGTCATCAATTCAAATGACCATATTAACCCTTAAAAATATTATGTCTAAATGAGGGGTTTCATATTATTATTTTTTGGTCTTTTTCTATTCTTAAGGTGCGCGGGTGAGAATGTTGTTAGACTGTTACTTCTTTGTCCTCTTATTGTTTTCCAGCCAAGTTGGAGTATGAGTTTCCTTCATACAACAACGACACCATCATCCAATACTTCACACCATGCTGCTTCTTCAACCCATATTCCTCTGCCATAACGACAAATTTCGTGACATCAACATTGAATTTTCTGGGCAACTCATAAATGTACATCCTGAGCGGGGAAGAGGACGAAGATCGAGTGGTGTACAAGGACGGTGTAACGCCCCCAATCACAATAACGACAATTTCAAATAAAATAGACGTTACTCACAAGACTAATTCATAATAATCTTCAAATATCTCAACATTCAAAACCAACGTCTCAAATTCAATAATAATCAAATCCAATTGCCACCTAAAAGTCCGGGGCATTTATTACAACTCCAAATAGTGCTTACTAGGTAAAATAAATTGAACTACTAGTTTTATTCTAAGCTTTTCCCAGTGACGCTCCAACTGGTAGCCTCCTTCCTACTTGTTACCTGGAAGGAAAAGAATTAAAGAAGGAATGAGCGAACTAAGCTCAGTAATGTCCTACGCCACCCCTTCGATTTCTAAGAAGGGGTGAGCTAAATGAAGTATCAATGAACAGTCATCATAAACGAAACGGACTATTAAAGCCAAATAATATTTCAAATATAAAATAAGAACTATGGCACAATCAATGTTCGATATTCAATGTTACCAATATAATCACATAGATGTCACTATTATTCAAGTGTCCCAACAAGGGGATTCAATGTGTCAATATTTCAATGTTTGGTATATTCGGATAACCTAACGACAATTCTTAGCGGTGTCAATGCCAATAATAAGGCCACATAGGCCTGTCATGATTTACCCCTCATGACTGGGTGTTAATAATGTCATTTATACACATTACGAGGTGTCAATATAGTGATCATTAAATAAATTACTGCAAGATGTGACTCAATTGACCAATAACTAAATGTCAATAAGTTTCAGATTAAATTCAAGGACGTAAGCACATGAATGAGGGTCAATAATTCACCGGCCATAGCGGTACAATATATTTACTCGATGGATAGGAGGATCAAAAGAAGTCATCATATTCAAAAAGAACTAAGGAAACGTATTCCCTTACCTTAGCTTAATCACGCCGACAATACTGTTTTCTAGAATGAACGGACGCACCTAAGCCGCTTCCCAAAATCTATCGATAAGAGATATCATAACCAACAACATCAAGAAAACAATCTTGATATAAACCAAACACCAAAATAACCCCAACAAGAATACCAGAAACTGCAGCAGATTCGGACCAGAAAATCACCTGTAATGTATTGAGACCTGGAAAACCCGATCGACACCGATAGGATTGAAGCTCTGTCTCTTATGGAAACACAGGCGAAAAAATCACTCAAATCGGACCATAAACGAAACGGGAATCGCGATTTGAAAACTGTTGCGCTGAAACTATATGGCATACGGGAATTCTGTTTTTCTCTCTGTCGGCTGCTAGGGTTTAGGTTAAGGGACAATATTTATGCATGGGTGATTAGGGTTGACTTACCTAAATAAAAAATAGGCCCAAAATTTTTATTTCTCTGGCCCACAATTAAATACATCATTAACCCATAAATATTTACTGCAGCCCATTAATTAATTAACAATTTTTTTTCATAGTAATATACCAAAAATAACCCCATATATTACAGAAGGATTGGAAGAACAATCATTGGGCTGCTGACAGTGAGTGAAAAACGAAAATGGATTTGAAATCGACAGTTTCAATCAAAATCGAGTAGGTGATTATGATTACAATGAAAAATCCAATCAGAGAGATGATTGTTTTACAAAAAAATTTCATTAAATTTATTGGGTTCATAAATCTTAGGGTTGGCAACGAAGCTGCCGGCGTTCGGTTGGTAGTGGCCAAACAATGTCATCTTGTTTGGTAATTTGTCGACTGGACAAAATTATGTTGTTCGGCCGAGGGTGACCAAACAATGAGTAATGTTTCGGCCACTAATGACTGAACATGATAATATTGTTTGATCAGCTTTGACCGAATAAAGAATAAGCCCTCGAATTTCCATAGCCAATAGCTATCATTTCTTTGCATAGTTCGCATAGGTCTCTTCTTATATACCCCCTCCATCCCGGAGAAATGCACACAAAATGGGATGGCACAAGAATTAAGATAAAAGGTGAAAAAGGTGATGTGTTGTGAGTGTAGATGGTTGTGTAGGAGAGAGAAATTGGAGTAAGTGGGTAATTGTTGTGAGTAGAGACAAGTGTGTCCCATTTCCATTTTGAGACTTTGCAGATTATTGTGGGACGACCAAAAGGTATTTTTTTTGCATATTATTGTGGGACTGAGGGAGTACATTGTATATAATAAGCCAATATTACAAAGGCCAAACATATGTTGAATCTTACAAAGTCCCAAACTTCTCTGATCAATCCTTTCTTCGTCTCTCTGAAGAAAGGATTGATCGGAGAATATGAAGAGTTGACCGTATAAGATGGAGATTAGCCGGAGAATATGAAGATTGAGTGTGTGGGGGTTTGTTAATTTAGGTAGGTGATTGTTTAAGAGTTTTAAAGGGTAAAATAGGAATAGTGGTGGTGTGTCTAGTGTTGAGTGTTTAATTTTTGAGTTAAACCTAATAGCGTGGCGATATTCTGTAATGTTGTGACTAGCAATTCTCTATACCAAATTATGGATAAGGATGGGCCTGAGAGCCCAATAGTTAAGCAAATTTCAAGCTAGTACCTTTAAGCATTCGTCATGGCCCAAATATAATTTTACACTCATAAGACTAAGCCTTTGTGAGCCCAAATTATAAAGTGTGAAGGATGGTGTCACTCACGTGTCACAAGCCCTCTCTTACCTTTTTACCTTTGGGACTTAGCTTATGCACGACATGACAGTAAAATGGGTAATTAAATTTTATTTTATTTTTACAATTAGATTTACAAAATATTATATAATAATCGTGATGGTGCTTTTGATTTCAATTAGAGTGTGACAGATCCACGATAGATCGATGGAGAGAGTAGGAAGATGTTTGGATAGCCAATTTAGACTTTGTTGTCAAAGTTGCCAATTTCAATTTCGCAAAATTTAATATAATTCAAAGCTTGAAAGAACATTCCACCTAACATGGAGAGAGTAGGAAGATGTTTGGATAGCCAATTTAGACTTTATTATTATAATAAAAAGTAAAAAAAAATCATGAACAATAAATAATAAAATCTAAACTCTATTGCTATTGATGGTTATGAGATCGATAAGTAAATAATAATTAAAAAAACAAATTAATAAAAAAATCATGTAGTAAATAAAAGGGTGTTTTGGAGAAAGATAAAATACAGGTTTGAGAAAAGGGAATGTGGAATATTTGGGTTAATTCATGCTGTCGGATTAATTTTTTAATTCAATCTCAGCCGCTTTTTATCCCATCGATTACAAACGGTTAAACCCGATGTGCATTGCATTATTATAGATTATTCCTCCATCTCACAATAAAATAAATGTCAGTTTTTTTTTTAAATTAGCATTTATTTTGGACAAAACAAAATAGTATTCTGTGTGGAGGACAATAGAAGAGGTCCAGAGCACAAAAAAAGCAACTTCCGGAAGAAAAATAAAAATAAAATTCAAAGGATGAGAAAGCTGAGGACTGTCCACACAAAGGTGATGTAAAAATAATGGATTAGAGACGTGAAATACCTGAAATGACATTCTGACAACTCTCCATCATCCATGACAGCAGCACCTGCCCTGGATCGCAAAACAAGAGACAAAATGAGAAACAAAAGATCAAAGCTAGGGTTGTTTTTTGGGTTGCTGTAGGAATTACACCAGATATTTCTTCCACAGATGAAAAATAGCAAAAATAACAATAAGCATACACAAAAGCAACAAAAACAACTTGGTTTAAGGCATAAGCTACACAGAAACAACTTCTTGCTTATAAAAGATGAAACAACACAACAAAAGAGACAAGTTAAAGGCATAAGCAACAAAAGTAACTCAAACTCACACTGATTTTCATCTTGGTCCTGATAAGATTGATGCCACTGGTAAACTACTCGAGCCGCTTGAAGAAGTTGAATTGGCAAGAAACTGAGCATCTTGGGTTTCTTGGGAATTCAAGTCAACTTGATCTTCAACACATTCCAGATCAGCTAAAACCTTCAAAACTGTAGACATGTGTGGCCTTCTATTATGAGCTTGTAAACATCTTACAGCAACATTTATCATCTTCACAGCTTCCTCTTTGTGGGATTGCATATTCTCATCAAGTATATCATGAATCTCATCTTTTTCTGCCTTCTCCTTCACCAAATTTATTAGAGGACCGAAACTTGACGAGTTCTTTCTCCCCAAAACGATTTCTAGAACAACAATGCCGAAGCTGAAGACATCTGCTTTCACTGAAATATGTGTGCCATGAAACAGTTCAGGGGCAACATACCCCGGAGTTCCCTTCAATACTGTTAACACTTGGCTTTGATCTCTGTCTATCAGTTTAGCTAACCCGAAATCAGAAATCTTGACATTGAAATCCTCATCAAGAAGTATGTTTTGGGGTTTAATGTCGAAATGAATGATATTTGGGTTGCAATGGATGTGAAGATACTCGAGACCCTTTGCTAAGCCAACAATGATTGTTCTTCTTATCTCCCAACTTAGGGTTTGTGCCGGTTCTTGATTGAAGATCCATTTATCTAAAGACCCTTTGCTCATATGCTCATACACAAGAAGCCGGTTCGATTTCTCAGCACAATATCCAACCAGTTTCACCAAATTAAAGTGATGAATGCTGCCTATGGTATTGACCTCTGCCAAAAACTCTTTCCTTCCTTGGCCAATTGAATCTAGAAGTTTTACTGCAACTTTGGTGTCATCACTTAATTCTCCTTTAAAAACAGAACCAAACCCTCCTTGACCAAGCTTCTCTTGAAAATCTTCGGTGGCAGATTTCAACTCAAGGAAAGAGAACCTTTTTAGTGCACCCATTATCTCATCATCTCCGTCTTCTTCTTCAGACTTCGAATTTTTCATGATTTTATATGAATAATAGCCACAAACAAAAAGGATCAATAGTCCAACAGAAAGAGAGGGTGCTAACACTTGAACCAGAGGGAACTTTTTCCTTTCAGAAGTAACCTGAACCTTAATGAATGCATAATAATTTATGTCCGTGTCGGCCTTTAAAGAATAGAGATTTGACTGTAATGAACACTGACCAGATGACATGCTTTCATCGTAGTGAAACAAGACAGCTTTGCAGGTACAATTGTTCAAGCATGCTGTTTTACAACTCTCCACATCCATTATTCTCAAATTTGAGTTCTCAAAATCAAAGTATCTAACATTATACTCCAAAAAGTTCTGGATCGAAGATTCGCATGTCAAAGGGTTGACTTCCGTGCATCCTAGTGCGGGTTGTAGATCTTGTGTCAATCTGAAATAAGTGCCAATTCTACCAGGGCAGCTGCAATGGCCTTTTTTTGAGCAGATGCCATAGTTTCCACACACACTCGGGTAATCACATTCTCCGAAATCGTCATAAAGGAGAATATCACCAGATAACACAACATCAAAATTAACTGAAGCTGAACTAGCTTTGTCTAACCGATAAACATTCAGATGTCCATTTGGCTCGAGCACGATGTATCGAAAACCATCCAGCGCAGAGTTTCGGATGTCGAATCGCACATAGTTCGAGACGGCTTCAATGCTGCTTGAGTTCCCCAAAGCTGCATCGAGAAGTCGAGAAAATGGTCTTGAACGGTACATTTTGGGGGGTCCAGAACCAATGAAAGCATCGATGCTATCGTAATGGACGGATATAGAGTACTGCCCTGAACCCACATTGTTAGAGGAATTTCGAGCAACAAGGCCTTTACCAAAATGTATGTTTTGGCCCGGGAGCCAAGTATCAGTAGGGTAATCGAAAGACTGCCATATAACTCTATCTTTATCATCAAGAAGCATCAAATTGCCTCCATCACTCAAATTCAAGCGACTAACTGAGAGACCTGACGTGTTGGTAGACCAAACAAGACTACCATCTACATCATGCAATTGCAAATCCCCTGCAGCCGTGAAATTCAGCTTGGCATTTTCTTGAACGGGTCTATCTCTGTTTGCAAGCCACACGACAACTGGGGATATCATAGAGAAATCATCAGATCTAGGCAAGAGTAATGTAACAAGATAGAAAAGTTGCATATTACTAGTGGTCCTATTTGAGAAGAACCCAAAACAGAAAGCGGGTTTGCTTGTCCCTTGTGTAGACCATTCTTCCTCCCTCACAAAAAGGATTGGTCTTACACGGGAACCATCAGCCAGAGTCCAAGCAGCTGGGCTGGTTTTCCATGAAGCAGAGAGATTAAATGAGGTTACTAATGGTTCATCAATAAGAGCATACGAGGTGGAGAGGTCATTCATGGTGGGCTCGGTGGTGAGGGGAACAAGGAGAGGAGTAAAAGGGAAAATGACGTCGGTGGAGGTGATCTTATTGGCGTCCAATACAATTTGGGGGTCGGAAACACCAAAGGTGGAAGCGATGGAAGAAAAGGAGTCTCCCCAGGTGATGAGGTAGGTGAGAAGGTACCTGATGCCGTTAGCGAGCTGGTTGGGAGTGGGACAAGCGCATCGGAGAGGGATGGAGATGTTCGTACCGATATATTCGCTCAGGACGATGTTATAAGGATTGTAGTTGACGATAGCCTGGCAAGTGGTGAGGCCCTGGTAGGTGTTGTTGGCAATGGAGAAGTGGGATCCATCGAGGATGTAAGAAGCGTTGTGCTGATAAAAGAGCTGTTGTTGTGGTGGAGAAGAGGAGGGAAGGGGATAAGAGCAGGAACACTTAGAGATGGGGATGATGAGGAGGGTGTTAGAGCGGATGACGGAATTAATGGAGGAGATGTTGTTGATGCGGGTGATGGCGATGGGATCAGAGTTGAGGAGGGAAGCGATGGAGGAAGGGGTGTTGTAAAAGGGACATTGAGATCGGAAGGTAAGGTAGGAGGAGCATGAACTAGAAGCATTGTTATTGTTGCAGAGGTAGCCGATGGCAGTGGTGTCGTTTCGATAGCAGTTGTTGAGCCGTAAGTTGTTGACATAAGTCTGCTGTCCATTGATGCAGAAACAGAATTGAAGTAGCACTAGTACTCGTAGAGTTGATGATGGAGGGAGAGGGAGAGGGAGGAGCTTTTTCATATTGAGCTTGTAGTTAAGTTGAAGATACATAAATGAAGAAAAACAAAGTTGTTTAATAGAAACTAGTATAACACCCGTGCGTTAAACGCACGATCAACAAACTGTGAGAAATAACGAAAACTAAATAAAAAAAGTTGCTAAAAATGTCATTAAAAATATTCATAATGGAATTAACAATAACAACTACAAATTTTGATCAAGAGCAAATTTGACTGTACAAAAAATTCAAATTTTCTCTTGATCAAGATCAAATTTGAAATATTTTTGGACATTTATTTTGGGACGGGCAAGGTCTAATGGATTGGGCCCAAAATATAATCCATACAAGTCTCAATTACGACAAAGGGAGTGGGTTTTTCCTACCTTTGCTCGTCATGCTTCCTCGTCATTTCTCGCTATGTCGACCTAGACATAGATGAGCGTATAATGACTGAGGCCCAAAACCGTATGCCAACGACGCACAAATCTCATATACCGAGCAAGGCATCTAACAAAGTCTCCTTTGAATACGACTCCTCGGTCTTCCTATAATATAAAGAAATGAAAAGGAGTCAATAATTTTATGGAGTAATCAAAACATAAATGCTCATTTTATAAGCCAAACATAATATATGGTGGGGCCAAATGACTCGACTTTCAACATCATCATTTAGGAAAATGTCTCTGCCAAAGTTGGGGAAAAGTAATACTTTCAGCATAAGTTCATCATTTCAGTTAATGGGCAAGATGGTGGACGGCATAAGTATATATTTTGTGGGTCGCACCACCGAGCACAGTCTCAAGCAAAAACTAATCCATGACCAATTAATCCATCGAGTTCATCATTCCAATCACACGCGTATCTAAACACAATCAGCTCCAAAACAGGGGTTGCGGATTGGGGTTTGTTTGGACTAGTAAACCAAATAATCACAATTAACACATTCAGCATACAAAGCAAACAAAATGTACATGAACATCAACAATCACATTAAAATGTTTCTGTAATATATGGGGGGGGGGTATTTTTGGTATATTATTATGAAATAGTAAAAAAATAAAAAAATAAAAAATTGTTAAATAAATTAATGGGTTGCGGTAAATATTTATGGGTTAATAATGTATTTAATTGTGGGCCAGAGAAATAAAGATTTTGGGCCTATAGTTTATTTAGGTAAGTCAATCCTAATCACCCCTATATAAATATTGTCCCTTAACCTAAACCCTAGCAGAGAGAAAAACAGAATTCACTTATGCCATATAGCTTCAGCGCAACAATTTGCAATTCGCGATTCCCGTTTCGTTTATGGCCCGATTTGAGTAATTTTTCGTCTGTGTTTCCATAAGAGACAGAGCTTCAATCCTATCGGTGTCGATCGGGTTTTACAGGTCTCAATACAGGTGATTTTCTGGTCCGAATTTGCTGCAGTTTCTGATATTCTTGTTGGGGCTGTTTTGGTGTTTGGTTTATATCAAGATTATTGACATTGACACCACTAAGAATTGTGGTTAGGTTATCCGGATATACCAAACATTGAAATATTGACACATTGAATCACCTTGTTGGGACACTTGAATAATAGTGACATCTATGTGATTATATTGGTAACATTGAATATCGAACATTGATTGTGTCATAGTTCTTATTTTACATTTGAAATATTATTTGGCTTTAATAGTCTGTTTCGTTTATGATGACTGTTCATTGATACTTCCTTGAGGTCACCCCTTCTTAGAAACCGGAGGGGCGGCGTAGGACCTTACTGAGCTTAGTTCGCTCATCCCTTCTATAATTCTTTTCTTTCCAGGTAACTAGAAGGAAAGAGGCTACCAGTTGGAGCGTCACCGGGAAAAGCTTAGAATAAAACTAGTAGTTCAATTTATTTTACCTAGTAAGCACTATTTGGAGTTGTAATAAATGCCCCGAACTTTTAGGTGGCAATTGCATTTGATTATTATTGAAATTGAGACGTTGGTTTTGAATGTCGAGATATTTGAAGATTATTATGGATTAGTCTTGTGAGTAACGTCTCTTTTATTTGAAATTGCCGTTATTGCGATTGGGGGCGTTACAGTTTCTCAATCCATCAATAAATTAACAATGTGAAAATAAAAATTTGGAATGTTAGAAAGATTACCATGGATTTGACACCGCCTCCTTCGTGTTCACGCCCTCAATTTGAGTAAATGAAGTGTTCGGATAGTGGTTCGATTTCGACCTAAAAACTACAGTTGAATCGTATGAAAAACCCTAAAACAGTGGCGCAATCAAATTCGTCAAAACTGAAGAATTTATAGATTTACCTGTTATGATCGATCTCACACAAGAGAATTCGCACAAAAGAAACCAAACGGTAAACACCCACACTAAACAAAGAAAAAGACACAATATTACGTGGTTCGGCTTAAATCATATTCCACCACTAAACAATATTATAAATTCTTCAATATTACAAGAATAGAGACTCTCCCTCTCAATACTCTTGAATATCCTCCCTAATGCAAAAGCTTACAATTTCTCTCTCTAAATTGTAGGCTATGCTAACACTCTCTACCTTACAACACTCTTACTTCGTTGTTGGATGTCAATCTCTTTCAAGACTCTCCTATTTATAGATGCTAAAAGAGATAGAAGATTAATCAACTATTCAATGAACTACTTATCCACTTCAATGATAAGTTTAGTTCAAAGAATATTCTCATTGGAAAACCAAGAGACTTAACCACATGTTCATGAATCCTTCCAAGATTCTTTGGGAATGTTAATCGAATCTCAACAATTCCTCCCTCGATTTGAATTACCAAATATCTCAACACAATCAGAGAATGTGACCTTATTCTTTGACTTGTCACCCTTAATTGTGTGTGCTCGCACTGCTTGACCATCCAAGTAGCAAAGGTTGATAATCTCCTTTTTCTTTCCCCTTAGCATCATACGTCTCCCCTTGTACACGTTACACCACCTTGATGTTCCAACAAACTTGTACCCACGAGACGTCAATACTCCAAGTGAAATTACGTTTGCAGTTGCAGCAGGAACATACCACACATTCAAAGCGATCTTCACAATCCCATTATGAAGCTTGAAGCGTACACTCCCAATACCTTCAATCTTCAACTTTGGATTGTTTTCCACTTTAATCTATCCAAGTTGTCCTCCTAATCGCAATGAGTCAAATATGTCTCGATCATTACATATATGCACTGAAGCAGCAGAATCTAACACCCATTTAGAATTCTTCTCTTTGCTTGTATCAACACTAGTTGCAGTCTCGATCATAAGAGCCTCATCTTCACTTTCAACTGAATTGACATCCTCCTTATCAATTTTGTTCTTTCCTTTACAATTACGCATGCTCTTTAGATCTTCACGAAATTGCGGGCAATGCATTTGCCTATGACTAAGCTCTCCACAATAGAAGCACTAAACGTAACTAATGTCTCTTTCCCCTCTTGATTTAGACATTGACCTCCCTTTTGTGCCTTCGCGATTATAACTCCTCCCTCTTTGAGAATTTTCCGCAACTAGTACTTTTTCTCCATTTGAGAAGCTATCACTCCTTGTCATTCTCTCATTATTCCTCAACGCTTTAACGATGTCATCAAGTGTCAAAGTAGTCCTACCTGTCAACATCGTCTACACAAATGGCTTATAGGACTTGGGTAATGAAGACAATAATAATAAGGCGTGTTCCTCGTCTCAAACTACCCCCTTCATCAAACTTCAAACAATAAAGATCCATCTTCAAGAACAAACGATTTGTCAAGGATTTTGATGCATAAATACTTGTAAGCTTCTCCAAAATATCTCTCGGTGTTGTTGTTGGGATAGAGGACCAACCGGGTTAGATTTCGGAGTGAAAGGGAAAAAAATCGTCGGAGCTGCTGGCGTTCTGCGCGGTCGCGCTCGTCTTCAGGGCGGCCGCGCTCCAGTGGAGAAATTCGTGCCATATTCTCTGCCACTCAGGGCGGTCGCGCCAGCCATCAGGGCAGCCGCGCTGAGCCCGTCAGAGGGGTCCAGTTTTTAGGCCAATTTTTTGGGTTTCTTTTGTCCATCTAGGGTTTGGTTGTATCCTAGGGCATATATTTAAGTATAGTTCCGCCCCTAAACACATTGTAACTTCATACAAACATTTTATAGTGCAAGATCCTGGCTTGGTAGTGCCCCCAGACGTAGCCAAAGATATTGGTGAACTGGGTAAACAATTTATGTGTCTTTTCTGTGCTTTGATTTCTTGTGCTTTGTTTGTGTGCTCTCATCGTTCTTGTAGGTTTGCTTGGGTAGTGGAGGGCCATATCCATAATAATTGGTATCAGAGCCTTGGTTCGAAGATCAGGGTTTAATCGTAAGATTGGTTTATCGAGCGATTGGGTGTTGTCAAGCGATCAAGAATGGGCAAGGACAAACAGGCGGTTGAGAAGTTCGATGGGTCTGACTACGGATTTTGGAGGATGCAGATAGAGGATCTCCTGTACAACAAAGAACTCTATAAGCCTCTAAAGGGTGTCAAACCGGAAGGAGAAACGCAGGAAGACTGGGAACTCATGGATCGGAAGGCCCTAGGGGTGGTCAGATCTACTTTGTCAAAGTGGATTGCGAAGACTACCAAGAAGGCAAAACCACAAAGGAGCTATTGGATTATCTTACTGAGAGATTTGAAACTCCATCTGCTACAAACAAGGTTGATTTGATACGCAAGATGGGTAGTCTCAAGATGCAAGAGGGAGGATCCTTAGCTAAGCACATCGATGAGTTTATGGATGTTATAGACTCAGTGACTGCGGTGGAGATTACGTTTGATGATGAGGTTCATGCGTGCTTGTTGCTAGCGTCTTTACCAGGAAGTTGGAGCGGGACAGTGACATCGATCAATGCTTCATCAGGTAAAAACAAATTGAAGTATGATGATGTTAAAGACTTTCTCTTGGGTGAGGAAAATTGCATGAAGAAGTTGGGGACATCGACTGCTTCGGGATCGGCCTTAGCTACTACTAGCAGGAGAAGGCCGGGTACTAGCAAACAAGGGAGAACTGAATCTAGGGAGAACGTGGTGGGTGGTAAGAGCAAGGCCATGGAAATCAGAGACAAACCAAGGGTTGCAGGGGATCGATTCAGTTGCTATCCTTTGTAAGGAGTTGGGACACTACAAGAAGGATTGTCCCAATCGTGGGGGCAATTCGGTGAATGTGACAGTCGAAGGTGATGATGTACTGGTTCTGAGTGTTAGTAGTGCACTAGAATTATGGGTGCTGGATTCGGGGGCATCATTCCATTCTTGCGGGCATGCAGAAGAGATGGAGAATTACACTTCCGGTGATTTCGGTAAGGTCTATCTGGCGGATGGCGAGCCTTTGGAAATCAAGGGGAAGGGGGATGTCAGAATAGGAGCATCGTACGGGAAGGTCTTACATCTGAACGGGGTCAGGCACATTCCGGGTTTGAAAAAGAACCTATTATCAGTTGGGCAGTTGGACGAAGAAGGTTACAAGGTAACATTCGGCTGCAGGAACTTGGTTATTACCAAGGAGGATTGTGAGATCGCTCGGGGTAATAAGGAGGGGACATTGTATTTGGCGAATAACACCAAGGATAGTATCGCGGTGGCGTCAGCCAAGGGTGATACTGATTTGTGGCACTGTCGATTGGGTCACATGAGTGAGATGGGGATGAAAATACTTTGTTCAAAGGGACTACTACCGGGTTTGAAGACAATCAACGTGGGGATCTGCGAAGATTGTGTGTTTGGCAAACAGGGGAGAAGTAATTTCTCGAGGACGGGTAGGGCTTTGAGGAAAGCAAAGTTAGAACTGGTTCACACGGACTTGTGAGGACCATCTTCGGTAACTTCTCTGGGTGGTGCGTCATATTACATGACCTTTATTGATGATTCAACAAGGAAGGTCTGGGTCTACATCTTGAAGGGGAAAGATGAAGCTTTCGAGGTATTCAAGAAGTGGAGGGTCTTGGTGGAGAATCAGACGGGACTTAAGCTTAAGTGCTTAAGATCAGATAATGGTGGGGAGTATGAGCTCGATGAGTTTAGGGAATATTGTGCAGCGAATGGCATTCGCATGGAGAAGACTCCAAAGAGTACACCACAACTCAACGGGGTTGCAGAGAGGATGAACAGGACATTGAACGAGCGGGCAAGAAGTATGAGATTGAAGTGTGGACTTCCGAAGACGTTCTGGGCATATGCAGTTGACACGGCGGCTTTCTTGATCAATAGGAGACCATCGGTACCATTGGGGAATGGAATTCTAGAGGAAGCATGGAGTGGCAAGCAGGTAAATCTGTCCTTTCTTCGCATATTTGGCTGCGTTTCATATGTTCATATTGATTCTGCTGAGAGAACTAAGTTAGATGCAAAATCTGTAAAATGTACGTTTATTGGGTATGGCGGGGATGACCTCGGGTATAAGTTTTGGGATGACCAAAACCATAAAATTATTCGTAGTCGAGATGTGGTATTCAATGAACATGTACTGTACAAGGACATAAAGGGGGCATCTGATGATATTAGTCCAAAATCGGAGGTTGTAGAGGTGGATATTCCAGACTCGGGTAGGAGCAGGACGGTTCATGATGACCATGATCAGGGGGTCACTGAAGATGAACCACATACTCCGGAACCGGATATTCCGCTGCGTAGATCCAGCAGGTTGCGTGGATCGCCTGACAGGTATACTCCTTCCAATTACTACTTGTTGTTGACAGATAGTGGGGAACCGGAATGTTATGCGGAGGCTGTTCGTAGTGCACTTTGTAATAAGTGGAAAGCTGCGATGGATGATGAGATGGACTCATTGAAGGCCAACAAAACTTGGGAGTTGAATAGACTGCCTAAGGGGAAGAAGGCATTGCATAACAAGTGGGTTTACAGGATTAAGGAGGAAGCAAACGACAGTAAGCGTTACAAGGCAAGGTTGGTTGTAAAAGGGTTTCAGCAAAAGTATGGTATAGACTACACTGAGGTCTTCACTCCTGTTGTGAAGATGACCACTATCAGAATGGTTCTGGGGATAGTAGTGGCAGATAACTTGTTGCTAGAACAGATGGATGTAAAGACGGCTTTTCTTCATGGGGATTTGGAGGAAGAAATTTACATGGTACAACCAGAGGGTTACTTGTCTAAGGGTAGCGAGGAACTGGTTTGCAGATTGACTAAGAGCTTGTATGGCCTTAAACAAGCTCCTAGGCAGTGGTACAGAAAATTCGATGGATTCATGGACGATATTGACTTTATCAGATGTGAGGCGGATCATTGTTGCTACTTCAAGAACACGGACAATGGGTACATAATCTTGCTGTTATATGTGGATGACATGCTAATAGCGGGCTCTAGCAGTAGAGAGGTAAACAGATTAAAGGCTCAGTTGTCAGAACGGTTCGAGATGAAGAATTTGGGGGAGGCCAAAAAAATCTTGGGCATGCGGATTGACCGGGATAGGGAGTCGGGTAAGTTGGTTCTTTCACAAGCAGAATACGTTGAGAAAGTCTTGGCAAGGTTTTGCATGGAAGAGGCGAAGCCAACAGGGACACCATTGGGTATACACTTCAAGCTATCCGAGAAGGACTCACCTATGGGCAAGGAGGAGCGTGACAAGATGGAGAGGACTCCATATGCATCGGCAGTGGGGATTCTAATGTATGCAATGGTGTGTACAAGGCCGGACATTGCACATGCGGTGGGAATAGTCAGCCGGTTCATGGGCAATCCAGGAAAGCAACATTGGGAAGCGGTTAAATGGATCCTGCGTTACTTAAAGGGTACTGCTGGTAAGGCTCTATGTTTCTCAAGCAAGGAGGTCGTGTTAGCGGGTTATGTTGATGCGGATTTGGCATCAAGCGATCTTGACATGAGGAGAAGTACTACGGGTTATGTTTTCACATTGGGTGGTACGGCAATCTCCTGGGCTTCTAAATTGCAGAAGATCGTGGCTCGATCGGCGAAGCGAGAATATGTGCGCAAATGTGAGGGCGAGTAAAGAGATAGTATGGTTGCAGAACTTCTTGGGTGAACTTGGGAAGACGCGAAGTGGTAACGCTCTCTACAGTGACAGTCAGAGCGCAATACATTTGGCTAGGAATCCGGCTTTTCATTCTAGGACCAAGGACATTGAACTGAGGTTTCACTACATCAGGCATTTCTTGGAAAGGAAGATCTTAAGACTGGAGAAGATATTGGGATCGGAGAACCCGACTGACATGTTGACAAAGGTTGTAAACCTTGAGAAATTGAAGCTGTGCATAGCTTCAATTAGGCTTTGAGAATAGGAGAGGAGAAAGGCACTACCATGATCGAGGTGAGCACTAGGAGGACACCAAGGATGAATTAAAGGACGGATACGGGGCTTATATGTGCGGTTGATCTCTAGGTGGGAGATTGTTGGGATAGAGGACCAACCGTGTTAGATTTCGGAGTAAAAGGGAAGAAAATCGTCGGAGCTGCTGGCGTTCTGCGCGGTCGCGCTTGTCTTCAGGGCGGCCGCGCTCCAGTGGAGAAATTCGTGCCATATTCTCTGCCACTCAGGGCGGTCGCGCCAGCCATCATGGCGGCCGCGCTGAGCCCGTCAGAGGGGTCCGGTTTTTAGGCCAATTTTCGGGTTTCATTTGTCCATCTAGGGTTTGGTTGTATCCTAGGGAAATAGTTCCGCCCCTAAACACATTGTAACTTCATACAAACATTTTATAGTGCAAGATCCTGGCTTGGTAGTGCCCCCAGACGTAGCCAAACATATTGGTGAACTGGGTAAACAATTTCTGTGTCTTTTCTGTGCTTTGATTTCTTGTGCTTTGTTTGTGTGCTCTCATCGTTCTTGTAGGTTTGCTTGGGTAGTGGAGGGCCATATCCACAACATTTGTCTCATTCAAAACACTATATTTAATTTCAGGAGCAAGAGCTAAACTTATCGTGCTCGAAACTCTTTTCTTAATTTTCGCTCAATTTGAGTCTTTCATTCCCTCCGGCTTGTCCTCTTCCAAGGCTTCATCAAGAACTTGTTGAACCAACACATCTTGGATTGTCATTTTCCATTCGGTGAAATCCATCTTCCCATCAAAGACCAGAACTTGATACTTTGATTGATCGCAATTCATATTCCAAAAATACAAATTTCTTCAAAAAACTGCTGCTGCTGTCCGACTTCAATTCCTGGTGATAGGAACTTCAGAATCTGATCTTTGCCGTTCAGATTAAAGATAAATGTATCCCCAAGCTACACAGAAAAATTAAGCAAGATCCAACGGTTAATGAACGCGCAACTCCAATATTCCTACCGCTGCGCTGAAAAATCCGAACCAGAATCTGCAGCCTTTTTTTCTTCAATTTTGGCTCTCTTTTGATGATGCGAATTCCCCTCTTCCACCAAGCTCTGATACCAATTGTTAGGATCGATCTCACGCAAGAGAATTCGCACAAAATAAACCAAACAGTAAACACCCACACAAAACAAAGAAAAAGACACACAATATTACGTGGTTCGGCTTAAAACTTATTCCACCACTAAACAATATTATAATTTGATGCGATATTGGAAAATAGGATTGGGCCCAAACGGGTAATTAGGCCCAGCATGCCTTAATGGGCCAAACATGTTTAGATGTAGGCCACCTGGTAGGCCCAAAGTGCGGGAAGTCGCATGCGAGATACGGCGGCCCTATATTGGCGGCATGTGAGAGTAAATAGGTCGAGATTGGCACCTTGGAGAAACGAGTGTACCCCGAAAGCGTGGCAGAAGGCGGGAAGCAGGTTTGGCTACATAATCAAAGTTGGGCGGCAACAAGAGCGTGGTCGCTAGACCATTGATTGTCGCTTGCGGCTTGGATGAAAGGCGATCCCGCCTCATGGCAACATAGTTAACTGTAGCTTGATTTGACAGGGTGAACAGTGAAATCCCACTAACTTGAGGTTGGTTGAGGACCCTTGGTAGATGATTGACAAGTGTCCCCCATGTGCAAGGCACATGGGGGCTTGGGAGTATAAACTAGGAAAATGGCTCATTTGCATGGTATCTCTCTCTCTCTACTCTCTAAGCTTTCTATCTCTAGGGTTTCCATTGATACTACCACTTTCGTGACCTACCAATCTTATTCTCACGCCGGAGGGGGTTCGCCGGAGTCACCCCCAACTTAGTTTACTTGTGTGTTTGTGTGTAGGCGACCAGACGAGGAAAGAAGCAGCCGGAGTATCCCCTTTTATTCAGTTCCTGTGCAACCGTCATTTTGGATGACAGCATCAGTTGGTTCCGTTGACGGGACCTGAAATCTCTTTCTTTGTTTGGTTGATAAGGGTTTGGTGCTGGTCGGAGGTTCACCGTCAGTTGCCGTTGGATTTGGTTCGTGTTCTTGGGGTTCCGTGTTCTTGGTAGAAGCCCAGAAAGTTGTGTTCAAGGTTGTTGTGGGTGTTGGGTTGTTTTGTTTCAGCTTGTAGTTGTTTGTAAACTCAGAAAGTGACCAGAATGGTTCAAGAAAAGAATGCTCAGGCGAAGGTTACCCAGAATCTGATACTGGAGACCCCCAATCAGAAGGATGCCCGCAAGGCGAGATCGGGAACTGCGCGGGAGGGCGAGGTGCACACTTTTGAGACTGATATGGCTATCAGAAGTGCCAGGAGGCAAGAAGATGGGGAGCGAGATGTAAGGAATAAGGGAAAGGCTGGTGAGCAGAATCCCGCTCCTTCAAAAATTGATAGTGCAAGAGCTATGGCCGATCAGTTGAGGAAAGAGAACGAGTTAATGATGAAGGTTCTAGCGAATAATGAGAGGTTGAGAAAAATGGGTTGGGCACCCACAGAGATCCCGCCTGAGATGTCGGTTGAAGTTGACGGGTGAGATAGGGGAGGAGGGCGGAATGCCAGCCAGAGTGTGTCAAAGAGAGATGATAGGCGGGCGAGGGATATGCCGCCGCCTAAAGATACGGGAAGAGATCATAGACGACGAGATGCTAGCAAGGAGAGGTCTGAGGGCGCTGGGGGCAAAAGGAAGCACTCGGATCGTGATGAGGGAAGGAGGAGGATTTATCACAAGTCGGGAAACTCGCGCGATGAGTCGTACTACTTTGGATATGAAAGTGACGAGGGGTCGACGACAGATAGAGATTATGTGCCTAGTCGCTCGAGGTATTCAGATGATGGAACATACAGGGAAGAAAGGTCGCAAAGGTCAAGGCATTCAGATAGAGCTCGCCAGGGTGAAGTTTCGCCGCGCGATAGAGATCGCAGGCGGCATCAAAGGAGGGAGAGGGATAAGAAAAGGGAAAAGGCGGAGAAAGCCGCAGAAGCTGAGAAGATCGCAGAGGCGATTAAGGTTGCGGAGGCTTTGAAAGCCGCAGAGGTGGCTAAAGCCGCCGAGATGGAGAAGGCCAAGAAACATGAGGATGATAAGTGGAAATCTGAAATGGCGGAGATGGCGAAGAAGATTAAAGAGTTAGAGGCGGGAACAAAGCCCGCTGAGGTGAAAGGCTCTTACTTGCCCCCTTTTGCGAAGAATATCCAGATTGTCGCCCCTGATCCGTCATTTCGTATGCCATATTTGCCGAGTTATTCAGGGAGTTCCAGGGCTAACACTCGCATTGGAGGATTTGAGGTTACTTTGTCACTGTTAATTGAAAATGAAGCTGTGATACGTAAGGCGTTCGCGAGCACTCTTGCTGATCATGCTCTAGAGTGGTTCTTGGCCCAGCCAGCGGAGTCAGTCCTCGGGTATCAAGATCTTAAGGCAAAATTTTTGGCGAGATTCGGCGGGTCAGGAACGTAGCCTGTGCAAAAGACTGAGCTGTGCTGCCTCAGACAGCGGGAAGGGGAGGAGATATCTACTTTTACTGACAGATTTATGGATGTCGCAAATTGCATCGCCGATATTAGCCAAGGCGAGATCATTATGTTGTTCAATGCGAGTTTGTTGCTTGGGCATTTCAAGCAAGAATTTTGCATGAGGCTGCCAAAGACGACTGGCGAGTTATATGAAAGGGTAAGATCTTACTGCAGCGGGGGTAAGGAGCCAGGGGTTAAGGTCGCCCACGCGGCAACAGGTTCTGGTAAGAAGAATGTGAAGGAAAGAATCGATGTTGTGAAAGATGAGAGCAGAGGTGATAAAGGAGGTCGCAACGGGAATCGTGCTGGCGGGAGCAGATGTAGCCGTGATAGAGGTCAGGATCAGAGGAGGGTTATCAAGTTTAGCCGATTGAATACCACTCTCAGCGAGATATTGAGAAGGGAAGAATTGTCGGAGCCGTATGCCATAATAGAGGGATCCTTTATGGCCAGGGACCGAAATAGTTATTGTGAGTTTCACAAAGACAAAGGGAATGTGACAGAGGATTGCTATAATTTGAGGAGGCTAGTTCAGTCGCGAATTGATAAAGGCGATTTCAAGCAGTATCTTGAAAGTAATGCAGGGCGAGATGAAGGGGCGCGGCAAGAGAGAACTCAGGATCGAAATGTGGTTGATGTTATTCAGGATCCATTGCCCAGCGTTGCCCAGTTGGATAATCAAATTATGACGTTGTCGCATAATTTTGACATCCCTCCGTTTGTTGCAGGCGAGGACAGGGTGATCAGTTTTTCGAGAAGCGAGTTGGCGGCGACAAAGGGTCATGGGAGCCAACCAATGATTATAATAATTTGTCCTGGAAATAACATAGTTCAGCGTGTGATGGTGGATTCAGGAGCCAGTCGAAATGTTCTGTATTATGATGCCTTTAAGAGGATGAATTATACGGATGCAAACTTGGTGCCCTACAAGGGATATTTGGAAGGATTTACAAACCATTCGGTCAAGGTGAAAGGAACAGTCATGCTAGAGGTTGAGATTGGCGAGGGCCAAATGGTGAGAAGCGAGAACATAGAGTTCATGGTAATTGACTTAGTCTCCCCTTAAAATGCTATTGTCGGAATCCCTTTCATGCTGAGTTTTGAAATGGTATTGTCCATCCCGCATCAAAGGGTAAAATATCCGACTTCCAGAGGTGTGGGTTGTTTGAAGAGTGAAGCGATCACAGTGGCGAGAAAGAAGAAGGAGATGATAAAGGCCAAAGGGGCAGCCACTTGCTCGTTAACAACAAAATCTGATTCTCGCCATCTGAGGATTAATATGATTGAGTATGTTGAATCTGAGGATGACTGGGTGGTAACTGAAAGTATGAAGAATGGCACAGCTATGGTTGTCGCAGAGGCAAGTAGGGTTCCAAAGAGCGATGAGGCTGGGATTGTTAGGTATGAAAGTGTGCGAGAAGCGAATATGGTTAATGAGCGAGATCCCGAGCAGGTGGGAGCGAAGCAGGATGCCGAGGGCGAGATGGACTTGGGGATGGAAGTCGTGAATGTGGCACCAAGCCTGAGTTATGCTATAGTGGTGCAGTTCGTTGAGATGGGTGAACCAAGAATAGAGGAGATTGTGGTGGAGGAGGTTGTCGACAGCGAGTCTGAGGAAGATTGTGAAATGATTGAAGTAGAGAATCCCGAAGGGCGACCTACGGGAAGTGAGTTCGTCGACCCCCGTAACCTGATTCCCGCCAAAGGCCAAGAAAGTAAGAAACGGAAAAGGATTGAAGTCGAAACTTTGCAGACGCGAGATGAGCCGGAGATTCAGGCTGACGAAGAGCTAGAGGAGGTCGAGATTAATTGTTATTTCCCGGAGCAGAAGGTCAAGATTGTAAAGCAGCTGTTTCGAGATGAGCGAGAGCGTTTGGTGGAGTTTTTTAAGGAGAATTTAGATGTATTTGCTTGGCGACCAGAGGATATGAGGGGCATTGATGAGAATGTCGCCATGCACTGCCTAAATGCCGACCCCAATGTTGAGCCGTTCAAACAAAAGGTTAGGCACTTGTCGCCGGAGAAAGAGAATACAATATTGGAGGAAGTAGATAAATTATTGAAGGCGGGAATCATTGAGAAAATTCAATATCCCGTTTGGTTGGCATGCCCCGTCATGGTGCTGAAATCGAATAAGAAATGGAGGATGTGCATAGATTTTACAAACTTGAATACCGCCTGCCCCAAGGATTGTTACCTGCTACCCAAGATTGACAAGTTGGTTGATTCGATCACCGGTCATAGGGTTTTCAGTTTCATTGATGCGTATTCGGGTTACCATCAGATTAAAATGGCCGAGGAGGATAAGGCGAAGACAGCTTTTCGAACACCTAATGGTAATTTTTGTTATAAGATGATGCCGTTCGGCCTAAAGAATGCCGGCGCGACATATCAACGAATGGTGAACGAGGTGTTCAAGTCGCAGATTGGGCGGAACTTGGAGGCGTATATTGATGATATGGTGATAAAAACGAAAGAGTATGATCATGTTTTGGATCTCGCGGAGACATTTGAAAATTTGAGGAGGAACTCGATGAAGTTGAACCCTAGTAAGTGCACATTTGGGGTCACGGCGGGAAAGTTTTTGGGATTTTTAGTGAACAGGCGCGGTATCGAGGCCAATCCCGAAAAAATCCAGGCATTGTTGGACATGTCGCCTCCCAAGTCGATCCGCGAGATTCAGAGGCTAAATGGGAGGATCATTGCCTTGGGGAGATTCATTTCCAAGTTGGCGGAAAAGTGTTTACCGTTTTTCAAGGTTTTGAAGGGGGTGAAGAGTTTTGTTTGGGATGATGAATGTGATGTCGCTTTTGAACAAATGAAAACGTATCTGGGTAAGCCGCCTTTGTTGTGTAGTCCCGTCGAAGGAGATGAGCTGTTTGTATATTTGGTGGCTTCAGACTTTGCAGTGGCCACGGTTTTGGTGAGAGAAGAAGGGGGTGGTCAGAGGCCGATTTACTATGTGTCAAAGGCATTGAGCGAGATTGAAGCAAGGTATTTTAATGCCGAGAAGCTGGCATACGCTTTGGTGGTGGCAGCGCGAAAACTAAGAGCCTATTTTGTCGCGCACACCATTGTCGTATTGAGTGACGCCCCCTTGAGAAAAAATTTGCAGCGACCAGATGCCGCGGGAAGGTTGCTTAAATGGTCTATTGAATTGACTGAATTTAATTTAAGATATGAATCTCGCCGGGCAATTAAGGCGCAAGCATTGGCAGATTTCATTGTAGAAACATCTTTCATAAGGTCGCAGGATGAGCTGAGGGAAAGTGCAATAAAGAAGAAATCAGAAAAGAAAGTAGTGCCCAGTTTGGTGGAAGATAAGGAGAGGTCGCCAGATTGGTGGACCTTATATGTTGATGGCTCGTCTTCAAAAGATAGGGGCGGTGCGAGAATCACTGTGATCTCGCCGGCCGAAGAAGTTAAGTATGAAAAGGCATTGAGGTACAAGTTTAACGTTTCAAATAACCAAGCTGAGTATGAGGCATTGATTGACGGGATTGAATTAGCGAGAGACGTTGGGCTGACCAAGATTGTAATACACTCAGATTCTCAGTTGATTGTCAATCAGGTGAAGGGCGAATATGATGTGTTGAACGTAGTCTTGATGAAGTATTGCAACTTGGCGAGAAGCATTTTGAAAGGTTTCGAGTTTTGGGAGTTAGTACAGATAGATCGAGCTGAGAATTCGCGAGCAGATTTCTTGAGTAGGTCAGCGGAATCAGAGGGGCAGAGCACTGTTGGTGAGCCGATGGTGGAGTATGTAGAGATGCCGGTGATCAACAGGCCGCTTGTTTTGGAGATCGTCGATGCCCAGAAAGATTGGGTGGTGGAGATGAAAGAATTTTTTAATACGGGAGAGTTGCCGCCTGACGAGGAGAAGGCAAAATTAATAAAGGCGACATCACCGCGGTTCACGGTGCAGGATGGAGTTTTGTATAGGAAGTCTTTCTCAAAGCCATTGATGAGGTGTGTTGAACCGAGAATGGTGCAGAGGGTGTTGGTTGAAATTCATGAAGGTGTATGTGGCGGCCATCCCGGAGCGAGGACACTTGCGGATAAGGTTTTGTTTCACGGTTATTATTGGCCGAGTTTGAGAAAGGATGCCGAGTTGTACGTCAAGAAGTGCGAGAAGTGTCAAAGGTTTGGTAATATTCCCCGCCAGCCAGCAACAGAGCAGACCCCCATAGTGCCGACTTGGCCTTTCGACATGTGGGGGATTGACTTGATTGGGCCCTTCCCAAAAGCCAAAGGTGGTTGCCAACACGTGGTTGTCGCCGTGGATTACTTTACAAAATGGACAGAGGCGAAAGCTTTGGCGACAATCAGTGAAGACCAAGTGATCAAGTTTGTGCAAGAGAATATTTGGTGTAGATATGGGGTTCCTAGAGCAATCATTTTTTATCATGGTACTCAGTTTGGAAAGAAGTTTTCAGCGGAATGTGCAAGGGTGAATGTTAAACATTGGATGTCGGCAGTTTACAGGCCGCAGTGTAATGGTCAGGCAGAGGCGGCTGTAAATACCCAAATCTGGCTCATGCCTTCCGGTTAAATTTCCCGGCAATTTCGGTAAGTTTCCCGGTAATTCCCCGGACCTTCCTAGTGTTCCGGAAATGTTCTGGAACAGTCCCAAATTAAATTAAGGGCTGAAGGGAGCCTTCCTAATTAAGAAACACGTTTTTCTTAATTAGGAAGAAGGTTCTAGAATAATGCCACCTTGCATGGTTCTAGAATGCTGAGTCATTGTGGATAAGCCCGCACGGCTGCATTAGCCCAAGGTCTCTGGCCGCACGGCTTCATTAGCCTTATCCAGACTGCCTATAAATAGAGCCCTCCTCTACCCATTTCAAAAACAACAACAATACACACAATCCATAGCAATACACTCAGTCACTCCCAAGACGTGAAGAATATTGGTGAAGGCTCAAGAAGGTGAAGAAGAAGGCCAAGAAGCTCCCTCCCTCCTCCTTGAAGATCCAAGACCAATCTCTCCTCCTAGCTCCGACCAAAGAAGCAAAGGAAGCAATTGGTAACCTCGCACGCCCTAACCTTGCTTTTAATTGATATACTTGCTCATTGCATTCATATATCTTGTTTGGGACTTGGCATTCATAGTTAAAGATCACATCTTTATCACCCCCTTTCCCTTTTGCATGCATTAAGACCTCATTTGTCATAAAAATGTAGTCTTTTTTCATAAAGGTGCATCCTTTGCACCTAAAACTCCCATTTTCAAATAAAAATGTCATTTTTTATGCATCATTTGCATATAAAAATCCAATCTTTTCAATAAAAATGCATCCTTTGCATTCAAAACCCCTTGTTCAAGCATCATTTGCTTTAAAGACCATGTCTTTACCATAAACTAGCATCATATGCTTTTCAAAATGCAATCTTTATGCATCATTTGCATAATGAATGCCAATTTCTTCAACAAAAATGCATCATTTGCATAAAAATCAAATCTTTATGCATCATTTGCAATAAAGATTATTTCTTTAAACTAAGTGCATCATTTGCAACCCAAAAATGTCATATTTTCATTAAAGTGTCATTTTTCATCATGCATTTCCCCCTTTCCCCCAACCTTGGAACGGACCGGTGTAAAAGATCCTATATTTACATCGTTCCTTCCATTAAAGGTTCCATATTTCTTTAGAAAGGGATACCTTGAACCCTATATCTCCGATTATCGCTTAAGAAAGAGTATGAAGCCTCTATACGAGCTCGACCGTCTTAAAGCGTAGGATTGATGGGCTAAGGACCCTCCTTTTCTAAAGAACCCCATCTTTGACCAAAAAGAGAGACATTCTCTCGATCACGCAAGTCACGAGGGTCCCGAGGTTAAAATGCGATGATCACAAGTCATAAGATGAGGACGGGATCATAATCCCGAATACATAAAATCCAAGAAATCCCGAGCGACAACCAATAAATGGTTTGTACGTCCGAAAGACAACTTGGGACATTCCCTCCTTATTTTCAAACACATGCACACAAGAAAGCACGCAAGCAAGCACGATTACTGAAATCATGGGAGACTTGCTCCGGCAAGGCACCTTGGGTGAACGCCAAACGTTCTTCCCAAGGGGTAACTTAACCTCCGAACCCATAAAACCTTTTTTTCAAAGTTTTGAGGTAATCAAAATGGCGTGGCGACTCCGTTTTTCAAATTAAACTCGGATGTCTTCAAACTCGCGTGAATCCAACACAAAAATTTGGGCACACATTCACAGTTTGGCGACTCCGCTGGGGACTACCCAAAGGAGAAAAGCTTTTATTTTCAAAACAAAAAATCGATACTCGGTATATAGGTGGAAACCACTTGCCTTTCCTGTACACTCCCTGACGTGGGAGTTGGGATAACCGGTGGTTTAACAATCCACGTACCAGTATCCCTTTTCGAAAAGAAAAAACAATTTTGAAAAAAAAAATAAAAGAAAGCTTTTCCCTTTGAGCTGGTTAGACTCCCGTCGCCGATTTCATTAATCATGCTTGCTTTCTTTACCATGCATTGCATCATTTGCATCTTGGAATCTGTGCATACTTTGAAACGGGAAATAACCCGAAAAATAGCAAAAGGAGTGGAACCTGGAAAATTGATCCATGCAGTCGTACGGCTCAATCCTCCTTGGATTCTGACCGGGCGACCTCGGGCAATTCCACCAGAAAATCATGGTTAACTGGGCGCCTAGCAGCCTTGGTGCTACTCAGCTCCATGACCGATCGGGGCTCCTTAAAATTTACGTGCTTATGTGTTGCATTTTCCCCGTCCCGAAAATCATTCCTTTAAAACACATTTATGAAAATCTCTGTTTTAACTCAAAAAGGAACATTTTTAGGAGACCGCACACTACGCGCACCTGATATATCCTGTACACTTTGCACGCACGTCCTTCAAACCCGAGGGTGGTTCCAAATGCAGCCACGGACGCCTTACGATGCTCCCGGCGCGCACGGAATCATCCCAACCTCCCCATGGCAAACAATGGCCGACCAATGCACAGCCCCGTGTCACACGTTTCAAAAAAAACCGTGACTTTTGGTTGGTTTTTGGTCTAGTCCGTGTCATATAGCCCAGTTGCATACCCTCGTAAAGGTCAAGCCTTAGTTCATAACGGAAGAAGAACTCTGCCAAAATTCCGACAAGGAAAAATTGGCGAGATCTCAACTCCGACATTGACTATTGACCTCGACCTGCACGGAATGCGTAAGAGTCAAGACCGAGTCTTTGCCAACAAATCAAAAGATCTTTCGCTCAAGCGAAGCTCTGCTAAAATTCCGACAAGGAAAAATTGGCAAGATCTTGACCCGGCATTGACTTCGATTCTAACTCACGCCCGGCGTATGCAACGAAGTTCAATGTGACACCGTGTCATCCGACTTTTTACCACCCGACCCATGCCTATTATTCTCTCGGACATTACCGAAAGTCAGAAACCGTCATTCGCTCAAGCGAAATTCTGCCAAAATTCTATCAAGGCAGAAAGACGAGACTTTCCCGGTATTGCCTTGACTATAATCCGCATCGCTCGTGCGTTGAAAGGTCCTATGACCCGCTAGACCCGATAGGAGCGTTCTTTACTCTCGGTCGGTGGGATCCGCGTGCCCTATAGGACCCTCGCCGGGCCGTCCCACCCTGGGAGGTCGAAATACAGGTGGAATACGAGGGGCTTATAGACGTAGTGACGGAACCCACTGATCCAGGATCTAGAGTAGTTGCGAAAAAGAAGGGCAAACCCTCTTTTCCAACCAAATAGAAATAAATAAAAGACATTGTTTTAAGTAAATTTGAACAATAAATGTAATCATAATTGCATTTTCCTATCTCTAATATCCCTAATCGAGACCTTCTCGGTCCGATTTCTGATTTTCTATTCCGACCTTTCATGGTCAAATCCTTAATTGAGACCTCCTCGGTCCGATTTTCGATTTCCCATCTCGACCTTTCATGGTCAAATCCTTAATCGAGACCTCCTCGGTCCGATCTCCAAATTTCAATCTTGACCTTTCAAGGTCTCATCTTTTCCGATCAATTAGGATTAGGAGAAAATGTGTTTTGAGTAAAAACTTAAGCGATAAGTGCATGTTACTTGAGCCTTTAGCCTAAACACTCACCTCCAAGTCTAAATCTTACCTACCTTACCTATCCCCGAGCCTAAACCTTGCCTGTCCCTTTCCCGCAGAGAGAAAGAAGTGGGCTAGAATACTGGGTCAGCGGCTTTTCAGAAAACCTTAGGTTCGCATACCTGTAGAGTCGAATGGCAGATTTGACAGAAAACAGTGAGGGTGCAGAAAATCAGATGGTTAGGAAGGAAGAGTTAGTCCTGGCTTTGGAAAATGCCAATAAGATTCATCAGGAACAGCAAGCCATGCTTATTGACGCACTCCGTCGTCATGGAGCTCAGTCACAGCTGAGTTGAACGGTTCTCTGGTGGTAGTCGAAGATGAGACTGGAAACAAGTGATTTCAAATTGCCTTCATCCTATAACCAAGACCCCCAACCTATAACCAATACCTTCCTCCATCCACATATGATCCCTTGTCAAGGACCACTTCTCCTCGGCCCTTTCCAACATCCCACTCATCCAGCTCCATCCCCTCGCCTCCTCGTAACGGATTGGGCTTTACCCCACTGTCTCTCGCTCAGAATACCGCCGCTTTATGCTCCAACTTCACAGAACCGCCTGAGCTATGTAGCTATGTTCTCAGCCACTATACCCACCCGAATGCAACCATGAGCTGCTAAAAGAGAGTTCGTATGCCTCAAGTTTTCAAATGTCACCCACAAGACTTAGTGAATTCACCCGTCGCCACCTCACACGGTTGTGATTCCTTCTACAGATAAGAACTTTGTTGCGAGTTTCAGTAACTCGAGAGTCCCCGTTGACCCCCATGTGGTAATATTGATGGAACAAGTACAACAGATGCAAGAGAAGCTTGACCTCATGATGAGTATCAATACTCCCTTGACCCAAGATGTTGAGCCAAGTACGAAAATGATTCCACCAAGTGTAACCCAATGCCACCGCATTCAAGCAAAGAACCGTACTGGGCTCAAGACCACCCTCACAAAGAAAAGGGTGTCGTAGCTTCCTTCACCCAAATTCAACAAAGGGAACCAATTGGACAAAGGAAGATCAAAGTCTTGAGAACAACAAGGTTTCCCAAAAACCTCGCTCCTTTCACTTTGACGATGCGTAGATGCCTTTAAGCAAGATTCTCGAAGAGCTAATGAAATAAAAACTCATAAAGCCACCGGAAAATTGGAAGCCCAGGAACCCCAGTATTCGGTTGGATGAGTCCAAGTATTGTCTTTTCCATCAATACCATGGGCACAACACTGACAATTGCACCTCTTTGAAGTATGAGATCCAGAAGTTGATAGAAGATGGGAAGTTTGAAAACCTCCATGGGCCAAAAACAGAAAGTTACGGTAAGAGGTCGGTTCAAGAAGAGCAAGGTCAGAAACGTCAGCCTGATAATTTTGGGATGCCTATGAGCAAAGTTTTCGATGATTTGGTGAAACGAAGCCTTCTCACACCTCTCGAGAATTATAAGCCAAGAAATTCAAGTAGAGTTGACAGACCAAGTTCTCGCGAGTACCACAAGCATTATGGTCACGCGACGCACAAGTGTGTGGATCTCAAGAAGGAAATTCAATGGCCGATCTACGAAGGAAAGCTCAAGTTACCCGGGCAACCCAACCCGCGAAGAGTAGCTAGACTAGGGTCTACCTATCCTTAAGTATAAAAGAAAAAGAGAGAAAAAGAAAAATAGTCTCTCAGTCAACCTTCGTAGGTTCTAGTACTTTTCTCTTTCAATTAAGTCCTCTACGGACATTGTATTGAATCTTCAATTTTCTATAAAAAAAGTCTTCTTCTTTTCTTGCTAGACTTAAGACATTATTTGCACACCTACATTACATTCAATGAAATGGTTTTATTTTATATGATCACTTGCATTGCTCAACGAACAATCTCGCGAAATAATTCACGTTCCGATTAATCAGTGTGAGAAAGTCAACTAATCCCATCAAGCCATACACTTTCCTCACCCCGCAAAAGGCCTTCATCAAAGCCATACACTTTCTCAAACCATGTTCTCCCCATCACCTTGACCAAGTCAACGACGGCGGCATCATCAAGGGACAGCAAAAGGCCACTCAGCTTTGAAAGATTGACCCCATGTCGACAACAACCAAAGAGCTTGCCTTAGACCTCAAGGATATCAAGAAAGTTCAAGCAGGGGCTCGCCTTGGCCCTCAGGTGCTTCAAAAAAAAAATAAAAGAAAAAAAAAATGTGGTGCAAAAAGAGTAATGCCCAGCTAGGCTGAAAATCCCAAAAAAGGGCAGTTTAGGCAAAAAACAGGGTTGCACATAAAAATAAAAGAAAAAAAAAGAAAAAGAAAATGAGGCCAAGGACCCAGCGTCACCAATCAAAAGCTTGACGGACAGGCAAGACCAAAGCTCAGAAAATAAAAGTTGTCGATAACAATGGGACGGTTGAAGCAAAGACAGAAGCATTTAGGCACGTGCAAATCCTTTTTCCCCCAATGAAAGAGGAAGCAATCAGAAGCAGCCGTCCAAGAATGACTTGGTCAAGGAATCATCCCGAGGCCCATGCCTCATCATCTCATCCTAGCCTTTTCACTAAAGGAACCACAAATCCCATTTCCCAAAGCCAAACACAGTCCGGCCAAGGCCGAACTACGGCGACCTGAGCTCCTCACAACGAGGGGAACGTAGGCAACCAGCAATGGTCCGGTCATAAACATATCCAAATTCCTGAAAACCCGGTCTCTTCAAATGACCTTTCCCATAAGACACAACCGATTCCGTAAAACCCGATCTCATCAATGACCTCCCTATACACAAACTTTTCTTTCACACCGTGCCCAACCTTGATCCACGACATTGGTTGACTTTCTCCTCATGATTAATAAGAATGTTTTTTCATATCGATATTAGTGGTTGAATAACCCGAACATTAACAAAGGGTTTTTAAGCAATCTTGTGATCATTGTAAATAAAACAAGTTTTCAGATGTCTTGACAAGTCTTCCTTTTCTACATCTTAGGAAAAATAGTGCTAAACACCGATTTTCCGTCGGCCAGGGCTTCCATACACTTTTACCAACCTTTCTACGCTTATACTCTCTCAAAAGAGTCAAACCCAAAGCGAGTTTTTGTGCCTACATCGAATAAGGCCATCAAAATAACACAAGATCGGGATTTATTCCCACCTTTCGAAAAGATATGCCCCTGCATGTATACATTTCTAAAATCTTTTCTTTCACATCTTCTTAAGGTCGATCGATTGACTAAAAAAAGTTTAAGACGGATAGGTTTTCCTCTTCGCTACAATTCGCATTAGGCTACGCCTTGGAACTCTTCAAAGTTGGGTCTTTGCCAAGTCATTCCTTTAAACTGGGGCTTCTTTAGCCATTTTTTGGGTTCGCATCGAGTTCTTCACTAGGTCCCTAGATGGATTCAGTCTTGGTCAGATTAACCCCAGGATCACGTTCGCAGTACCAATCAGATTGGGATTTTTGCTAGGTCACCAGACTGGGGCTTCGCCAAGTCACTTCGCCTACTCAGTTCATTCAACCGGGGCTGTTGGTCCCAAAGGTGCAACAAGATTATGAAAACAGCTAGAGGGGGGGGTGAATAGCTGTATAAAAATTTCTACTCTTTTTGAAAAATTCAACCTTGGCTTACTTGGGCTGAAAGTGTGGTCAAGTAAAAACCAACTTTCAAGCTTAGTAAAATGCACAGCGGAAGTTTTCTAAGTACAAAACTTAGTATTGAAAAATAATGTGGTCGACCGCAAAAGTGAAAGTGTGGTCGACCGCAAAGTTGAAAATAAGCTTAGGCAGATTTGTACTATAAACACAATTCAATATGAAGTTGGATGCAAGTGAAGATCAAACACATGTAACAATATGAAAACTTATGAACTTGAAATGTAAAGTGCAGAAAGTAAATGACACGATATTTGGAGAGGTTCAATCGTTAAAGATCTACGTCCTCTACCAAGATGGTTAGTCTTGGATTTTCTAAGGGAGATAGTATATTTGATTTGAGTAGCTGTTACAAGGAATACAAAGTGAGAATCAAACAATCTCAAATCTAACTATCTTTTTCTATGAAGCAAATCCTAGACAATAACCAACAGATGTATGTGTGTGTGTGCAAGATTCAAGAGCTCTTTATAATATGAAGAGAGAGCTTAATGAATCTATGGTGTTACAAATGGCTTGAGAGATTTTCTTCCGGGTTGGATAATCTTGAAGGCTTGTAAGTGTTTAAAAGATTCAAAGAAATCCGAGATGATAAGCTTCAACACTTTGATAATTTCGACGTCTCTCTTTTTCTCAAGCTATCTTGTTATCTTCATGCTTGAACACAAGGTCTATTTATAGCCTTGGAATGAAGATAGCCGTTGGAGTTTAGTGTTGAGCAAGCTTCAAGGACAATGTGCTGTTGATGTATAATTGGAGCACGTGTCCTTTGTTGTCTCCATGTTGCAGAGTTAGTGGCAAGGTGGTATGCTGGTATGTCCTTTGTACGAAGTGACCTAGCTGTCACCAATTTTGAATTTTGGAGCAAATTCTGCAACGGTAAAATTCTCTGAGTTAACTCTGAGTTGTGATCAGAGTTAATTTCTCAATCTTCAGAAATGATGTGCGGTCCGGCAAGCTATGCGGTCAGAATGAATTGCGGTTAGCAAGTTCGACTGGTTGGCATGTCAATGCGGTCTGGACATGTTGATGCGGTTTGGACATGCTCCATGCGGTCAGCTTGAATGCGGTCGAAGAGGTGCTTCAAGTCTTCATAATGCGGTCCAAGATGCGGTCGACCGCATGGCCAATTTTGAGCCAAAAATTACTTAGAAAGTTTTAACCTAGAATAACCTACTCAAGCCTAAGTAACAAAATGGACTTAACTATATTTGAAGTTAGTGAGACTTCATACATTATGTCCTATAGTCCATGTAAAGTAAAAATAGGTGATGGTATCAATCAAATTAAGTAATAGGAGGGGTTCATAGTAAGCATACCCAACAATCTCCCCCTATTTGATTGAGACCATTACCTACTATAACAAAGGCTAATTCATTGTACTTGGTAAAAACATGTCCTCATAATTTAAGAATGGTAAATCATGTCCCAAGTCAATGCACACACTTAAGCCTAAGTCATAGATTTCTAACTTCCTATAAAGATAAAAGAATTTCATATTGGGAAGTAAGAAATAATCATTTAGTGCATTCAAATGATGTTAACATGAGGTGCATGAATGCGTTTAAACTAAATGTAAGAAACATGCATAAGTAAGGAATGTGAAAGATAGGTTATATGCATGAGTCAAAAATAATGCAATCATTATTCTACAAACAAGTAGTTTGAGTGAATAAAGTTTTCAAAAACCATAATGACGCATTTAGAGAGATTAATATTGTGGTTTACGGTGACTTTCAAAATTTAACAAAAGAAGGAAGCAATAAACAAAAAGGCTTCCGTAAAGTCTTCATTAATCTTCTTCTTTCTTCAACGCAAGTCATACGAATCATGGTCACGAACGACGACGTAATTGTTGATCGCTCGGATCATCTTGAGGAGCAGAGCCGGAGGAAGATCTTCAGGCATGTGGAAAGCAGAGGCTTCACCTCCTATGGCTTGGAGAACTTTCTTCAGCCCACAGCCTTCCTTGTTTGCCGCGGTTTGAAGTGCGGCCGCATGATTCTCTATATTCGTAAAGTTACCTCTTGAGGAGTTAGTGAGAATGTCAATCCTTGAAGTTTGAAAATCAATGCGGTTGGAATGAATTCCCAAGCTTTGAGTTAGACTCTTGAATCTTTCTCCTAGTACCGTAAAGGCATTTACAGAGGTGTCAATATGGTCTTCAACTTTCTTGATTCTTTCAATAACATCGCTTTATCCAGAGCCATTGCCTTGGATACTTCATCAACCGCAAGTTTCATTTCGCAGGATAAGCCATGTAGGAGAGCTTGAGTCATTTTTCTCATAGCTTCTTTGATGAAATCTTGGGTGATGGATTCTGAGAAGGAATGAAGGGAGTGATGGGAGCAGCTTTGGCTTGAGCTTGTACCAAGCATGACCAGACATAATGTCTTTTAAGGCCTTTGTTATGAGAACACTCTCCCCTTAATGGTGTCAATCAATAGGGAGGGAAGAGCATCAATTTTGGTATGAAGGCTTTTGTGAGTCAGCAAAAGTGATTGAGATTTGATGAGTTGGGCAATCTGGGATTGATTGTCAAGCTGGATAGAGGTCAAGGTTTCAATGGACTCGGAGGATTTTGTTAAGGCCGTTGTTTTGAGGAGGCTCTTGAGAAGGGTGAGGGCCGAGAGGAGGAGTAGGCCCACCGCGGCTGACCGTGCGGTCCGATTGAAGTTCAGTGGAAAATTGGGTCTTTGCCAATTGTAGTATCCTCTTTGGCTCATTTCCTTGGTTAGCAGCAGCTTTCTTCATTTTCATCAACATTAACCCCTTCATCATTAGTAGGTTTTTCAAAACCTTCTTCAAGCCGCTTGTCATCATCAAGAATCACCTTGGTTCTTGTTATCACCATATCCTCCCCGAATAGATGGAATTGAATCAACCAACTCATCGATACTTCGTCATCGTAATCATCAAGACCCAGTGTCAGCAATGGTTTGACTAACATTGACAAGTCTTGGCCTTTTCTTTGGTGAGGATTGATCATCGCTATTTTCCTTTTCTCCCCCGAGAAGTAGCACCAAAGAGATGATTGAAAATTTCCTGTTCTTTTAAGGCGTAGGGGGTTGGAGTTGGAGAGATGATAGGAGATTTTGGCTTGGGTTCATTTGACTTGGATGGGATTGGAGAGCTTGGCTTAGTGACTTTAGGAGCCGGGGCACTAAATTTTGAGAGTTTCACAGCTTGGATGGTGCGGTCGACCGTGATGTTACGGCTGACCGTGGTTTTTCAGCTTGGAATGAAGGTTTGGCAATGCTTGGCTCTTGAATCTTGATTCCACCAGGTCTCCTTCGTGGATCAATGAATGAAGCTTTCTTCTTTGGAAGATCAATAGCTTTATCTTTTCCCTTGGCTTTTCTAGCCACTTCCTTGAATCCTCGTGTTCCTTGATTTTCTCAACACCGGTCATCTTTGTTAGTTTCTTCGTCCTTTCGTAGGCACAAACTCTTCTTGGGGATCCTTCTTCCAAAACCGAATATACGCTTTATTGTCAAACTTTGTTCGAAAACCCGCATTGTTTTTCTAGTGAATATCTTGGCCTTTGGAATTTCAAATAAGTTCATGATGCCCGTCAATGTACTTGCCTATCTTCTCGCTTGAGCCGTAATGAGGGAAATGAGTCCGGTATGGGTTCTGTACTTGTTATTACCAGAATTTCATTCTTTTGATATTCAAGAATACCGGCTATCGACGTTGAAAGATGATCTTGGGCCAATGGAGTTTCCTACCAAGAAATATAGCCGCAGTAAATCTTCCATTGATCATTATTGAAGTTTGCCCGATTTCCAGCTTTGCGTAAGAGAGAGTGTCCAACAAGATGGCCGATATGATACATTAGCTCATCAAAACTTTTTCTTGGAGTTGTAGTTACAAAGAAGACTCCCAATCAATGACACAGTAGAGATCATCCAAATCCTTTTGATCTAGCTCCATAGGGTCGGGCTGGTGATTGGCATGTTAAGAACAAAAGCTATGTCTTCATAGTCAATATCCAAGGGAATTCCATGAATTTGAGTGCTAATTATCTTGATCCTTCTACCCTTATCATCTTTTACGCTAGCTCTCTCGGCATTGTGAAAGAACCGATCCACCAAAGCAGGACATGGATTGATTGCTTCATGTCAAAGAAGGGCATAACTCCGCATTTCTTAAATACTTTTAGCGTAACTCTACCAAGAGCATCTTGAGCCAGATCTTTGCGATCAATAACCCAGCCATGTATAAAATGACTAGTATTCTGCAATAATAGAAAATGTTAGAATATAGAAAAATATATGTAAGTGTGGTTGACCGTAGTTTAAGGTAGCGTGCGGCCGACCGTAATCTAGGGAGAAAGAGCAGTCTTGTGCGGCCGACCGTGATATATGCGGTCAACCGTGATTTGGGTGAAAACAAGCAAGTAAAATTTGTAAGAAACATTTTGGATTAAAAATTTTAAACAAGATTAATCGTAATCATGAACCAAAATATACGGAATTTCCCGTAAATTCATTATGAACATTTGAAGAACATGAAGAACTCGAAGAACATGAAGAACAAAATTTTCAGATTTTACAGAGCATGTTTAAAAATCATATTTTCTTGCTTTTAATATAGGGAATTTCATTTAAATCAACAAACATACATGATTTAACTCAAATAAATTGCAGAAATTGAGTTCAAAACCCATAAAACTCGAAACTTAGGTTTAACACAGTTCTTCATTTTGAGCAATCAAACCACCATCTAAACAAGAAATAGACAACATTCATGAGTTTCTAATGAAGAATCGAACATGGATAAGCAAAAATTTCAAGCAAATAGCAACAAAAATGATATTTCTAAGCAACTGGGTTTCCCGTTTTTCGACCAAAGACGAATGAAACATTTTGAAATTCAAAATCAAAGTTTTTAAATGGAAATGACTTACCATTATCACGAATTTGGATATATTGGATTCACTATTTGATTCCTCTCGAGGTATTTTGAGTTGAATCCGATTGAGAATGAGACATTTTATGTAGAGGGAATTTTTAGAGAGATAAAGTAGAGAGAGAAAGAAGAAGACAAAGTGAAGGACTGATTTGTGCAGGGTGACAGGAAGGACGAGAAGTGGAGAAGTGGAAACGGGAGTTATGGAGGGAAGTTAGTGCACGTAATGTCCTTTGTGTAAGAGGATAGTCCTTTTGTCTTCACTATGACAACCCAATCGGGCCGAACATGTGGCATTTTAAATTAAAATATTTATCCCATAAAAATTTGAATAAATACGAGGGAAAAATAATTGCAAAATTACCCTTGTGCAATTATCTTGTCTTAATATGGACAAGTCCTGCATATCACAAGGAGTTAGAGTACTTACCGATGTCTTCAAGAGTACGGCTAAGTATGACTTATCATGAGCCAAACGGTTGACCGTATTAGTGCGGTCGACAATTGATAAAGCATTTTGACATGCGAAAGGACTAGTCGGCCGACCGTGCATTGTATAAGGCTTGGTGCGGTCGACCGTGAAGAATGGAATGGGCCATTCTTATTGACTCCGTCTTTGAGCATGAACTTGAAACACACAATTTGTTAGTTAAAAAAATAAGGACAAGTTTTACTTGAGTTCTAACATACCCATTTCTCCTCTTAAAAACACGAATCTCTTGGAATCTAGAGCTGCAAGAATATCTCGCAATTTGATTGTCAAGCACTCAATATGCTCTAAATGAATGTTACCTTTTTCAACATGATCCTTGAGAAAGTGATATTTGATATCGATGTGTTTGGTTTTAGAGTGCATAACACGTGGTTGTTTGATACCGCAATGGCCGATGTATTGTCACAATAGATTGGACAATTTCCTTCATGAATGCCATAGTCAACTAGTTGTTGCTTCATCCACAAAGATTCGACAACAAAGCAGCCTCCCTGCAGCGATGTATTCAGCCTCCGTTGTTGAGACAGACACCGAAGCTTGTTTCTTGCCGGCCCATGTAACAAGTCGATTTCCAAGGAAATGACAAGTTCCACCGGTGCTCTTCCTGTCGATTGTGCAGTGCCGCATAATCTGCATCCGAGAAACCCGTAAGATCAAAAGATGGTTCTTTGGAATACCAAAGTCCAAGGTTAATAGTCCCAGATAGATAACGAATAATACGTTTTACAGCTATAAGGTGTGCTTCTCTAGGGTCTGCTTGATAGCGAGCACAAACACAAACACTGAACATGATATCTGGTCTACTAGCAAAAAGATATAGTAAGGAGCCAATCATACCTCTATACAAAGTTTGATCAACTTTCTTACCTTTCAAGTCTTTGTCTAACTTGTTACCTGTAGCCATAGGAGTGTCGTATGCTTTTGCATTTTCAAGTCCAAATTTCTTGATTAAGTCTTTAGTGTATTTTGCTTGGTTAAGGAAGATGCCATCATCACATTGTTTGATTTGGAGCCCAAGGAAGAAAGTGAGTTCTCCCATCATGCTCATCTCAAATTTGCTTTTCATGAGCTTCTCAAAACGCTTACACAAAATTTCATTAGTAGAGCCAAAAATGATATCATCAACATATATTTGAACAAGTAGTGTATGATCATTATATTTGGCAATGAAAAGAGTTGTGTCGATTTTACCTCGTTTGAAGCCCTTTTCTAAAAGAAATTTAGATAGAGTATCATACCATGCTCTTGGAGCTTGTTTGAGTCCATACAAAGCTTTTTGGAGTTTGTAGACATGATCAGATGTTTGTTGTCTTCAAATCCAGGAGGTTGTGCAACATAGACTGTCTCTTGAAGTTCACCGTTGAGAAATGCGCTCTTTACATCCATTTGATAAAGCTTGAATCTTTTGAAGGAGGCATAAGCTAAGAAAATTCTTATGGCTTCAAGTCTTGCAACGGGAGCGAAGGTTTCGTCGTAATCAATTCCTTCTTCTTGTCTATATCCTTGTGCAACCAACCTTGCTTTGTTTCTTGTTATGCTTCCATTCTCATCCATCTTGTTTCTAAACACCCATTTTGTACCAATTACTCCTTGATCCTTTGGTCTTGGAACTAAAGTCCAAACTTTACATCTTTCGAATTGGTTGAGCTCTTCTTGCATGGCCACAACCCAACTTGAATCTTGGAGTGCTTCATCAACTTTCTTTGGTTCAATTTGAGATATGAATGAAGTGTATTCATCATAGTGAGAACTCCTTGTTTGAACCCCAGAGAACAAATCACCAATGACATTGTTAATCGGGTGATCTCTAACCTCATGAATTTCCTCGGAGGTAAGTCCGGTTGAGTTGTTTGTTGTTGAAGATCTTCAATAGGTACATCATTTGAGCTATCAAAGTAAGTGAGTTGAGGAATAGGCTCAATGGAATTTATGGGGTCGATTCAACCGCATCATCTTCGAATGAATATCTTCGCAGGAATCTCCGATGTTGGATTTGAGAAATTTGGTGCGGTTGATGTTGATGGATTTCCTTGAGTTGAGTGATTTTCTGATCTAGGTGTATTTTGGAGAAGGATTACCTGTCTCATTAGGCTCAAAGAAAATCATCAAGAACATTTGGAGCCAAATGTGGCTCAAGGAGAGAATATTCATCAAAAGTAACATGAACAGATTCTACTATCTTTAAACTATTTTTATTAAAAACGCGAAAAGCTTTAGAATGTTTGGCATACCCAACAAAAATACCTTCATCTGCTTTAGGAGCGAATTTACCTCGATGCTCTTTTCCATTATATAGAATAAAGCATTTGCATCCAAATATTTTGAAGAAGGCTATGTTGGGGGTTCTTCCTCTCCAAAGTTCATATGGAGTTTTGTTGTAGGTCTTGTTGATGAGAGATCTATTTTGGAGTGAAGCAAGCCGTGTTGGTAGCTTCGCCCAAAAGTATTGTGGTAGCTTGGCTTCAAATGAGCATTGTTTTACCAGCCTCGATCAACGTTCTATTCTTTCTTTCCACAACTCCATTTTGTTGCGGAACTCCAGCAGCAGAGAAGTTATGATCAATACCATGGTCGTCACAGTACTGAGCTACACCGTTATTTTTGAATTCTGTTCCATGATCTGATCTAACACTAACGATGTCATCTTCTTTTTGTGTTTGGAGCTGTCTAAAGAGTGAGGTCAAAATATCATAACAATCATCTTTGGAGATCATCATTTCGACCCAAGTATATCTTGAATAATCATCCACCACAACTAAAGTATATTTATTTCCTCCAATGCTTGCGATGGTGACAGGTCCAAACATATCGATGTGAAGTAGTTGCAAACATCTTGAAGTTGAGGGTACAGTCTTGTTGGAGAAAGATGTCTTGGGTTGTTTGCCAAGTTGACATGCGGCGCACTTCTTGTCGTGGTGATCAGCTACTTTGGGTAGACCACGAACTAGACTTTCTCTTCCAATCTTAGATAGATACTTGAAGTTCAGATGACTAAGTCTTTTGTGCCACAGCCAACTATTTTCACTCACACTTTTTGCTACAAAACAAAGATTAGTAAGATTGCAAGCAGAATTAAAATCGATAATGTAAACATTACTCTTACGAATCCCTTTGAGCAAAGTGACTCCGGATGTGCCATCTTTGATAAAGCAATTTGCCGAAGTAAAGTTGCAGTGCAATCCTTTGTCACAAAATTGAGATATGGAGAGAAGATTATGCTTGAGTCCTTTGACTAGAGATACTTCTTTTATAGTTAGATTTCCTTTTCGAATGACTCCATATCCAATCGTCTTTCCTTTGTTGTTATCCCCAAACGTTACTGATGGACCATTTTCTTCACGGACATCTTCCAGCAAGGTGATATCTCCGGTCATGTGTCTTGAACAGCCACTGTCGAGATACCATTCATTTGAATTTGCCTTGGAAGATCCAGCCATGAAGCAGAGGACCTGAAAAATAAACATTTAAGCACGAGGTCCCCTTTATTCTTTTGGGTCCTGGGGTTAGCACCTTTTAACAACCCACACTTGTTTGACCGAAGGCGGATTATGTCTTCGAGCATTAGGTGTGAATCTTAAAAGGCATTCAGCAGCCGAGTGACCATAACCATCACACACAGAACAATGATGAAAGCTACACATATCATGTGTTTTTACTAACTCTTTACTTTTCTTAAGAGTTGCATGCGGTTTGGGAGTAGTGATTTTAGCTTTGACAAAGGGAACTGGCTTTGGCTTGACTACGTATTTTCTAGGAGCATTCTTCTTGCTTTTGAAGGCAGGAGGAATGGTCGAAGAAGAAGGGCGGTCAGCCTTGCAGTTGCCAGCACCACTAATTCCACCAGAAGCGGTTGAAGTAGAGATGCGGCCAACTCCATAAGCCATGTTCTCCGAATCATCAATCTCAGAATCCTTTTCTTTTATCTGAGAGTCCTTCCTATACTTTGGATAGACATAATTGAAAATTTGTCCTTTACCCTTAGGATTAGCATGCTTCCTCTTAGGAATTTCATTAGTTAGTTTTGAAATCTCCTCATCCTTTTCACTATCGGATGCACACTTCTCTTCTTCACCGGATCCAAAACCTATACCCTCCTTAATTCCATTGGAAATTTGGGAGTCTATAATTTGATCTGAGGTGGATTTTGACTTGTTCCATCTATCAATAATCTTTTGAAGATCGTTGATTTGGGTAACCAGGTCATCATTGCGAAGTTGAAGTGCAGCAACCTTAGTTTCAAGAATGAGGTTTTGATCTACAAGAGGAGTCATACTTTTGATTTGGCCCTTAAGATTTGAAATTTCGGACCTCATCACAGTTTTCTCCGTCTTGAGTTGAGAAATTTCATCGGTTGATAGTGATAGAGCTTTCTTAACATTTTCAAACCTTTGGATCATCACTTCAGCCTTTTTAAACATCTCTTCTTGATCCATGGGGGAAATCTCCTTAGCCCTTTTTGAAACTTTTGGAGTTGATTTAGCTTTTGAAGATGTTTCATTTTTGGATGGAAAGATGGGGCGAGAAAATGAACAATTTCCAATCTTGGTGCTTGGAGTGAGGTCAAAATTGCTATAGTCCACACTGCTAGCCACAAGCTTGGTTTTCCTTGAAATCACCTCATTCCTCTTTTTGAGCGACTCAACGTGAACTTCATCTTCTGAGTCACTAGAAGCATCCTCAGCAATGAGGCGTAGATTTACCTCTTCGGTACTCTCATCGCTGTCTTCATCGAGAATCGGTCTCGATCCAAGTTGCAAGTTCTTTAGAATTCTCATCTTCTTCAACAACCATTCCTTTTCGTTGAGAAAACTTCGAAGGGAAAGTTTTCTTTTTCAAATACTCATATTTGGGTTTAGGACATTCTCAAGCAAAATGACCTGGCTTTCTACAATTGTAGCAAACAAGGTCACTCCTTTCTTTGAGTCACTCACCCTTGAAGATGTTGTTGGATATTTGCTTTTTGAAAACGGTTTTGAATTTTTACGAAATTTTTGAAAACGTTTACAAACATGGCAAAGTCCTCATCATCCATATCGATGAGAGAAGAAGTTGAAATACTAGGATCTGAGGTAGGCTTTGAGGGTTTCTCCACATGATCAACAACAGACATAGAAAGTGATTTTCCCTTTCCCTCGACTTCTTCAATATGTTGTAATTTCAACTCATAAACTTTAAGGTTTGCATATAAATTACTAAGAGTCCATGTATTTAATTGTTTTGAATCTTCGAGGGAAGTTGCTTTGTGCATCCATTTGGATCCCAGAGCAGAAAGGAATGTCATGTTAATTTCTTTATCGGCTAGAACTTTACCTAGAGATAAGCAAGCATTTACTACCTCAACATAGCGATCGTAGGTTTGACGTAGAGATTCATTGGGTAGTCTGTTGAAGCTGCTGTATCTCCTTTCAATTTCAAATTTCTTGCTTTCCTTGCATTGATCATCACCTTCGAGATAGTTTTCAATAGAGTCCCACATCTCCTTTGCAGTCTTGCATTTGAGTACCTTCGATAGGTTGAAGTGGGTAATGTTCCGGAAATGATATGTCCTGGGCTTTGCTATCTAATGCAACATACTTTCTTTCTTCGTCACCATCCATTCGTCTTTCAAATTTTTGACTTCGTGAACTTCGGTATTGGTAGTTGCATCGCATTGGCTTTCATTGGAACAAAAGGTCCATCGTTGATACAATCAACTAGCCTTTCATCTATTGACTCTAAATGAATTAGCATTCGAGCTTTCCAGATATCGAAGTGATCTTCATCCAACATAGGAATGTGTGAATAGTTAATCGTTGCCATAGCTTTTGAAGTTGCCATGATGAATCGGCACCCAAGCTGTTAAGCTTGAAAACAGAGAATAGTTTTATAAAGGTGTTTGGCTCGATACCACTTGTTGGTCCCAAAGGTGCAACAAGAGTATGAAAACAGCTAGAGGGGGGGGGGGGTGAATAGCTGTATAAAAATTTCTACTCTTTTTGAAAAATTCAACCTTGGCTTACTTGGGCTGAAAGTGTGGTCAAGTAAAAACCAACTTTCAAGCTTAGTAAAATGCACTGGAAGTTTTCTAAGTACAAAACTTAGTATTGAAAAATAATGTGGTCGACCGCAAAAGTGAAAGTGTGGTCGACCGCAAAGTTGAAAATAAGCTTAGGCAGATTTGTACTATAAACACAATTCAATATGAAGTTGGATGCAAGTGAAGATCAAACACATGTAACAATATGAAAACTTATGAACTTGAAATGTAAAGTGCAGAAAGTAAATGACACGATATTTGGAGAGGTTCAATCGTTAAAGATCTACGTCCTCTACCAAGATGGTTAGTCTTGGATTTTCTAAGGGAGATAGTATATTTGATTTGAGTAGTCATACAAGGAATACAAAGTGAGAATCAAACAATCTCAAATCTAACTATCTTTTCTATGAAGCAAATCCTAGACAATAACCAGTGTATGTGTGTGTGTGCAAGATTCAAGAGCTCTTTATAATATGAAGAGAGAGCTTAATGAATCTATGGTGTTACAAATGGCTTGAGAGATTTTCTGGGTTGGATAATCTTGAAGGCTTGTAAGTGTTTAAAGATTCGAAGAAATCTGGAGATGATAAGCTTCAACACTTTGATAATTTCGACGTCTCTCTTTTTCTCAAGCTATCTTGTTATCTTCATGCTTGAACACAAGGTCTATTTATAGCCTTGGAATGAAGATAGCCGTTGGAGTTTAGTGTTGAGCAAGCTTCAAGGACAATGTGCTGTTGATGTATAATTGGAGCACGTGTCCTTTGTTGTCTCCATGTTGCAGAGTTAGTGGCAAGGTGGTATGCTGGTATGTCCTTTGTACGAAGTGACCTAGCTGTCACCAATTTTGAATTTTGGAGCAAATTCTGCAACGGTAAAATTCTCTGAGTTAACTCTGAGTTGTGATCAGAGTTAATTTCTCAATCTTCAGAAATGATGTGCGGTCTGGCAAGCTATGCGGTCAGGAATGAATTGCGGTTAGCAAGTTCAGACGGTTGGCATGTCAATGCGGTCTGGACATGTTGATGCGGTTTGGACATGCTCCATGCGGTCAGCTTGAATGCGGTCGAAGAGGTGCTTCAAGTCTTCATAATGCGGTCCAAGATGCGGTCGACCGCATGGCCAATTTTGAGCCAAAAATTACTTAGAAAATTTTAACCTAGAATAACCTACTCAAGCCTAAGTAACAAAATGGACTTAACTATATTTGAAGTTAGTGAGACTTCATACATTATGTCCTATAGTCCATGTAAAGTAAAAATAGGTGATGGTATCAATCAAATTAAGTAATAGGAGGGGTTCATAGTAAGCATACCCAACAGGGGCTTTGCAAAATGAAAGGATCTTTCCTTGCTTTAGTAAGACATGGGGCTTTGCAGAAAGTTTTTCCTCAGACCGGGGCTCCGATAAGTCACATCCATCCCTAGAAGAGAGGTTTGGTCACTTCAACATCTGCTTTGGTTATAAAAGCCTGTCGCATCGGCTTCAAGCGCGTAATTTAAGAAAAGGACCTTAATCAAGACCCGAGGTTTAAACCTGGCCTCAAATTTCTCAAGGAGGAATTCTAGTCCACGTTGACAACATCTCAAAGAATGGCAGCTTCACCGCACCCAAGTGGATACGACCCCACCCGCTTGAAACCCGTCTTAAACAATTCCCAAATACATTACATATGTACATCCGCACCTAGCCCCTACCATGTTTCCAAGAGAAAAATCATCCCTAGGCTCAAGTAACGTGCCAATTGCTAATGATAACGTTTTCTCCCAAAAGTGCCTCCGTCACTTCCGTTATAACGAGATAACACCGGGCGACAGGTTTCCTAATTGTCAAAACGTCGAAAATCCTAGACATCGTTCCTAACTGTCCTAGGTAAAGCTTGAACTACGATCAAGGCTTGATTCCTCAGGATACGTAGGTAGCCTTTCATAAAGGTTCAGCCATCCGACCACATTGGTCACCTTTTCCCTTCTACATTCTCCAATGGTGCGTAAGCTTTTCATAAAAGTCCAATTTTATGACCATATTGGTCACTCCCCTTTTTATTTGGCACATTCCTAATAGGATCGGCCGTTTAACCTCCTAGGTCACCCCGTTTCCATCCTTATAGTAAGGGACCAGCATCTCTTTGCAATTTTGCCCCTGAGGCTCAATTTTACAATCTTGTCCCCCGTAGGCCTGTTTTACCCTTTATGCCCCTGGCATTTCCAATCATATCAATCAAATTTTTCCCTCCAGTGCCCCCGAGGCTTATTTTACAAATTTATCCCCTGTGGATCATTTTATTTGCCTTTGGCATTTTTAATTCACTTCTTTTACAGAAAATTATCAGGATACGTCCTACTTTCTTTACGAAAATCATCGAGTCCTTCTTACTTCTTTAGTCTCTGTTATTTCCGTCATAAAGAAATAATGTCATCTAGCTTTAGCTACCCATATCTCTGATTCGAAAGAGATTGAGACGTATGCTCAAGTTTTTCTATCTTTAGCTACCCATATCTCTGATTCGAAAGAGATTGAGACGTATGCTCAAGTTTTTCTATCTTTAGCTACCCATATCTCTGATTCGAAAGAGATTGAGACGTATGCTCAAGTTTTTCTATCTTTAGCTACCCATATCTCTGATTCGAAAGAGATTGAGACGTATGCTCAAGTTTTTCTATCTTTAGCTACCCATATCTCTGATTCGAAAGAGATTGAGACGTATGCTCAAGTTTTTCTATCTTTAGCTACCCATATCTCTGATTCGAAAGAGATTGAGACGTATGCTCAAGTTTTTCTATCTTTAGTTACCCATATCTCTCGATTCGAAAGAGATTGAGACGTATGCTCAAGTTTTTCTATCTTTAGCTACCCATATCTCGATTCGAAAGAGATTGAGACGTATGCTCAAGTTTTTCTATCTTTAGCTACCCATATCTCTGATTCGAAAGAGATTGAGACGTATGCTCAAGTTTTTCTATCTTTAGTTACCCATATCTCTGATTCGAAAGAGATTGAGAAGTATACTCAAGTTTTCAAACTTAAGATACCCATATCTCTAATTTGAAAAGAGATTGAGAAGTACACTCAAGTTTTTCCAAGCAAGTTTTTCCAAGCTTTAGCTTCCTCTATCTCCGTCATAAAAGAGATAGTACCCTAAGCTTTAGCTTCCGTTAGAATGAAATAATATCAGGTGACATCCTCCAGTAATTGTCAATCAGGTGACATCCTCCGTAAATTGTCAATCAGTGACATCCTCCAAGAATTGTCAATCGTGTGACATCCTTCGCAATTGTCAATCGTGTGACATCCTCCAGTAATTGTCAATCGTGACACTCTCCATTAATTGTCAAAATCTCAAGAATCCTAGACATCGTTCCTAACTATCTAGTGATGCTTGAACTACGATCAAGGCTTGATTCCTCCGGATACGTAGGTAGCCTTTTATAAAAGGTCCAGCCATTCGACCACTTTGGTCGCCCGTTGTTTCTTTGTCAGCTCCTCGGTGATAAAGCAAATTTCCCTCATAGAAGTTCGTATATCCGACCACCTTGGTCACTCCTAGCATATCCCCGGTAGGATCAATTGCTTGACCTCCTAGGTCATTTTCTCTTCTTTTCCCCAAAGAAGAGACCCGCTTTCTTCTTCCTCCCCCGCCGATCATAATTCCGAACTACGGCCCGGCTTCGATTCCTCCGGATACGTAGGTAGCCTTCCAAAAGGTTCACCACTCGACCGTCTTGGTCACCCACCGTCTCGGCATTCGCCGGATCGGATCCTTTCTATCGACAACCCCACTCGCCCGCAAGTGACGTTGCCGAGGGGCTTCGTAAGTACCCAAATCTGCTCATGCCTTCCGGTTAAATTTCCCGGCAATTTCGGTAAGTTTCCGAATTCCCTGACCTTCCTAGTGTTCCGGAAATGTTTCGAACAAATTCCAAATTAAATTAAGGGCTGAAGGGAGCCTTCCTAATTAAGAAACACGTTTTTCTTAATTAGGAAGAAGGTTCTAGAATAATGCCACCTTGCATGGTTCTAGAATGCCGAGTCATTCAGGATAAGCCCGCACGGCCGCATTAGCCCAAGGTCTCCGGCCGCACGGCTTCATTAGCCTTATCCAGATCGCCTATAAATAGAGCCTCCTCTACCCATTTCAAAAACAACAACAATACACACAATCCATAGCAATACACTCACACTCCCAAGACGTGAAGAATATTGGTGAAGGCTCAAGAAGGTGAAGAAGAAGGCCAAGAAGCTCCCTCCCTCCTCCTTGAAGATCCAAGACCAATCTCTCCTCCTAGCTCCGACCAAAGAAGCAAAGGAAGCAATTGGTAGCCTCGCACGCCCTAACCTTGCTTTTAATTGATATACTTGCTCATTGCATTCATATATCTTGTTTGGGACTTGGCATTCATAGTTAAAGATCACATCTTTATCACCCCCTTTCCCTTTTGCATGCATTAAGACCTCATTTGTCATAAAAATGTAGTCTTTTTTCATAAAGGTGCATCCTTTGCACCTAAAACTCCCATTTTCAAATAAAAATGTCATTTTTTATGCATCATTTGCATATAAAAATCCAATCTTTTCAATAAAAATGCATCCTTTGCATTCAAAACCCCTTGTTCAAGCATCATTTGCTTTAAAGACCATGTCTTTACCATAAACTAGCATCATATGCTTTTCAAAATGCAATCTTTATGCATCATTTGCATAATGAATGCCAATTTCTTCAACAAAAATGCATCATTTGCATAAAAATCAAATCTTTATGCATCATTTGCAATAAAGATTATTTCTTTAAACTAAGTGCATCATTTGCAACCCAAAAATGTCATATTTTCATTAAAGTGTCATTTTTCATCATGCATTTCCCCCTTTCCCCCAACCTTGGAATGGACCGGTGTAAAAGATCCTATCTTTACATCGTTCCTTCCATTAAAGGTTCCATATTTCTTTAGAAAGGGATACCTTGAACCCTATATCTTCGATTATCGCTTAAGAAAGAGTATGAAGCCTCTATACGAGCTCGACCGTCTTAAAGCGTAGGATTGATGGGCTAAGGACCCTCCTTTTCTAAAGAACCCCATCTTTGACCAAAAAGAGAGACATTCTCTCGATCACGCAAGTCCCGAGGGTCCCGAGGTTAAAATGCGATGATCACAAGTCATAAGATGAGGACGGGATCATAATCCCGAATACATAAAATCCAAGAAATCCCGAGCGACAACCAATAAATGGTTTGTACGTCCGGAAGACAACTTGGGACATTCCCTCCTTATTTTCAAACACATGCACACAAGAAAGCACGCAAGCAAGCACGATTACTGAAATCATGGGAGACTTGCTCCGGCAAGGCACCTTGGGTGAACGCCAAACGTTCTTCCCAAGGGGTAACTTAACCTCCGAACCCATAAAACCTTTTTTTCAAAGTTTTGAGGTAATCAAAATGGTGTGGCGACTCCGTTTTTCAAATTAAACTCGGATGTCTTCAAACTCGCGTGAATCCAACACAAAAATTTGGGCACACATTCACAGCGGCAAACAAGCAGATCATTGTCGCCTTGCGCAAAAATATGGAAGGAAGAGGTGGAGCGTGGCTCGAGGAGTTTCCCATAGCCTTGTGGTATGTGCGGACAACGGTCAAGGGCTCAACTGGAGAGACCGCTTTTGCCCTTACATATGGATCGGAGGCCATGGCGCCTGCCGAGATGGCATTACCGACATATAGGGTATCCAATTATGATGAAGCGAGAAACGGACAAAGGCGGTGCAATGATTTAGATTTGATTGATGAAAAGAGAATGTATGCGAGAATGAAGATGATCAATTACAAACAGAAAATGAAGGCCCAGCATGACAAGCGAGTTAACAAAAGGTCTTTTAATGTCAGAGATTGGGTTCTGAGGAGTGTGGAGGCAACAGGATCCAAGCCCGGATACACGAAGCTGAATGAGTAGTGGGAAGGCCCATTCCAGATATCAAATGTGGTGCGAGAAGGGATGTATAGATTGCGAAAGCAGGATGGGGAAGAATTGAAGAATGCTTGGAGCGTTGATCATCTCAAGCAGTTCTACCAGTGAAGCCGTCGCGACCTCGAGCGTATTTTTTGAACGTTTCCCAGATGGCAAAAGTTGTATAACTTTTTCTTGTAATTTATTTGCTTCGATTGTCGCTTATGGAGAAAGTTATGTAAAATTTGCTAGGTTGGTGGGATGTAATTTGTATATATGATAAAAAAGATGGCGGGATGTTCTATCGATGTATCTTGCAGCGTGATTATATACTTGTGAAATGCTGACGATATTATTTCGTTGTTTCATGGATCGATGGACGAATCGACGAGGATCGACGACAAAGCTTGAAGGTGGTCATGAAGGTTGCCGCCAAGTAAAGAGCGAAGATGGAGGCAAGTGAAGGTTGCCAATATTCCCGCCGGTTGGTCCCGGCACAATTCCCGTCGGTTGGTCCCGACACGTTCCCGCCGATTGGTCCCGGCACAATTCTCGTCGGTTGGTCCCGACACGTTCCGGCCGGTTGGTCCCGGCACAATTCCCGTCGGTTGGTCCCGACACATTTCCGCCGGTTGGTCCCGGCACAATTACCGTCGGTTGGTCCCGACACGTTCCCGCCGGTTGGTCCCGGCACAATTCTCGTCGGTTGGTCCCGACACGTTCCCGCCGGTTGGTCCCGGCACAAGTATCAATTGGGTGGGCCCCAGCAACATGCTGGCCGGTTGGTCCCGGTGGGTCACGGCAAAATCGCTTTTGAAAAATGAAATTTTGGCGAGATGCCATAGTTTGCAATGTTTTCAAATAATTTATTTAAGGGCTTACATCCCGAACTGTTGAAAAGATTTGAAAAGTGAAAGTTTGGCATCTCGAACTGTTGAAAAGATTTGAAAAGTGAAAGTTTGGCGAATTGGCTATAAGGCACGAGGTAAGCGGGCTGTGTTTCTCGCGATTTATATGTAAAGTGGTTGCCGCCTGCCAGAAATTGGTGCGTCACGTTTTTTAACAAGGGAATGTTTTCGGCCATAAGATTTGGCCGCGTAATGTTTGTCGCATACAACCCTAACAAGTGAAGTAAGGCTGCCTAAAGACAAGCCTCACTCTTTTGAAGGGAGTAGTACGTATATAGGTAAGTTAAGGGAAAGGTGTCTTCGATAAACTATCGAAGCAAAAATAGCAACATGTTAAAAGTATAAGTTAAAGCAAAGTGCAGAAAGCAAAGTAACGACAAAGTATAGGGATAAAAGCGCAAACCGCGATACTTGAAAAGATAGTCAGAAACATAAACAGCATACTGCGGCTTCCCAAATAAGAGTTTAATGTTAAGTCGCAAACCGCGACACCCAAAAGCAGCGAAAAATAAAAATTAAAAGACAGAAAAGTAAATTGTTTAGTACAGACCCAAATTCAGATTCAAATGAAATATTGTTTTAAAGAGCAAACTGTTCAAGAAGCAGGAGCATCATGGTTGTCGCCAGAGGTAGAGGGAGTATCTGTTGTGGCTTGAGCGGCTTTGGCATCGTCCTTGGCTTGCTTGTGCGCCTTGGCTTTCTTAATGATAAGATCGGCCCAAAGAGATAGGGCATCTGGAGTAGCGGGGGCGAGAATCGGCCAGGCGGGCTTACCTAGAAGTTGATCTTCCTCAGCGAGCTCTTTAAGTTCGTCTTCTTCATATGGAACCAAGCTATGACCCAAGCGACAAAAATCACTGTAAATGGTTTCGAATCCCCATTTAGCGATCAAGTCATGGGTGATAGCTGGTATGTCGCAAGAGCTTGCCGCCGCGGCACGCATACAGTGAATGAGGGCTTTATCGTATAGATCCATGGCGTCCACCTCAGCTTTTTCTTTATTCTATTTTATGGTGGTTTGAAGTTGAGCAATCACAGTCTTGTTGTTAAGGTCGCTTTTCACAGTAGCCGCCAGATCTGCTGCTAGGAGTTTGTGTTGCTCCTCAAATTTGAGCCTTTGGGCCTCCATCTCGCGGCGGAGATCTTTTTTAGTCTGTTCGAGATTGGCCTTTTCATCCTGAAGAGCAGTGACATATTGTTCCATATCCTAAAACTTCTTTTTAATCTTCTCCCTCTCAGTTCGAACCTGCTTGAGATCGTTTTCGCGGCTTAACAATTCATTAGTGACATTGCGGCAGCGGTTCCTTAAACCATAGAGAATACTTGAAATCTGTTAAAAAGTAAGCATAAAGATTAGATTGTGCGAGAACGAGAAGTAAGATAAAAGTGAGGCGGAAAAAATATGACTTACTCCAGCGAGATGAAAGCCTGCGTCATTGGCGGCATAGTCTTCGTTAAGGTCCTCATACTCCCTAACCCTTTGTGGCACGCAAGATCGTTGAATGATGCCTCCACCAAGCATGTTGTAGTCCTGGTTGGCAGAACGAACATCCAAGTCAGGAAGGTCAGACACGGCGCCAATTTCACGGCTAAGCTCCAGTAGGCTAGCCTCATCAGTGGGCATTTGAAAGTTGGACTTAAGCCAGCTTGCGACAGGAGGATCGGAGGGACCACTATCAGCGGAAATGGGTCCTGTGTGTTTAGAAGGAGTGCTGTCAGTATGGCGAGATCGCTTCAGTGGGCGGGAAGGAGGACTTTGTAGTTGCTCTGTGGATTCAGTGGTCCCCGTGACATCAGTGCTTATTGGTTCCATTTCTTGATCCTGCGGGATCTCGCCTTCAACATCCTCTTCATCCCTTAGCTGGAGGCCAGTTCCCCACGCCGGGGTCTTGGGTTTCCGTGTCTTACGGGAAGGATCAGCAATGGCTTTCCCAGCGGCTTTTTCCGCAGCAGCAGCCATTTTCTCTTTGGCAATGGCATCTGAATCATCACCATGGACGGAAATAGGGATTGCTTTCTTGGCAGTTCGACTGAGGGTGGCTTGCCGAGCACCAGCGATCTTTTTGCGGCGGCCATCCATGTTGGCAAGAGCATCACGTCGTTGGGCCAGCGACATTGTTCTGAATTCTGCGAGAATAAAAAAGGAAAAGTTATTTAAAGCATTGAATAAGACGAACAAAGTAAAGTCTGAGGCGAGAATTCATACTATATACTTCATACATAGCGTGGCAACAGTGACCTTCTCGCTGACAAGGTCCACATTCTGAGCCAAAGAGATCTTTGGAGTGGATATCCCATCCGGGATAAGAGGGAGTGTGAGCGATTGTTATACGGGATTCATCAATTGGAAAAGAAAAGTCAGGGAAACCGAATTCTCACAGAAGGGAGGGGTTAGAGATAATTTCTCGCCACGAGAATAAAGCAAGGCCGGTATTAGAAGCATTGGTGAGAACTTGCAGATCCGTTCCTTGAGGCGGGTATCACCAGAAACTAAGGCCTTTTTTGTTTCAATTTTGGGGATGATCTCTCTCAAGTCGTCGTAGGAGTGAGTCCATCCGATGCGGGAAGTGATAAATAGCGGCTTAGATTGCCAATTGTGTACTTTTCCTAGGAGGGGGGGTGAGGATCTTAGGTTTGCGATATTTAATGGAAAGGCGTTTCTCGGTAACACCTTCTCGCTGGGAGACGGCGGTGTAACCCTCGAAAAGATGGACGAAAAGAGGGATAGAAGGCTCGTGATTCAGGGTCCTACATATAACGATGTAGCTAGTCAAAACGCGGAAAACATTGGGGTGAAGGTCCACTATAGCGGCTTGGGCTTTGTGGAGAAAGGCACAGATGAACGGATCTAAGGGAAACCTAAGGCCGGCTTCCAATTGCGAGACGTATGCAACAACCCCGTCCGTTCGTTGTCGCATGACGGTAAGGTTCAAGTCGCCAGTATAAGGCTCGATGTGATAAGTGTTATGGTTAATGCCAAATTTAATATGTAATGGGGTTTGGAAGTCGGAAGAGGAGGTGCTGGTTGTCGCCACATCGGCCACAAGAAGTTGTTCAGAAGAAACCTGGGGTTGGGATGATGTCTCCGTGGCAAGGGTGTCCGAGACATCATGGCTGGATGTGGAATTATTAGAAGACATGTCGCTCCTCTCGCTGGAGCTGGAAAGAACCTGTTTATAGAAGCGACGACTACGTAAATTGGGGGCTGCGGAATAGTCAGTGTCAGAAATATTAGAATCAATGCGGGAATGATAAAAGTTACTAATGTTCGAGCATAACTCAAAAGTGGTATGGAAGGTTTGCATGGGGGCATATTTGTGTAGGAAGGGGGGACCCCTAATTTCTAAAGCATCTAGAATGGAAACATCTGCATCATGTCGCATAAGCATAGAGTTAAGGTCCTCGCGCGGGATCCTTGCCCACACCCCCATGTCAACCCTATAGTACCCCCCAGTTCTCGAACACTGCCCAAACCTAACGGTTCTTGTACAAGACTTAGTTCTCGCCATGGAACGAGAAAGTAGGAATGGAAGTAAAAGCGAAAAGTAAGAAAAATGCGAGAAATCAAGTGTTTACCTGGAAAGATTGAAGAAATCGACGGAGACGATGAATGTGGTCGGACGTTAGCCGAAAAACTTTGAAAATACAAGGAAAATGGCCGGAAATACACCTGAGAAACCCCAAATCGAAGGATTCCAACCATAAGCTTGAGTAGATCAATGAAATATGGGAATCCAACGGTGAAAATGGTAAAATTAAGTAGGGAAAAGGGGGTTTTCTCTGAAAATGGCTCACCGGAGAAGAAGAGAGAAATTGGAGGCTAGGTAACTGAAAAAATGAACAATGAAAGACTGAAGACTGACCTTAGCGTGGTGGAGACGAAGGGGCGCGGTTGAGACGAAGGGGCGTTTGGAGTTTTCTAGAAAATAAATGATGTTCGAATTTTGAAATTCCCTCCCCTTTAATGTGGTTATTTATGGAGAGGCTCGAAAACCCAGGTGTCGTACGGCTCTGACGAACCGCCCAGGCCCATCAACCCTGAGCTGACACGTGGTTGTGTAGGTGTCAAGTAATACTCTTATCTCGCCCTTTGAAGGGAGGTGGCGAGATGGAAAATTTTGAGCGACCTAGTAAATTTCTAGCCTGGGTCATGAATAATCCAGGTCTCGAAATTGGGGGCTTCTGATGCGATATTGGAAAATAGGATTGGGCCCAAATGGGTAATTAGGCCCAGCATACCTTAATGGGCCAAACATGTTTAGATGTAGGCCACCTGGTAGGCCCAAAGTGCGGGAAGTCGCATGCGAGATACGGCGGCCCTATATTGGCGGCATGTGAGAGTAAATAGGTCGAGATTGGCACCTTGGAGAAACGAGTGTACCCCGAAAGCGTGGCAGAATAAGGGAAGCACGTTTGGCGACATAATCAAAGTTGGGCGGCAACAAGAGCGTGGTCGCTAGACCATTGATTGTCGCTTGCGGCTTGGATGAAAGGCGATCCCGCCTCATGGCAACATAGTTAACTGTAGCTTGATTTGACAAGGTGAACAGTGAAATCCCACTAACTTGAGGTTGGTTGAGGACCCTTGGTAGATGATAGACAAATGTCCCCCATGTGCAAGGCACGTGGGGGCTTGGGAGTATAAACTAGGAAAATGGCTCATTTGCATGGTATGTCTCTCTCTCTCTCTCTACTCTCCAAGCTTTCTCTCTCTATGGTTTCCATTGATACTACCACTTCCGTGACCTACCAATCTTATTCTCACGCCGAAGGGGGTTCGCCGGAGTCACCCCCGGCTTAGTTTACTTGTGTGTTTGTGTGTAGGCGACCAGACGAGGAAAGAAGCAGCCGGAGTATCTCCTTTTATTCAGTTCCTGTGCAACCGTCATTTTGGATGGCAGCATCATAATTTCTTCAATATTACAATAATAGAGACTCCCCCTCTCAATACTCTTGAATATCCTCCCTAATGCAAAAGCTTACAATTTCTCTCTCTAAATTGTAGGCTATGCTAACACTCTCTACCTTACAACACTCTCACTTCGTTGTTGGATGTCAATCTCTTTCAAGACTCTCCTATTTATAGATGCCAAAAGAGATAGAAGATTAATCAACTATTCAATGAACTACTTATCCACTTCAATGATAAGTTTAGTTCAAAGAATATTCTCATTGGAAAAGCAAGAGACTTAACCACATATTCATGAATCCTTCCAAGAGTCTTTGGGAATGTTAATCGAATCTCAACATTACCTTTAGTAGGCGAGGACAGTAACTCGAGTGTAGAGGAGGCCACGTTCACCTTGGCGGCCTTTCACCATTGTCAATGAAGCTTGCTCTTTTAGGCAGTAGGGACTCTGGTAAAACTGTCGAAAACCCTTGGTAGAGGGGCGGTGGGAGGGGGGGAAGGTCAACAGAGTGAATGGAGGAGAGAGAAGGCGAGGGGAAAGATGAAAAAGGTTGGAGGGGGTTTTAGAGGGAAATGAGGTTGGTATATTTGAGAAAATTACGTACTAATCCCTCAAAATAACCTAATCTACATTCTAATACATAAAATTATCAATTCTACCTCCTAATCCTAATCCAAAAATAAATTAAACATATAGTCTTCATTCCATTTACAATTTTTTAAATGAAATATGTACACCCCCTCCCCACCTTATCATACAAAACACACACTCTCTTTCTCTCACACAAACACACACCCACACACTTTTTCTCTCTAAGTTTCCCTCTCTACTCCATCTCTCCCGTCACCCCACTTCCGGCAAACCCCTCCCTCCCTCACTTCCGGCGACCGTCTCCCCTAACTCCGGCGACCGTCTACCCTCTCCATTAGTCTATCTCTAATTTCCCTCTCTAAAATACTTATTCCACCTCCGGTCACCCAAAACTCCGGCACCTTCTCCTTTCATTTCTCCATCTTTCCCTGCTCAAGCCCTATTTCCCATCTTCTGTACCTCTCCCCTCCCCTCCACCACAACCACTACCTCCTTATCTGAATGTTTTCAAGCATGGTAGAAGCATAAATAGTTTCGGCTAGATCTACAATTCCGACGACCTCTCCACCCGGCCAGATCTACAGTAGCGACACCCTTCTCAGATGAAGTTTATGGTGGCAGTTCGAGCGTTTGGTTGGACTTCAGAATTTGGAACCTCTGTAATATTCAATCTACTTGAGTTTACTGACTATAATAAAAAAATCTTTAATGTGTAGGCTAAATTAGTAGTAGGGGTGTAAATGGTTCGGTTTGTTTCAGTTTAGGTCAATTTACGTACCGAACAACTAGTTATCGGTTTGAAAAAATCTCAAACCGAACCGAACCATGAAAAATTTCAAACCGAACCAAACCAAACCACCATGGTTTGATTCGGTTTGGTTCGAACCGCGGTTTGATTTTACGGTCCGAACCACGGTTTAAACCACAATTCAAACCATGAAATAGAAAACGACTTAAACCATTAATTAGAACATGGTTTCAGACTACACAATTCATTGTCATGTTTGTTTGAATTTTTCCAGACATAACATACAGAATAGATTCAAAATTTAAATGAAATTGTGATTCAATGTTTATGATAACAATAGGCCATTTGAGCAATTGTAATGGTATGTGCTAAAAAGTGAACAACATTATTATAGGAAGATTAACCAAAAGAAAAAAGGGTTATGGGCTAAAGCTCATTAATAGAATTAGGAGTTTTCAAATCTAAATGTAAGTTGCAGATGAAAGATATACATATCTACGGTTAATATCGAACGGTTTGGTGGTTTGGTTTATCGTTTTGGTTTGGTGGTTCGGTCTCGCATTCTCGAACCGTTGTTTGGGGGTCCAGACCGCATACCAAACCGAACCACAGGGTTTGACAATTTTTGGAATCGAACCAAACAACTATTGCTTGAAAACCGAACTAAAACGCGTGGTTTGGTTTGGTTCCGAACCGCGATTTGGACTGAACCACTTACACCCCTAATTAGTAGTACAAGTTATTGCAACTAATGCTACTTTTTAGGGACATTGTTTTAAATTTATTTTGGTACAGAATGTTGCAACAACTATTTTTTCTCCTTCTGGTTATGTGCTGCAACTTTTCATTAAGTCTAGGTTGGGGATTTGAGTGAGCATAATCAGTTTTGGTTTGGTTGTTGTTCATTTGATTTGGCATTGTTAATTGTTTCCACATCTTGGATATGACACTTGATAATACACCATTATTAAGTGTTGGAACTGTTTTTTTTTTTTTGCATGATTTTCCTATAAACTACTCTCTCTCTCTGTCCCGTAATACATATCAAATTTGAGTTGTGAACATTGATAAAGAGTGTGTCTTACTAGCTTGTACAATATCAAATTTGCACTAAGTTTATTTTCTAATTTAGAAATGCGACATTTATTTTGAAACGTATCAAAATAAAAAGTGCGATATTTATTCTAGAACATATATTAAATTAGTTATGAATGTATGTGTTTTTTCAATATTAAAAATTGTGGTGCTTGAAAGCCTGTATTTGGATACAAATATCATGGGTTCAACATCACTATTGTTAGAATACTGTTTTTCTTGCCATTTGTGACACCCCTTGTGTTGTGGACTTTGTGATGAATGGTAACAGTAGTGGTCGTGTGCTTACTAGTTGACAAGTGAGAATAATTGAGAACTTCTCTACTATACAACTGAGAACAACTCGAAAGTTCTCAATCGTTGGTCGTCGGCCGAAGTTGGTCGCTAGAGTTGGTCATGTTTTTAATAGTTGAATTTTTTTCAGTTGTTTGGTCGCCGAAGTTGGTTGCTTTCTCAGTTGACAACTGAGAACAACAATTCTTAGTTGTTTGGTCGTCAGAGTTGGTGGTCGTCGGAGTAGATCGTGTTCTTATTAGTTTAGTTGACAACTGAAAACTTACTGATAAGTTAAGTTCTCAGTTGTTTGGTCGCCAGAGTTGATCGTGTTATTAGTAGTTTAGTTGACAATTGAGAACTTACTGATAAGTTAAGTTCTCAGTTGTTTGGTCACCAAAGTAAAAAAAATCTATTTAATATTTAATGGGTTTTAATCACACATAACATGACATAACCAATTTTCCCCTTGTATGTGGTGATGTTAAGGATCTAAAAGAGAAAGGTTTGGAAGGGGATTTTTTTTAGTTGCTTCTTATTGTTCCTCTTCCGTTGCATATGGGATGGGGTTTAGTGTTAGTCAGGCCGTCACGAAAATGCATGCCAATTTAACCATTTCATTCATACAAGTTTGCCTAGGGCAACATCTCCTTGACATCAATTACTCCATAAGGTCATACAAGTTTAGCCGTTTCAACGAATTTCAGATTTCCATATAAACTAAATTCATTGTATGTAAATAATAAGTTGAAAGACATTGAAAGTTGATGATGAGGATGAAGCTGAAGATAATACGGTGCCTTGAAACCTGTTACGCGAAAGGAAGCACATTTGGCGTCTAAAACTCTTTAAAATTTTATGATATAATTCGAAAACACAACACCGTAACTATTGAATTCAATAAGAAAAATTAGAGATAAACTACAACTTGATTTGAACTCCAATTGGAAAACAAACAACTATAGAGTCATATTCCCACTAAATTGTAATAATTAGTTTTTCAGTTTCTATGAATTATTAATTCATGATTTTTTGTGGGAACTAAAATTATAAAGGGTCTCCCGAAAAATTATTATATTATTATTTTATCGATTTTCATAATTTTTTCAATTGGTCCATGTCAGGACGAGACAAATTTATTATTTTAGAGAGTTTATTAATTTATCGAATATTAATTTAAAAAGATTATGCTGTAATATAGTCTTTCTATATCCGGTTATGGTCTAGTTATCAAAATAAAATAAGAAAACTTGTGAAAACGCAATCCACGTGTCTGAGTAGACTATTTGAGAATGAAAATGACGAACCACCACGGCCCCTCCCCTGCCACTCCCTACCCAAAATTCAACCCCATTTCAGCCTACATTTGAACCTAAAGCTCCAAGCAAAAGCCATTTGTTAGCCAAAGTAGAGCAACTCTCCTCTCGTCAAACCCATGAAACCATAAATTCACAACACAAGAACTCATAAGTTTGTCTATTCCCAAATCAAAATGGATCATGTTTTACAATTAATACTAGATAATACAAGTTCATCATATTCCATAGACAAATGTATAAGAACATAACCAATCATATTAAAATACTCAACCAGTCAAATTACCATGGATATGGGAGGAAGGTTAGCACGAACAAAACGAAGTTTTCAGACAGTGTTTCGACTTCGACCTAATAAATCAGCTATCAAAATCCCAAAATCCTTTGTAAGATTTGGGTTACTCCATTCATGAATCCGTTAGATATTTAGCGGCTGTTAGTTAGTCATTTGCCATTACATAGCCAAATCCGTTAAAAATTAACCAACCACTCCATCGTAGGGTGATCACATTGCAAAAAGAATAGGTGCTTATGGACAATAGGAGATGAAATAGTATTTTATACCATTTAGTGCACCACATTGTGTACCGCTGATATTTATTATCGTGACATAAACACTAACAACACATAACACGACTGTGTTATCAGGAAACAAGTTCCCAACCATTGCCCCCTTCTCTTCTCTGTGGTGATGTTAAGGGTCATAATTGCATCAACGATATTTTGACACAATTTAATCTAGGCTATTGATTTGAATCAATGAATGAACAATGAAATCTTGACCCTTTATATGAATGTCTGGGACCCACATATCACTAAGCTGCAAAATCATAATGGTTTCACAAATATTATTATCTCCAAAATATCTTCTTCACATAAACTCAACAAGTAGCCATGTAGCTCCCCAGAGTACAACCATATAGCACTTGCAAGTTTTTTTTCCCTTTACGATGAATCCTGGGTTGGCCCCTACAGTACCTCATCATCCTGTTGATAATACAACGAGCCATTGTCGATGATAGGCAATGAAGGTGGAGTTCCAGGAGGGATGGAAGCTGCACCATTTTCACCGGCACATATACAAAGAGCTTCGGCATCACGGAGAATTGCGTCCAGATTTATTTGACCACTCAGTTCATTGATGAATTTTAAGAGCGTGTCAAAATCCATTTGCTGTCCCATTATTTTGCCCCGATATTTCTTCAGAATTGAAACACAGACGTAAAGGTGAAGGTGCTCGCTCAGATAGTGCGTCCATAATACTTCCCATAACCTCAATGTTGTCTTGTATTCAAATTCCCTGAATAATTAGAAGACCACGTCACATATAATTTAATTGCTAAATTCATAACAATCAAATCACAACTTCGTCCATAATAAAATGATAAAACGCACCCAATTGACAAGTCAAATCGTTTATGGGTGATGCATTACTTGCTTGTACCTTCTTGAAAATTGTACTAGAAATTATTGACTTCTTTCGAAAATGACTGGTACACATGTAAAATTTAAAGATGAATGGAGCTAAAAGTCTCGCTTGCCTTTTGAATTGTATAAGGATCCAGCGAAAGCAAAAGAAATAGTTTAAGCAATCGTTCTGCTTGAAATAATTGTGCAATGGGCTGTCCAACAGTTCCACCAACTGCCAAATTAACAGACAAAATGTAAAATCTTAAGTAACTGAAAACGAAAAGAAAAATGCATTCAATCTCTGAGCAAAATATGATACACTGACGCATCAAAGATCTGTAGAGTGTTACCACCATAGTGGTTTATGGCTATCAAAATTTTAGATCCGAAGAAGGATGTTCATGTCCTCGGTGGGATTAAGTTGAAAAACAAAGGATCCAATTCTTCCTTCACGAAATTGCTACATAAGGACTTTATTATCATCAATATTACTCCCTCCGTCCCAAAATGAATGCCCTTTTTTTTTTTTAGTTTGCTCTTGATCAAGAGTAAATTTTGATATTTTTTGGACATTCATTTGGGGATGGAGGGAGTAGCATTTTTCTATATAGGCTGTCTAAAGGCCATTTCAGACACAGTATTTAAGGATGTTTTGAACCAATTTTATAGCATTCAATCAAGAGTCTTTAGTCTTGGAAGAGCACTAGCTCGAGCAATATAATCAGGTATACCTTTCCATAGGGAAGGTTAGGGGTTCAAACCCCACCAATGATGAATTCGCTCTCCGTGTGTCCTCTAACAGACCAGGTGATCAAATATTAAAAAACCCAATTTACTAAAAAAAAAAAATAGACTTTAAGCTTTAAAGGTATCATTTTATCCCAAAATTTTGCCATGTAGAAAGAACCATAACTTTAAAATTAAATCTTACGATGCAAAGAAACTTGACAAAGATCAGTCGGTACACACATGAGAGGGGGAGAGAGAGAGAGAGAGAGAACCTTTCCCAACGCAAAAAGTTGAGAATGCATGCCACTTTGGTCGCGGTTAAAATTTGGTCCAAGTCGTTCCATTAGTGAAACAAAACACCAAAATGATTCTGATTCATCTTGCATGATGAACATTATTGGGGACAAAAGATCGCTCATTCCCTAATAAACAAGGTAAATATCTTCTTAATAAGCATAGAGTAAAGCAAACAAATGTAGACTTGCAAAGAAAAATGTTGCATTCCATACACCAAACATATTACTCCAGCTGTCCCAAAATGAATGTCCAAAAAAAATTCAAATTTGCTCTTGATCAAGAGCAAATTTGATTTTTTTTTTTTTGGACATTCATTTTGGGACGGAGGGAGTAGCATAGTAAAAATACCATCCTAAAGGCCTATCACAGACTAACACATTCTCTTGGTTCAAGGTTCTCTTTCCTAGTTATCACTTTATCTCTCTTATGTGTCACCTTTTTCCTATCTATCTCTCTTACTGTTTCATGCAATCACTACAAAACACCACACAAAAAACGTGAATCCAAACAGGGTCTTTATGTTACTCCCTCTGTCCCGTAGAAAGAGTCGCATTTGACAAGTCAAACTTTTTACACATTTTTACATTTCCAAAATGCCCGTCTTCTCCGTGTTGTGCTCTAAGCATTTCCTTCAAGATAACAATTTTTATTAGAGAGAGCATTTTGGGAAAATCATGTGAGTTTATACTCTGTTTTTGGAAGTTCAACTCTTTTTCTTTTTTTTTTTGAGCAAACCGAAAAGAATGTGCAATTCTTATTTGGGACAGAGGTAGTATTTTAGTGCATAAGCATCATTTTGTTAGTTATCCAAACAAATAGGTCAGTCAAGAGATAGGAAAATATAAGATGAACGAAGGATTGGAAATGGACACTTTAAGTAAAACGTCCCAAAATAGAATAGCGGACTCTCAACATGGAACGGAGGGAATAGTAGTCAAATGCATGAGCTTTTCAATCATCATATTATTAACCACTTAAAGTTGTCGGCTTAGTCAATTTGTGCAACTGAATTACCCACTTGTATATGGACTAATTATGGCCCAATGGCTCTCCAGTGTATATTAGTTGCTGGGTTTTCCCATGAATGATACTGCTATTGCAGCCTGGTTTGCAAGTATTATCCCTTCAAATGGGTTTAAACTGAAAATGTATGTGTTGGGTAAGACAATTTTTCAACAAGATTTAATCAATGTGAGAGATAATATGTCATAACAAGTATTGGAGAAAATTCAACTTCTACGTAGGATCATTAAGCTATCTGGCAACGGAAAATAATTACCTGACAATATCCTAGATCAAAGTTGTAAAACGAGTACGTCAATAGTATATCGTGTAAAAGTTTCACGTTTGGATTGTCATCCCCTTCGTAAAATGAAAGTGATCTGTCGGTTCTTACCTTGAAAACATATAAAAGAAGATTAAAACCACTTGGACATGAAAAGTCCAATCTGATCTAAATTAGATGATATAAGATGTAAGATTGATCAGAGTGCGTACCACATCTTTCTCAATAAGGCTCCTCCTTTCCCTGAATTTTGTAAACCTTTTTGCCTGTTCTGGGATGATGCTCTGCAGATTTATAAACATGTGCATAGTGCTAAGTTTTCATGAAAGTTGAGAATTAAAACTGAAGAAATACACAACAAATTGGCAGATAATTGGAGTTTAAAGAACAGCAAGTCGGGCTGTCTCGTCTTTACCTTATAAGACCTAGTCTCTTACTAACAATTACTGGTAAGTAATGCACAATTTATTACTGGTAAATATTAGTCACAGACCTGCCACTGGCTTTTTATAGTCTCATACTCGGACTTCTTTACTGCCACAAGATACTCCCTCTCCGCGTAAGTTGAATCATATGGATGATATTCCAATAAGAATGACCAGACCTGAAATTATAAATGAAATTCATAAATTGAGCAATTCAAAAGAAAAAACAAAAAGATAACTTATAATGCCACAATATCTTAACCTCTTTCCGCAAATTGTGCTCAACTCCTCCATAAAAAATTCTCTTCCTTAAAGCCTCTGAATCCATTACATGGCCTTCAGAATCCAAGAATGTGGCCCACTGCAAAAGAAATAATTAAGTCCTTAGGAATCCAAAACATGATGTCTCTTCTTATTACTTGTATTTCCTTTTATTGTGTGCATTGACGTGTGCTTTTTGGATGACGGTGGAGGATAGTTCTAATATTGACAAGGTTTTTGGCTTAAGAAGCTTTCATATGGCCAGGTCACCACACCATACCCAACTTTTGATCAGTTACCATTAATCCAATAAGCTGCTTTGATTAACCTTTTCTCCTAGCATGTTTCCAAAATCCCAAAAGCTTAGTCCATAAAAGAAAAATATAACAGGCTAATTAAGCCCAGGATAGATGAAGTTCTGCTCTTGTTGAGGAGCAGTTGTAATCTTCTAGCAAAAAATATGTCTTGATCATTCTACAGTTTTCTACACAAACAAGCAACTTAAGTGGGCATAATAGAGGACGTTCTGCTCTTTTTCTTCTCATCCTTGCTTTTTGTTAACCATCTTTACTAAACCCTTTGTTTCCTAACAAATAGAAAGCTGTTATACTAGCAAAATCTCCATGATCACTAGAATACATGCATGCAAAAAAGATGCATTTAAATTTTAATTGCTTGTGACATAACATAAAAAAACAATGCTAATAGACAAATCCAACTTGCAGAAATTAAGATAACCGAAAGCTTTACCTCCTCAGGTCCCAAGGGAGGCAGACGTTGTTTTCCCCATACTAGTGTTAGCTTATCAACCTACCAAACGAGAGAAAGATATAAAAGAAGTATGTAGATAAAACCATAGAGCCAATCACAGGAAGATGTACGCATATTAATCTGAACAGTTAATAGGAACTCATTTGTAACTTGTAAGAGCTAATTCCACCTCAAGTTGCTTTGCAAGAGGGAGCGTGGTTGGACTATTAACAAATTTCATTTTTCTTCAGCTAATTATACAGCACCACCAGGTACTTAATGTTCCATTATTATGCCAACCATCTAGTATCTTCAAGCAAGTTTAGCATTCTTATTAAATTCTTTACAAGCATTCTCTTCAGCAAATACGTGTTCTTCATTACCCAATAAGAGTATCAAATCTACAACATATGAAAGGAATAGGATATGTAATATCCATAAAATAAATAAATAAATAAATAATATTTAAATAAATTTAGAACCGTCAATTGTAATAAAACGAGGTAATCTATGGGTTTTTTTTATGACATTATCTGGAGGTTACACAATTGAAGGATATCATGGGTCAGCCTTTAATTGGTGTAATTAAATGGGATATCATGGTTCAGACGTTAATTGGCGTAATTAAATGGGATATCAAGAGTCATCCGTTCCTTGGCTAAAAGGAGTATATATAGTTCCTTTGGGATTTTGTTGTTCACAAATAACTAAAGAGTGAAAAGGGTCAAGTTGGCGTGGCGTGTTGGCGTGTGCAGAGAAAGAAGGAAAAGTAAGTTGTCCTACTTTTGTATTTGTGATTTGTCAATAGAGGTTACTATTCTTTGCTAATAATTAGAAAGAACTAAGGAAATGACAAGAGAAAGAAAAGAAAAAAACAAGGAAAAGAAAAGAATCAAAAGAAAGGAAATGTGGGGTGGAAAGGTGGATGTGTGTGTCAGTGTGTGTACATGGGATATAAAATTTAAATGGGTCTTCTTGTTTTTGGAAGGAATCCGAATTGAAAGAAGGGGAAATGGGGTTTTCACTTAGCACCCCTAAAGATTTGGTAGGATTGCATAGTTATCCTCTTGATTAAGAAAGGTATATTTAGTCCAGAAACTTAAGAAGATATTTCATTTAGTATCTTACACTATGCATTATAATTCTTTGATAGATTTTGGAAGGCACATTTGAGGGCTTTGTTGTCCTTCGAAAACATTAGCAAAGGCATCCATTCGAGGTAAGGGATTATACATCTTTAAGTTAATTGATTTCCGTTCCGTTTCATTATTTAGGCTTCCGCATATTTCTTGGCAATGTACGTTCCTTTGATACGTAAAAGCTGACATCGCGTCAGTATTTGTTTTGACTCCCTCGTTTACCGTTATTTGCTAATCTTTTATTATTCGTTTGCTAAATCGTTTATTTGGTTTCGTAAATACAGAATTTTATTGTTATTGTGAAAGTTCGTATTCCGTATAAAATGAGTTTTGATATGATGTGATTTTTGTTCCATTAATGATCACTAAGTTAGACAACCTGCTTCGGCGGGGTATATTTTATATTTTGGCCTTCGGGCAAACTTAGTACACCGCTTCAAATTAGTGGTGGGGTGTTCCGGATTCACTGTTTAGGACTCTGCGGAGGAGTCAATTTTGTTCCCTTTATGGGATTTTGGTTTGATAAGGTCAGTGGACCACTTATGTGATCATGATGTCTGTGAATGATTTGATTATCTACAGCTGGTATGGGACAGTTGTAGATAATTAGATCATTCGAGTCAACTTTGTTCAGCTTATCAGTCCTTTGAATTTTCTTATAATCTGTGAGTGATTTAGTTAGTTAAAACTGGTATGGGACGAGAATCGATTTCGTCATCATTTGAAACTCCAAAATATTTGTCAACTCAGTTTGTGAACCGTTGAGATTTTGAAAGACACTTGGTTTGAGATTTGGTAAATAACTATTTCGAATTTGTGTTCTGTTATATCTTCGATTGTTACTTGAAATTTGTATCGTTTGATATTCCTTCGGGTCAACTCCTCCTTAGTAACCGGAGGGGTTGTATATGAACTTACTGGGCATTGTTCGCTCACCCTTTCATCTTCTTTTCTTCCAGATTTCACATAGGAAGAATGTGAAACGGTTCGGGAGCACTTCATAAGGAGTTCAAGGATCGGTTTAGTTTATTTTCATTTTAGACCCTTTAGTTAGTTATTGCAGTTATTTGAGAGTTTGTAAGACTTTAAGGATTTTGTTGAGCTAGTGGATTGTACTAGCCGTTGAAATTGTTACCGTTATCCGCATTTAAGATATTTCAAATTGTGGTTAGTGTTTGAATTATGGTTTTAGTAGCCGTTGGAGGTTATTTTATTATCAATTATGTAATATTATTGTTGTGAAAATTTGGGGTCGTTACAGGATATTACCTCTATTGGATCAGGCACTACAGGAACTTCATCTGGAACTTTCTCAATGTAATTGGTTGTCTGGCTGCTAGGCTGATCATGAGAAGAATGGTGAGTGTCCATCCTATCAGTAGCAGTAAACCCTTCATGGCGACTTTCTCCAAAGAGCTGGGAAGTTGTATCTCGAGCAAATCTGGTCACAAGAGAGAACTTCTCCAAAACATGAATGGAAAGATCATGAGCAGGATCATTACTTTTTTGTCGCTGTCTACCATTTTGTTGGGTTCTACTCAAACTTCCATCAATAGCACCCAAGTCAGTCCTCTCTTGGTTTCCATCTCTGGGAGACTGGGAAGATGGTGATGGACCATTCGCAATAGAAACCCTCGGAAGCTCCAATGATGACAAACTTCTCTGTAGAAAACAATGTTATATATAATAAATCATTAGCCGTTGGCCCATTCATCCAACCTTCATTTATTTCAGTCAAGAATAAATCAAAAATGGGAATCTGGCTTAATGTGTTGATGCACAGCTAGGGAAAGCAAAAAATAAAATAAAAATGGAGTTCAAGGAGTAAGAGAGTAAAAGAAAAATTATAGTCTAGTGAAGTAACCAAATATCTCAATAAAATCAAGAGGTGTATCAAGAACATTTAGAAATAATTTTTTTTCACAGGAAAAAAAGCATTATTTTCTCATTAAAACAATTTTATATAGCAAGGCTATGGCTGTGTAGGCAGTAAATCAATATAGATGCAACTTAAGAACAAACTGCACCTGGAGAGGATCTTGAAAATCATTCACAAGAAAAATATCGGCATCTTCTGAAGACCTGCAAGATAGATATTGCATTACAACCGAGTGGAATATCTAACTGAATGAATTCGAGTAGCATCCTAAAATTTTAGTGTCAAAACAAATGTGATACACCAATTTTACACCCTATATTGTCTGCTCTTCAAAGGATATCACACCGACAGTAAAAACCAAGATGCAAGACATAGAGTCATACTATGACAGTAACTGCAGTAACTATATTTATGATAGTCATAAAAGAGCTATCCCCAAGAATAGGCCCTGTGACCTAAAAGACTGTTGAAAGCAGATCTATCCTCCTGCGCAGTCTACTTACACATATAATGAATGACAAGTTTCATTAAAAACAATCACAAAACTCCTAATCGATAAAATTTAAGATGAAAAAACAATCATAACTTACGAAAATGTACATCTAATCTGTTAAAGATTATAATTTAATTTAATTTAATACTCCCTCCGTCCCAAAATGAACATCCAAATTCAAATTTGCTCTTGATCAAGAGCAAATTTGAAAATTTTTTGGGCATTCATTTTGGGATGGAGGGAGTATTAAATTAAATTAAAATCTTTAACAGATTAGATTGTACATTTGATATTCAATATACAGTACAGCTATATCTTTATAAAAATTGACCCCCCCCCTTCTCCCCTACTTCCCACCGAGTATGCACGCATGCAACAGTGTCAGGAACTACTCAACAAACTACCTTCTTCAAATAGAGAGTATTATATTTTCCAGAGTTGCAACTAATTCATCAGCATATCTAGTAGCGTTTCATAGAATATTTACAAATTCTAATGAAATAACCACTAAAATAAGTCAATATTGCAATACATTAATACAGTATATAGTTTGAAATATCTGTAAAAACCCAATTTCAAAAATCCTTCTATTAGTTATATTATGAACCTTGTGTACTAGACTACTACCAACGTGTGCCACCAAATCATATCTAAAAACTTTCAAATGGCTCTGTGGTAGGCTAGTGGACCCATGAGCTCTTTGGGTCGATGATTACGATAAGGATTAAGAACTCAATTAGGGATGATGAAAGTCAAAAGAAATTGGGTTTAGCAATAGAGGGTGTAGGAAATTTGAGTGCAAATCCAATAGAGTTAGGGGACTCGGGCCACACACTCTTACAGAATCCAGAATAACAAATAACTCATCAGTACCTCAACAGTAAAAGGCTTTGGCACCTTTGGACCAGCTGCAAGTCCAAGGCGAACAGGGCCCTTCTGTTTGATTTAGTAAATTTGTGACAACCTTTTGTCTTGAACCTAGCCTTCTTCAAGACGCTTATGTGTACTTCTCCATTTTGGTCTGAACCTCCAATATCCAGTCACCCTAGCCTGCTCAACTATGATATATTTGATCCAAATAAGACCACAAGAGCTGAAAAGACATACAAAGTCCTAATGCAGCTGCATTCTCAAGGCTCGAACTTGAGAACTCTCTGTAGTTTCTCGAACTTGAATGTATCTCAAGATCTAGTTCTTGTATGTTTCTCTCCGTTTAGTTCGTGTCTGGTATGACGATCATAAGTACAGGATTAACTCACGGATGTTTTAACAGGTTAGCCTGCAGGCACCCATGGGCATACAACGTATGAACAAACCTGATACTCATGTCCACATGTACTTTTGGCCGCAAGCTGATAGTTAGCAAGTAGCAGTGGAGTCACACTATGTAATTAGTCTACGGCTTGAGGAAATGCAACTTTTTATCAACAATTAATTTATCATGTAGGGGTGAAAATCCGAACAAGTTCTGCTAGCCGAAAGGGACAGCTGATGCTCAGCAATCTGGACTAGAAAGCAGCCATCAAAACTTCCAAGTACATAATTTCTATAATTTCAACACTGAACATCTTCGCCAGAGTTCATGTAATGGTTCTGAAAGGCTAAGAAAGAGGTTAGTTTCAAGCTGTCCTAAGACAAATGGGATATCATTAAGAGTATGCATAAAGTCAGCTGATATAGAGTTGGGCTCATTGCTTCAATGAAGGATTTCATCGGAACAAACTTGTATCAGTTACCATCTCACTTTGTTCTGTTGTCAACTGGAAGAAAGTGCATGATGTTTATTCTAGTCTACTCTATGGGGTCTCTGAATTATTAAACAGATGCTACTGTTTGAAAATTCTCTTGCAAAGTAAGTGTCACAATCCAACAGACAAAAGGTTCATTAATTTTGCACTAGTCACCTGATCACAGTAACCTGACAAAACTCGTGCATCACTCAAGTAAGCCTAGAAATAAACATTAAGTAACTTGATGATTTAGAGACGTTAATATTTTTCTTTATTACCCACATCAAAAAGAAGACCAGGTAGCAATGGGATCACACATCAAAAAGATCACCCACCTAACAAGAAACACATGTTGCTTTACAGTAGCAAGAAACTCTCTTAGTCCTCCATTGTAGAAGTAAAGGGGAGGAAACGCTAACCCTGCACAATGTTCCAGATAAACAAGGAAATGAGCGTCAGCAAAGAAAAGTCAAATACCTATTGAGCAGATGTCACTGACTCTTATGCTAAAGAATTATAAATTATTATACAAGAAAAATGCAAAAGTCGCAAACAGAGAGTCACCTTGAGAACAAGAACCTAACACAAGAAGTAAACTAGACATATTCTTTCTATATGATAGAAGATGCTGTAACTTTTCCAAAGCATTAGACTATAAGATTGAATGTTAACAGCCAGATAAAAAAAAAAAAAAAAGCATGCAATTTGACAACCTTTACTAGATTCTCAAGAAGTAGTTTACTCCTTTCCCTTTACAATTCGGAAACCAAGTGGCAGCAACTATTGAAATAAAACCTCAGGACAGCCTCAATTATATTTCTGTCGGCAACTTCCTTGAAAACTACATGAGCAGCTTTTCCTGTCGGTACAACAAGATCGATGTCCTTGATGCATCACATTAAAAAAAATCTAAAATTCGCATCCAAAATCAGCAGACATAACAGCATGTATGTGATTTTAAATCTACAACTACTGCATGTGATAAAAATCCTCAAGATCAGGGAATCAATGGTGACATAACTGTGACTCTTCAATTAGTTTGAAATTAGATATTAACCTATATTACTATTGTGCACCTATCACCTTACTTGAAAATATGCAAGTTAAGAAAAGAAAAGGTATAACCACACCTGATGACAAAACCACAATAATGTACTGCCACCCAAGAGTTGGAGTGTGCCGCTTTATTGACCGCACATCCGTAAATGGCACAGCTCTTATGGTATACAAATTTTTATCTGCACAAAACGCATATTATTGTCAAATTATCTGCGGTATCACAATGCAAATAGTGCATATATGCACACACATAAAGGCGCAGTGCATGTAAACACAACTACGACCCCCTCAGTTTCACTTGTTCAGGCCAAGTTTTACTATGTATTAACACTGAATAGTGATTCCAATCTTTCAGAGAAAAAAAAATTAGAAATTGGCAATACTTATCATGATGTTTTAACACTGTTATGATTCAATCATCTATAGTAAATACCAGTGCAAGAGCATTACATTAGTGCCGCTCATAGAATAATGGAGGAAGACTGCATGAATTCATGGACAGCGTATACAACGCATTCTACAGACATAATATAACTAATAAACATAAAACTAGAATGACCCCAACCTTTCTCCGATAGCCCCGCAATTGAGTTTTGTCCTTTGTAAGGAAACCATGTCTACAATAAACATCATCATCATAAGCTAATATACAATTCAGTACCATTTTCATAAAACAGGTCCATAAAATATAAATAACACATAACATCTATGATGCTCGAATTCTTTGGTTTACCCCGCCGGACCCTTGTCAACAACACTAAAATAGGAGTGTCCGACACAGGTACGGCGGGATAAATCAAAGAGTCCGAGCATCAAAGCATAACATTACCATAAACAGGGATGTCCCTTGCTTAATCAGCTTCAAACGCCCGCTAATCCGTTCGGAAGCATACTGCGTGGGATGAATCGTCACATTATCCTTCAAATAAACAACCTGTGAACCCTCCGGTTCACTAGATGAGCTCCGTTTACTACTATCACTACGTGTGATGCTAGCCGAACCCTAAATTTAAAAAAAACACAAATTACACAGTAAATGTAAAATCAATCATGAATTCCGCATCAACGGCTTCCAATCAGGCCAATAACAATCAATAAAGTGAAATGAAATGAAATGAAATGAATTGCAGGTACTCGTCCAAGCGAATTAGAACAATCAAGTCAGTGGAGCATTGTGTGTGTGTGTGTGTGTGTGTGATGGAGATCAAAATTGGTGTAACTTGATTATTGGCTTACTTGCTGCATAGAGGCGGCGTAATCGGCATCGTCCGATAGATCATGCACGTCGGTCTCGTGCATCGCCGGTGATTGAGAAGGGAGATTATGGGCTGATTTTCTTCTGGACGAAGGAATGAGATTGATTTAGGTTTTTGTGTTTTGGTTAGTTAATGATGATGCTGTGCGGGAGCCACTGAGTAACTAACACCGCTAAGCTTTCCCTCGCCATTTCCACACGGCCGTCGACTCATTTTCTTTTTAGTTTGTTTAGAATAGAAAATTAACTTAAATGTCACCCAAAATAAATAAATTGGATGGTCATTATTTTTGTGATGTCTCTCACTTATTTAATTTTTATGTCTTGACTCTTGAGATTAATTTTGCTTTAAATAATTTTAAATGGGCGCTAAACACTGATTATTCATGACAATGAACGAGAACGTGAAAAATATGAATTGTTAACCGTAACAACTTGATGCATCAAAACTTTCATGTGAACGGTGTTCGATAATGAGCTTAACAATTTTTCGAATGAGTAACCAAAACTCACACCCTATCAATCATGATGTTATCTTATGACAACATAGAGAGGGGAAAAGATCACTAAAAAAATGTTTAGTAGTTATGAATTATACTAACCAAACAAAAATCAGAAACTTTAAGAAAATCACCCTTGAATTAAAACGATCAATCCGTTCCAAGATGAATAATAGTAGAAGCATGTAAGAATCAAAGTTTACCATTATCTTCAAATCGTCAAGCCTACAAAGATGACCTTCAACGACACGACATGACCCACAGTGGCGCCTATGCCGCCCTCTCTTTCCTGGCTTCCGCAGGTTCTCCATCTCCCCCATTTCTTCTCTAAATTTCATCCCAACAAATGCTCTACTTCTTCCGCTTATCTTTATAAGGGTAATGTAATCTTTCCTCTATCAAAAACATAAGACCAGAAAGGAAACGAGTATTACTTTCCTTTCTGATTCGTCTCAAATAGATAACCTCATGAATTTTGACAATCTATTTTTAATGAAAGTTACTATATAATCACCTTTAAGAATTTGATAAATTTGGTATGTATTTATATGTATTTAAGTAGATATAATCAGGATATCTAGAGTATTTAAAAGTAGGAAATTCCAGTGGCCTCAGTAGCTTTGGGCTTAATATCAACAGGCAATCCAAAGAGGCCTGACAATGTTTATGCAAAGTCAGTTGCCACACTCCTCGGATTCGCAACATAATGTTGTTCAAACATCAGCTGCACAAGTTTTGTACTAAAATTACTGCGGTTTACTTACTAATACTACATTTAATTTCTATAATAAGCATTGCAGTTGACTTGTCATTTTTTTTAAAAAAAAATTGTGTTTTACTTGTGGTACATTGTTTGTATCGTAGTAAAATTGCACTAAAACTATTTTTTTAGTGACAATCGCGACATTTATTTTAGCACGAAAAAAAGTGCAACACATTTATACACGAAGAGAGTGTTTAGTTAATTGAAAGAATTGAATCTCAAGTTAATCTCTTCAGATATACTCCCTCCGTCCCAATCCCAATGAAAGCTAATTTACTCTTCTATTGGGGCACAAAAATTAAGTAAAAGTTATTTATATTCAAAAGTAATGTAAGTGGGAAAGAGGTTGTGAGTGAAATAAGTGAGTGAGATTGATAATTCGGGCTCATAATTTAAGGATTTGAGTATGACAAATGGGATATATATATAATATAATATTAATAAATTTTTGTCATTTTAGAAAAGATAAAGCTTGTAATGGGACACCCCGTATGATAAAAAGTGAATCTTAAGTTGGGACGGATGGAGTATAGTACTGATATACTGTATAAGTTGACAAGATTTCAAAAGACGTAACACGGGCAAGTAACTTTTCCTTTTTCTGGTTTGGCCCGGTATCCATAGGGATCGCTACATGAGAATACTGCAAGAATCTCACTAAACTAATATTTTTCAAAATGTTCTCACTAAACTTTCACAATTTTTAAAAAGTGCTAACTCCGTTAACAAATTTGCTAAAAATATGAAGAAATTAATTTAGCCGCGTGACTTAACATGGCTAATGTTTGTTAAGTTTATTCAACCAATATGTTAACGTTGTTTACATGTATTATATAGACTACAAATTAGTTAATGTAAAATGTCATTAGCATAGTTTATAAGAAATATTACAAATTAATTTTTCAAAAACCTAGATCGTATTTAATAAAAATAGTCATGTAGGTCATGTTGCTAAATTGGATTAGATGTTTAGTGAATTATTTGACGGAGGAGCACATTTTGAAAAATGTGAAAGTTAAGTGAGAACATTTAAAAAAAAATACAGTAATAACATTTTGAAAAATGCTAAAGTTCAGTAACTAAAATATGATTTTTGCTCTTAGCTAATACTCCATCCGTCTCACAATAATCTGCAAAAAGACTCTTTTTGGACGTTCCACAATAATATGCACTTTTCTAAAATGGAAATGGGACCCACTTCTCTTTATTCACAATCATTACCCACTTACTCCACTTTCTCTCTCCTACCCAACCATCTACACTCACAACACATCATCTTTTTTATTTTTTACCTTAATTCTCGCGTCAAGTCAAAAAGTGCGCATTATCCCTGGACGGAGGGAGTATAATATAGGCAAAGGCCTGCCTGACGTTAGTAAGTTGCTCAGGAATGTCCGCGTGACATTTGACTACAGTTAGTTTGATGAAACGTGTGGCTCAGATTAAATTTCCGTTAATTAAATATAAATTAAACGGCTAATAATCATATTAATTGTCACGCAATCCAATATCACCTGAAAACGGACCCAGTTGATCATGCCACTTAATACAGATAGTCAGTCAGCTGTCCAGAAGCTGAGTTTGTCACAGAGAGAGAGAGAGAGAAAAGGTGGCAACTCGAGTTCGTGAAGAAGGGGATGTGTTTTTCTTGTCGGCACAAGTAGACAAAGTGAACATTGGCCCTGATGACGCTGGGGAAAATGCCAAATCACCCAAATCCAAGCCGAACGCTCCGGCGATTGCAGCGCCCGAAAATAAGAGAAAACACGTAAACTGCTCGGGGCGGATCCGCTAAAGGCCCTCCGGCGTGAGAGTAAGTTCACGGTTGATATTAGAGAAATCAAATTGACAGAGTTTCTCCAATGTAAAAAGTAACGTACCGAATAATGAGCCATGGGGCTTGTATTTATAGGAATGGATAGATAGAATCCATGTTGGAATGAACTTGTAAAGAGATAAGATATAATCTTAAGAGGATCATATCTGTTAAGGACTCCTTATTTGACTTGAATTGATATTGGTAATTGTAATCCTGATTGGGTTACAACTGTATAATCCTTGTTGAAGGAGGATTGTAATCGCTAGCCTTAACGCCGAGGAAGACGAATGATTTTCCTCGGCCTTGGGCAAATTAGCCGAGGAAAATGACTTTGTTTCCTCGTCATTTGGTAAATGGCCGACATGAAAATATGCCGGGGAGAATACTTTTGTTTCCTCGGTGATTGGTGACATGCCGAGCAAAGGGCTTTTCTATCCTCGGTAATTGAGACAGACCGGCCCAAGAATGGCGACAAAAGGCCAAGGTAAATGTTCCTCGGCATACGAGGAAGATAATGCTCGGTCCTAACACTTGATGAATATATAATATCCATGGCCCAATATATTTGGGCCCTGGTTCGGGCAAGCCCATGTTCGTAGCTCCTGCCTATACCGTTCACTGCCCCCAACTTTCTAGCTCGGCTTAGACGAATAGAAAGTTAGCTCGTCCTCGGCATATGGAATACGAACAGGTTCGACACGTGTCCTCGGCGTCGCTTCATATGACTGACGGTTGCCATTCTGGGGCCCCCCAGTCTTGTCACGCCTTGAACCCATCATTTCGCATTTAATTCTTGGGACTCCGGACCTGGATCTTTACTTTACCCACGGGTTGACCCGGATTGGAGGGGTATAAAAACTAAAACCCCTTTCATTTTACTCTTTACGAACCCCAAGCAATCGAGAGCAAAGGCGAAAGAAATTTCAGGCGATCGCAGCAACCTTCAAACCCAGTTCCCGGTGAGCTTAATTTTTCCGGCGAAGTCGCTTTCTGCATTGATCCCATTCAGTCTTGCAAACTCAGGTATGAAATTTCTCCTTTCCTTATAACTTCCTTTCATGTTCCAGCGTTTTCTAGGGTTTAGGAGTGATTTTGTCCATGCCAAGAACCGCCATTGTTGAAGGTTGAAGCTTTTCTTGATAAAAACTTTAAAAACTTCAGTTCTTTAATTCTCTTTGCATTTTATATGAAATTTCTGGAATATTGAATGAACTCCCCTTCGTTTTGATTCCCTTAGAAATGGCTCGATCTTGGGACCATTCTCCCGATTCCGTTATGGATATCATACGGAAATTTGAGGGTCTATCGTAGAGAGAGGGGTCCATGGTTGATGCCGAACTTGGATGATATAAGCAAGCGTTGAGGGGTTATGGTCGCTCTCGTTTATTCATCCAATACCCGGATTCTACAAGAATAGATAGGATTGATTCCGGTCACCAAATATTATAGTGTTTGGGGATAGTGGCCGAGATGGTGGAGCACATCGAACCGTTCTACCCGCCTCCAATCGCGAAATGCGTGAGCGTCATGAGGTACGGCCCTCCTCGGCCTTATGAAATGACGAGGAAGGAGATCTTCCTTCCTCGGCCTTATGGAATGACGAGGAGGGAATCTTCCTTCCCCGTCATTTAATCACCCATCGACGAGGTTAATAATTTGGTCTCCTCGTCTTTATGCGAGATATGACGGGAAGAGAAGGAGAGCCCTCCTCGTCTACTCAAATAGTTAATGCCTTCGTTGAAGGTGCTCAAGCCGATGCCCGCCTTGTCCGACGAAGAAGCCGAGGAGCGGTAGCCGAGGAAAGCAAATTGAGAGGGCACCAAAACCTGGGATCCCATGATTGAAAAGTTGTACTCCAAGTACAAAGTGGATCGTGTCGAATATAAATTAACTTATATGGGCAAGATAGAGCCGAAGACGGAGAAAGAAGAGACGGCCTTCTATTATAGCCAAGATTACGTCCATTTTTATTTCAAACAGCTTCCAACAAGGACTCCGTCTTCCCCTAGACCCCTTCATTTGTGAGTTTTTGGACGATGTAAAGGCAAAGTGCCGGCCATGCTAGGAGCCAATGGTACTAGGGTTTTGGTTAGCTTTATCATTCTCTCGCCGTAGTTTAGGCTATGAGCCGACCATGGGAGCCTTCCGTCACTTCTACATTGTCCAAGTCATCAAGGAACAATGGCTGGTAGTAATTAGGAGTGCCAATAGGAAACCAAAATTGCTCCTCCCCATGTCTAGTAAAGTTCCAGGCTGGGATAACCATGTTATCCGCGTTGAGAGCCGCCAAGGCTGGGAGTACCAGCCTCTCATGATGATCCAACCTCCTCCTTTGCCGTCCAACAATATGGGTGGACCAAAGATTTGATCGATCGTCCGGGAAGAGTTTGCTAGGGTAGGGGTCCTGGACTGGAAGCAAGTCGAATCCTCGGACCATTTCTATATCCAGGCAGGATTGATGCCGGGGAACGAGGACGGGGTAGCTCCCCTCGTAAATGTTAAAAGAGGGCGTCGCTTCAACGATTGGACGGTACATCCAGGCTTCGTATTTCACGAGGATTGTATCAGGTGCCATGATGAGCGTCCCCGTGACCAATGTATTGGAGCACCTAACATTGTTGGACGTAAATTTTTATCTTACACTTGTAATTTTTGTCATATTATTTTGCTCGTACTTGACCTTGGGCTTCCTTGCTCGTACTTGACCATTTCTTCCTTGTCTTTTACAGATCTGACCACCGAGGAAGAAGCTACCCTTGCAATGGAGAGACTGAGCCCTCAGGAGCTAGTGAAGAGGAAGAGGAGGTTGAGCAAGAAAATCGCTCTAACAGAAAGGAGGGAGGATACTAATGCACGTAACCTCATCCTTAATGTTCAGACTGACCAACCCCTCCCCCTTAAATTGCACGGGGAAGTGGATGCCGAGGATCCTGCTGCTGATAATCAATCCAACCCATCAACTGTAGAGGGGCATAGCCTCCATGTTGATGCCGAGGAAGAAGCAACCGAGGAAGCTAACCTCGTCCAAAGGAGGTCCTCCAAAAGGACTCCAAGTGCCGCCGCCGAGGAGCCTGGCCGCCAAACGGCAAGCGTCGCGCGCCCCGAGGCCGATGCTCCCCTCCTCGACCGTTCGCCTACCAAGACTATTCAAGAGGCCGATGAGCCGGCAAAAAGTATGTCCCTCGGGCATTCCTCGTCTTAAGGGACTCCCCGTCGGTGCGGAGGGACCTCGCGAGATTGGGCCGAGCTCCCATCCAAAGGGCCATGGACGAGGATGCTTATGAGACCCTTTCGCAAAGAGGGTCCTAATGAAGATACTGTGCTTTGCCACAAGGGCCTCCTGCTTGCTGAGGTAAATGTTGATCACTTTCTTGGGTTATTATCTTTGATATTGGATTTGTCTTCCTAACGATGATTTTATCTTTCAGCCTGGCTTCGCCACGCGTACGAGAACGTCTGCCAAGAAGAAGACAAGGCGCCTGAATGAGGCCAAGGCCGCTCAAGCAAAGAGCGAAAAAGAAAAATCTTCCTTGGCTAAACTTTTAGAAGCCAAGGATGCTGAGCTTGCAGCGGCCAAGGCCAAGGTTGAGGCCGAGGTAAAAAGGGCCGAGGAAGAAAGATCAAAAGCCGAGGAACATCTCCGGCTCAAAAATGAAGAGCTTGCCTGTGTCAAGGCGGATAAGGTCGAGCTTCGCACCAAGGCCGAGGAAGCCGAGGCCAAGTGCCGAGGATTGGAAGCTACCCTTCCGCCTAGGGAGGAAGAGGCCGTAGCTCGGTTCAAGGAGAGCTCGGCTTTCAAAGAACTTATGATGGCCGCCGGCCTTCGGAGAGGCCGTTGACGAGCAAACAGCCACCATGTTCGAGGACGGCTACCTCCACTTGGCCAGAGCATTTTAGCCGATCCCTCCACTCGGGTCCGGACATCAACAAGATTGCCCACTAATATGCCGGGATCAATATGCCGAGGAGGTCAGGGCACTCCATCACTTAGTCCCTTATTCTGAGAGCAACATGGAGCTGATAGCTGCCAAGGATGCCCATGCTTGTAGGGAAGTGTGGAAGCCGGCTTCTGTTGTCCCCGGCAATATTAAAGACCTAGTGGAGGCGATCCAAGACGCCGACGAGCCGGAGGACCTAGAAGCCGAGGGAAGGGGAACAGCCGAGGAAGCTGATGCCCAAGCCCATCAAACGACCCTTCCTCCACCTGGCTCCAATAATACTAGCTGGCTAGAAGAGCCTTTTGAGGATGCTCAGCCATCTTAGGATAGTTTTTCCTTTTTTGCTTCTTGTAATAGACAATAGGATCTTGTAATTTCCATTTGAATATCAATGAAAAATTTTTTGCTTCTTGTAATAGACAATAGGATCTTGTAATTTCCATTTGAATATCAATGAAAAAATCCTTTGTCATTATTCTCTCACTTTACTGACTTGATTATATTTTTGTATGCTATGCACTAGCCTTAGGAATGTGGGATCCGAGGAAGGTCCCTTGTTCCTTGTGGAGCAAGTGGTTAGGCCGAGGAAGATTCCTCGACTGTAACTATACTCGTACTTTATTTGGGCCGAGGAAGTTTTCCTCGGCTTTGAACGTTGTAATCCTGAATCAGAGTAGATTCATGGTGGGAGGTTTATCAAGCCATTAGGCCGAGGAAAGTCCTAGGACTTGGCCGTTAGTCTCCTAAGTCAAGATGGATCCTTGACTAGGAGAGTTGTAAGCCATCAGGCCAAGGTGGTTCCTTGGTCTGCCGCTTGGTATCCCGAATCAAGGTGGGCCCTCGACAGATATATTGAGGGCCATCGTGCCAAGGTGGTCCTCGTCTTGGCAGTGTGTAGGCCATCGTGCCAAGGAAGATCCTTGGTCTTGGCCGCTTGCAGAAGCCATCGTGCCAAGGAAGATCCTTGGTCTTGGCAATTGGTAAGCCATCGTGCCAAGGAAGATCCTCGTCTTCGCAATTGATAAGCCATCGTGCCAAGGAAGATCCTTGGTCTTGGCAATTGGTAAGCCATCGTGCCAAGGAAGATCCTTGGTCTTGGCAATTGATAAGCCATCGTGCCAAGGAAGATCCTTGGTCTTGGCAATTGGTAAGCCATCGTGCCAAGGAAGATCCTTGGTCTTGGCAATTGATAAGCCATCGTGCCAAGGAAGATCCTTAGTCTTCGCTATTTGCGGTATCTGGAGAATCCGAGGTAATGCCCTCATCTTCCCGTGGGGTGAAGAGCCGATAGATAGTTGCTTTGCATGTTGGAAGAAATTGCTTTCGTAGAACCGAAATGTGATTACATCAAACCGCAATCCTATCAACTAAAAAGACAAAAAGAAAACAAAAGACCGAAAATAAAAGACCGAAAATAAAGAGCTAATCTATTACAAAAATAAACTAGACTAGTGATAATATTTTCTAAGGTTGTCAATGCCATGGATGCTTGAGATCCTTCCCCTCCTTGGTCCTTAATCTGTAGGTCCCTTCTCGAATGACTTGAGTGATGATATAGGGACCTTCCCAATTTGGGGAGAGCTTGTTTTGTTCTCGTTTCCGACCAGCCGCTTCGATCTTTCTAAGTACCCAATCGCCCACTTGGAATACTCTTTTGATGACCCTCTTGTCGTGATATGCCTTGGTCCTTTGCTTGTAATTCACCATCCTCATCTGCGCAGCCTAGTCGTTTTTCATCTATCGTGTCCAGGTCTAGGAGCCTATCGACCTTGTTGACTTGCTCATCATAATGGGAGTTCCTTACTGTAGGGATGGCCATCTCTCGCCGGTGCCATAGCTTCGTAACCGAAGGTTAGTGCGAATGGGTTTCCCCTGGCTGTTCCCCGGGTGGTTGTGCGAATGTGCCCCATAAAGCTAGGAAGTTCGTCCAACCATCTACCCTCGCGTCCTTCAAGGTTCTTGGTGAGGGCGGTTAGGACCCGCTTTGTTGGCGCTTCGCTTGACCGTTGCCTTGGGGTCTCCGCTAATCAAGATTTTGCATGGCGTACTTTGACTCTTCCCACCCGGTTGTAAATGCCGTGGAGAATTGGAGGCCATGGTCGAAACAATTGTATGCGAAGGCCAAATCTGCACCCGTATGTTGTCATGAACAAAGTTGATCGCATTCTCTTCCGTTATCTTGGCCAATGCCTCGCTTCTATCCACTGAGAAGTAATCAACGCCTACTATCACGTACTCGCAATTACCACTAGCGGGTGGGAAGGGTCCAATGAGGTCGATCCCCCACATATCAAATGGCCACGTAGGTATTACAAGTGTTTGCTCGATCGCAGTAGTCTTGGAATGTCGAGAACCTTTGGCATTTGTCACATTTTCGAACATAGGCATGCGCGTCTTCCCTTAGGTTCGCGCAGTAACCTAGCGCTATGATTTTGTCGCCTAAGGTTCCGCCCCGGTGTCCGCCGCAAACACCTTCATGTACTTCGCCAGAGGTTCTCGCTCCTTGGGATAGACACACCTTAGCAGGGGCTTCGTGAAAGATCTTCGGTAGAGGATTCCGTTCATCACCACGAATCTTGGAGACCTCTTCTTGATAAGCTTGGCTCGAGCATCGTCTTCTGGGAGTTTCTCCTTCTCAATGTATTCGATGTAGTCATCGATCCAAAGATCTCTCTTCCTCGTCCGTAAGCATGACTTGTAATCTTTCGTACGCAGGTTCCTCGGCATAAACTACATATGGGTTGGTCTCCGCAGAGACACGTCCATGGTGGCTAGTTTGGAGAGAACGTCTCGCGACTTGGCTTGTCTTCCCTTCCTATCTCGCTGAGCTCGAAAAATTCCATTTTCTTCGTCATATCTAGGACCAGGTCTCTATATTTGGCAAGGGTGACATCTTGAGTGTTATATTCTCCTTTTACTTGTTTGACAACAAGCTGGGAGTCACAGAAAGCAGCCACCTTAGTTGCTCCATAGAAGGAGGCCAACTCAATGCCAAATATGAGAGCCTCGTATTGAGCTTGGTTGTTAGAGGCAGGAAACCCTGAAGCGGATGGCATCTTGTATAGTATATTCTCCTTCCGGGCTTGCTAGTACTACTCCGCTCCGCTTCTTTCCTTGGTAGCCGATCCGTCCGTATACAGGATCCAACAGCTGGATGGGAGTTCAATGGGAGAGTCTTTTTCCTCCTGCGCGTTTTGCTTCCGGGAGGTGGGGAGATGCTCACCCATAAAGGCGCCTCGACTCATGAAGTCAACCAAAGGCCGTGCTAGGAGGGTCTTCCTTGGTTGGTAAGTGATATCAAACTCCGTTAGAGCGATTGACCAATTAAGGAGACGTCCCGAGCCGTCCAACTTGTGAAGGATTTTCTTCAATGGTTCGTTGGGTGTAGACGGTGATAGGGTGTAAGCGTAAAAATATGCACGCAGCCTTCCTTGAGGCAATGACTAGGGCGTATGCTATCTTCTCCACATTGAAATATCTCGCTTTCCACATCGGACAGGGCCTTTGAGACATAATAGATCGGCTTCGAATTCCTTCATCCTTTCGAACCAAGACAACATTAGTGACAAGTGATCGCTGGCGGCTAGAAGACATATAGCATCTCACGGTAGGCCTGACCGCTAAGCAAGGGAGGGGAACCCAAGTACTCCTTCAACCGGAGGAATGCTTCCGAACATTCAGGAGTCCAAGAGAAGCTCTTGGTACCCTTCAATACCTTGAAGAAAGGCAGTGACTTTTCGGCGGACTTGGCGATGAATCTTCCAAGGGCCGCAATTCTTCCATTAAGTCTTTGGACCTCTTTGATGGTGGTAGGTTCCTTCATGTCAATGAGCGCCTTGATCTTTTCTCGGGTTTGCTTCAATCCCCCTTTGGGAAACCATGAAGCCCGTAAATTTTCTCGCAGAACTCCGAACACGCACTTGCTTGGATTCAGCCTTCATGTTGTTGGCTCGGAGGTTGTGAATGGTTTCTTCTAGGTCGTGAACGTGGCCGCCTTCCTTGGTCTTTATGACCATGTCATCAATATAAGCCTCCATGTTTCTACCTATCTCGACTTGCAAAAACTTGATTTACCATCCGTTGGTAAGTGGCACCAAGCATTCTTGAGCCCAAAAGGCATCATAATGTAGCGTAAGTTCCCATGGGTGTTTGAAAGGCGCCTTCTCGATGTCTTCTTTCGCCATTTTTATCCGATGATAGCCCTGAGTAGGCATCTAAGAAGCCGAGAGTTTGGTGTCCGTAAATGGAGTCCACTAACTTGTCGATTCTGGGGAGAGGATAGCCGTCCTTGGGGCGTGCTTTATTTAGATCGGTGAAGCTCTATGCACATACGCCATTTCCCATTTTGCTTTTTCACCATAACGACATTAGCCAACCAACCAGGGTATTTAACTTCGCGAATTATTCCAAATAATGAGCAATTTCTCGCACCTCTTCTTTTTATAGCTTCCTCCTTGTCTCTTGCAAAATTTCTCCTCGTCTGGGAGATGGTCTTCGCTAGAGGATCAACTTCTAAGCGGTGGAGGGCTACTTCTTCATTGATTCCCCTCATGTCCTCGACTCTCCAAGCAAAGACGTCGAGACTGTTTTTCAAGAGGGATATGATTCTTTCTTTCTCTTCCTGTGATAGCCGGCCTCCTAGCTTGATTTTTGTTCGGGATAGTCAGGATTAATGACTACCTCTTCTAGCTCATCTACAGGCTTCATTTCTGGTCCGTCTCGAAATTCCAGGGATTCGATGATGATCTCTCTGATTCTCCTCCCTTCATTGTCGTTTACATTGAGGCCTTCTTCCTGCATAAGTTTATCGATGTCCGGAAGATCGTTCTTCCCCGAGTCATGGTTGGCCCCCGAGTTACTGGTCATTGACGAGAATGGGGTCTTCCTCGGAGATGGGTAGAACTATGCCTTGGTCATCCGCAGCTTTCTAGGACCATAGGCTCTTCTTCCAAAGCGTGGGTAGAGTTACGCCTTGGTCATCCACAATTTCTAGGACCATAGGTTCCTCTTCCTCACTTTCCCATACTTCACGGATATAGTTCATTCTAGAGCTAGTTTCCGTGGTCTTCGTGATTTGGTGATCTTGATGTTCTCCTCGGCGTATCTATCTCCACGCTTTTTGACTTTTTCGGCTCTTGACAACATGTTCCAAGAAATCTTTGGGGGTTGCCCTCACGCATCCAATGCCACGAGTGGGAAATTTAACTCGTTGGTGAGGAAGGGAGGCTACCATCCCAAGTTTGGCTTGACTTGGAATGCCAATGATAGCATGATAATCACTAGTCAAATCCATGACTATGAAAGTGACAAGAGCCGTGCTCGGAAGGGATGATCGCCGACCTCGAGTTCTAGTTCTACGGTTCCTTTGCTCCAACCTTATGGTTGGTGAATCCTTCAAGCCTTCCATGATATGGCTCTAGCAGCGCGGTGTCCTTCAACCCCATTTGTTGGAAAGTCAATAGTATAAGATGTCACTGAGGCCCCCGTGTCAACAAGAAGTCTTTCGGATTCCACATTGTCAATTCGACCCTTGATGACCAATGGCCGCTCACGAGCCGCTTTCGACTTCCCGCCAACTCATTCGGAGAAAAACTAATGACTTCTTCGCTTTATGGATCCAAGCAGGACATGGTATACTTTGCTTAGCTCGTGGATCCGATCCCTTAGCTTTCTGGTGGAGGTCACCTCTTCGCGGATCACATGTAGTTTAGCCCTAGGAGGCCTTCGATCTTCATCCTCACTCTTGGAGTCATCTTCACTCTCCTCTTGCTTCCGCTTTCGCTTGCCATCTTTCTTCATGACATAACGGTCTAATTTTCCTCGTCAACCCATTGTTGGATTATCTTCTTAAGGGCCCAAAGAACCATCGGTGGTGTGCCCGTTGTCCTTGTGAAAATCACAAGATTTGTTCTTGTTGCTTGAGGATACTTCGGGTTATCGGTCGGCGGACGAGGTGGAGGAAGGTTCACCATCTCGCATAATTTCGGAGATGGGCTTTGTAAGGGTGAACTCCAACTTCTCGGTGCTTCGGTTTTATTTTTTCCTTTCTTGCCGTTCCCATTATCATTCTCGTCTGAGTTAGTTGCTTCAGTTCCGTCTTGTCGGCTCCCCTTTTCTTTGTCTTATCTTTCACCTATGGAAATGGCATAAGCCACTTTGTACAATTCGGCCTTGAGCCGGGTTCCCCTGGCCGAGAGTTCATAAATGAGGGGGCCGGACTTTAATCCGAGTTGAAGCAAACTATGACCTCCCTATCGCAAGGCTTTCTTCGACTTGATCCGCCATTTTTCTAACCTATTGTAGTAGCTAAGGGTGGTCTCCCCTTCCCTTGCTCAATGTTGGCCAAGTCGGTTAATCTCATCTTCCTCTTCCCAGCCGTGGCAAAGTGATCTAAGAACATTCTCCTCATGCCCTCCAAAGAATCGATGCAACCTTCTCTTGAGCTCACGGAACCAGTCAAAGCTGTTCCAGAAGGTGCTCGCGAAAGCTTTGCAGAGCAAGTCATCAGCGATGGTGAGGAGATTCATGGTTTGTTCAAAACTTTGCACGTGGTCCTCAAGGCGTCGATGGTTCCGTTATATTTCTCGAAATTTGGGAGCTTGAGGTTAGGATGGGGAGGTGCTTTGCAGCTTATCCTCGAGGAAAACGGACGGGTGGCCCAATCATAATCATCGTCATTATATTTCTTTCCCCTCTCCATATCATCCGGCCTTTGCTTGGCGCTCCCATTGCTTTGTTTCTATTTCCTTCTCACTGCTTGAGCGAGTGCTTCGTTGGGAGCTTCTAACGGACTTTTCTTTGGGGCGATCATTCACCCTGCTATGCTTTTCTTCATGTCGGTGACCATCACGTTTGGAGGGGGCCCTATCACGTCTTGGTTCCAAGTCTTGTGCGCCAAGTATCATCCTGTAGGGCTCCGGGGTCCTTGGCCTAGCAAATTCCCGATGCCGAGGACGAGGAGAGTCCGGTCGACGAGGACGATGAGAATCTGAATGACGAGGACGAGGAGAATCTGGCCGACGAGCTCGAGGAGACGCGGGGCGCCTAGGTGTCATGATGAGGCGAGCAGGTGATAGGCGTCTATTCAAGCTGAGTCTTGTTCTTAGGTCCTTGGAGTTCACTTCCTCTTCCCTAGGAGTTATTTGGCTTCTCAGGTCGACCACAGGCTCCTTATGCTTCTTTGTTATGCCGAGGATGAGGAGAATCCCCAGGAGTTGGCAGTGGTAGCTCGGCGGTCTTCGGGGAGGAGCACGATGCTCTCCCTGTTCCTTTCTCAAAGGTGGGCCCATTGATGGTACAATGAAGGGAGCCATGGAATGGTCCAGGTCCATTTGCAACAGAGCAAGCTGGCTTGTGTCTCATACATCCTTTGCAAAGTCTCCATTTGTCTGTGTAACAAAGAGCGTCGGTCAACGGGTTGAGATCCTCCGCCTTGGCCGGCGTCGGCATTCTTTGTTTTCTTCCTTCCTGCTTGCTTCCCACGAGTACGAGTAGGACGAGGAAGGTCATTGCCCTCTCCCTCGGCATTTGCCTGACCCCTGGAACGAAGAGTCATGGCAAGGGGAGGAATGGCATCGGCTTGAGGTAGAGGAGGAGGAGGAGGAGGCAGTGGCTCCTCGGCTCCGGTGTTTCCCCCATTCACTTGGGTGGGATCCTCAGCTGTAACACTTGTGAATTGTCCGTCCATTATGAATCAACAGCAGATTATTAAATGAAGAATATTCTCAAAATTCACAATTTCAATAGAACCAATTTTGAGGTCAAAATTAGGGCAAATTTTGACCACCAACAATTTGCCGATTGTAATTCTTTCGAAACAAAACGAATTCAAGCCAAATTGGGGCGGAATTTCAACGCCAAAAATGCCTTTCAACGGAATCTGGGTATTTTCCGGTCAAAATACGCGGATTCAGGCGGTTTTCAAGAACAGACCACGCGATCCAGAAATTCTGTTCTAAGAGGGAACAATTCCGGCAAGGAAATTGGCTTAAGGCGAGCGTCTTCCAGGCCAAACAATGGGTGTTTGAATCGATTTCCCGGCAATGGAACCAATTGATGATGCCAAAATCGTCAAATCAGCCCAAATCCAAGCGTCGAATGCTCCGGCGATTGCAAGGCACGAAAATAAGAGAAAACACGTAAACTAAGCCGGGGCGGATCCGGCTAAAGGCCCTCCGGCGTGAGAGTAAGTTCACGGTTGATATTAGAGAAATCAAATTGACAGAGTTTCTCCAATGTAAAAAGTAACGTACCGAATAATGAGCCATGGGGCTTGTATTTATAGGAATGGATAGATAGAATCCATGTTGGAATGAACTTGTAAAGAGATAAGATATAATCTTAAGAGGATCATATCTGTTAAGGACTCCTTATTTGACTTGAATTGATATTGGTAATTGTAATCCTGATTGGGTTACAACTGTATAATCCTTGTTGAAGGAGGATTGTAACTGCTAGCCGGAACGCCGAGGAAGACGAATGATTTTCCTCGGCCTTGGGCAAATTAGCCGAGGAAAATGACTTTGTTTCCTCGTCATTTGGTAAATGGCCGACATGAAAATATGCCGGGGAGAATACTTTTGTTTCCTCGGTGATTGGTGACATGCCGAGCAAAGGGCTTTTCTATCCTCGGTAATTGAGACAGACCGGCCCAAGAATGGCGACAAAAGGCCAAGGTAAATGTTCCTCGGCATACGAGGAAGATAATGCTCGGTCCTAACACTTGATGAATATATAATATCCATGGCCCAATATATTTGGGCCCTGGTTCGGGCAAGCCCATGTTCGTAGCTCGGTCTATACCGTTCAGGCCCAATTGCCATGCATGATTGAAACATGCCTAATGTATCCTCCATTACTCTCATATGTCCCCAAGTGTGTGCAGTAAATTTGTTAAACTTTTTAATTAATGTGTTTTATTCATTTGTATATTGTTTTCGTATATTAAAATTATTATTATTTACTTAAAAATATAACACTTATTTTAAAAATGAAGAAAAAAAATTGTTAATGAAGGGAGTATTTGCTTGTTCGATCCTAATTTCATGGCAACATCCAATAACCAATTTAGGCTCCGTTTGTTTGGGGAAAAACATTTTTCGGAAAACATTTTCCCCATTTTCCAGTGTTTGTTTCGCACCGAAAAATGGAGAAAATGTTTTACGCTAAACATGTTTATCTCATTTTCCGGAAAACATTTTCATTTTCCGGAAAACATTTTGCAGGATATCATTTTCCGAAAAATGTTTTACGCTAAACAAACGGAGCTTTAATGGAGTTCCGCAATCCCGGTGTTGTTATTCGTGGGCATTTTGAGGAGGAAAAATAAATTAATTTTTATGGACATTTGTGTTTTTAACAATAATGAATGTTGGCTTTGTAAAAAAAAAAAAAAAAAAAAAGAAAAAAGTGCCATCAACATGAACATGCCCAAACCAACAATGAAGAAGGTAGAGGCAATCAACATGCCCCACTTGTTTACAAAAAATGAAATCTCTAGAGAAAGAGAAACATGGATGCCCCTTGTTTAAAAAGTAGTAATAATAATAATAAAAAAAAAAAAATAAACCTTTGATCTCAAGATTCTCAACTAGTATATTGTATACTATCAGTTAGATTGTATTGATAAATAAAATTATAATATGATCATGTTAAAATTAGAAAAATTCAAAATTAAAGATTTTGCATAACAATTCATCCGGGAAGACCTTTTATTGATTCTGAAACATCATGTTAGTCGATAACTTGGTGATTGAGACAGATATGAGTTTTATGTCATAACAGTCGGATATCTGACGTTGAAAATGGTCCCTAATCAAATTCATGGTTCTATTAATGGGAAAGACAGTCCTACCCTCAACCTCAAATACAACGCTCAACAGTTTGAATGCTATTCGATCATATATCTTTCGGTTATTTGATTTTTAAAATTTTTCTTGGATCCCGTGAAGAAAACGGAAGAATTAGTGAAAAAGAAAGGGTATTAAGGCGTGAGGAAAGGAGGGAATCAATTTTGGGTAAATGGCACGCGAACAAAACGCCCCAAAATCATGATTCATTAGAGGCCTTTTGGGGTTTCCAAAACCTTGAAATAAAAACTAAAAAGTGTCATTTATTTAGTTAGTAGAAAAGAAAAGAAAAGGGGGTGTGGAAATGGGGTAGCAAACCAAGATGAGTGTCTCCTTAGTGCTGGCCCAAGGCTGGGCTCTTTTAGCGCCGGTGTCCCCGCTATCGGGTTCTTTGTGTGCGAGTGCGTGTTGTTGCGTAAAATTAAAAATTCGTACTCCCTTTCTTTTGTCCCTAAACGTTTTTTTATCAAAAAAATCGCTATTCATTTTTTATCATAAAATTAAATGTTTATAAAGTGGATAACAGAAATATTTATAGATCTTTGCCATTAAAATATATAAAAACATATATTTCAGAGTATTTATTAAAATAAAATTTAGACATTCAATTAAAGATTCAATTAAAGGAGACAGGGGAGTGCCGATTATTATTACTTCTTCCCAAACCTTCTTTATAGGAAACACAATCCTTCCCTGACATTCTGCACTCCTGTTTTCAATACCGGGTTTAGAAATTAGTGTTTCTATTGTAGCATGTATCTCTCTTAGATAGATAGAGATATTATTTTACATTGAAAATTGATAAATTTTGCCTATGATTTATAAAGATTTTGAGTCACTTTTTTTGACATCAATTGGTTTTAAGGTGGAACTTCAGACTTTAAGATGGTATCAGAGCAGGTCCATTATACGTGCAGGCTCAATGACCCACGATGTTACTCTGCGCCACCCGATTGATAAGTCTACGTTGTAAGCTTCGGCAAAGCCCGCTACACGTGAAGGGGCGTGTTAGAGATAATATCCCACACTGAGAATTGATAAAACTTGCCTATGATATATAAAGATCTTTTGTCACTCCCCTTGATACCAATTGATTTTAAGGTGGAATTCAGAGAGCAGTCCTTACACCATGTTATTAGTCCTTACACCATGTTATTAGTTATCTTTCTAATTTCTAATGGCTGAGAATTATGGGACTACAAAAACAGTTGTCTTCATGTGTATTGGTCTACGACAACAATGCTAGGAATGTGTACACCATGTTATTAGTTATCGAAAAATCTTTAATTGGATCAAAGATTGTGTGTTTGTGAAAGTCAAAACTGTTAATTTTAATTAAATTTAATCAGCGACCTCGTTAATTGACTAATCTTTGAATTAATTAAACGACGAGCTACTTAGAACTAAGGTTAATTACATTTTAATTTGATCATGAATTGTCGCAATGCCAAATGTGTTCCTCAACTGCAATCTACGGTTTGAAAAACATTCACGTCTTCCATTTTTGAGTTGCACAACTGAGACTAGTTGCGTGTGATGTGGGACCCATCAAACACCTCATTTATCTCACGAAATAGAAGATGTGGCTAAATCTCGTTGCGTGTGATGTGGGACCCATCAAACACCTCATTTATCTCACGAAATAGAAGATGTGGCTAAATCTCGTACGTTGGCTGCGTACTGAGCAACACGATATACAAATTAATGGTCGATAAATGGAATACAATACATATGATGATTGCTTTTGTATAAAGTTGCATGCACACGGATGATTGGCAAGAAAAGCCAATACAAGTATCGCATACTAAATTAAATAAAATGTAAGCATGCATGATGTATAAAGTGACTACTATTTAATTAAGTGTATAGAGTAGTAGTATATTTTACTAGTTAGGTCTTATTTGTTTTTCATTTTCAGCTTTTATTCAGATTTGAATGGGTAGGTGCATCAGACATAATATAATTCAAACTGTTTTTTTTTTCTGCATTCAGATCTGAATGTCTTTTATTTTTCACTTAATTTTCAGATGTAAAACTATCACTTATTTGCCTCATAATTAATTTTTTCATATATATATCTCTTCCATAAACTATGAAGTGATGTTGAAGTGATGTTTCAACACTTGCATTTCCTTGGGTGTGGGAGTGTTTATTGTTTTAATTAGGTTAAAGGGGTGGGGGAATTTTAAGTGTGGGGTTATTTTTTTTCAGGTGCATGCGGGAAAAAATGGGTCAAATAATATGAGTAGAAACTAAGCATGATAAAATCTAAAGTTAGTTTTGCTCCCTCTTGAAATCATTTCCCTCACCTTCTAATTCTCATCCCAATGCATATATATATATGTTCCTCCAACCCTTTTATCTCCATAGTCTTCTTCTTCTTCTTCCTCCTCTTCTTCTTGATCGATCCATCCCGACTCTCTCTCTCTCTCTCTCTCTCTCTCTCTCTCTCCTTCTCTCTCTCCTCCCATCGCAACTCTATCTATCTCTCTATCTATTTATCAAGCTCTTTATCTGTCATAATTTCTCGGTTCGTGTCCACGATCAACACTTTTCTCCTTATTGGCTTATAACATATAGTTTGTCTGGCAATAGTTAAGCTATACAACTTGTTGCGCTTACGTGCTCAAATCACACGGTTTCTGTTCTTACTACATTTTCTTTCTCTGCACAAACCCTAGTAATTCGGTTTACCACTATAAAGATTATACGTATAAGTACTCGTGTTTATACTAATAAAAGTACATACATTGTGTATTATGTATATGCGCGCACACACACACACGCAACTTTCTCAAGGTGTATCACAAAACTATATTATTTTGGAAATTATAATAGCTCTTAAAGATTGTATTTTAAATATCTGAAATATTTTTTGAGCCAATTTCTGATAAATTTCTTGTTTTGGACATGGGGTTCACTTGTTTTTCATCTTTTTATCATGTTCTTTTTCCTGATCATGGTCAAAGAACGTTCAGTTTAGCCAAAAAGGCCATCATATAGCTTTTTAAGGTCAAATATATGTCATGATTTATTCAGATACCCCCACTCGGGACACTTTACAGTCCCCTAACCACCAACAAAACCCTACCTCTCCACCACCGGCCACCACCACCACCAAGCTCTTCTCGATCCATCACTATCTAGGCCCACCCCGTAACATATCTATATCTATATATGTGTGTGTGTGTGTGTGTGTGTGTGTGTGTAAACTCTGACAGGATCATGATCATGTGTGTTATGAGTAGGTTTTGGGGGAAACTAGTTTCTTCCTAACATTATAAAAAGTCTTGTTTTAAAAATCGAAACAAAGGCACGTACAATTTTTTTAAAAAATAAAAAACAAGACTTTTTATAATATTTGGGGAAACTAGTTTCCCCCAAAATTTTCTGGTGTGTTATACCCTTTGTGGTGGCTCCAATCCAACTCCTGCAAAGTTGAAGGCTTTTATATGAACAAACAGGTTTGTCTGTCGTCGTTGATCAGCTACATTAGCATTTGATGGATGTTCGGGAAGCAAATTAGAAAGGGAGAAGAAAAGAAGGCGATGTTGGTGAGGTTCAATCCGAAGACGGATTTACGCATTGGTTTAAGTCGTAAAAGACTATCTCAGATTGAGCCGTGCCAATATCACTTTCCATTCCATTCCCTTTTCGCTTCCCCTTTTGCTCCCTTCATCCATCTTTAGTCTTATGCTACATACTCAAATATAGGTCTTCTTTGCACAACTTTGGAAAAACCTACTTCCAATAATATCAATAACAAGTTTTAGATTTTCATTATAATAATTAAATCAATCTAAAATTATTGCTCAAAGTTCAAGCAGATGTGTACATATGCAAACATAATGTGTCCAACTAATATGTACACGGTGTGCAGTGCGTGTGTACGTAGATATACATACAAACACACGAGCTCACATCCGCTTCACTGATCAGTTGCATAATGTGTGTGCATACAGTACAGTATGTGCATATATACGGCATGTTCTTAGAACCAAAAAGGGGCATATCCATATATGCGTAACATTTCACGTGTACATAAATGTGTTTATACGCGTATACTTTTTTTTTTAAGTGTATATATGTATACATACAGCAGCAATGCATGATGTAGAACGTTGCGAGCGACCCATTCCAAGCCTATAGTATGCACAAATGTACATTAATCTTGTATCGTGACATAAATGCATGTACGAGTAGTAAAGAAACATAATACGCCGTAATATTCACAAGCTGCAACAACAAATGCTTAAAAGAGTATACAATTTAGAGACGGCGAGAAGCCAAGCACAGACACAGAAGATTCCGAGGTTCTATAGTTCAGCAGTTATAGATGGAATACTGGAAGGAATGGTTTCTTCAATTCTGCTTGTACAGTATTTCTTTTGCTAATTGCTATATACTCCTATCTATGTATGTTTGCAAGTAATGAATCTCACCATCTGTTACTGCAATTCGAGCTTTTCTGGTTATCTTGAAAATAATTTCAGAAAGAATATTTGAAGGAATTAAGAAAAGCGGAAACATGATGGTCAGACCAACAAGCCCTGTGTGGAACCAGCGAAAGACTTGAACTCAAAACATCATGCTCTATCATGGCTTTAACTCCACACTTCGTGCTCACGTGCCGTAGAGCCCTGGCCGCTTCGAAGAAACAAGGACAGCTTTCAATAACATTTTTGTTTACACCTTCTGAAAACCCAAGAAGGCGTGAGGCTCAAGCGATGGGTTGAAGCCTAAACGAGTTCGGACAAGGAACAGGGGCGAAAAGCCTTGTATATTAGAGTTGGCAGAGGGCCCATGTAGAAGAAGCGGAAGTGATCAAGCGGAAGTGATCAAGCCATTGGGTGGTTCTGATGCCATATTAGAATTAGAGATGGGCCAGAAGTAGGCTAGAACTGAACCAGACCGGTAGTAGATTATATTGGAGATTTCACCTTAAAATCAATTAATAATAAATGAAGTAGCCCCTTAAGTTTATATGTCAGTCCATGTTTAGTTCTCTAGAAGATGTGGGATATTTGTCTGACATAAACCCCATATAAACATAAGTAACAACTCTAAACATTGTGTGCTAGTATGAGAGAGAGTAATTAAAGAGAGGCAGGGCGGGCCTGGTAGTGCCCGTGAAGCAATCGGCCGCATGCATGCTCTCCACTGTCTGAATGTGTGAGTATTGTTCATGGAGAGAAGACAGGCTTGATTGCGCGAGATAGCGTGTGCTAGACTTGTAAACACCTCACATATGTTTATAGTGCAATATCCCCGCTCGGCAGTGGCCTCAGATGTAGCCGGTCAGAAGAATCGAGTGAACACATATCTTGTGTTCTTGTGTGTTCTTTTCGTATTGTTCTTGATTGATCTATTTTCTCCCCATATACTGCTGGTATGCTCCAAAATCCCTAATATCAAGAGTATGTCGAGCAAAACCAAGTGAGCTCGATTTGATTTCACCCCGCCCCCCTACTAATCTGACTCTCGTCAGCCAACAGTTTTCTGAAGAATTCAGATAGAGTTAACAATTAAGAGTAACAGTTTCCTGGTAGGAAAGAAAAGGCAGAAAAACAAAAGATCTTACTAAAAATGCAAGACAGAAGCAATCTCCCAGTACCCAGAAAATGAAAGAAGGAATCTCTGACTAGAACTTCACCATAACTATTCAAGAACTGATTCACAGAAAAAAGTTAAAGCCAGTCTAGATTCTAGCTTGAATAACACACAAATGAGAATCATAAAACACCAGAAAAAGGCATAAGTGATACTTTCCGCTACGCCCCACGTATCGATGCTGACATCTCCACATTCAGTTTTCTTTAAAAAAAATCTGACATAAACTAAGGAAGTTCAAGTAATTATAATTCCGAATAGGTCAAATCTGTTTTTATCCACGGTATTTTCATGGGTGTTTCACTTTTACCATTATACATTTTTCTTTCAAAAATACCCGTCTTTTGGAAAATGTATCATTTTGACCCCAAAATTGCGGGTTGAGGCACAAATTAGTCATGGATTTATGCACATATATGGGGGCGAAATGGTATATTTTCAAAAAAAAAAAAAAAAAAAGTATAATGGTAAATGTGAAACACGCTTGAAAGACAACGGATGAAAACAGTATTTGCCCTTCTAAATAAGCAATCGTAGTGAAATAATTGGCAAACTCGTGAGAAGCATTCCATATAAATAGCTCTCAATTCTACGGTAGAGATTTGAGTACAAGGAAATTGATGTACATTTCCTCTTAAACTTCCCTCATAGTTTTGTCAAATATCAAACACCCCCAAAAAATTACACTACAAACTTGATTCTCTAGAGGCTAAATGAAACATGGGAAACATAGCATAGAAATTCTTTTTTAACATTTAAATTTAACTAACCTTTATTTACAATGTTGCTTACTGAATTCAGAGGAGAATCTCTAATGCTCTTGGATTGGCTATATGCATGATAGTGGGTCCCATCTGGTTGCTTCTTCTTGCGCCTCCCTTGTTGAGACAATCGTGTGTGGTAAGACAAAATGGCCAAGTCATTGAGGCCTTGCAATGGAGTTAAGACCTTCACAATTTCATCCATGGAAGGTCGGGATTTTGAGTCCCTGCTGAGGCAGTGGTGAGCTAATTGGGATACTTTCTGAACTGCTTTGAGAGAGTAATTCAATTCCAAGTGTGAGTCCACTAGCTGATACACGTTTCGCTTGTCAGCTAAGTATGGACAGGCACACGCAACAAGATTTTGTCCGCCACATGGACGCTTCTTATCCATTGATCTCCTACCCGTCAAGATCTCCAAAATTATAGGATTTATTTTAATGTATAAGTTTAATTAATAATCAATTTTATTTAAATAAACAAAAACAATATGTTAGATTTATATACAACAATAAAAAAGTGAGACGATAATTTTGATATAAAATATTTAAATAAACTTATTTGTGAATTATTTCATTTAAATAAATTTATTGGATTTATTTTAATGTATAAGTTTAATTAATAATTAATTTCATTCAAATAAACGAAAACAATATGTTAGGTTTATATACAACAATAAAAAAGTGAGACGATAATTTTGATATAAAACATTTAAATAAACTTATTGAATTTATTTCATTTAAAAAACTAATTGAGAAATTTAATTTTCAAAGGACTAAAACACAAATGAATTAAAAGGACTAAAACACAAATAATTGTTACTTATGGACCAAAAATCTGATTTATTGGCGAAAATAGATGAAATTTAAAGAGCAAAATGCAAAATATCGGCAAATAAGAGATTGACACGTGGCGAGCTGTGGAGCTTGAAATTTCTTCTGCTTTAATATTATATATGGATGGATGGATGGATTTGCCTTATTAAAAAACTTTTTAAATTTTAAGATTGGATCAGTTTATTATATCCGAATTTAACTTGCCATAGCACTGTTGCTCAAAATTTTAAAAAATCAACTCCTGTAATTTTAATACTCCACTAACTGAATTTCATGGACTTCTTTAAAAAAAAATTGAATTTCATGGACTTAGTCAAACAATTGAAAATGTAAACGTTTTTTTAAGGAAATATAACCCATTTGATAAATATGTAAGATTTGAATTAAATCTAATATAATTTGATAATATTAATAATTGAATTCTAATTTCAAATTATTTTACAATACTTTCCTTAGTTCATACACGATATTTTTGTCATGTTCAGCCAATTTGTTTCCATATACTCTATTATTTTATATAAAGAAAACATACTATATATATACTTGAGTTATATAAGGATTAAAAATATAATATAAGGAAAATATATGAAAATAATTCAATGAGTAAACCATATTATATATATACTTGATTTATTGCCGAAATTTAAGACTAATTAATCTTTTTTAAATGACTAAATGAATCTTATTAATTGCCGAAATTTAAGGCTAATTATTTAAAAAAAACTTTGGATTTATTTTAATGTATAAGTATAATTAATAATTAATTTCATTTAAATAAACGAAAACAATATGTTAGGTTTATATAAAACAATAAAAAAGTGAGACGATAATTTTGATATAAAAATTTTAAATAAACTTATTTGTGAATTATTTCATTTAAATAAATTTATTGGATTTATTTTAATGTATAAATTTAATTAATAATTAATTTCATTTAAATAAACAAAAATAATATGTTAGGTTTATATACAACAATAAAAAAGTGAAACGATAATTTTGATATAAAACATTTAAATAAACTTATTGAATTTATTTCATTTAAAAAACTAATTGGGAAATTTAATTTTCAAAGGACTAAAACACAAATGAATTAAAAGGACTAAAACACAAATAATTATTATTTATGGACCAAAAAGCTGATTTATTGGCGAAAATAGATGAAATAAATCCAATGGCAAAAATAAAATTAAAAAATATAGAAAGATCATTTTGAGATGGAGAGATTATCACATATGATACATATTCGAAAAAAAAGAGACTTTTTTCATAAACTATTGGCCATGAATTGATTTTTGTTCTCACCTTTGTACAAATTGATTTTGCCTTATTTGTGTAATTGATAGGGAAGATGGTCACGTGAGTGTGAAATTAATTGTATGTGTTGGATTTCTAGTCAGTTCAATAATGTCCAGCTAGCTAGGAAGTCTTTAACGAAGGAATTAACAGTCAAACAAAGAGATGGAAGGATGTCTTAATCCTTCAAAACAAAAGATCAGCAATGAAAAGGTATCAAAAAATAGTTCAGGGACGAAAAGGTACTGAAAACAATAGTTCAGGAACGAAAAAGGGGCTTTTTTCGCATTTTGTTATACTTACACCGACAATTTATTACACTAACACTGACACTAGCGGGGAAAACAAAACATTTTTTTTTTTTAATTTTTTAAGCTCAAGAAAAAATGCATTTTTTTTTTTTAGATTTTGACCAATTTTATTTAAAAAATACTACTCCCTCCGTTCCAGACCAAGAGTCCTACTTTCCTTTTTGGTCCGTCCCAGACCAAGAGTCCATTTCCTTAAATGGAAAGTTTTTCATATATTTATACCCTTATCATCTTCATATATTTACAAAAAAACCACTACTATTCCTCCCACTCATTCTCTCTCCTATTAAATATTATTAACTTTTACATTCTCTTTCTTATTCCCTATCACACATTTAACTTTTACATTCTCTCTCCTATTCCCTACCACACATTTAACTTTTACATTCTCTCTCCTAAAATTTTCTGCCCACTTAAAAAAAATTTCTTAAGAAGCGCCCGAGGACCCTTGGTCTGGGGCGACGGAGGGAGTAATATTTATTTTTATTCCAAATATTTAAAAAATGATTTGGAGAATGATAAATTTACAAAGTATTCATACCTCCTTTGGAAACGACGACGCGACAGCGGAGAGTGAGAGGGAGAGAGAGAGAGAGAGAGAGAGGGAAAGAACGCCCAGTTCCCCACCTCCGATGGATTTCTACAATCTCTCTCCACCGTCTTACCTAAACTGTATATGCATACGTACACATACATACAGATAAGATATAGAAAAACCCTAGATTTCCTCTTTCAATCATTCCTTCCAGAATCATCAATTCTCCATTTCTGACAATTTCCATTCAAGCACTGAAACCCCCACATCGAGAAACTGAATCGATCCTCAATTCATTATTGATTGAATTGGGATGGGACAGGGCAAAAAATAACAGCTTTTTTCAAACT